>JACYFF010031958.1:97570738-97602020 GCA_017589665.1 Selenicereus undatus
ATATATATATATATATATATATATATATATATATATATGCATTAAAAGTTGGATAGAATGTATGAATGATCGACACATGGAGTGCCACATAGGATGCCACTTGGGATAAGAATACCATGTAGGATAGCGACATAAAAGTCTTCTATCATGTAATTAAGATGGATACAGGTTATTAATGCAATTTTAATTTAATTTAATATTAACTTTTCTCATATGTTATGACTAATTAGTGATTGAATTTTTCTTGACTAACTTAAATATAGAACAAAGAAATGATTTAGATGTTACCCAAGAAAAAGATTGAAGTTTGTTGGACATTATTTTTGAGATAAGTATATATTGGACATCTAAATCTAAATATATTTATTTGTATATATTTATTTTTGAGTAAATATATTATGAGTTGACACTTGAATGCTTATTGTGCTACTTATTTTGCATACTGTAAAGTTTGATTGCTTAAGCATGTCACATAATTCGATTTAGATAATATGAAATACAATAGGAGCTAATGTGATTGTAGGTTTCGCTTACAACTACTTAAGTTGGTACAATATTTAATTTCCTTTCACTGGCACTTACGTTCATGATATTGAAAAAAATATTTGTCCGATTTATTCAATTTATAGTTCACTTGAGATCATATTTTGCACTCAAAAATCACATAGTATAATTAGTTCTTTTAGCAAATCTATGTTTAAATTTAATAGGTAAATTAATATATAAGAGTAGTTTGTCTACATTTGCACAATAGACCGTAACTGGCTTCATAACTTAGTAGTACCCCCCAAAAAAAGAACGTTAAAAGTTTTCCTAAATTCAAATTTAACTAAAATTTCTTCATCTGCTACTAATCTCCCTTTCTTATTTTTTTAATTTTTATTTGTTTTTTTAATAAATAACTATACCCCAAAGAGATAAGATTAAGGTCACAGACTTATCAGTCTTTTTGTTACCACTGTCAACAATTTTTCCATGCTTTGTTGATCATGAGAATAATTAATCAAATTTTATTTTCATTCAAATCATGAGTCATAGTAGGAGGGACCATCATTACTATCAAATAATATTAAAGGCGTCGTTAACCTATTGAAATAATCTGTGATGGACATATGAAGTAAGTGCATGCATAATGAATACAATTAAACCAATAGAAATATCTAGGCGAGAAAATGCACCTTTTCTAATGATTATTAGTTTTAATTGGTATGCATGACCCTGTGAATTTGACCTTTGGTCTCACATGTGCTTGCTGATCTTTTGCTAGTTTATTCTTATTAGTAAATTACTTTATTATTCCATTTGAATGCCCATCTTTAATATTATATAACCTTTGCTAAATTACCTCGTTATTCCATTTTAATGCTCACTTTTAATTATTATATTATATATTATTTTGGAAATTAATTACATCATTATCCCCACAAATACTCATTTTACTCTTGAGTTTATTTTAATTTGCAATTCCTATAAATAGGACTTAATTTTGTAGTATCTCATCTAAGTTTGTGTCACCATTTGATTAAAAAGAAAATTTGTGTCCCCATATAGTTCTTAGTTGTGGGAATATACAAAAATAAGTCATAACAAGCGTCAGTTGGCTAAAAAGGAAGAATCTTAATTTATTTATTTTTTTATCAATGTCGGAATGAAGGTTATAATCCTTAGAATTGTTTTACACTCATATGAGACAAAAGTGGTCATTCGAATTAAAAAGAATGCAAGTTCCTATTCGTGTTTGCTATGTGATGACTACAAATAAAAGTCAGTGACAATCACTAAAATATGTAGGAGTTTACCTTTCAAAATCGGTGTTAAGTTATGGACAACTGTATGTTGCAGCATCACGGGTGAATTCACTAGAGCGTTTGAATTTATTATTAAGCATGACAATGAACACTATGAAGGGTACACAAGAAACACTGTCTACAAAGAAGTGTCCAACTACTTACCAATAGTATGTATGTACTCAAAATAAGTTCACTACTACAAATTACCCAACAAAAAAACCAAATTGGCACTATACATCTTTCAGTGCTAGTAAACTCCTACAACATGTTAGTTCCAATTATGCAAAGACCATGACATATTATGATTCTTAGAATTAAATATAATCAGAGATAAAAATAATAACAATTAATAAATTTCTCTAATATTGTGCAGGCAACTCCAGGCAGATGAAGTATACCAGAAGTCCACAATTGAAATACCTCGCTATAGGTAAGTACAAATCAATACAAAAATATTATCTTATATTTTTGACTAAGTATAAGCATGTTAAAAATCATTACATGCAGTTAACAACACATCGTTGATGAAAAGTAGTAAAAAACAAATGAAAAATCAAACCCTAACTTAGTATAATATATGTTACTTTTGCAGATTACTTAATTTGAGAACGGAAATTGATGACTAGTAGATAGCGAAGACGAAAAATCTGATGTGTTATTGAACATTTCATATTAGAACTACTTTTCACACATTACATTTCACATTACCATATGATGCTTTTTTAAAAATAAAGTCTAAGTTTAAGAAAGACAATATTAAATTACTCAAAATACTGTGGTTTTCCTTTGCTCCTTTGCTCCCACCGTCAATATGGTTATTTCACAAAACTGTGATCCTTTTAAACTTAAAAAAATAAATAAATCATGTACCCTCAAATCACATAATATCTTAAAACAAAAAAAAAGAATTCTTAACTAATAGGATTAAAAAAGATAGGCTATATATAAAAAATTCAAGTATATATAATCAAGGTGACTTCATAAGAAATAAAGTTAGAAAAAAAGTGCTACCATCAAGTCCATAAAATTCAGTATAGTATAACACCAACAGCAACATATAAAATAAGATACTGATACTTATCAACTGAAAAGTGATAGCCATTGTGCAACGCACAGGTAAAAAACTAGTTTATATATAAAAGTGAGTGCGAATGATGCGATTGTGACATGTGTCTCTAAAATATTTATTAAGAATTCATTTAAAAACAAACATAAAAATAATATGTAATTTAAAGTTATCATAATGAACAACGACCTTTCTGTTACTTCTTAAAGAGGATAAGAAAATAAATTACTGATATGTTAATAGTATTATTTCTAAAAATCTAAACTATACAACTAATTATAATATTGCTAAAAGTATTTTACCTAAAGTCTTAAAACAACCTATGTGTAGTCCGAATTTAGAGGCTAGTTTAACAGTATATAGTTCAAGTCAAGATAATTCATCATAATAAGAACGTAAAGTAGTTAATAAACTAAGAGGTTTATACAAAATTATTTACCTTACAAAATCTCAATAAGATTGTCTTATGTAATAGTACTTAACTACTCATTAAAATATGAAAACTTATAAACATGGACTTCTATAATAGAACTTAGTGATAGGTACGAAATGTATGAGTGGCCACCACTTCTTGAAATGCAAGATTTGTTAAACTAGTTTTTCCAACTTCTAATCTAAAGTATATGAAAAGTATACTAATATACTATGATTAGTTTTTAAAAATTATTTTTATCATTAAGTCTTTTACTTTAAGGTAATATTTTTCATTTAATTATATCACATCATTTGTAAAAAATCGATATTTATTTTGTTAATATTCAGAATAATTGGAGTAAGAGATGCATATTTTCCATGCATGGTTAATAATATTACAACTACCCAGCCTACCATGAATTCTTAATTCAAAATTTTATGATGACAAGCTAACGAGGACAATAATTGTCATGAGAAAACACATTAGTGAAATTGACTACTTTAACTAAATGTCGACGCATTAAGGTATATGCTCATAAAATCATTAAAGTAAGAAAATATTTTCGACTATTCATAAAATAAAACAGTTTTGCACTTTTTCAATAGATGACTTCGTAAAATAATAAATACAGTGATTGATCGTCTCTCAACCTTCTTGTAATAGAAGGAAATATATATGGATTCATCAATTTCGAACTTATAAAGAAAACCTATCAAATCATGTCTATATTGAAAAGCTCTACGTCATCAAATTCATACCGGATGATCTCATTCATGCATATTTAATTTATGAGACCTACTTGTTGTACCACGTCATTTGTATATCCAAATTGATCTTGGTTTTCCTTATGTGCCTCTTTAATTAACTTTGTAGATGACACTTACGTATCTAAGCTAATTTATAGATTTTCATATATGCCTATGATACTTTATTGGTTTTTATTTTACATTTCAATTACTCAGAGTAGATGTGTTATGGTTACAATTTGAATTTGTAGATTACATAATAAACTTGTGAAATAGTCAAGTAGAGATAAACATGATGTCAACAAACTAGTAATAAAAATCTTATGCACAGAAAAAGAAACAAATAATGACAAGTAGGCTTGGGGTTGGATCCCATGGATTTTGTTTTATTTTAGAAAAAAATATTAAGGATCCGATGGATTAAATAGTCAACAAATTATACATGTTAGGAAATTCTGAATTTGGAGAAAATAAACAATGAACCTTGTTTAAAGTACATTGAATCTTTGAATGTGGATTTGAATGTGCCAGGAGCTAGTCCAATGATGTTGTTATCCTTAATCAATTATGGGATTTTCCATTTCTTTTCTAAATATGCTTTTAGTCACTAATCTCTTCCCTTAATTATTCGAAACAATAGTTATCCTTGTGCTTAATGAGGAAGTTAATATGTGGCTATAACTTGGCTCAACTGGTAAAATTTTTTGATATCTATTATCAGACGTTGGGTTTGAAAATAGCTTTAATTAAACTTTACTTTTCATTTATGCCAAAAGAAAACTAAAATAATGTTGGGAAAATCCTTAGGAGTTGATATTAGAGACTTAAATTGGATACGCGATTGATCTTTGTATTCCATTTGTCCAAACAAAAGGGAATAGAAAGAGATTTGCCGTCAAATGATATCCAATCTTGGCACATTGATAATATTAATTGAGAAACGCGTATAACTAATTAAAGAATGTCATTTCTGTTTATTTTGGAGTCTCTGAAAGAAGATATCTACACAAAAATCAAGAATTAAAAGAACGATTAAACTTTGTAAGATTTACATTTAAGGGAATACGCACGTTCGACTTCTTTCATGTGAATAAATGAATAACAAATATTATATTGTAATTATTTAATGTATAGAACAAACTATTACTAAGCCATGATAAGTCGACTAAATCTTAACTTTGATTTCTAAGTTGTATGGGAATTACTAACATGGTATCATATAATAATAACAATAGAAAATCATATTTCTATACAAGCAAGATATCCCATTAACTCTCCTCCATATAAACCCATCTTGTCTCTCTAAATCTTTCACACTCAATAACCAAAAACAATTGCAATTAGAGCCATGGCAGGTGCAGAAGAAAACAAACCTAGTGCAACTTTAAACACATCTCCAGGCAAAAAAGGCTCAGAAAGTACTTTAGATCCTAAAGTACAGAAGATGAAGGGCATTGTGGAAGAATCTCATGAGCCCAAGTCTTCATTCTCAATCTCAAGCTCCCAAAGTGTCATGCTTGATCTAAAGCTCTCAAATGAGGGCTCAAGCAAGGGGCCCATGGTGGAAGCAAACCTGAGTCTCAATCTTAACCAGAAGTCCTCTGGGGTTGGACAAAGTCAACCACACGAGGAAAATGTGCAAGAGAATGATAATAATAATGATAATAAGCCGTCAGGGTCTAGGGTGTTCACATGCAACTATTGCAAAAGAGAGTTCTCAACATCTCAAGCTTTGGGAGGCCACCAAAACGCCCATAAACAAGAAAGGGCACTGGCCAAGAGGCAAACAAGAGGTGGGTTAGTTGATGTGCCTGATTTCAGTCTTATTCCCTATTCTCCTTACCTATCAAATTTTTCAGGTTTTCATAACATCCCGTATTTTGGATCTTATACTAGACCTTCTCCTCTTGGTATTCGAATGGATTCTATGATCCAAAAGCCCTCGTGGTCCATTCCTAGTTATAGGTATGGTCATGGCGTTGCTTGGCCTAACTCACCCCTCACAAACTCGATGTCACCTTTAGATAGACCGAGGATGACAAATAGTTCATTTAGTGTGCCTTTAAATATTGGATCTAGTGACATTTCAAGATCATCATTCCGATTTGAGAGAGGAGAAGGAACTTCAAATTACATGGCTAGGGGTCCCTCTAACCCAATGGCTGCTAGTTCTAGTGTGGTGAATAATTCTTCCAATGTTGATGGCAGCCCAAAGGAAGAAGAGGCTGAGGGATCAAACCTTGATTTGTCTCTCAAGCTTTGAACTTAGTTCTACTAGTTAGTTAGAACTGGCATTATTGCTTTAATTTTAGTCTCAATATTCATTGTTTGCTACACATGTTGTTGCATTTTCTATATGTATTTATTTATTTGAACTATTTGTTCTATGTTATTGTAAGTTAAAGTGAGTCTCTATGTAATTACATGCATGTATCATCATGTATTTGTGTGGACAAAGTTTGTAATAGTAGATTATAATTCTTCAATTTATTTCTTCCTTGATGATCAATGGGATATTATTTAAAGGATTATATCCAAACTATTCTGTAACCATCTAAATAGCATGCAATCATAGCAATTGTTTTTTCACATGCCAAATATACAACGACGTCAATATAAACTATTTAGGTTATTCTGAATGACTACATTGGATGTTACTAATAACTACGATAAATTGTATGTTCATGTACCTTTTCCCAATTAACTTTCTAAAATCTTACTCTTCTTTTTTACGAGTAATAAATTAATTACATAGGCAAGAACACGGCAATTACAACACTTAATTTTTTCGATATGGCTATTTAAATGACTAGATATGAACATTCAGTGGACTGAATTTAACATGCAACGTCAATATATGAGTAGAATAAATATATGAATACTGTACAAGAACCGAAATTACAAAGAAATGCACCAACAAATTACACTCATCGTATTTTTTTTAATGCGAATTAAAACATAGCCCATCTCTTGATGCACGCCTCAATAAAGTGCCCCCAAATTTTGAATCATAATCTGATTTTTTTTAAATGTTTTGATTTGCATTAAATAATGATAATGTTCTACAGTGTTTGCATGTATATTGATTTCATAATTAATATGCATCATTTTTGAGTTATCAACATCCAACTCACTTAATTAAACGAACTTCTCTTTTTCTAAGTTTAAAATTTTAAGTTTCAATTTCATTGAAAATATTATACCTATGTGCGACTATTTTTAAGTGAAATTACACATGTATAAATATTAATATTGGCAGATTTGAGACATGTCTTCACCTTTTTAAAAAAAAGACAAGGGTACTTTTGTATAGAATTTTGGACAATTTTAATTTGTGATTTAGGAATTGTGTAGGACTGTCTCATATAAAATTTTATAGTTTATTTTATGTAGGATTGTCTCATATAAAATTAATTCTGTTTCAATAATTACAATAATATGATTTATATCAAGATTGAAAGCATGGCAATCTAAACAATCTAGAAAGGAAGATAATCAAATAATTGGGTCTTCAAGATTAATTCACTGTGCGAATTCAAAAGACCGCAGTTGAACTTTTGTTCACAACTAATCGAAACCCTATATTCAAGCAATCTGAAAAAGAAAGACAATTCACCATGAGAATTCAAAATATCGCGCTTGAACTTTTGTTCACAACTAATCAAAACCCTATATTCAAGCAATTTGAAAAAGGAAGACAATTCACTGTACGAATTCAAAATATCGCTCTTGAACTTTTGTTCACAACTAATAAAAACCCTATATTCAAGCAATCTGAAAAGGGAAGACAATTCACTGTACGAATTCAAAATATCGCGCTTTAACTTTTGTTCACAACTAATCAAAACCCTACATTCAAGCAATCTGAAAAAGGAAGACAATCAAATAATTGGGTTTCAAGATCAATTTGGTATACGAATTCAAAATAAACATGGATTATAGATGTTATTGTGTCACACTTAACATCACAATTTTTATGTACTACATAAAGATTGGATTTATACCCTATCTTAGACAAACAACTAATTTTGAATGTGTTTTTAGATGAGTTAATGTATAAAGATCTATTTAAATGTGATTAATTATTTCTATGCACCTTCCAAAAACCTTAGTGGTTAAGAATTTAAAGGATCAAAATTAATCATATGAGTACATAATGTACGGATGAAGTACATACTATATTAATTAATTCTATATTTAGATAGTTTCGTCATAATATTGTAATGCAATTGTGCATGTGTGCCTTACGATATATGAATTTATTTGATAGAAGTGAGGTACTATATATGTATCAAATATAAGAATGGTAAGCCTTGATTATGATTAATTATCACGTCATAAAATGTCAAAATTAAGTAACTAGTCTCATAGATCTACTTAGATGTTTTCGCATTTGAGAGAAATTAGGCTAGTTTTATTTTTGAATTTGTTAAATGTATCTTTTTGTTCACAGATTTCCAAGTTTTGAATCAATAATCAAAAAATGATGAATCATCAAGATATTATGAGATATTAGTTACACAAATGAATAAGGTTCATGAGATTACATTTGGATGACAGTAACAACTGATAGTAGAGTTGGTAACAATTTATAAGGATTCTTACTCACTGTCTAAATTGAAATCCTAACCATGACATCATCATCTAATCTCTATGAAAGTATGCTTCCACTCACATCTTTAAGGTAAACTTAGTTTATTCATCAAACAAAGAAGACAAACATGCAAGGAACATACACTAATAGTAAAAAAAACAACCTTGCAAAAGTAGTTCAAAATTCAGTCAACTTTGTTAAATTGGAAGAATTTGTAAGCTAATGAGATTTCATTTATCGGTTATTTTTCGATTATTATTAACCTAGAGGCAAAATAAGTCCATAGTATTAAGTCAAAAATAAAACTTGGAAACAAAACACAACCACCCAGCAGCTATCAAGTTTAATCTTCCATCAACCACCCAACACCTTCACAAAAAGAAACCCCCCATCCTTGCTTTTAACATCAAAGGCTAAAACAATGCATACTACAGCAATGTACTGTCTGGAACCAGTCAAAGCACTACCGTCCAAAAGGTAAAAGCTATGCAGGCAAACACCTAACAAGTTCTAAAAGATTCTTTGTACCCTGTTGGTGTTGTAGGGCTAAGTATTCCCAACAAAGATCTCCACTCAACATTGATTATCACCACACACAATTCTAGAGAATCTGCCTTTACAATCCTTTAGCATTAGTTATGACTTCCTAGCTCTTTCAAATCTCTTGATAATCTCTCGCCTCTTCCGAGTCTTCTTTCTCCAACTTCTCCTTGAGGAAGGAAATGTGAATGTACCATTCGCAATCTAACACCATAAGAAGTATTTCAACTTTTGAAAAAATTGGATCTTTAACTGGGTTTTTCTTTATATTAGAGAGACTATGTATATGAAAATAAGGTAACCACTTTACTGCAAAATGTGTATCATTGACTTAACATAGGTTCTATAAAAATCTCTCACGTATACTAGGATTGTTATAATGATGTGCCATAAATGAATTAATGTCAAGATCCCAAAAAATGCCCCAAAATTCTTAATGCCAACCCAACCCAATTTTTGTGAGCCTTCTTTGTAACTTTACTTCAGCTATTCTCAACATAATTGGATCAACCTCCTTTGACATTTTCATTTCAATTCTTCTAATGTTTTATAAAACAAGTCTCTTATATACTGCCTAGTTTAACTCTATTTCAAATGTGCAAAATTTTTTCTAGTGAAGGTTTCTTGTAATTCTTTTCACAACTATATCTTCTTCATCTACTGTTGCAACCTTCACCTATATGACGATTTTTACTAATACCTTGGATTGTTTGACTTGACTAGTGAACTTTTTATGGTCTTTGTTTTAGACTTGCCGTAAGCTTTCTTGAGAACCAATTGAAGACTATCAAGACAGGAATTGCGAATTGAGCGATACTTATTGGTTGTTTGTATTTGTTACTTGCACTGTCTTATGTGCCTTGTCCCTCTTTTGAGTTATCTTAATGTTACATGCTATCATTTATCTTTTTATAAGTTTCGCGTAATGCACTAAAGTTTTCAATAAAAGAGTTCACTTAACACAAAAAGCTTCCAAAAAATATTTTTCTATTTTTATTGGTCTATAAGAATCAATATATGTGTGAATAGGGATGCTTCTAGGGATAATTAATAACACTATCTATACTTGAATCTCCTCAAACTCTACTAAAGTGGGATCAATGTTGATTATTGCTATTATTGTTTTTTTTAAATAAAACATAACAATTTCATTAATAATACACCAAATGATGATTACGATATGATACTTACAATAAAAATTGTGAATGAACAATTATAAATCATAAACACGAATATGAAATTCAATGTTCAAATAACTGATACAAATCTTACCAACAATAGGCACTGAAATTGTGACAATCTGATAACCTTACATCTTTACTTTTGATGCAGGACCTCTCAATCCGTGCTATAGCTATTTAAAAGCCGATCTTCATCCAATATTTTATACCAAATTAATTGAACATAAGTACACAACTATTATATTATAAAAAAGAGACTAAGGCCCTGTTCTTTTAGGTGGGAAATGCACCCAACCCACACCCACCCACTTTTTCCCTCCTCTTCCCACTCTTTCCCACACTTAAAAAAAAATACTACTCCTTCCCACATTCACCCACTCCTTCCCACACCTACATAAAACAACCATTTCCCATATTTGAATTTTTTTTATACTTTACGTAATTGTGTGTGCGAATAATCTAATAGCAATTATGAGCAGTTTTAATTTTTAATTTTTTAATTTTTTAATTTTTTAATTTTTAATTTTTAATTTTTCGGATGTTATGGAACAGTTTTAGTTTTTTTCTTTTTCATTAATTTTTTAATTGTTAACTTTGTTTTAATTATGTAATTCTATATTTAATTTTTAATTTTTTAATTTTTTAATTTCTAATTTTGCGGATGTCATGGAACAGTGTTATTTTTTTCTTTTTCATTAATTTTTTATTTTTTAATTTTTTTAATTTTTTGATTCTATTTTTAATTTTTTTGTATTTATTTTTCATTTTTAATTTTTAATTTTTACTTTTTTACTTTTTTTATTTTTTAATTTGCAAAAACATATTATTACAAATTAAAAAATAAAAAAATTACAAATTACAAATTCAAAATAAAAAATAAAAAATAAAAAATAAAAATTACAAATGCAAAAACACAAATTAAAATGAAAATAAAAATAAAAAAAATTTAAAAAATTTAAAAATTAGAATTAAAAAATTTAAAAAATTAAAAAATTAAAAATTAAAAATTAAAAATTAAAAAAATACAAAAATGCAAAAATAAAAAACCAAAAAATAAACAGTAAAAAATAAAAATAAAAAATAAAAAATAAAAAAATAAAAAATAAAAAGCAAAAAGTAAAAAATAAAAAATAACAAAATAATAAATAAATAAATAAATAAATAAAATAAAAAAATAAAAAAATAAAAAAAATGAAAATAAATAAATAAAACATAAGAAAAAATAAAAATAAAAAAATAAAAAGTAAAAATAAAAAATAAAAAAAAGATAAAAAAAATAAAAAACAAAAATAAAAAACAAAAAATAAAAAACAAAAAAAATAAAAAACAAAAAAATAAAAAATAAAAAATAAAAAATAAAAAATAAAAAAATAAAAAAATAAAAAATAAAAAATAAAAAAATATAAATATAAATAATAAAAAATACAAATACAGAAACACAAAAATAAAAAATAAACAAAATAAAACAGAACAGAACATAATAAACGAAACCAAAAAAACTTCATTATCATTAATTACTATCACAATAAAATTATTACATTATAAAACAAAAAAAATATTGATAACTAATACTTCAACTTCATTCAACTACTTTTAACTTTCACCCACACTCACCCACTTTTTCCCACACTTAAAAAAGAAACCACACTCACCTACTCCTTCCCCCCCTTTCCCACAATCACCCATTCAACACCTCTCATTTCCCACTGAAAAGAACATGGCCTAATACTCTAATAAAAGGGTAAAACAAAACTCTTATATATGAAAAAATAAATTTTATTTGTAGAAAAACTAGTATTAAATTACTAATTGGTATCAAAATTTAATCAAAACGCAATTTTCTATCGATAGAAAGAGTCCATGATGGAGAACCTTTCACTAGGGATGACGTCACAATATTTGCTTCAATCAGAAGGCAAAGTTGGCGTATAAAAAAATAATAATCAGGCAACAGTTGAACAGCAAATCACACTCTGTGATTCTCTCTCCTCCCCGGCCTGGAAGTCATACTTTAAGTAACTGTACTTTATTTCCCTAGTTCTGCCCAGGTCGATTCTTTCCTCGTGGAATTCCTTCGAACGTTGAATCGATCGAACCGATTATCGATCAGCAGCAAAGCCTGCAAAATCCGCTTCGATTCCGCACTTTCGGGATCAAGTTTCCTAGTTAGATCTTCTCCAGGTTTGCACTTAACTTCTTCTCCATCTTTGATCATTTCTTTTTTCTTTTTTGATTTTTGGTTCAAATGAGCTACGAAGTCAGTACAATACGATGGAGAAAGAGGGAATCGAACCTAAGACCTATTGTACTCAGAACCTCAGTCTTAACAACTTAACTAAGACCTATCGGTATCTTTGATCATTTCTTTAAATTAGTTTGTCTCTGTGAAAAAATTGAGGGTAATTCAATTGCATGGTTTTCTTTGTCGTAAGAAGTAGATTGTTGGCCCATCAAAGGATGATGGTGGACAAAGAAGACTAGATTGGATTGGGTAGTTGGAATTGGGTTGTTATTTTTATTAGTATCGATATGTGGGTGCTAAAGTGCTGATTGCGATTCAGAAAGTAAACATTTTATGAATTTGATCGATGAGTTTGTCCTTCCAGTTATCATGTCCATAAAAAGCTGATATGGGTAAAGATTTTTTCCCATGCTATACTGTGGTCTGCTGTTTTAACAATGTCCAAGGCCAAATATGTTATGGATTTGGACCATTTGCAAGGTATGGGACTTGTCCTACATCGGTTGTATGGGCAACTGATGAGGGGTTTATAGATCAAATTGGCTCTTTCACCTAATGGGCTAGTCTTTTGGGATGAGTTCTCATGTATGGTTTGTAACAATTAGTATCAGAGCCAACTCAGAGTGGTGGCCTGGGAAAGCCAGCCGTGACCAACGAGGACGTTGACCCTTAAGCAGGGTCGAATGTTATGGATTTGGACCAATTGTAAGGTATGAGACTTGTCCCACATCGGTTGTATGAGCAACTGATGAGGGGTTTATAGACCAAATGAGCTCTCTTACCTAATAGGCTAGTCTTTTGGGATGAGTTCTCCTATTTGGTCTGTAACAAAATATGGGTACAACACTACAAATATAGAATGGTGTATTATTGATGTGTCAAGGTTAGGCATCAATTAGTTCCAACTACGACTCAGTTTTAGTTCCAACTACAAGTCTATGACTGTGGAGGCCATACAAGTTAAGTAACACATATTGTCAAATATAATTGTTCGAATACATATTGTATTCATTCATACTTTCTACGATCGATGTAAAGAATCTCATATGCAATTGCCGTAAAGAATCTCACATTTGATATGAAATTGATACGTTAGGATTAAAAAAAAAAAAATCATGTCATGTGGGTTTATCCATGATTGCGTGCTAGGTTTACTGTTTTAGGGCAGTAGCGGGAGTTGTCCACTTGTCCGTTCGCCATTGCATAAAGCTAATATTGGAGGAGTGAAGGTTGTAGCCTTGTAGGTGGATCAAATAGATTGTTTTGGTGCGTGATTGGGAGGATGATTCATGCAGGACCTTTAAGCTGTATGTTTTCTATAATTAGGTCTCCTGATTGCTGTAAAAAGAGAAAAATGTGTAAAATAAACTTTCTGTAGTGAAGCTAAGCAAAAAGCACTTCAACATTGCTTGTTCTACAGTTAATTGCTACTAAATTCGATTGGCTTTTTCTTGATTTGGTAGGCACATATTCGTAAGTGTCTGTTATTAATCTGGATACTGAGAAAGGATAATAACATTTTTGGAATAAAGCCTTTACAGGCCACGGCCAGAAGGTTTACAACTAAAGTTTCAGGGATTGACCTATATCTCTAATGCTAGCCATAGAACTCCCCATAATTTAATCACTTGCTTTAAATTTATATTATGCAATTCAAAATGACGCTAAAGTTTCAGGGATCTCCACCAACTATGAGAAGGGGAAAGGCAATTTCAAATGTGGGTGGGAGTGCCACTAACCTAATGCTGCTTCTAATGGTGTAACTGATTCATCCATTGACTATCTTTCCAAAGGTGGGAGACTCACTCTCACCCGTAGTGTCCTCTCTAGCATCCCTACTTACTACCTGTCCCTTTTTCCTATTCCGGCTTCTGTGGCGGCCAAGTTGGAAGCCATTCAAAGGAAGTTTCTTTGGGGATCTTTTGGTGGCAATTTCAAGTATCATCTGGTGAGATGGGACGTTGTTAAGCTTTCCGTATCAGAAGGAGGGTTGGGAGTCAGAGACCTAAAACTCTTTAATGAGGCATTGGTGGGCAAGTGGCTATGGAGATTCATGAATGAGAAGTGCAACCTTTGGAGGAGGGTGATATGTTCAAAGTATGGGGAGGAGAGACGTGGGTGGTTTCCGTCTAGACCAAACGGCCCCTATGGGGTTAGCCTGTGGAGATTTATTTGTAAAAGATGGGATACATTTGTCTCTCATCTATCTTTTGAAGTGGGTAGTGGCTCTACCATTTTGTTTTGGCATGACCGATGGTGTGAAGGTGCCCCGTTGAGGGACCTTTTCCCTTCTCTTTTTGCGCTAGCGGAGAATAAAGACGCTACTGTGGCTGAGTATTGCGATAATGTGTCGGGTTCGTGCATTTGGTCACCTATTTTTACTCGAGATGCCTTAGTGGATGTCGCCTCCCTTTTAAGCTTGCTAAGGAAGCTGAATGGGATGCTCATCAGGCAATCCCCTATTGATTTAGTCAAATGGGATCTCAATTCCAAAGGGAGCTTCACGGTGAAGTCCTACTATTTGAGACTTGCCTCAGTGCCTTCTGCTTCTTGGCATGTACGGGGAAGGCCTTTTCCTTGGAAGCTCATTTGGAGTTCTCTGGCTCCTTTTAGAGTGTCCTTTTTTGTTTGGGAGGCTACCCATGACAGTATTTTGACGTTTGATAATTTGCAAAAGAGGGGTAAGATCTTGGTGAATGGGTGCCCATTATGCAAGGCTACTGCAGAATCGGTGGCACACTTATTGCTTCATTGTCCGTTTGCAAGAGCTCTTTGGGATCTAGCTTTCAGTTGCCTGGGAGTTTCTTGGGTCATGTCCAAATCTATTTTGGAACATCTCTATGCATGGGAGGGCTCTTTTGGTAGAAAAGTGAAGGTGAAGATTGCAAGATTATTTCCTCATGCAATTTTTTGGAGCATTTGGCGTGAGAGGAATAGAAGAGTCTTTGAGGATGAGGAGATGCCACTTCAATGTTTTAAAGATTATTTTATCAAGGCACTCTATTTTTGGGACAAAGGGAACGTTTGCAACTCTCCTCTAGATCTCTTGGATTTTGTGGATTTGATGCACTTGGGCTGTACATAGCTAATTGTACGATGCTATCTTTGCATCCATTCTTTTGTTAATATAATTTCTTTTTTCCTGATCAAAAAAAAAACTGATTCATCCATTGACGAAAATGTGAAAGGAAATGAGGCTGAGGAATCAAATCTTGATTTGTCTCTCAAGCATTTAACTTTCTTTTACTAGCTAGAATTCTTCTTTTGTTTCAATAAAAAAATTATATTTTTTAGATTTATATGAATATTCAGTGTTTGCTATACTAATGATTGCCTTTGGTTGGACTTTCTAGTATGCATCTGCCTTTCTATATTTTGTCTTGCTATTGTTTTGCTAGACTTCTGCTCGAAATTTTATTTGCTTTTGCATGTGTTGATATCTATCAGTTAAGATTTTACGCATATAGGAAGCATGCATTTGGAGCTTTGCTGCTTCTATCTTCAGTTTTGAGCATTATAAATCGTCTCGTTTGTCTGGCTTTTCTGCTTTGAAATAAGTTTTGTTGTCTGATTTTTGCCCTGGCAAATGAATGATAATACTGACTTCCCAGTACTCACCTAAGTGTTTGTGTTGTTTGCACTCAGTTATCAAGTGTTATATCATGGGGTCTAGCACAGGTTTGCCCATCCATGTTTGGGGGACTGTTTTTCTGTGATTTTTGCTCATGGCAACAAATTATTGTGGTTGCTTATTGCTAGTGCATGGTTATAGAATTGCACAACAATGATAAGTTTAGTTTGGTTCTCCTTGTCTTTTAGAGAGATTCTGTATTATTTTGAGCTGCTATCTTGCTGCGTTTTCTCCCATCTTTTTTCTCTCCTTCATTTTCACCTATTTTTTAGTTACAGTTTTTTGTTCTCTAATACGTACTTGTTCTGCGGATGCCTTCTCAAAAAGGTTCCTTGGATTCTACTGCTCAGACTGGCGGTATAAATGCTGGTGATTGGCAGGAAGAAGTGTATCAAAAGGTAGCAAATTCCTCGGGTTCCTATTTCAAACTCTAATTTGGAGAATAATTCAATAAGATGCCCACTTTTGTTCAGCTATGTTACACGGACTCGGGTATGGGGTGTCGGGCACGGGGACATATCCGAGTGTCCGAGTCGTCAAAGCTCTAACTTTAGGGCACGGGGATACTGTCCAATATTTGGACACGGATATGAGGGCTGATTATTTTACATATGGAAGTAGCAATTTCAAGTTAATCTTCCAAGAATATTTCAGTAGTTGAAAGGTTGTTCACTTGAAACTGATGAACATTAAATTAAAATAATAATGAACAAAGAGGAAAAAGACCATATATTCCTAATTTTTTTCACCCTTGTTGCTTTAGTGTTTGGATAAGGGTTTGACATGTATGCCTTATCCATGGAGTATTGTGTCCGACATGGGTATGGCAGGGCAAAATGGAGAGTCCAGGTATCACGGTTGGCCAGTCTCATGGCTTAGTTGGGTCTTGGAGATGCTTGGCCTATGGTTTTGCTAAAGATCATGTTGGTGACAAACGGTTGCTTAGTGTTGATTTAGAAAGGGCTAAAGCAAAAGTAAGCTATGCTGCTTGTTTATTGTGTAGTAACCATATGCATTTGCTTGCACTTAAGGGTCTAGCTAAAATAACCTTGCATGGGAAGGTTGCATAGGTGAACAACTAGCTGACTTGAACCCAACCCGAGGTTTTGGTCTGGAGCAGTACTTTGGCAATTTATATATAAAAAAAATTCAATGATGGACCGCCAAGTTTCTTCTCCTTTAATATGGTGGAGTAAAGTCACTCGGATTTTCAGTCTGGTATAGCTTCAACTGAATTCAGTTACCATAAAAATGTGCAGAGTGCTGGTATTTAGTATATATAAGTGTGAAGTTTCAGGTTTCTCACTGAAGCCTGATGCACTTGCCCACCAAATCTCCCCCCCCCCCCCCGGGGGGGGGGGGGGAGGGTGGTCGGGAGGAATGAGGATGACAGAGCTCTCGAGACTTGGTCATTTTCTGGGTTATAACTGTTTAATACAAGCTATACTGAAGCTTCTTCTAATTATATGATACGAATGATGAGCATTATGACCCTCTGTATTAATGCATTGTAGCTTCTTGCTTTAAAAACATCAAATCTGTGACTGCGAATATAGAAAGGTGTATTATTGGTGTCTCAGGCTTACATTCATTAGTTCGAACTACAATTTCATACCAAGGGAGAAGAATACAAATTAAGCAACATATATGTATGTGTGTGTGTGTGTGTGTGTAAGTAGGTGCTGAAACACTTACATTGCGTACATTTATATTTTGACGCTTGACATAAATTTTCTCACGTTACATGAATAGGATATAATAGGGTTAAAATATTGTATTATGTGAGGTATGCTCATGATTGTGCACCAGATCTACTATCATAGTCCGCTTGCGACTGCATAAAGTTAATAGTTGAAACGAAGTAACATGTAGAGTGATTATTGGGCCTGATTAGGAGAATGATTCAGACAAGGAATTTGAGTTATTTGATCTCTCTGAATAAAGCCTTATTGCAATAGAAAGAGGAAAAAGTATAAACAAAACTTTGCTAAGCGAAGCTGTAAGCGAGACGACACATTACTCAAACTTGCTTCTTGTGCAGTGCAAATTGCATAAGTTTACTACAATTTAAAAGCTTGGATCTATATCTCTAGTACATGCTGTTGACTCCGCAAATTTAACATCTATGCCTTATCCTTATGTTCTCTAAATTTATCCTTATTAGCTCTCTAAATTTATACCGATTCCATCGTTAACTTTGAAATATCTGCAGCTGAATTTCTGATGATGGATTCCAGTTATGAGAGAACATCTCATGTTGAGCCACTCCCAATGGATGGTGGGGATCTGCCAACTCAGCTTCGGCAGATGGATCTCAATAATGAGACACCATCTCAAGCTGAGCCACCACTCCCAATGGTTGGTGAAGAATGGCGAACCCAGCTTTCGCCTGATTCCCGTCAAAGTATCGTCAATAAGATGTGAGTGCACGTTTGAAACTTTTGATGTATCTCTTTTGACCACAGCTTTTTATTTCCTATTGGCATTTGTGTACAATATATGCAAAGACCACTTCATGTGCTTCTACCATCTGCTGAATAATGTGATACATAGCTTTCATTCATCTAATTGTTTGTTTCCGGGTTATAATTTTCATATTGCTTTTATCCCCCCAAAAAAGGTATTCCTTTTTTTGAGATATTAGACATTTGTACACCACATTAAAGGATGTAGGATGTGGTGGAAAGGTGATTACTGGCACCTCTCGAAAAGGATCACTTGTTACCAAATATTATGTGATTCTATTAGACCTACTAGGTTGCATTTTGCTTGGAACTTGAAGATTACTAGTAGTAACAGGAAATTGGGACTGCTAAGATGGAGCAATGTTATTGGGGATATGTGGTGTGAGAGATGAGACCAAGAACCAATTTCATGGAAGAAGGTTGAATTTGCACTATTTGCAGATATATTAAAATTAATTATGCTCATGGACACTTTATGCATTGATGACAAATTAAGAATATGTGAATGGATTGGGTATTACCTCTCTCCTGCTCCCTACACTGTGCCATCCCCCCCCCCCCCCAAAATCCCACCTCCAAAGAAAAAAGGGAATAAGGAAATATGTACTATGGAGACTGGAGTCTGAAAGGAACACATGCAATTATGCAAATAGCTGGAGGAAACTGTTGCACTCTTGATGATTACAACCAATCCCATTGTGGTAAGGCTAGGTTGATGTCATATATTATTTCAACCCTTTTGTGCATCTGTTCAAAAACTTCTGTTTCTGTACTAAGTTATAATTAAGGATCCATATATTGGCATTTGCCTTTTTTCAAATCGACAATGGAGTGTAATTGTTGTGGTTGCTGGCTGCGTTTTCCTTGTCTTCGTATTGTTCTCTCTGTCTTTAGTTCCTAGTTTTTTTCTGTTCCTTTTTGGGGGGGGGGGGTTCTGGCTGGTGCTTTGTGCAAATGGGTATAGATAGTGGGCAATATAATTCCTCTCGGGCATTACAAGACATTCGCTGAATAGCTTAGTTAATGCTCATTTATTTTTCTTATGTGATAATCCTGAAAGTGACTGTACAGAGGGTGATAGGAGGGTTCTATGAACTACTTTTGTTCATTGGTTTAATTGTGAGCTTTCTTATATTTGCTTAAGAGATTGTAAAAATTCGTGTACTTGCTTCCCCTCCTGTTTTGGTTCTCTTGATGTTACTATATGCTCCATAGTGGCCCCTCAGTGTTACACTGAAAGTTAGATAACCGATGCCCTTGAGTCCCGGGCTAAGGCTAAGGCATGCCCTTTAGTCCTGCACATTTCCCCCAAACGGTCCCAGGCCAAGGCCATGGCATGCCCTCGAGTCCTGCACATCGCTCCCCCAAACGGCCCCGGCCAAGGCCATAGCATGCCCTCAAGTCCTGCACATCGCCCTTAAACGGCCCCAGGCCAAGGCCATGGCATGCGCTTGAGTCCCGCTCACAACATTATTAAATTCATAGCGTCCCGTCCCATCAGGAAAGCGGCACAGATCAGACCCAAAAAACGTACCAACGAAATCTCGATCAAACCCGGTCAATATCCGGTATACTAGTTGGAAATTTGGTATACCGCTGAAAACGCATGCCACGGCGGCAGTGTTTGCCTTTTTCCGACAACAGTTTGGTTGCCGGTAGCGGTAGGGTGATGTCAAGGACTTGATTAGTGATGGAGTAGAACCGAGATATTGAGGATGTGGCCAAGAAAGTGAGGACAGAGAAATGGGGGAAGAGTAAGAAGGGGAAGAGGAGAGAGAATTCAATTTTGGGTGTTTGGAGGCGTTGAGGAAGAGAAATGGAGGAGAGAGAAGGAGTTTTGGGGGGCGGGGGCAGGTTGTCTGCTCGAAGGGGAGGGGTTTGATGACTACTGGGTAGGGGGGTTTTTATGGAGCTATTGTTTTATTTGCTTGTGGGCTTCACATAGCCTTCTTGTTGGCCTAGTCAATAAAATTAAGACTGGGCTTTACTTGTGCTATAGTAAGCCACCAATAGCTAATTAAAAGAAACTTCGAGTGTATTGTAGTTATCTTTGATTGTCACAATGGGAACCTTATAGGGTTGTTTAATTGAGTAATTAATAACTTGTGTCACTATGATATGAAGGGGACATTGTGCATGTAAGAATGTGTGCAATTAGAAAAATCATTATGCCCTCAAGCTCTCTTGGGTAATTTTATCCACAAAATCCAAAAAAGTCAACTTTGCACCACAATTGAAAACTTGACTCCTCAACTGCACAGGTTGTTGACAATTAAAACTTGAATCTTGAAATGACCTAGCCTTGCCCTAAAAAATCTGACAATGTCTTTGCTTCCAAGTTATCCACCAAATAGCTAATGGAATCATCTTCCAAGCTCCGAGAGCCCGACTCTTCTGCAACCTTTTGTCAAAGCCACCAACAATCCTTGCACTAACTGATCCCCGTGGTTGCACTATTTAGACCTTCCTTTTAAGCATGTTCTCCATGAGAATCATTCCGTTGGTGGCTGCCCAAGCAAAAAGTAAGCCTTGGTGGGAACCATGGACTTCTAGATGGCTTCAGTGGAAAATCAAATTTTGAAGTTAGATCCTTCATAAATCTTATTACGGTATCCCTAATAGTGACATGCATTCAAATATTTAAGTCATGAGGCCATACAATCTTATCATAGTCGTTAGGCAATGGCAAGCAAAAGTAGAAGCATAAGCATACTCTCTTCTTCCCAAGCATTAGGGCTTCTTAAAAATGTTATATTCTAGTGGCTCTTATCTCCATACTAAGACATGACTTCTTGCACGGCTATGTTACTTAGACTTGGCCATACCCAGGTCAAAGTTTTGAGTGTTTGACACACCTGTCATGTCGGATAGACAATCTTTTGAGAATTTTTGTACATTTTTGGTCTAAAATGAAGGGTCGAGTGTCCATACCCATGTCCGAGTGTTAAGAGTGTCGGACATGAGTACTTGAGGCAAAATAGAAAGTCCAAGTAACACAGTTGTACAGTCCCTTCTTTTAAATGTGCCATGTTAACTGGCAAGTTGATCCTTACATCAAATATCATGCCAAAACAAGACCCTCGACCCATTCTTGATCTCAAACTATTCCAAGCATACTATAATCGATTTCCAGCAGCCCACCTCTATGAGCATAGAGACTCTTTTTTGCCCCACCAACCAAAGTTATTGAGCTATATATCGCATTAACCACATTTTTCTAAAGAGCGTCCATTGGCAAACCTCCAAAACCATTTAGTCTAGGGAGCTTCATTAATCACTTGAAGCAACCTTATGCCTAGCCTTCCATCTTTCATGGAATGGCAAACATAATCCCTTTTAACCCAATAGCAATCACCGACAGTAGGAAAGCGAAGAAGAAGATTGCTAGATTATTTCCTCATGCAATTTTTTGGAGCATTTGGCATAAAAGAAATAGGAGAGTCTTTGAGGGTGTGGAGATGCCACTTCAATGTTTTAAAGATTATTTCATCAAGGCTCTCTATTTTTGGGACAAAGGGATCTTTTGTTACTCTTCTCTTGATCTCTTAGATTTTGTGGATACTGTGCATATGGGATGTGTATAGCCTTTTGTAGGATGCTATCTTTGCATCCAGTCTTTTGTTAATGATATATATCTATTCTTTTCCTGATCCCAAAAAAAAAAAAAGCAATCACTGACAGTATCATTGTTGGACCAAAAGAAGTCTCTCATGATTTATTCAAATGACCATTGCAATAGTAAACAAAGAAATGGAGATAAGAAGACTCCATAAAGTGCTTCCCAACAGCTGTAAATGAAGTGCCTAGAGGAAGACCAAGATAAGAAGGAAGATATTCAACTTCACAACCAAAGAATTGTGCTAGATGATGATGCTTTTGCTGCCTTGTCAACAGGGATGAATTCTATTTTAGTTTTCTTAACTCTAAACCTATACATTGCTTAAAATAACAGTACAATAAGTCTAAATAGCCAAAATTGTTCATCAGGTTTGTTAGGGTGGGAGGATGGGGGAGAAACAGAGGGCAAACTGTAAATGGGAAACCAACCAACCCTCAGATTGAGACCTACTAATAATGATATGAAATCCAGCAAAGACACCCACCTCAATTGCTTGAGGCACGTGAGAATCACCATCAGCATACTAAATAAACAAAGGGGTCGCCTTGGTGCAATTAAATTGTAGAAAGATCCCTGTAGCTTCGCCATTGACCAGAAAACGAACATGATGAAAGCCTCATCAATATTGAGCTTACAAAGAACTCCAGATTGATTAGATTTGACATTGTAGTTTATACACACACTAGCTATTAGACACGTGTACAACAGTTGATGACTGGGAAAAAGCATGTTGATTAGGGCAGCAACTCTGCCCACAACTTTCCTCAGCAGTGTGGTGAGGACTTTCTGTGCTGTCACTTGTCAGTCATGCTTAGAAAGAAAAATCAAAATCATCTCTTCTTTGTGGATGTCAATCCTTTTACACTTCCCGACATGCATGTAAATGTGCATGATCTTTATTTTGACCTTTATTTCCAAGTGGTATTCCTTAGCTTCTCTTAGGGATGACACACACTAGATTAAGAGCAGAACATTTTATCTTGCAGCTTCTTGTCGATCGGGAATCTTGGTTGCAGTGGTTTCTTTGGATGATGTATGTCTTGCTAAGCAATATTTTTATGTTTTAGATTGCTTTATTCTTCTTGGATTCCAATTAGCATTATTGTTCTTGCTTTTTATGGTCTCTATAGACCATCTGGGAGCTATTGCTATCATTTTAGTTGACACATGTGAGATGTGTGGTTTGACTGGTGGATGAATTGACTATTTGCTTCGTTTTTGACAGTTGAGTTAATGATAGTTTGATACTTACAGAATTTAGAGGATGATGGAATTGTTATTTTTCATATCTCAATGGCTTCTTTACTCATTTAGGAACTAAAATAGTTTTCTATATACAGATATGCTGACATGGTTGTGTCTTATATGCTAAGTTCGTCCTTATTTAGTTGCTGCTTGTATTTTGACATTAATTGTCCTTGGAGGGCGATTCATTGAATCATATCTAGCGTTCAAGTGATGAGACATTTGATTTTATTTGGTTTGTTATCTATGTATAGAGCAATGGGCCATAAGACTCTCAGTGTAGTGGCACTCTGACTCTTCATTTTACCTCGTTGTGCCCATGTTGGACCCGTGACACTTGGACAAGGGTACTTGACATTCAAGTTACAATGAAAATCTAAAAATTTTCAAATTACAATGAAAATCTAGAAATTTTCTTGAAATTAGCCGAGTTTGACTCTTGGATACGTATCCTTATCGGACACCCGTATCCGAGTCCAAGTAACATGGCTTACCACTTGTTTACTAATGCCACTTGGGTTCAAATCTAGGGGACTTCCAATTTGTCTGTGTGGGAAATTAGGGGAGTGGCTAATAGGCCCTTGGGTGTGGATTGAATGTATTACCCCCCCCCCCCTTCCCCTCGGGCCTTCTAGGCCTGACCAGCTATTGCTGGATAGAGGCCTAGTGCGGTGGCCTTGCTTAATTATCATTAATTTTTTTTAAAGAAAATTTGGGACAACATTGTTTGTTGGATGATCTTTTTTCCCACAAATTGGCATATTTCAATCACTTGGAATATAGTTTGATTGATTGGTTGTCTTTGGACGCTCTATTTTTGGAGGCCTTTACATAACTTGAGTGCATGCTATGGCATCTCAACTGGTTTTTTGCATTCTAGCTTCTTAGTCTCAATTAGTCGCTAACTATTAGATCCTCAAAAGCAGTTAGTGTGTTTCAGAACCTGTTGGTTTCCCAAATGTTACTTGAATTTCATTGCCCTTTTTGGTCCCCTAATTGTCTATTGACATTATTTATCTGTTCTTCAATCCAGTTTAGCATCAGCACATGAAACATATCTAGATTGGTATTCACTACATGCATGATGAGGCGGTGGCTTTGGTGCAATCTGAGTGCTACATGAGTACATGTAGAAATTTTGGCTTGACCATCCACGAGGCTGTTTTTTTAAAAGAAAAATTATTGTGGCAAAATTTGAGTGTTTATTGCCACCTTCTCTGACCTTGGGAGCGTGATCAGAGGACTGTTTCATGTGGAATTTGGTATACCCGTGTTGGAGCTTTGGGTATTTTCTACAGGTACTTCAGGTGAATTGAAAAGGGTAAAGAGGTACAAATCTGCGGATAACGTAGGCAAATGCCTTTATTTGGACTGCAAATTTGGAAAGAATCAAGATTTGTGATGCATTCCAGTCTTGGTGGCCAAATAAAGTGTTGTCACCTGAAATCTGCAGCATGTGCATGAGTGGAGAAAATGAGCCTCACCAGACCTTGTGCAGTGAAGTAAACTGTTTGTGGTATTAGGTGAGCCGTAGATATGCCTCCGTTCTCATTGGGTACGCCTGTCAGCATGACGGAATGGCTTAGGGTGGGAAAAGGTGAAATTGGATCCTTGATGGTAGGCTTGCATGGGTAAGGTATCCAACATTTGGATCTCCTTATAAACTAGATAGGTCTGGTTTTATTGGGTGTTCATGTAGTATGTTGTTTCCTAATTGTGGGATTTCTAGCTGGAAAAGAATGAACAAATTTTAGGTGCTGAAGTTCCGTGCGTGATTTCTTATGGGACCTAGTTTTCTTTCTTGTTTGCTTGGGGATCATGTGGCTAAGAGTTTATTAGATTGCAGCATAAACTGTTTAAATGTATTTTCACATGTAGTTTCTATAGGACTTCTAGTGCTCTAGATGTGCTCTTCATTCTCATTATTAGTATGTTACCTTTTTTATCGGAAAGCTATGATTGATGACCGTGTAGGCACTATATGCACATGTTGATAGCGAGAGTGCAACTCAAGGATTCCCATTCCACTTCAGTGGTGATACAATACTGAAGTCATCGTGCCCAGAGATGTCATTGGATTTTGGAAATCAAAAATTCTTATCCTATATATTTTCCCCTTATGATTAGTTGCAAGCAGTTTATTTTCTTAATTCACAAGCATTAAAACATAATTTTATATATATAACTCAGGAATCATTTTTAGGTTGGCTTAGATTTTCTTGATGTGAGTCCCAAAGCCTAAAGTAGGCAAGTTCTGGATTCAGGTCTATTGTATCTACCACAAATCCTCAAAGACTTGTTTGGTTTGTATATTTGTCAGGTCATCCCACTAGAACTCCACTCCTCAGCTCTTGTTATGCACTAGTTTCTGTGATGTGACCTTTACTATTTTGATTTATGATAAATTGCCTCTGTGATTTATGAGTGCCGTGCTCTGCAAATTTCGGAGTTTCATTCTCTGCTAGTGTTTTTATAATTTGGCTCTTCAACGGACTTGCTGTTGCTTTAAATGATGGTTTTCTGGAAATGTTCTCTTACCCTTCCGTAGTTGTTTTGCTTTTACCTATGTCATTAACCAGGACATATGGTCAAACATGGCTTGTTGTGATCTTTTGGTCCATTAGTGGGCTTGGTTCACTTTGTGCATTTGACAATTAGGTAGTGTTCGGTATTGTGGGAATATATTGATGGCAAGGTGTGAGTCAATAAATTTCCATGTTTGGTACTTAGGAACTGGAATAACTAAAATATTGTGGATTGGAATGGAAATAGGAGGCTTAAATTCCCACAAAATTGTTACTAGGGAAGAGTTGGGGATAGGAGGTGGAATTGGAATAATAGTAGAGATACTAAATTGCCATTAATATAGAATCATATATTTATTTTTAGGATATGTTTCTAAATTTGCTATTTTTTTCCCCAATTCTGACTCCCACATACATACGAAACAGGAAGGTGGAAATCCAAGAACCAATTTCCATCCCCATAATTGTATTCCCAATACCACTTATGATTTGTGAATTCCTTTTATAGACTACCCCATACCAACTCACCTTAGCATCTTTATTATAAGGTCACCTTTTTGGGGCAACTTGTGGTTGATGGTGCTATGATAGTCTTTTTGAATTGTAGATCGGACACATTGAGAAGACACCTCCCTGTTTCTGGCGAAGAAGGGCTCCAGGAGGTCAGGAAAATTGCATTACGCTTTGAGGAGAAGATATATAGTGCAGCTACAAGTCAGGTCTCTGAGTTATTTGATTATATCTAGATGTTGCATTCTCCATTTCTTTTGTGTTAATCATCCTTTTATTGATGTTTCACACTTTTGTTGACTCTTATTGAACTTAATTTTAGTCTGACTATCTGAGGAGGATATCCTTGAAGATGCTCACAATGGCATCAAAATCTCAGACCTTCTTAGGATCCAGGTACTCAACAATGGCCGGACTTGTGGATTTGACAACATTGCTATTAAATTATGTCTATTCCCCCCCTCCCTTCTCATTTGAGCTGACTAGTATGCCACTTTTTCTTTCTCGCTAGATCAGCAGATAGAAAGTAATATGTTCCATATACTGGGACAAATCAATGAATTATTTGTATTTTGTTGCAATATTTATTGCCTGTATTCCCTAGTATGATTCTATTAAGTTTCTTACTTGCATAGTTAGTTTAATCATTCACTGCAAACTGCTCCATGGTGAAATAGATTGACCTTTAGGTATTGTTGAGGTGGTTTCAAGCGATAAGAGTGTTATCCTGAGTTGGCACGATGCGATAGTTCCATGATGTGTAAAGTACAATAATAAGTCGTGGATTGATG
This sequence comes from Selenicereus undatus, assembly GCA_017589665.1. NCBI lineage: Eukaryota > Viridiplantae > Streptophyta > Magnoliopsida > Caryophyllales > Cactaceae > Selenicereus > Selenicereus undatus. Next base: position 97,598,099 of record JACYFF010031958.1, read on the forward strand.
TTACTATTTAATTGCTCTTCTTGAACTAACACAATTGGGAATATATTAAGCTTGCGAATGCTTTGAACTAAATAAGGGAATTTGAACCCATTCATACAAATAAATCATGATGACATAAATAAATACCCGAAACAATTAATCAGCATCATGCTGGAGAAATACGTCTTTGTATTCCAAGTATATTGATGCACATACAAAGAATTTAATGTCAAAGATAACAATATACCTTTTTTTCTGATTTGATGTTTGAATCCAGTGATGCATCTCTCATCTACATTGACGAACATGTTAGGCCATCAATATCTGTCACCAAGGAACTCATATGTAGGGAATCTGAACCTTTGTGTGGTGTCTCTCATAAAAAGATTTGTTCATGATAATATATATAGAGAAAATTGCAACAGCTTACATTAAAATTTTATTAGAACTAAAGTAATTTTGATGTGCTGTACTTGAATTTTTAATGAGCAAGAATATCACTCATTTTACTGAAAAGATAAATTTAACTGAGCCTTTGCAACACACAGGCGAGAGAATAGTGATATTATTGGATATGTCAAATATATTTGAGAATTTGTTGGAAGTTTAAAATTCCCGTATAGATTTTGAGTCTTTCTCCTATATTTGAGGGATCTACTAAAAAGTTTAAAAATCTGGTGGATTGTTACCATGTATGATGTGAGATTAGATAAAAGATAACAAGGGCAGGGCCTAGAAATGAGTTGGACTTGGTTGGAATCGGTCATTGACTTGTACATTATGATCGATAGTTATTTGGCTAGGATGGGCAACAACCGTCTCTTGATTTAGGGATTCTGACAGAGTTTTTATGTGTTTCGTCTTATTTAGCTCATTGGCAATCAAACTATTATTTCTCATAATGATTTTAGCTTTTCAAAAGGTAATGTTCCACTGCATATAATTTTTGCTCCTGCGTTAAAGCAGAAGGCAGTGAAACATTTTCTGTGTTATGACTATTTTAAACTATTAGTGTGTTTTGGTTTATGTACTGGAGAGTGCAGGCATGGCTTGCATCACAGGTTGATTTTGTTTTCCGACAATCCTACTAAGAATGGCTGATGTAGCTGCACGATTCTATGTTATTGCAGCAAAGAGACATGATAATTAAGATGAAGATGAAAGGAAAAGAAGAGATATAGAGATTAAGCTCGTCTTTATAATGTTTTATTTTGTTGGATAACAGTTGGAGTGAGATAATTCACCTCATTGCAAAGTAAAACTTCGTTATAGATATTTCCTGCAAGTCTGACTTTTGTGATAGTTACGTGGAATTTTCAACTTTTCGTAGTTTATTGTATAAGCAATTTTAAATGGGTCAAGGTAAAGGTTGTTTGGCAATTGGTTACCTATTCCATTGATGACAGTTTTGGTTAGCAATCTGTTAGCTTTCTAAGTGGTTCAGGCCTTTCGGTTACGACAAGTATGTGTTTTGTTGTAGGTTGTTATTGCTATCTGATGATTTTTCTAGGTTGTTGGTGAGCAGCTTCCCGCTTAGGGCCTGGGGGTGGGACAGCCGGGGGATGGGGGTTGCAAGCAAGTTATCGCTTGTTTCGACCTCTTTTTTGCTGGTTGCTTTTGTCATCTTTATAGAATGTAAAGTGTCGTTGAAAAGTGGCTGCCTTATGTGGGGAGAACCGACACGCTAAACATGTCGTTATGGTGGTTCCTGTGGACCGAATCTTTCATCTTGTAGTGCTTTGTTTGCAGGTATGGTCAACGGACCTGAATGTGATAATTTGCATCAAAAGACCCAAAGTCCAACCCTCTTTGTGCCTCAGGGATTCTAGTTGCAAACCCAAGCTGAACTCAACTGACCAAGGCTGCTTGGTCGTAGTGACTGCAATCAGCTTGATTTTGGCCTAAGGCGATGATATTTATATAAATGTCAGCCTCCTGACTTATCGTAGGGTAGACCTGCTATTGACCTGAAGTGATATCCGGTTCATCCCGACTCAACCAAACCTGAAGCCTTGTATACCTTAAGTGCCCAAATCTAAAACAACCTTCCTTAGTTGATTCAACCCCAAAACGGCGTAGACACACTTATTTTGATGCTGATTCAAACTGACCCGTACCAGATGAACCATTTGCCATGTCTATGGGCTTGTGTCTGTACTGTTCTACAGCCGGTTGGCATATGTTGGTGGGAAAGATGCTCTGGTCCGTTACCTTGTTATCTAGGAAAGGACAACCGGTTCTGAATCACTCAACTCAAGCAACACCCTTTGTGGATTTCTTTTTGCTGCTAATGCTTATGGGACTTGTCCTATCGTACGCCTAATTTAAGTTAGCCTTGTTGCTGTTTGCAGAGCCAACTCAGATGATATCTGTTGACGTTGGTTGTCTGGACCATCGCCAAGGAAAGCAGGGATAAATGGAGTGAGCTTCAACCTGATTAGAGGATTGCTCGATATGATGAAAACATTACATTGTTGAACTTTAATTTTTCTACTTTTCTTCAAACCCACAGGGATGCATAATGAGTTGTTGTGATATATGTATATAATTAGGTTGATGGACTTTCGTTCACTGCGGAAGATTAAATGCAGGATGATAGAAAAACATGAGACTGACAATAATTGTGATTTCCATCTGTTAATGGAGATGTCACGAAGATATTCCCCTCTTTGGTAGCTATAAAGTATTGTTAATGTATTTGTGTTACTTTGTTTTAGTGCATTCGTTTTGTTAGCATACGTTTGGACCATCAATTTAATAGAGTATTTATTAACGAGGGTTCACTAGTTTAGTGAGTAAAGTATTTAGTTATGACATTAGATATTTGGGTCAAATTTTACTTACATTTGCATTTCCTGCTCTTCCAACATTTCAAAAATCCTTGGGGAAAGTGTGATGGTGGTTCTTTATCCTTTTTTTAAGAAAAATGTGTTTGTTTTTCTTTTAGTTTTTTAGATAGAAAAAGGAAAGAATTTGTTAAAAACTTAAGCCATATGCCACTTATAAGGCATGTTGAATGCAAAAAAGTACAAATAATTTCAAATTACAATTTCCATTCCAAAAGAAAGAGAACCACTTTTACATGTATTTGTCTTCTCACGTGCCACAATTGCTCATCTTTTGGGAAGAGAGGCTTTCTTAAAATAAGAGAACATACTTGAAGTGTTAAATTTCAGTGAAAAGTAGTTTTACTTTTACGTAACGTCTGTCCTATGAAAAATGTGGACAATATTAAAGTTCTCATAATTAGAGATATGAGACGGCTCTCCATTGGCTCTTCATGGCCGATGTAGTAACAGTTGGGTCTTTGATAGAGACCCTCATGTTAGCACTATAACATGGACGATTAAATTAAATACGGACCATAAGTAAGAATGTTTTTCTCTTCTTTTTTTTCCAGCAATCAAGCTTTGTACGAATAGATCGTAGGGAGAAGGGGGTTAGGACACTTGTTACTTGCTAGGGCTTGCCATACTCAAATCAATTTTTCTCACACGAGATAAAATTATATATGTGAAAATTACGTTCCGAAGTGTCAAATAATTATTGCAACAATTATTCTTAGTAGCAATTAGTTTTGGAATATAATCTTCACATGCCAAAAAGACTCCAATAAGGGATAAAATCTGCCGTAATTTCCTTCCTCCGTACACATGTACTCTTGTGCACTTTATTAATTTAAACTTTAGTTAAGTTGTTATCTTAATAAATCAAATCAGCGTAGCATTGACATAGAGAGAGATAGCGGGGACGGGGAAGAGAAATTTATGTCAAATTAATCGTCTACCGTATATATGTTAAGTTACGACATTCAAAATAAGGAGTTTCAATTAGAGCAAATACCTCAATTTTATTTGCGGGATGGAGACTTGCTATAGCGTGTGTATATACATACATTCGTACGTGTGTGTGTGTGTCTACATACATATATATATATATATAT
>JACYFF010031958.1:97670424-97682003 GCA_017589665.1 Selenicereus undatus
AATCAGATGAAAAAGGCATGTAAAATGCGACAATTTATCGCCTAACAATTACCCCCACACCTATCTTTTGCTCGTCCTCGAGCAAAATAAAAGAAAAGCTATCCTAGGAACCTAACTCACTTTCGTAGGAATCACGGTTGCATTTAGCGTATGCAACAAGCCCTTTAAACCCCTTGGTTCCCCCAAGTGGACGAGTAAGGTCTCGTGAGGGTTTGCAGAAGATATACCCACAAAATCTCAAAAAGGAATAACAAAGAAAAGAGAAACAAAAATCGAAAAATAAAAATGACAAAACACAATATATACATTAGGGTAAACTGTACACAATCGGATCAACCAAAACCCCAGAGTAACTCACGTATCAGTCTGTACACAAGCATTATAGGCATTTCAGGACACATCATCCCAAAGAATGGTATCTAGGCATCAGCTTTTCACCCCACGACGCATGACAACAATGAATCCATCCTGGTGCCTAGTGTGCAAGTGTATCATCACCCTAAGACTTGGCTTACCAAAACCAAACTCCATCCCACTTCACTGACACAAGCTACCTTTTTGAATGGCTAGCATGGAAAGCAGGCTTCCCCAGTAGCAGTATTGCCTCAAAGGGTAACACCCAGTAGCGCATGCCTCAAAGGGGTACTTGTCATTTCCAACTCTTTTCTTCCCCACTTTTTTTTCTTTCCATTATTTTTTTTCAATACAAACTCATGTCACGCCTCAAAGGGATACACCCAGTAGCGCTTGAATTTGTTTGTTTTTTTTTTCGTTTTGGAAAAGGGGGTGCCAGCACATATAAAGGCAACTGTGCAGTAGAAAAGTGGGAGAGTCAATCATGAAAGATTAAGAATGTAGGATGATGATAATACATAAATCAGGACTGGATTGCAAAATTACAATGGACTGTTGGGGTTAGAACTGAGGTCTAAAATGACAGACTATGGATGAATATCTATCACGCATATTATACTTATATACGAGCTAATAGCCAAGGTACCGGAGATTAAGACTAATCTAAATAGTACAAAACCCCCCTAAATTCAAAAGCAAAAGAAAAATTTATACAAAAAGGAGGAAAAATGAAAAAAGTTACACAAAAATAATGAAAATTTCACAAAAACAAGAATAAAAGGGGAGATGACGACCCCACCCCCACACCTAAATCTCACAATGTCCTCATTGGGAGTCGTGAGTCATCACCAACACACAAAAATAAAGAAAACAAAATCAAACACAAGACATACAAAATTGACAGAAATATACACAAGCAAACACACTCTCCCAAAAACACAATCTCACCCAAACAAAAGCAAGATCACACATATATACAAACTAACACCACCAAAAACATGTAAAACCCGACCCAGCAACACCACCAATCACAACACAATAAATATCCATAAAAACACAAAAATGGTGATCATAGCCATCAATGGCTCAGCAACATCCAAATTTCACCACATGATGATCACCAACAAAAACACAACCTAATATCCACAACTAAACAACAACAAAAAGAGAGCAAAGAAAGGAAAAATAAAAAGAAGGGGGAGAGAGTGAGAACGAGTATACCAGGTCGGGTACTGAATGTACCCGAACTATTCCACGACGACATAAGGAGCATCAGCCACTCCTTGCCGCTCAAGATGCGAGTCGTCAGCTCGGATGCAGTTAAAGCTCGTAAGAGCTTATCATGCATTGCTGCATGCAACTCAGAATGGTGTGAGTAAGAAAACACTGGTAAAGATGGAGCAAACAAAGTTAGAGCCCTCTTAAACTCACCAAATACCTGGGAGAAATCAGCAGAATAATCGAATGCAATAATCAATACGATTTCTCCAGGCATGCCTTCTAGGTACAGACGATAAGGATCCAGGAAGGGGTCATACCCTCTAAAAGTACCTAGGGACTTACAATAGTCAACCTCATTCCCCTCAAGTATCACATAAGGATCGACAAGTGACATATTACAACACTTAGGGGAATGGGAGGGTGGTGAACAGGAATAGGAAGTAGGGAATGTATCGAGAGGGTTGGGGGATATGTTATCAATAAAATCAGGACTAGTTGGTCCTGTAACCACAACATCCATGCATGATGTTCCTGTGGGAGTCTCATGAAAATCATGCACCTCAATAGAAACATTGCCGGACTCAGACCAAGTATCATCCTCATCAACACTAGCGCTAACGCCGATGGTCTCACCTACCTCGAACTTCGTCGACTGAGCTAAAGGGGAAGGTGTATCAGGAATGGTCATGATAAATGCAGTGTTGTCCCAAAGGGTATTAAGAGAGGATGGAGCAACAATGAGTGAAGTGGTCGAGGGATGGTCGAGTACGTCCTCTAGTCCGGACTCTAGAGGAGGAAAAGACGCACCATCATCACACAGATTGACATCAAGTCTAGGAGCACTAGAACTAAGGTCAGTCTCGGGTGATAGGTCATACTCCCGTAGTTCATTAACAAACTCAGCAAACTCAACTTGTTGCTTATTCATTGTCTCTATCATATTGCTAAGTCTAGCAAAGCTTTCATTAGAAATATAATAGGGACAAGAATCACTGGCGTGGTCAGAACAATGGCAAATTTCGCACACGGGAGGGGCATAATCAGGGATGTAAGGGGTGGGGTACAAGAATCAGAACAACTAGTTTCAAATTCATAAGTATCCCGAGCCAACCAATCAAGAAAATCCCATGCTTCTTCGACATTTCTAGCATAAAAATCCCAATGCTCAAAAAGAGCACGGGTCTCACAATTCACACCCTCATCAACAACATGCAATATTTCCCATTTCTCATATAAACATCCACAAGAAGCACATTGAGCAAGATAAGCATGTAAACGATCCCAATAACGGTAAAATAATTCTTGCTCACATTGGGGAAAATGGAAAATTGCCATTGGAATTTTTTTTTTCAATTTTTTTTTTTGGGATTTTCTAAGGGCCTAGTCTCGAATGCTGAAGTAAACCCCGATATTGAAAAACGCCAACTCCCCGGCAACGGCGCCAAAAACTTGTTAGGGAAAAACCACACAGTTTTAATATTTATAAACCCCAAGTGTAAGGTGTATCGTTGAGTACTTGGGGTGTCGTCCGCAGGGAGTTGTGTTTCCAACTACCGAGGTTAACTAAAGCGTCTCAATCTAGGCCAGAGAGAGAGTGAAGAAAGAAGGACTAAACTACTAAAACAAATAAACAAAAAGGGACTTGGGTTTATGATTTTACCAATGAATGAACCAACTAACCAAGACGAGCCATAACCTACCCAAACCACACTATGAACAAGAGATGGTCGGTTGTACCATCAAAGACCACTCAAGCCCTCTTTCAAGGGTCATGAGCTAGTCTAATTCGCGTAACCACCTACTTTCGTGGGGTTAGTCGAATTAGACCACAAAACTAGCAACCCCGGACCTAGCTCGATTCGGATACTACTTTCGTGTCCCGAACTCGGCTATTCCCTCTCCCACACTAGCTAATTGACCTCACCTCTCAGCATAAGTCAATCGCCCAAAAATATGGATGAAAGCTCTCTCAAGCATTTCATCGAACACTTGGCGGGCGTGAGGAAAAACTCTAGGTTCTAAGCATAGATTGGGTATGGTTAGGCCTAGTACAAGATCAATTAGCCATCAAGAGGCTAATTACAACCCAAGTCCACACAATCTACCAACTAGAAATCACAAACACATCAAAACCTAAACTAACAACTAAGAACATAAACTTGAAGAACAGAACAAAGAGAATAAAATAAAACAATTCTAAACAACTAAATAGCATGAATCAACAATGAAAACTAAACATATAAACTAAACAAATCGAATTCAAGAATTAAACTAACAAGAATCAAAACAAGAACAAAAGCGTAAAATAAAGAGAGAGAGAAAGAGAGAGAAAACTTAGGCTTGAATTGATAGAAGGAACTTGAAATTCACAGGTTGAATCCAAAATTACAATCTTCAATCCTAAACTAATCCTCCTATTGGGGTTTTTTTTGCTAAAACCTAAACTAATCTAGTCTAAAATCACCATACATAAGAGCTAAGCACCACTGAGCGACCCCCCCGTAAAAATCACAAAGCAAGCTCTTTAAATAGAAGTCGAAACAGGCCGAAACTGGATAGGTGGCATGGCCATGCCGCCTGGCATGGGGTGCCCATGCCGTTTTTCTGCCTGCGCACTTGTTTCGTTCATTTTTGACCATTTTTCACTCCTTTTTGCGGCACTTGCCCGATTGAACTTATTACCTACAAAAGTAAATAAAACAAGTAAAAATCCTAAAGATTACTTAATAAAACAAGAAAAATTCTAAAGATTAGATTATTACACGAGCTAAAATCAGATGAAAAAGGCATGTAAAATGCGACAATTTATCGCCTAACAGCGGTCTCCAAATTGGCAAAAATATGGCCCCAGTCTCTTATTGAGACCAAATTTTAGGACCGGTCTCCGATAGAGACTGAAAATAGTGGTCTCCCGTGGACACCGAAGTGCACTGTCTCAAATGGAGACCGGCCCATTTGGTCTCAATTAGAGACCCGAAGTTTTGGTCTCAAATAGAGACCAAAATTGCCAGACTCCAATGGAGATCGAAGTTCACGGTCTCAAATAGACAGCGGGCCAGTTTGGTCTCAATTGGAGACCAGATGTTTTGGTCTCAAATAGAGACAAAAATGGCCCAAACTCCAAGGGAGTCCAGTACTTTTTGGTCTCAAAAGTTGGTCTCAGGTAGAGACCGATCTTTGTAATTCCGTCTCCAAATTTGAATTGCTACTAAACTTTTGGAGACTGGGGCTTTTCAGTCTCTATTCGGTCTCAAAAATTAATTGGAGATCGGATTTTATAATTTTGAGACCAACTTTTTCGGTCTCTAAAAGACCGGTATGTTGTAGTGAATTGGTGAAAATATGTTACAACTTATAAATTGTGTAAAATAAACTTTTTTACTCCACAATTTTTCACATGTATAAAATTACGTGTATTGTAAGTCTCGTGGACCGGCAGATAGGATTGACTTGATTAGGATATCATTTTATGGTCGTCAGCGTAGCCCACAAATATCTAAGCTTAGCACTTCATAACTAATTATAATTATTTATTTGGTGATTTTAAATCATAGAACACATAAATTTAGAATGGGACAGGACATTTATCATTATTCTATTTGATTCAGTTATGGCATACATAATTAAATAATTTTATGATATAAATCGTATATACACACAAATTGAGCAGATAGCCAGACAAACGAAGTCAGCATTTATCTGCAGAAACAATAGCATACTAATCAATAATTATATATAATGAAATACAGATTTTTCTAAAATGACCCCTTAGGGCACATTTCAGTATGCATTAATTAATCTCATCTACTCATATATTCAACTAGTTCTTTTATTACTAAATGGTCAATTGACAAGATTTTATTGGAAAAGTTTTACAGCATAATTACATGTCTCCTAGCTTCCCTCCCTCTTCCAACTGCCAAGCTTAATAATACTTATAGTTCTAATCATCCTTCATATCCCCATAGTATTTAAAAGCAAAATAGAGAAGATAGCTAGCGGCAAAAGAGTCGAACAATTAAAACTAATTCAAAATAATTTAAAGGCAATATCCTACTGCTCAATAAATTCAATCGTATGCCAAAAAAGCCACCCAAATACCAAAAGACTCATTTCTTCACCCAAACGGTATGAATATTTGGTGTTCCACAAGATAGTACTAAATAGAACTCAAGCAACATCATAACTTAAACAAACATCATATCAAACCCACAAAATACTAGTATAAATTAATCTAGATTTGTCCTCTACAATTGTCAAGATTTCACATAAAAAATGGAATTTAAGTCTTCAGATCCGCAGATAGTCTTTCTTCCTCTTGTTTCTTAAAGCTGAGGAAAATTTGATGACAACAAAATTCTCCTTGTCTGGACAAGTCGTGATATTATGACCGCTTATTTTATACAATCTGCAACTTTTAGTTTCCTTCGCTAGCTCCTTCCCGCCTTTACTTCACTTTGATCTGGGGTGCCCCTTTGTTGTTGAAATGGGATGACATCGAACAAATTCATCCACAACAACAGAAGCATTAGCATTAGATAGCTGACTTCGAACTATTGTTTGTTCTTCACTATGTATTGAAATTGTATCTACTGAGTGAAATTCGCCATGATACCAACGCAAAGGCAACTATATATCTAGTTGGAATTTCAAAAGAATTTATGTGGATGAAAACAGTTAGTACATGGCAGCAAAAATATTCCCATAATTCGAAGTATTTGCATGCAACTGTAATTAACCAAATCATCACTCCAAAAGACTTTGTGCCTTTGTAAATGTGGGTCCTTGTAATAATCCACCATGTACACCGTATTAGTTTTATCATGTACTGTGTATTGACTTGCCCTTGCCAACTCTTCTTGAAACTTTTCGACAGAAAGCTTAGTTAAAACCTTGTAAGCTTGCTCCTCGATCTAAGGGAGAAAGAGTTTTGAAAGAAGACACTCCGTATATGTATCCAACATAGTATGATGAAGTTGTGTTTGTCCAATTTTTTTCTATAGCAAGGACCAACCTAGGAAATTGATAGGGAAAAATATATATACATATTAGGGACAATAAAATGAGAAAACACTCATAAATTGATTCACATATGTTATGTGATTCAGCACTATCTATCCACTTCATCAACCAACTCCTCTTCTTCCCAGACCCACAAAAAAGGAGGGATCATCAACTCATGCACCCAAAAAAAAAATGCAAAGTTTATAATACTGGCAAAAACGAGAAAAATGTAAGAGCATAGATCAAAACATATACTACTTATTTGAGTTTGGTTAGTGATACTTGCTTCTCTAAAGAGTTGCGTTAAGCATGACTTAGAAGAAGTGAAACGCTAACAAAAGCATTCATATTTTCGGATCATCCTGTGATTGTCATGCCACCAAAGAAGCAATTATGAAGATATATACGTTCGCATACCCAATATTGTTTAATTTCATACAGGCGAATCACATGTGTGTTTCCTTGTAAATTGAATTTTGAAATTACAAGAGATCATTCCTTTTCAAAGTCCTCAACACTATCTAGTTTGTATAGCCTATAAAAATCAGTAAACCAACTTGGATAATGGTTTTCGAGAACCAATGTAAACCAACCAGTAAATTTTGCTGCTATATGCCAGATGCAAAAAGCATGTTTGACTAGTGACACCTCTATTGCAATTGTTTGGGTTATCCATGGATCTTGATTAGTAATAATAGTCATTGACAACTTCTTCATTATAAGTATAATAAAAGTCTATAAAAATTAAACTTATAGGTTCATATATACCGCTATGTACATAGCTAGCATTAGAGATGAATATTGGTACTGGCCAAGTTTGTGTTATGAAAATTTTAAAAGAAGTTCACTACTAATTACCTTCATAAGCCATTGACATGTAGCCACAGTTTCATCTCAAAGTAGGGCACATCCGAAGATTGTTCTTCCATTGTTATCGATACCAATAAAAATTCCAAAAGGCATCCCATAAGAATTCACCTTGTAACTAGTATCAAATGCAATAACATCTCCGTACTTATGGTGCCAACTAAAGTAATGAGCAGGAGATCAACCAAAATATATGTGTGGGTCTATTTTCTTCATCAACAAAGAAAGCATATTGGAACCTTGAGTCCTCTTCTTCAGCATGCTTACAATGTTCTAAAAGATTCATGGTGTCGCTCTCCACCTTGTTTTGGCAGATCTTGTTGAGGAAGTTGTGAACCTCTTTCTAAAAAAAAGGAAGGTACTCACCATGCTTTAGTTGTTTCTCAAGCTCCAAAACAACTATTACTTGTTTAACAAAAAAGACCAACTTCTTTCAATAGAAAAATTTTCTTCTTATCTGCCTCTGAAATATGGCGGTAAGATGAAAGAAGATGAACTTGCTCGTATGGCAACAAGGGATGGTTATGCCTGACAACAAACTAAATAACATGCCACTCCTCTAGAAAAATTTCAAAAGATTTCATCAATGTGATTTGCATTCTGGTCTTGCATCACACCTCAGTGTACGTTGATTCTTCGACGGGTCGACCATCTTTTCATTTGCATATCCCGCATGGTGACAATAAAAATGTCATGTATTAATATTCTTCCTTTCTGGGTTGTAAATCGACATTTATGAATAGAAAAACTAGTACTTTGGCAAAATTTTCATAAAATTGTAAAGCTTCTTGTACACTCAGAAAGCATTAGCCTTAGCCGTTGAAGGGCTCAAAACAATTATCTCCATCTTCATTTTCATCTGGTCTCATTTAAATTAAGTATTCCAACACATGGTTATCCCATAATGCCATGCAACAACAATATAATAATGCTTCTCATTTCATTTAACATTTAATAGATTTTAGAAATTTTAATTTCAAAAAAAAAGATGAGATGAAATAATGACATAAGTTCATGTAAAAATTACAAGAATGGAATAAACAAATTAAAATCATTATATGAAATTGTATTGTCCTAGCTTCAAGTCTCTCTATGGCTAGGTGTTTTACTAAATGGGTTAGCTACATATAAGATTATATATTACTGTGATTGTGAACTTTTTTCTTCCTTTGCCACACGTGCATAGAAGTAAATAAGGCACACAAACGTTGTTCTTAGCATAACTCGAACACATACACATACTCAATACCAATTTTAAAAATTTATCAAACAAAGAAATTGGGTATAAATTTAACATTTTTTAAATAATTATTAAGACTTTTGTATATAGATTGTCATGGTTATTACCATAGAAACATTCGACGTATCAAAACCCACAGAAAAAATGCGATTAAATTATTGGGAAGGATAACCTAACTCGAAAAATACTGAATAAAAAGCAGAGCAATATTCACACAACTAGCTTTTATATGGTGATGTTGGGTTGGATGCATGCAACCAAATCATGAAAAAGTTATTCTTTTTTCTTGAGGATTAATAAACCCCCAATCAAAAGAAGGTCATGTTCTACGTACTTAAACTATTTGAGGTAGGGTTGATGATACCATGGAATCCGCAGTAATAAAGGATGGAATGCAGGCTAACACATGCTTACACCAAACAAGTGCATAAGCCAGAAAAGAACCCGATGAGATCCAAGGGCATAAAATATATTTTAGGTATGTTTTTTTCCCTTGTTTTAATATGCTCAAATATTGATTACTCTCACGAAAGTGTTTGATATATGTTATATAAATCGAATTGTTCAATTTACATGTGTGACTGTATATGAATATTTAAGTTTATATTCATGTCGGAAGTAACTCAAAACCTTTTCGTGGGTCTCCTGGAATCAACCTCTCTATGGGTAGGAATACCGGTAGAGGTAAGGTTGCCTACAGTTGGATCTCCCCAGACACCGCGAAAGCGAGACCCACACTGGGAGGTATTGTTGTTATTGTTGTTGTATTCATGTCAGAAGTACCACTTACTACAACATCGATAAAGCTTCTATGAGTTATATTAAGAGATTTAGATTCAAACTTTATGTATATAGAGCTTTAAACTTCGTAATACAAATTTAGATATTTGCAGGAGTACATTATGCCAGCAAAATAAGTCTATGTCTACATGATTTTTGCTTATCATTTTTTGAAACTATAAATTTGTAATGGAGATCGAAAAAGTGCAATGGGAGAAAATAAAAAGGGCGTCGACAAGGGTGGCTGGGGGGTGGCTGGGGGGTGTCCAGGCAACGAAGACAAAAGAATTGGGGGGTCTGTTTCGGGCGTTGGGGGGAATCGTGGCTAGGAAGGTGGAATTGCGGGGGGGCAATTTGGGTTTTTTTACATTAGTTTAGTTGTTTTAAACTTTTGTTTTCCGTTTTTTTCCCCTTCTACCCATTTTATCTTTGACACCTAGTTTTATCTAGATTTTTTCACCTTAATCCTAATCTTCCTCTTTATGTTCATTTATTACTTATACATACATAAATATTTGGGTTAATATTCTTGACGAAATTTTATGAATTAAATTGTAGGCTCTTTGAGTGTAAAATTTGAAAGGAAATTATCATTTTCAATTGCACTCTTTTATATATGTATAATTGAATTATTAGTATTATATTGTTGCTTTGTTTACTTACATACATTTTATTATTATATGCATATATATATATATATACACACACACACACACACACATGCTAAAATTACTAATTTAATAATTAGGCTAATTTTAACTTGGTTATCGTTCAAATCTTTATTAATATTTGAATGGGTTATTCTTGTGTGCAATGAAATTCGTTTTAAGGTCACTATGCCATTTTAACTTGCAATTGCACAAATATATATACGTATATATAAAATGCTAAACTGAAATGCGGCGCCCAACTTAATTAATTTATGATTTAATTTGAAGTAATTATCATAAATTTTAGGTTTGGGTCGCTACACTTCTGGTAAGCAACATCATATTCATAGTGATTTTTAGCCGCCAAAATCCCTTTCATACAAGCAAGGACAAATAATGAATAATCTGGATTCATAAACCCCAAGAATTTTTTTTTCCCCTAATGAACCCTAAGAAATATTTTGGACCGTCGTTTGGGAGAGGATTTGATTAGGTAGGCACCTGTAGTTGTCACTGAGTCATTGCAATGACAAATTGAGCTCTCTCAAGAACAAATTATGTAGTGCAATGAGAAAAATGAATCACAACATTGCAATCAGTTTCAGACACAAATGTTTTATCAGCAACGAGTGGAAAGGTTTTGGTAAGAGACATCATATTATCGTAATGATTTTTAGCTGCCAAAATCCCTTTCATACAGGCAAGGACAAATAATGAATAATCTAGCTTCATAAACCCCAAGAATTTTTTTGCCCCTGATGAACCCTAAGAAATATTTTGGAGCGTCGTTTGGGAGAGGATTTGATTAGGTGGGCACCTGCAGTTGTCACTTAGTCATTTCCCATATTATAACACGCTTTGGCAAGCTCGTGAAACACAATGTGCTTGTGAACATATTTAAAAAAAAAAAAAAAAACAGAGAGAGAGAAGAAATGCTAAGGAGATTGCCTGACACTAATCATGGTGAGAAAATGATGGAGGTGTTAGTACCATACCCTGAAAAAGACTTACGAAATTAGTTCTACTTGAACTTGACAATTATTCATCCTTTTTCTTGTGGCTGTACAGATGTACAGTGGGGAAGATTCCCTCTATTAATTCCCTTTCATCATCGTCATCATCATTCTCGTCATTTAGTAAAGAGATTTAAATATAAGTAACTTTATCCTTATAAATAATTTTATTAGGAGAGAGATGAATTCCGTTGAACTCTCCCTTATATGTGTTTTTTTTTAAAAGGTGCATTTTTTACTAAGTACTGATACAATAGTTAAAGGGCCCAAAAAAACATATTAATTCTAAATTAGTTAGTAACCTTTGATACACACACACACACACACACACACACACACACACACACACACACACACACACACACACACACACATATATATATATATATATATATATATATATATATATATATATATATATATATATATATATACACATATACATACATA
>JACYFF010031958.1:97698611-97752768 GCA_017589665.1 Selenicereus undatus
AACAATAGCTGCACTGTTGGGTCTGGCGATTGGAGCCCATCCCGAGCCTCCCTCCCTCTCGCCGGTCACCACAGCCGCCGTCCGTCACTCGCCGGTCGTCGGTGGGCCACCCAGTAGCCACGTCCATGCTCCTCTGCCTCTACCCCCATCATCTTCTGCTCTCCTCCCTCTGCATCGGGCCACTCAGGATCTCGCTCTCCTCTTGTAACCCAGCTGGCCGGTGAAGTTTGGGTGTCTGGAGTGGTCATCGGAGGTGTACCTGAGGTCCGGTGGACTTTGGGTCTCCGGGAGCCGCCGGTCACCCCTTCGCCGGGCGCCGGTTTTCTGGGTTTCGAAGGGAGCTTTCCCGTTTTCTATTTTCTGTGTGTGGGTGGGAGCTGCTAGTCATTGCTGGTCAAGTGTTTGGGTTCGCCGGCCTTTTCTGCTGCCACCGGCCAGCTCGGCGACTTTTTCCGGTCGCCGGAAAATTTTCCGGCCACCGGAATTTCGCCGGAATCCTTTCTGCTCTTCTCTTTGGGTGAGGTTTCTCCTGTTTTGCTGTTTGGGGTTGCTGCGGTCTCCGGCCAGACACGGTTACCGCACTTTTTCTGCTGTTTCTCCGGTTCTTCCTTCCCCCCGGCCAGTACATTTCCCGGTTGGGTAGTAGGGGAGGTTTTCTGTTTGCTCTGGTTTTCTGTTTGTCCTGGCTAAGCTGCATTGCCTGCTGTTTGATAATGTATGCCTCTGCAAGAGTGGAAGGGAAGGTCCTGGAGGTGTTTGGGGGTGATGGAGGCCTTTTTCCTTTTAAGGTTTCTGAGGCTAGTAGGAGGAAAAGGTCCTTTATTAGGTTGAGCTCCCAGGAGTTTCGCTGGTTGGCTGTACAAATGGTCAGATTTTGTTTCTCAAAGGGAGAACCATGGTGGTTCAAATCTCTCAGGTGGGGTCAGAGGTGCCTATTGCTTCAACTGAGAAAGAATACCAAAGGTAGATTCATTGTCCTTTCTCTGCTAGGCAACGGTGGGCAGGTTAGGTCAGTGATTTTTCCTGAGGGAGCCAAGGCAGAGGGATGGTTCAGGGTGACTAAGATTCTTAAGAAGATGTTGATTGAGGGTCATAAGAAGCCCCATCCCCCACCAAGGAAGGGAAAGTTTCCTTCCAGAGTGCCGGTGAGTAGGGATAGGTCTTTTGCGAATGTGGTGCGAGGTCATCCGGGTGGCTCTTCGAATTCACCTTTGAAGGGGTGGAAGTGTAGGAATTGTGGTTCTTGGTGTGTGCTGCTGTGATTGGCGAAGATCACAATCTTAGCAAGGATGCGTTGAAACAGAAAGTCTCATTCAAAGACAATGCTGTGGACGTGATGATGCCTTATAAGAAGGATGTTGCAAAGGAGCTGCTGGTGACTCCGACTCCCTGTGCTAACCAATTCAAAGTGTTGAGAGACATGTGGGAGAATGATCTGTCACTGGAGAGGGAGTGTAACTCACACGACAGCTCTCCGTGTGCCACTCCGTGCGCCTCAAGGATTCCTGAATCACCGCTGAAGGTGGTAGAGGAGGAGGTGCATCCTACAGAGTGCTCTCCATCTACTAGTGTGCTGGTTTACGCTTGTAGGAAGAAGTCCCGGAAGGCTATTTTAGTCGCTTCTGAGGCGGGTTCTCCTATTATGCAAGAGAAGGGAGGGTCTTTATCGTTTGAGGAAGCTCTACCTCAAGCCCGCCCTCAAGAATTGGATGGTGCTGCATTACCTAGTTCTTCTGAGTCAGGGAATGCTACTGAAGGGGCAGCATGGGTCTTGGAAAGAATGGTCTTTTTTTGTAAAAAGATGGGTTTGGCCATAGAAGGGAGAGAAACGGAGCTGCTTTCTTTTCTTGCATCGTTGGAAGCAAATAGATTGAGAAGGGAACAATCGGTTGAAGCTAGTATGGGGGATGAAGGTGGCAGGGTTAGGCTGTTTTCAGATGATTGCATGGAATGTAATGGGGCTCAATTGTCCAAACAAGCGGGGGGATGTGAAGTGGGTGTTACGGTCTTTTGCTTCTGATGTTGCTATTCTCCAAGAGTCTAAGTTGGAGGAGGTTAGCCGGCAGGTAGTGATTAGTTTGTGGGGACGTCGACCGATTGAGTGGTTATTCTTACCTTCAGTGGGTCGATCAGGAGGTATTATTGTCATCTGGGACCCTCAAGTCTTGGAACTCGGTGATTCTCGAATTGGGTCGTTTTCAGTGTGTTGTAGGTTTAAGTCTCTGGAGGACAATTTTGAGTGGGGTTTGATTGGGGTATATGGGCCTAATGACGACTACTTGCGGCGGGCTTTTTTTGAGGAGTTGTCGCTCTTCATGTCTTTGTGGGACATTCCGTGGTGTTTGGGTGGGGATTTTAATGTCATTAGGTTCCCTTCAGAGAGATCCTCAGGCGGTAGGTCCTCTTGGACAATGAGAGAGTTCTCTAGCTTTATTGATTCGTGCAATCTTGTTGACCCTCCTTTAGAAGGGGCTCGTTTCACTTGGTCTAGTCATGAGGAGGTCCCGGTGTTATCTCGCATTGATAGATTCCTCTTTTCGGCGGAATGGGAAGATCATTTTCAAGGGGTCCATCAAGTTACCCTTCCGAAGATTACTTCAGACCACTTTCCTATTCTTCTGCGGGTTAGGGAAGTCTCTCGAGGCAGACGCCCTTTCAAGTTCGAGAATATGTGGCTTGAGGTGAGTGGATTCGATGACCTTGTGAAAGCTGTTTGGGATGTTCAAAATGTTAGTGGCTCTTCGAGTTTCATTTTGGCAAAAAAACTCAACTTGTTGAAGACCAAGCTTAAACAGTGGAATAGGGAAGTGTTTGGCCATTTAGAGTTCAAGATGGGTAGTCTGGTGGATAAAGTGAAGCGTTTAGATGAGAAGGAGCAGCAACAGTCTCTCTCTTGGGCGGATAGATTTGAAAGATTGGGAGTTAAAAAAGAACTCTCTATGGTGCGAAAATCTATTGATATTTTTTGGCGCCAAAGAGCAAAGCAACAGTGGATTGAGGATGGTGATCGTAACACCAAATTCTTCCACCAAATGGCAAATCGGAGAAGAAGGTTTAATGCTATTCATCAAATTAAAGTTGATGGCGAGTTCTTTGCTGATGCTGCCTCAGCCAGAAATGCGATTGTCAAGTTCTATGAGAACCTGTATCATGAAGATCAATCATCTAGGTTCTTTTTTGATGGAATCGCTTTTGCCTCTATTAGCCCGGAGGATGCTAGCGATCTTGTGAAAGACTTTACTGAAGATGAAGTGTGGAAGGCCATTTCCGACTTAGGAATTGAGAAAGCTCCAGGACCAGATGGGTTCAATATCGCTTTTTTTTCAGCATTGTTGGCCTATTATCAAGGGAGAGATTATGGGATTTTTTGGTGATTTTCATAAGAAGGGTGTGTTTGAGAAAAGTTTAAATGCCACTTTTATTACCTTGATTCCCAAAGTGGCTGGTGCTGATGATGTTAAGTCTTTTAGGCCCATTAGTTTGGTAGGAAGTATTTATAAGATTCTTGCA
Organism: Selenicereus undatus; assembly: GCA_017589665.1. NCBI lineage: Eukaryota > Viridiplantae > Streptophyta > Magnoliopsida > Caryophyllales > Cactaceae > Selenicereus > Selenicereus undatus. The sequence goes on from JACYFF010031958.1 coordinate 97,702,122, forward strand.
AAAGTCCTCGCGTCAAGATTAAAGAGAGTGGTTGGAAAAGTTGTGGGTCCTTCGCAGCACGCCTTCGTTCCTGGTCGTCAAATTTTGGATGCAGCTTTGATTGCGAATGAATGTATTGACTTTTATATCAGATCAGGGATGTCTGGTGTCCTTTGTAAGCTTGACATTGAGAAGGCTTACGACCATGTCTCTTGGAGTTTCCTCTTGGCTATTCTTGAGAAAATGGGCTTTCCAGACAAGTGGAGGAAATGGATCTCCTTCTGCATTTCTACCGTGCGCTTCTCTATTTTAGTTAATGGAGAAGCTTCTGGTTTTTTCTCAAGCTCAAGAGGCTTAAGGCAAGGTGACCCGTTGTCGCCCTTATTATTCATTTTGGTGATGGAGTCACTCAGCAGGTTGGTGATCAAAGCAGGGGAGGAAGGTTTCTTAAATGGGTTTCAATTTACTAATCCTCACACCGAGGGTTTGTTGATTTCCCACTTGCTCTTTGCCGACGACACTCTCGTTTTTTGCAACCCGGACGAGAGTAACCTGGGCTACTTAAGGTGCATCCTTCTTCTGTTCGAAGCTATGTCGGGTCTAAGGATAAACCTCTCCAAAAGTGCACTCATTCCAGTGGGTGATGTGCCCAATGTTCACGAGTTGGCTCGCTTTTTTGGATGCGGAGTTGATTACCTGCCTTCTTCATATCTTGGCCTTCCTCTTGGTGCTCCATATAAGAGCATAGCGATTTGGGATCCAATTATCGAGAGGTTTCACAAGAAGTTGGCAGGCTGGAAGTCAAAGCTTTTGTCCAGAGGGGGCAGATTGACTCTTTTGAAGAGCACTTTGAGTAGTCTGCCCATCTACTTCATGTCTTTATTCACTATCCCAGCTAGCAGTGCTAGTCGGATAGAGAAGATCATGAGAGATTTCCTTTGGAACTCCATTGAAGATGTTAACAGCCTCCACTGGGTCAACTGGAATGAGGTTTGTCGTCCTAGTCGGCAGGGTGGACTTGGTATAAGACCTCTTCGTCTTATGAATGAAGCATTGAAGACCAAATGGTTGTGGAGGTTTGCTAAAGAGGATGGTGCCATGTGGAACAAGGTAATTAAGGCAAAATATGGGATAGATGCGTTCGGTTGGTGGAGTAGGAAGAGTCCTTACCCTCATGGGGTTGGTTGTTGGAAATCTATCCTAGCCGGTCTTGAGCGCTTCAAATCTTTAGTGCATTTTGAGGTTGGGGATGGATCAAGGGTATTTTTTTGGCACGATGTTTGGTGTGCAGATTGTCCTTTAAAGATTCTTTTTCCTAATCTTTTTAGGATGGCTCGGTTTAAGAATGCCACGGTTAAAGAAGTTGTCTTTTGGGATGGAGAAGTTAGCAACTGGGATTTGAATTTCGTTAGGAACCTCAATGATTGGGAAGAGGATAGTGTTTGTAATTCGTTAGCAGTTCTTGCTGGCAAAAAGGTTTTTCAACAAGGCAATGATGAGATTGTGTGGCCAACAGGTTCTAGGGGTTCCTTTTCTGTCAAGAGCTTTTGCTTTGCACAAGTTGAAAACTTGGACGGTTGTGTTTTTCCCGCTAAGTCTATTTGGAAGTCCAAAGCCCCCACAAAAGTGTGTTTCTTTGCTTGGGCTGCTACTCTAGGCAAGATTCCCACAGACGATATGCTTAAGAGAAGAAATTTTAGAGGTCCAAGTAGATGCTCCATGTGTTTGGAGGAGGAAGAAACCGCGGATCATCTTCTTGTACATTGTCGGTGGGTCTCCTCGCTTTGGGCTTTATCGCTCTCGCTTATGGGGATTAGTTGGGTTCAACCTTTTAATGTGAGAGATGTGGCGGTGGCGTGGAGCAGAAGGATGAAGAAGAGCTGGGTTCGTCAAGTTTGGGGCATGATTCCTTTGGCTATTTGGTGGGCTACTTGGAAGGAGAGGAATCGCCGTATTTTCGAGGATAAGACCTTGGCTCTTCAAGATTTCAAGCTCTATTTTTTGAGGTTGTTGTATAGTTGGTGTATGAGGTTCAGTGACAAAGAGTTAAATTTTTTGGATTTTATTGATTGTATATTGGATGAGAGTTCAAGGAGCTAATGCGCTTGAAATACCCCTTTTGTACATGGGTGACATCCCCTTGGTGTCCTTTTAATATACTTCTATGATTACTTACCAAAAAAAAAAATATATATATAAATATATATATATGTATATAGCCTTTGGTTGTACATGCTGTCATTTTAATAGCCTTTCTTAATTTTCTATTTTCATTCTAATTAAGTAACAGGTTGAGTGAGAAAATAGTAGCGGAGGTAGGATTTTTTTTACCATGGTTGTTTGCGTACCAAGCATGGATCATTTGATTACCAGATATGATTTCAGGAATATTAACTGTTTGGTATCATGGATACTGCAAGAAGTTGGCAATTCCAAGACTTCTTTGATGCTAAATTGAGGTTCATTTAGGGAGCTTGGCAAATATTATTGGCTGTTGGTTGTTCTGGGAAATAGTTTGCAAAGTCGACAAGATTGTGCATCTCAATTTCCTCATGATCCCTATGTTCCAAAATGATTTTCGTTCTTAGGCATGAGGGCCTTCTTTATGTCTCACAAAAATAGGGCTCCTATTTCTACAGGAGATCGTCTTTTTGGGACGGAGGGAGTAGTTCTTCTTAACATAAAATCAGAACCATCAATTATTTTTTTTTAAAGGAGACTAAAAAAAGCTATACATTGGGTTCTCTTGTTTACGACTCTCTGCCGTGTTTATTGAATGATTTTCTTTTTCTGATATTTTGGGAAACATTATTTTGTATTAAGCCTGTGATTTGTCCGTCTTCATCTTTTGTTTCAGCACCCTCTCAAAACATGCAGTCCCAAGTGCACGACCCAGGTAAATCCGTTCTCATGCCGATGGTTTCTAATCAGTCTCAGGCCCGGCAACAACTTTTGGCTCAGAATATCCAAAACAACGTAGCATCCACTGGAGTTCATGGTGCTGCCATTTCTTTGCCCCCTGTTAGTGTTTTGACGCCGAATCCCACTCCGAATGTTGCCCAGAATCCTAACCTGCAGAATATCTCTGGCATTCCACAGAGCTCAATGGGAAATAATATGAATCAGGGAGTTACTTCAAGCATGTTTGCAAATGTGCAAAGGCAAATGCAAGGAAGGCAACTTGCCAAGCAGGTTGGTATGCAACAGCAGCCACAACAGTCGCAGAATCAATTCATGTATCCGCAACAATTGCAGCATCAGATGTTAAAGCAGAAGATACAACACGGTAATATCCAACAGCTGCTGCAGACACCAATGCAGCAACAACTACCTCAGCAGCAGAACACCCTACTACAGGCAACCCAGTTACAATCTTCTCAGCAACAAATGATGCAAACATCATCTACCATGCAGCCTTCCATGATTTCTGGGATGCAGCAAAACCAGCAGTCTACTATACAACAACCACTTCAGTCAGTACTTCAGCAGCATCAACGACCTGTACTTAGGCAACAGCAACAGCAGCCACACCAGACTGCTATTCTTCAGCAGCAACCAATGATGCCATCACAGCTGCAGCAGCAATTAATGGGTCAACAACCAAATGCTGTCAACATTCAACAAAATCTGCTGATTGGTCAGGAGAATAATATCTCAGATATGCAACAGCAACAGCAGCATCAAAGGCTGCTAGGGCAGCAGAATAATATCCCAAATATGGCATCACAGCCGTCAACTAACAACCAAAACTTGCAGCAGCAACAATTGATGGGTCAACAAAGCAATATATCAAACATGGCTCATCAGAATCAAGTTGGTGGACTTGCACAGCAGCGGCAACTGATGGGACCTCAATCTGGCAGCACAAGCATGCAGACAAATCAGCACTCTGTACTTATGATGCAACAAACCAAAGGTTCAGCGCAGCAGCAGTGCCAGAATGCATCTTCTTTATTGACAGGTGGACAACAACCTCAGGCACAAGCACAGTCACAACAACAGTTGATGTCACAGCTCCAATCTCAGCCTTCACAGTTGCAACAACATTTTGGTATGCAGCAGCAGCCAAATTCTTTCCAACAAAACATGCAGCCACGAATTCAAACCCAGAGTCCTGTGCTTCAGAAGCAAAATATGATTGATCAAGAAAAGCAGTTCTTCCAACCACAAAGAGCACCTCCAGAGGCACCATCTAGTATGTATCTGTCTTCCTATATTTTGTCCTGCTATTGTTAGGTTAGACTATCACTCTCCTCTCTAAATTTTACTTGCTTTTTCATGTGTTGATATCATGGGTTGAGGATTTATGCTTGTAGGAAATATGCATTTGGAGCTTCACCGTTTCCATCATCAGTTAATAGTACCGTTCTTCCTTATTATTGTGATTTGACACAAGTTCTCTTACTGTAGTGTTTTTTTTTAATTTTTTAATTTTTTTTTACCCTGTTGAAATGTAGTGTTGAATTTTCAGTTCTTACCTAAATATTTGTGTTGTCTGGACTCCTGATATCACATTTTATATCATAGAGTCTCTTACAGATTGCCAACACCGTGATGTGTTGATTGTTACATTGAAATCCTCAGTGAACTATGTACCCTGATGGTTGGTTAAGGGACTACTGTACCTGTGAGAGTTCCTTGCAGCAATAAAATCATAGTGGTTTCTTATTGTTGAGGAAAGCATAGTTGATAGACTCATGATAAAATTTGGTTTGGTTCTCCTTTTTTGCATAGAGATTCTATTGTTTTAGGTTGTTATTTTGCCCTGTTCTTTTCTTTTGTTCTTCTTTCCTTTTTTTAATGATATTTTATGGAGAGTTTTCTGTCTTCTAATATTTATTTGTTCCCCTGATGCCTTCTGAAAAGCTTCTTTGGATTCCACTGCTCAGACTGGTAGCACAAGTGTTGGTGATTGGCAAGAAGAAGCGTATCAAAAGGTAACAATTTCCTCTGCCCCCAACCTTCAACCCATAGTGATTTCTATTTCAAACTCTACTTTATGGTATAGATCTGTGTTTAAAAAAGCGCGCTTGTCTCAAAAGCTCAAAGCCCAAGCTGTTGTGTGTCCCCAGCTCATTCTTTAAGCCTCCAGAAGCCCGCGTTGTTCTGCGCTTCAGATCCCAAGTTCGTGCTTTATGGAAAAAGATCAGGGGGGGGGGGAGAAAAGGGCACACACCATGGAAAAAACACAAATTCCGTTAGATTTACACTTACCTTTGTTATATTATTCAATTTCGGATAGAAACCCTTATCCAATTGCATGCAATTGCTTCAAGTATGGACTAAAATGAAGAACTCCAATTTAGAAATCCTAATTTTTGGATGGAGGGTTTGGCTGTAGTTGACGGCTTGTACAGTGTTCTAATAAAGACAGAGTTGACCAATCTTTTCCCACACCTTTTCGGTGGCTGATCTATGCCGGTTTCTCCTTCTTTCTAGATGGGAAACATGGTGCTGCCTATAATATCAAAAGAAGGATTAAAGAATATACTTCCCTTCCGTCCAAATATGCTGTCAAATATTGTTTCCTTCCTGTTCTTTTTTCTCTCCTCCCTAAAATGCCTTCAGAATTTATGAACCCAATATATAAGGTACTCGTGATATCTAATTACTTGTTTAATGCTATCATCAATTTATTTGTCAAAATATGGTTTGGAAATGATTTTCAAACATTTGTGAGTAAAAGTGCACCTCGTGTCCAAAAAGCCAGGGCATTCGCCTTGAAGCCGGCACCTTGGGGTCCAGGACCCCTTGCGCTTTTGTGCGCCTCTAGCCTTTTCAATCCAAGGCGTAGATACAATCTTGTCTTATATATAATATTGAAATTTGGGTAGAAAATCACACATGAACGACAAAGGATCGTTACGTAGAAACGCCACATAGGAGAGAACTACAGTAACAATAGACATGTAGGATTTTTCTTTCTCTTGTATGATGGATACTAATTTAGTGAAACCTTTATTTGATAGAAAAACCATCCAACTATCAAAAATCCCCCAAAAAAATAAATACCCTTTTTAAATATCATACTGACACATAATAATACCCATAGCAGCTGTTGGAAAAAAACAAACAAACTAGAAAGCGCGCGCACACGCGCACACACACACACACACACATATGTATACACACATATATATATATACATATATACATTATCCTATAAAAAAGAATACATATATACATATATATATACATACACACACACACACACATATATATATATATATATGTATACACACACAGATACATATATATATGTATACACACACACACACACACACACATACACACACACGCACACACACACACATACACACACACACGCACACATATATGTACACACACACACAGACACACATACAAGGATTCAAAATGCGGTTTCGGTGGTGGTACGGAAAAATCGCTCTAATGCGGCAATCGCGGTCCATATTGCGGCTATCGCGGCATGAAAACGCGGATCGACCAACTCCAAAACCTTTCCAACGCGGCCGTTTTGTCGCGGTTCGGCAACATTTTGAATCCATGGACACGCACACATACGTATATATATATATATATATGTATGTGTGTGTGTGTGTGTATATATATATATATATATTTGTGTGTATGTATATATGTGTATGTGTATATATATATATACACACATATATGCAAATATATATGTGTACATATATATATATATGTGTGTGTGTGTGTGTGTGTGTGTGTGTACACATATATGTATATATATAGCCTTAGTTACATAAAAGCATTTGGTGAATGACCTGGTTTATTTAGCCCTTGGAGGTGCTTTTTAATTCCCCAAGGTGTGGTGAAGGAAAGGCTTAAAGGATTTGCAATGGCTATCTATATCGCCGAAGGTGTACCTTACTTTTCCGGGAACCCACTTTTAAGAACTCTTTAGTTAAGTGTGTTTAATGTGGATGAATCTTAGAATAGGTGACTTCCTGGGAAGTTTTCCCAGGTAGCATGTGAATGAAGATAAAGCATGCTGGAGATCATCGATCCTTGAGCTGTTGCTGGTAATTCACTGTCTAGGAAGGGGTCGGGGGTTACATGTTTTATGCTTGGTTTTTGGTTTTGTTAGAGATAGTACTGGTGGAAAAGCTTCTTAGCTTTGCTTAGGATGGTCTAAAGTGATTTGTACTCTATTGTTTGCATTTGCAATTGCAATCAAGGGTCTAGTTGATAGCCTTGCATGCCTATGTTGCTGTCTTGCAAACTTGAACTCAGCCCAGATTTTTGTGTGTTGAGCACTAATTTCTTAATCCAAAATAAGAACATCAGCAGCTGAGGGTCATGGAATTAGCGGTTTAAACCCAGTCTGTTTTGTGTCACCTTGTTGATTATGTGCTTTGATATAAGTTGAGCAAGAATTAAAACTTAACCCTTATTGTTTCATTTCATTCTTTTCATTTTTGGTAGCCTCCTCTATCTCTTTATGCCCTCTCTAACAATGATTGGTCATCCTCTCCACACTGTCTTTTACTCCAATAAACTCAATGATGGGCCAGGGGCTGCCTAGTGCCTACTATACCCTTTTAAACATGGCTGAGTAATGTCATTTGCTTTCCAGCCTGATGTACCTTCAATTGAGTTCGGTTACCATTAAAACTATTATCTCTAGAGTGTTGGCAATCACCATGCCTGAGCTTGAAGTTTCAGGTGTCTCAATGGAGAATCAACATGATATACTTGCTGACTGAATCTATACTATGGTTTTTCCCCTGGTTTTGGCTCCTTTTGTTTTTGGAGAGGGGGAGGGGGCATCGAAGAGCTCTTGAGATATGGTCATATTCGTAGTTATTATTTATTATTTTATTAAAAATACATGGTGTATGAAGCTTATCCTTATATATTAAAGTATGATGGGATGATGAGGTTTTATAGACCTATACAGGGAATAAATTCAAGCTATATCAGTTTTATCTTGTTGCCTTCATCAAGCTTTACTTGAAATTCATTTGATGATCAGTAATCTTTATCATTCTTGTTTTAAGGGACCTTTTTCTCCTCCGCCCCTCCCCCCCTTTAATTTTTTCTTTCTTGAGAGGAGAGCTGTGTAGGCGAGTGAAAAATAGTTCTGCTCCATTGTCAATGCTTTTAATTGAATGCTTATTTCTGAAACGTATACTGACTTTCTATTTCCTTGATGATTGGTTTGCAGATTAAAGTTATGAAGGATTTGTACTATGCAGATCTTAATGAGATATACGCAAAAGTTTCAATTAAACTGCAGCAGGTATGCAGAACATGCATTTATTGTGACTAATCTATCACCTTTATTGTTGTTGGGTGTTGTTCACCTTAGTTGTTTCTAAAGAAATAACAAATGGTTGAACACAATGAGATGTTGGGTAATCATCTCGTAGAGATCATGTGTGACTGCCTCTTTATTTGATGGCTTAGAGGTTCTTTTCTTGATACAAGTGTTTGAAGTGCTTTTCAATAGATATGCGAGTGGATGGGGAGGGGGAGGACTGTAGGACAGCTGTTGTTTCATTTCGTTGTTCTGATTCTTCCTGTTTGGATATTTACCAGCTGGAGTCTCTTCCTCAACCATCGAAGGCGGAGCAGCTTGAGAAGCTCAGACAATTCAAGCTGATGTTGGAGAAACTCATGCAGTTTTTACGAACTAAAAAGAACAATATTTCGCCTATTCACAGGGACAAATCGGCCTCGGTTGAAAAGCAGATAGTCAGTCTACTCAACTCACACAGGGCTAGGAAGCCGATGCCTCCTATGCAACTGGGACAAATTCAACTACAATCGATGCAGCAACCTCAGCAGCCTCATTCTCCACTTCCTCAAGCACAATCACATGATAGCGGAGTCAAGCCTCAGTTGCAGTCAATAAATTCACAAGGTGCTGTTGCTACAGTGCAGCCGAGCATTGTCTCTAACATGCAGAATGGCTCAATGCCGTCTCTATCTGCGATCGCCTCATCACAACAGAGCACTGTGACCTCATTACAGTCCAGTTCTAAGTTGGATTCAGTATCTGGAACTACACCAAATTCAATGCAGCAAGTTGCAATGCCATCTATACAACAGAATCTTGTAAGTGCTCCCCAACAAACAAACATCAATCCCTTGCAATCACAGAGTGGCGTTAATTTATTACAGCAAAACATCAATCCTCTTCAGTCAAATTCAAATATGCTTCAAACTCAGCATCTAAAACTGCAGCATGATCAACAAATGATGCAAACCCATCAACTGAAGCAGCAACTCCAGAATAGACATCTTCAACAGCAGTTGCAGAAACAGCAGATGCTGCAGCAGCAGCAGTTACACCTCCAAGCAAAGCAGCAGCAGGCAACACAAATGCATGCACGTCAGATGCCCCAACTGCACCAACCTCATGATGTTAATGATGTGAAAATGAGACAGGGATTGGGCCTTAGATCAGGTGTTTTCCCTTCACATCTCTCATCAGTACAGCGATATGCTCACCAGCAGTTGAAGCCTGGGGTTTCTTTTCCTATATCTTCCCCTCAACTGCTTCCAGCTGTGTCTGCCCAAATTAACCAGCATTCTTCTCCACAGATTGACCAGCAAAATGTGCCACCAGCCATCCGGACTCCTTTGCAATCAGCAAACTCACCCTTTGCGCCATCTCCTTCTACTCCCATGGTTTCATCTCCAATGCCCGGAGACCCTGAGACGCCTGTTGTTACCTCACTCTCAAATGCTGCTAATGTTAGTCATCAACAGACAAATGTTGCACCTGGTGCACCTCAATCTCTTTCTATAGGAACTCCTGGGATATCACCATCGCCTTTTCTGGAGTGTGGAGCTCCAGATGGTACTCATGGTAATGCCTCTGCAGTTCTCTCTGGAAAATCTGGAGTTATGGAGCAACCACTTGAGAGATTACTGAAAGCAGTAAGTAGCATAACCTATTAGTTCTCTTAAAGCTGGAATGTGCTAGTATTTTCTAGTGCATCAAGTGTAACATTCTATATTATGGATCTCTAGCATGTGACAGCTATTCTATGTTTGCAGGTCAAATCAATATCACCAAAAGCGTTGACTGCATCAGTTAGAGATATTGAATCAGTTGTCAACATGATTGACAGTAATGCGGAATCTGCCCCGGGTAATGTTTCTACAGCCACAGTTGGGGAAGATTTGGTTGCCATGACAAAGTGCAGGATGCAAGCTAGAAATTTTCTTACACAAGATGGAACCACTGGAATAAAAAGAGTAAGGCGTTGCACAAATGGAATGCTGCTAAATTTTGCAGCATCTGCTGGCAGCATGAATGATAGCTTTAAACAGCTTACCGGCTCTGAGACATCAGAGCTAGAGTCAACTGCAACGTCTAGCATCAAGAAGGCCAGAATGGAGGTATGTCCTGCAACACTAATTTTTAACTCTTGAAGATGATTTGTGTTGCAATCATATGTAGAACATTTTATTCATTTGATTTGATAATTTTTTTTTTTGTTGAAGAATCAGATTGTTAGCCACTTGTTGGAAGAGGGTTTGTTGAAGTATCTGATGTTTCTTTCATATGGAATGTGATAGTTAAAGCACAAAGAGTGCATTGTTTTTAAGAGCATCCTTGGGAAGTAAACTTAAAGAGTGATGTCAGTTTCTACTTTTGACATTTTTCATGGGCAACTTTTCTTGGGTGACATCACGGTTCCGTGCAAGATATACCTTGAGATGGAATATTCAGGAGCGACTTCGATCTTTGACTTCTTTTTTTATTTAATAACTGGTGATTGATTTAAAGTGATTTTTATTTGTGGCCAAATGATTTATTGGCCACTCCCAAGTATATTAGAATTCACCCTCGAAAGCATCCATATGATCCAATAATTTGCATTTCATGGAAGAATACGTAGGAGAGTGTAAAAGACACCTCTGGAAATGTCAGATATTACTTCTTTCTTTTGCCTATATCCTAGGACAAGAACCTTACAAGACAGTGAAATGTGCTGATACCCTATTCTCTGTCCAGTGGTTTCTTTCTTGGTAACACAACAGAACCTTTTAAGGTGGGAAGTCTAAGTTGGCATTGCTTATCCTTTTCTATGCTCAACAGTGGAAGGCCAGTACATAGAACTTATAAAATTAGAATTTTGCACACAACTTGGCATGTACGATAAAGTCCCCTTACAAGCATGCACATACTTGTGGTGTTAAAAGAATTCGTCATTCATTGGAATTTAGCATCTACCATCACTTTGTATACTTGATGGATTTCTCCGCATAAAATTCATAATTACTTTTTCCCCCCTTTATCTTGGTCCAAATTCAACTAGGAATTTAGGATCAGGAGATATTAGTTATGTGCTGTCTGGAGAATGTAAGAACCCATATCGGTAAGATATTTGAGTTGTAGTGCTGGTCCCACTCCTCAACAAATTGTAGAAATGTCAGGCCAAATTTTATTTTCTCATATCCATGCTTCTTGGACACTAGGGGTAGAATCACATGCGTTACATGTGCTACATTGGTGAACATATGCTAGTAGGTGAAGTTGATGGTCATTATGGTAAAATATTTGCTAGGTAGTTGTAGTTTCATAGAGAAAAGAGTGGTAATTAAACGTCATGGATAGTTGGATACATGTATCAATTATTGGAGAGTTAATAGAGTAGCTTAAGATTGACTATTAGGCATTGCTACATTGCATATTTACTAATTCAAAATATAATGGGTACATAGGAATTGGCTATTCATTTCTAAGTCGATTTAAACTGTCTTACTGTTTTAAATATCCTTTTTTGGTAGTTTTGATATTTAGATAATTTGTTTCATACAATTCTTAGTTGTCCTCTAATAATAAATTGCCTAATAAGATAGTAAAAACTAATGAACCACAATTTGAAAGTTTTTTTTTTTTTAAAATCAATGAGTGGTACCATAAATTAAAAAAACCAAGAGCAAATAATAGCAATCGAGATTAATATCCCACATAACCATTTTTTTATAGCATGCATGCATTACAAAACCAAACATACCAACTTATGTTCCAAGTGGATCAACAATAATCTAAACCATTATTTAGTTCAACTTTTAACAATTCCAAAAAAAAGGGTTTTGAAATTGAACCCAAAAAATGAAGTCCAAATACAAATATTAAGATCTAAAATAAACTAGCAAGTGATAATGGAATTAATAGGATCTTTGACATTTAAGGTGCATAATCACCCCCGAAGAGCATACTTGTTATAGGCAAAATGACCAAAATGCCCAGATATTACTATTCGCTAGATAGGAGAATAGTAATTCCATGTTGCAGGATAGTTGCTTGGAGAGTGAAGTTACTAAGATACACCTGGTTTACTATTTTTCGAGTGAGCTGTTACACCTTAAAATGATTAGAATGCCCTCAATAGTATCCATCCTTTAAAATGACCAGAGTGCCCTCAATAGTACCCCTCCTAGTCATAGTTTAGGTATTAAGATTAAGATATTTTTGCTTTTTTTTTTTTGTTCGCTGATTGTCGACTTTGTAGTGGCTCATCGGCCATCTTTTGGCTGAGCTCTAAAGAGCTCTAAACTGATCATCCACTTTTAAAGTGACATATTCCTCTTTAGATGGGGATTAGCTTTTTTTTGGGAGGGGGGGGGGGGGACGAAAAGAAGGGTCGAGGAGACGAAAAGTCAGGAATAGAATATTAGAGTTATTTCCATAAGGATGGAAATGTAATAAGGAGATGTCAGTGGATGAGAAGTGGGCAGGTGGCATGATCCTATGTGCCACTGCAGTTTGACAAAACCGAGTATAGACCAACTGGCCAAGCGGTTTCCAGGTAGCATGATCTCCTTTGCCATTGCTGTTGGGATAGGCCTAGATCCAGGTGGCATTTTTGCTTGTGCCGCTGGGATGGATAGCCTGCCAGCATGTATTGTATTGCCACCTGTCCAAGTCTGGCATCTGGTCGCTGTTTGATAAGTTTTGTCAAAGGGTGCTTTGTTCTTTGCATCCATTGATAGATATTCTTAGTGAAAAGTGTGAATAATTTTGATGCAGGATAAGGATAAAGGAGAATTAAGAAGATATAGATATATCTTAATATTGGTATATGTGAAGTATTTTATTATCTTTGTAGGTTATCTTTTAGGATAAAATCTTATCTTTTATCTATTAGATTATTTTTAGTTATCGTAATCTTATCGTAATCTTCGGATATATTTTCTATTCCTTTTCCGGTTGTATTGATTCCTATATAAACCCCCTCGTGCTTTGGGGAAAGACACACTTGAATGAATTGAATTATTAAGCTTTTAGAAATTCTTGTGTTATTTTCTAGGTGTGGGAATTGTTCTTAGAGCGTCCTACATCAAATTGGTATCAGAGCTTTTGCGATCTCTTCCGTTGTCCTTTGATTTCCCCTTTTCCTTTTTTTTCCTTTACGTTCCACAAAAAATAAAAAAGAGAAAAACAAAAAAAGAAGTAACCCTAACCCTGCCAAGCTTCAATTTTCACCACCCATAGTGGCCGACCAGCGGCCGCCACCATCGATCACCCACCCGTGGTTGACACCTCCGATCGACTACCACCGTGCCACCACCAAACGCTCGCCGGAACCCTAATTCCCGAAACCACAATCCTAGCCGCTGCTCCTCCACTCCTTCGAACCACCACCAAAACGCACCGCCCACCAACGCCGACCACCACCCAGCACTCGACCCTCCTAGTCGACCCTCACCACACACCCACCGACCTCAGCCGACAACCGGAACCCTAGAATCCCAAATTCGAAACCCTAATTGTCGACTTTCGTCCATAACCGAAACCCTAGACCCCAAATCCACGCTTGAACCCTCATACCTAGCCAAAATTCACTTCATTCCCGTGTTGCTCACTTAGTTGCGACCAAAAGCCCCAAATCAATTGGTAGAACGCGTTTCGCTTTGCCCTTCAATTGGTTGTTCACATCCCGCACAGCCCTAGGTTGTGCAACCGTGGCCGGAATCCTCTTGCCGTGCCATCTCGCCGCTGCTGGCCCCTCTTGCCGTGCCATCTCATCGCTGCCGGCCCCTCTTCTCGCCCGAAATTGTGCGTGGTGGCTCGTCTCTAGTCGCTGTTTGGTTTGTTCCTGTGTGCTGCTGCAATTCATTCCATCTTGTCACAGGGTGATGTGCCTTTGGTGCTGCTGAGAAGTGTTCAAGGAACCCTCTTTCCCATCTTGCTAGAGTACCTTGCTGTGCCACTGTCACGTGCTGCCCAGAATTGTCGCCATTATCTCGTTAGAATCTGAACTCCGTTGATCGCTGCTGTGGTAAAAGGCAGCCCTTAGGCCAGTCCTTAGGAGCATTAAGAAAGAGGGCTGAAACCCTCTTGGCCATGTTGTGCTGCCACCGCCGGATCCTCCTCTCACCGGAAAACACCCTCGTAGGCCCGCTCCCAACCACAAACCCTGAGGCAAGGCCGTCCTGCTCGTTGCTGATACTAGCAAGAAGCCTTACCTTGCTGCTGCTCGAATCCCCAGAGCTGCTGCATTGCCACTGTGTCGTTATCTCTATCATCTCTCAGTTCAGTTCTGCCAGTTACAACCATGGGGTGGTGTGAAAAACATCATCGGGCCTTGTTTGTGATCATTCATGATAAAGCGCTTCTGGTTACGACAAATGTTCTATACCAAGTTTTCTCTCCTTATGGAGGGGTAGAAAATATTACCAGATTTCAGACAAGGGGTGATTTTCATGCTCGAGTAAATTTCTACTCTTACCGCGATGCTGTCCATGCTTTTTGCAAATTTCAAGGTCGCCAGGTCTACGACGGTTGTTGTGAGTTAGATCTTTACTTTGCTAGCAAATTCATTTGTGGTTGTAAGCCCTATATTCCTCACTATATGTCGGATTACGAACTTCCTAAAGATCCTTTGATTCCTTCGAAGCTTTTCACTGGAGATTGTCAGGTTTCATCTTTAAGATCTTTCAGGAAAGAACCGACTTCTTATTTGCATGAAACAGATCCTGCCTATTATGATGCATATGATAGGGGATTTTTCGTTGAGAACAAGAAAGAAGATACTACAGATGATGAAAATATGCAAGCAAATGTCCAAGTCATGGAGTATCGTCAACTTCCAGATATAGAGGCCAATGATGTTAACAACAGTCTCCTCGATACTATGAGTCAAGAAGTGTAAACCGAGGACTGTGAGTCATATGCAAATGAAGTCCACACTGAAGGGAAGTTCATTCTAGATAGCAATGTGGATGCTTTTACTGAGGCACCTAATGAGGAGGATGTCCAATCGCTAATACAAGTGAATGAAGAATCAATGATAATAGCAAACAACGTTTTCGTTATACCCCATGAATATCCAATGGACGTTCAAAAATCTAAATGCATGCAAAGAAAATTCAAGATGGACCAAGCAGTCGGTATACATGTTGATGCTGAATTTACAATCCTTGATCGTGCTTTCATGGGTAATACTCTACATTCGATGTCAAGACTTGAAAGTGAGCATGTTGATTTATTCATCCCTAATGAACTTCTAGTTGGCAAGAAGCTACATCCGTTGATTGCATTGTTACTTTTCTTGGAGAAGTTGAAAGCTCTACAGTTTTGCCATTTGCAGAGTGCAGTGAAGTTGTTTCTCTACTTGGATTACTTCTTTCTACCTCTGTACAAAACTCGAAGACGAGTTTTTTCCAACCAGGGAGAATGATGCAGGATAAGGATAAAGGAGAATTAAAAAGATATGGATATATCTTAATGTTGGCATATGTGAAGTATTTTATTATCTTTGTAGGTTATCTTTTAGGATAAAATCTTATCTTTTATCTCTTAGATTATTTTTAGTTATCGTAATCTTATCGTAATCTTCGGATATATTTTCTATTCCTTTTCCAATTGTATTGATTCCTATATAAACCCTCTCGTGCTTTGGGGAAAGACACATTTGAATGAATTGAATTATTAAGCTTTCAGAAATTCTTGTGTTATTTTCTAGGTGTGAGAATTGCTTTTAGAGCGTCCTACATTAAATTTGCTAGTTAAATCAATAATCTCTCATGTATAATTATGAAGAGACATTAGCATCTTACAAATAATTAAATATACAACATCATGACAAGCATGGGTATGCCAAAAAGGCATGATCAAGAGAGTTACACGATCATTATAATCCCTTGAAATGATGTCATGTCTTAGGAGACTTAAGAGGTCTATCTTTGTGGGTGTAACAAGTAGTGATGCATGGCAAGATTAGAGTGTTCTCCCTTTGCCAAGAGGTCTAATTTCATGTTTGGGGGTTGGATGATGCATAGACACCTTCTAGTGGTGGTTTAGGGTGAAGATATAACTTTTAGTATAAGCTGCCAGAAATTTCAGTTTCATAGGTCAACTTTGAGTTGCCATTTGCCCAAGAGAATAAGAGAATATGTTCATGCTGTAATATCAAATGAGGTGAATCGAACCCTTTGGCCAAATAAAAGCTTTGGCTTTGAAGAGAATTTTGATGATCTTGATAAGAAGCCCAACAACTAGAAGTTGTTTTGTGTATTTGGTGTGGAAGCAAATAAACAAGCTAATGAAATGATATGTCTAAGGTAAAGGACAATGAGATAATCCACCACTTAGACTAACATAACACTGCTCAATCTGGTAAAGGCCCAGCCCATAGATTAAGATAAGCTATGAGAGATTTTGGAGAGGGAAACAAGCAAAGGGCTCACATGCATTCCATACTCACAGCTTAGTTTTAAAAAGCGCAAGGCGCACTGAGGTGCATAGGGTTCCAAAGCGTGAGGCGTAAGGCACGAGGCGAAAGCGCATGCATCATGAATGCGAAGCGCACTTCTATGCAAAATTTTTTAAAAGTATTTCATATTTCACAAAGTATATTTTGCAGAAACAAGTTAGATAAATGCATTAAAAATGTGACTAGACATCAATATGATTACCAACACCACAACTAACCTTAAGATATGTTATCTTATCATCGAAGTTCCCCAATGCACATACTTATAGTACAAGTTTAGCTCACCTTGTAGCTCCCAAGGAAGGAAAATAAAAAAAAAGGTAAACGCAAGGCTAAGAAAAAGAAGAAAATGGGGGCAGATATAGCCTCTCATCCTTGAGGCGCACCTCATCACCTCCGAGGCGCTGAGTTGGTAGCCTCATGTCGAGGCGTGCCTCAGGCGGGCTTTTTTAAACTAAGACTCAAAGATGAAAATTACATTAAGGATGCTTAGATATGTACAGCTAGACAGATAGTAGCCCCTTCCCTAAGCCATTAGGCTAGCCAATGAGATTGTGAGGATTTCTAACCAATGAGGTTAGACGTTAGAGCAATATCACTGTCCAATGAATTAAGGTAGCAAATTAGAGGGAAAATGAGGACCACAAGCTAGAAATATTGAGTAGGAAAATTTTCAGCACGTGTGCTTTTCAAAGGCTATCAACCACTCCGATTAGAGGCATATGCTGAATTCCTTAAGAGGGGATAACCTTGGGAAGTCTGCTATTCCGCCACCCCCCCCCCCCCCCCCGGGGCAAAATAAAAGATTAGCTCTAATTCATCCATTTGGATAACCCAAAAGTTCCATAATCAAAACATTGGAATTTAGACATTGACCTCCAACAATTTTTGCCTCATAACTTGAAGAATACTTGAAGTTTCGGTTTTGGTGTGGATGCCAGGACTCCTTGTGAAGGAGGTTTTGGAAGATTTTCTACCCTTAAGTTGCTTTTCAACTTTGATAGCGACATTACGCACATCATCAATGGTCAAATAGGGTTATAAGTCAACCTTATGGGCAATGCTAGGTGACTACCCCTTGATGAACCTAGCAATGGTTAGTTCTGCCTCTTCGTTCAATTCACTCCTCATTTGGTGTTGGTCAAACTATATAATGTATTCTTCCACTTTGAGCTTGTCTTTGCTAAGTGAAGTGATCTTGAGGTAGAGTTCTTGTATGTAGGAAGAAGGTAAGAACCTCATTTCTATGTGCTTTTTGAGCTTAGACCGAGTCTTGATCTCAGATTTGGCCGGCCTTGCGTTGTTTTTCTTCAAGTTTTCATAGCACAAAGACGCATACCCCTTCTATTTGAGGATAACCAACGTGAAAGACTTCTCATCTTTATTCTCCTTAAGCTTAAAAATCCTTTCTGTGGATTGAACCCAAATACCCAATCTAGGTAAGCTTCGGGGTTGAGATTACCATCAAATTCCAGTGCCTCAATCTTAAGATCCCTTAAGTTATCACTAGGACCCCTTCTTCTTCTAGCCCCATCTTCATGGGGTGAAGACTAAGGAGTAAGCAATATCGAGCGGTTGACATCAAGCACTTGGTTGTGAGGAGTACATCGCCCGGTCAATGTAGATCCCTTGACTTGTTCCAGATCTCTTGATAGTCTTACTTGCTCTAGGAGCCCAGGGATGACTCCATCTCTCTTCATTTCATGAGCTTCTTTGAGTGGGTCAAAGGTACAAAACGGGTTAAAGGGCATGGAAAGGGGGTGGTAAGGTGCATGCGAGGGACACTGGCAATGCTCTACCGGATTGCCCAACAAAGTCAGGCCGTGCTGTCCAAATAAATTTTGCGGTTTTGTGAAGGTTTTTTCTTGTAGAGCTAAAGGTTGTGTTTTCCTGTTGAAGTGTGTTCAGTTCTTTTTATGGTTTGTTGTGGATTAATGGAAAAATAAATGGAACAAAATTGCAAATGAAGCGATAACAACAAATCAAGCTCAGAGGATTTGAAGCTTTTCTGAGTGAGGATCTTTGTGCTCCAATACAAAATGACGCAGATCAAACCCCGTGTCCAAATAGCATAAATGACTTATAGCTGTGTGTTCTCAGTTGGAAGTGAGAGACCTGTTTTTTGTGGTTCAGTTACTTGAATTACCAAAATCAAGTGCTGGAATAAGCTGAGGGACAGTTGGAAACAAGAAATTTGTGCTGTTTGAACTCCTAATACTAAGGGCCCTTGTTTTTTTTGGCAGGTTCATCACAGTCTTTTTGAAGAGATCAGAGAAATAAATGAGTGTCTTATTGATACTTGTGTTGATATCAGTGATGAAGATGTAGATCTGTCGGTTGCTTCTACTGCTGTAGGTAGTGAAGGAACTGTTGTCAGGTGCTGTTTTAGTGCTATATCTCTGAGTCCGAGCCTGAAATCTCTATACACTTCAGTACAGATGGTTAGTTTATCAACCTTCCATTTAACCTGAGTGCTTACCATTGTATACGATAGCTTGCTATTCATGCTGTATGCCTCATTATGCAGTTACCAATTCAGCCATTTAGAATGCTGGTTCCTTCAAATTATCCAAATTGCTCCCCCATTTTGTTAGATTCATTGCCAGTTGAAGTCAGGTAAGGATTGAACAAATTGTAGAGCTCCTTATAATACGGAATCTGTATTTGTTTTCCTTGTTACTTTCGTTGTTAGATGATGCTCTTGTTTCTCCCATATTAACGCGTTCTTAAAAATGCTGATCAAATTTCTAAAACATTTCTATTTGGTACTGCTGGGTCGTACTCTTTCCTATTATTGCTCATTTTGTACAAGTTCTTTCTTTTCTTTCCTTTGAAATGAGATTTTCTTCCACGATGAAGAACTATGAAATTGAGAAGAGGAAAGCTGAGAGGGACATGGTGCTCCTATCTACGTCAATTGGACTCTTCACTTCACATCAAGTATCTATTAGGGTGCTCGACACAATACATGGGCATGGACGCTTGAACCTCCACTTTAGACTACAGAAGACAGAAAGTTATAGAAATTGGACTTGTCTGAGACCATTGTCTGTGTTGGACACTCGCCCTCCTTCATGGGACTTCCTAGTCTGAGCAATAGAAATCCCTATGCAGCATAGCTCTTTCATTGTGGCAGATAATGTTTTCTAATGAATGTTTGCCACTTTGCCTGTATTGATCGGAAATTAGAGGACATCAAGCCTTGTGAACACTCCTTTGACCGAAAATATACAAATTGCTGAATAAGGTTTTCGAGATTAAACTGTTGCTTGTTTTCCCCTGCAGTAGAGAACATGAGGATCTTTCGGTGAAGGCAAAGTCAAGGTTTAGGACAGCTCTTCGAAGTCTTTCACAGCCGATGTCACTCAAGGAGATAGCAAGAACTTGGGATGATTGTGCTCGTGCTGTCATCTCTGATTATGTGCAACAGAATAGTGGAGGGACATTCAGCTCGAAATATGGCAATTGGGAGAACTGCTTGAGCACCGCTTGATCATCTTCATCATCATCATAAGTCTAAGATTCATTTGCATCTGAAATTCATAGTGTCGCTACCCTGACACATTCTTGACATTCGCAGATAGGCTGGGTTAGCTGAGCTTTTCCCTTGGGAGTAGGTCTGAAAATGTGAATATGCTGGTAGTTTTCAGTCCATACGGAAGCTTTTTTAGGAACCATTTTTTCACTTTGATCTTGGATGTGTGATAATTCATTTTGTTTTGTAATGTTATTATACATATTTTTTTGATAAGGGAAAAAATAATGTAATATCATATTCATGGGAGAAAAGTTCCTTCTTCCAACAATGATAAATCGTGAAGCCCACTGTCCCATGTACACTCTGAGGAAATCTCAAGGCGGTAAAGATTTTTCTCCTCTCTCCAAATTATCCAAAGAACAGAGTGGGAAATGACTCTGATAACTTTCCATTTGAATTTTTCTTTTTAAAAAGAGGAAAGTTATAGCCACCCTTCCAACCCAATAAATGTCACGTGAGAGGTGCAGTTACAAGTTACAACTGCAAAAGTATGAACCAAGCAACTAACTTCTAGTTCCTAACTGCTAAGGAGATCTAACAAGTAGGTAATAAAGTAGTTAATGCTAAGTGGATCCAAGATTCTTTTGCACATCAAGTACCTATTAACCAAAAATATTATTGGTTTTTTGTGTATTATTGTAAATCAAAATCTTATCGTAAGCTTGCTTTTATAGAAATTATAGGCTTTCACATAATCTTTCCAAGGGAAATCAGAATGGACTAAGAGTCTGGAAGCATCAAGAGGAAGAGTTCAGAAAAATCATATGTTGGAATTCTGACAAGAGACGGTGGGAGCTAGGTGTTTGTAATTTTATCTTGTAATTAAAAAAATTAGCTATAAACTATAATATGTACATTGATTACTGCCAAATTTTTTTCAAGATGGTTTCTAATTTTTTATTAAGTAATGTTACTGGTTGTAGTCAACCTAAGGAGCCCATGCCTCAAATTCAAGGAGCCCAAAGATTAAACGTGTGTGTGGTCATATTGTTAAATCTTCTATATTTCTTGTTACACACTCTCTATGACCGTGAATCCAGCAATAAGAAAGCAAACAACTATTTCACTTGTCAAAAAAATTTTAGTGCTCCTTTTCAAATAATATAAGCAGATAAACTATATTAAAAAACAAATTAGATATTATAGATACATCATGTTTATAGTTTTGATAGATGAAAAAGACAAAGTTGGACTATTTTTATTAACTTAGATTGTAGTGGAAAGTTAAAAAAAAAAAAAAAAAAAAAAACTCTCTAAACTTACTCTTAGGCCGTGTTCTTTTTTGCAATAATGAGCATTTAAGTTACAGTTTGTATCTGCTTACAGTTCTTTATAACTCCTTACATCTTTAGCAAAATTCTTATATCTTTTTACATCTCTTTACATCTATGTACATCTTCATCTTCTTACTTCTTGTATCTCCTTATATATTTTTTATAACATTTGACTTATCATTTATTTTTTTACTCACATTTATAAAAATAGGTATAAATTTTTTTATATACTACGAATATGAAAAATATGTATATGTTTTAATGAATATAATATTTCTATAAACATAAAAACAAAATTTAACAACGTGAATTATATTTAAGTTCTGACATGAATCATATATATACCATTATAGGGAAAATAAGTTAACATACTTTTAAAATTATAATACGAAAATTACGTTCATTTTTTAGTTTCGACGTGAATCATATATGAAAATAATCAGACTGTAGATTAACAAAAGTGTTTTAGCTATTTCATCCCTAAAGTTTATCTATGACAATTTGGTTGCTATCATTGTACATTTGAACATTGGGTGGCCCATTCACATGTGGGTCTCTTGTTGAGATTGCTATATGCTTTTTATGCAGAATAATAAAATTATGCAAAGTACAATAAGCAACTATTATCAAGAAGCTGTTGCATTCTCATTTGAGGGATTATGTTAAATATATTAATTTAAAATTATTTAATTTAAATATATATTTCATTTTAAGGCTTCCATTCAATTTTTTTGAGAAAATTGTTATTTTTTTATTTGTTTATAAGAAGGAGAAACTAATGTCAATTAAAAAAAAAACTCCAGTGTGGAACAGATTTGGTTCTATAAATTTGCGGGCTTGAATTTATTTTATTAATTGACTTGTTTAAAGCTTTATTTTCATTAGTGGCGTTGTTTAAATATTATTTCTTCTCATCCAAAACGATGATTGTGGAAAAACAAAATTTGTTTGTATAATGTTAAAAAGTAATTTGTTTAGTGACGGTATAAAATTATAATTTGATAAATGCCAGTGACATATTGCACGTAATTTACTTTGATGAAATAATTTCTTTCACAAATCATACGTTAAGGACCGATAATTTTGCATACATATCTAAAAATTATATTTATATAATTTTTAATAATTCAACAACTGCTTACATCTATCTTTACAGCTTCATACAGTTCTTTACATCTTCTTACAACTTCTTACAATTTCTTCATCTCTTTAAGTTCCTTTCAACTCTTTACAATTCTTTACATTTGCTTACAGCTTACAGCTACATCTTATCACAAAAAAGAAGAGACTCCTTACTTGCCTTCTATAAAATAGTAAATAGTCAATGATTTTTAAATCTAATGTCTAACAAAACTAACTTCTCTGTATAGTGCAATTCAAAAGTACGGTTATTACATCAAACCCTTGTTGGAAAATATAGCTTTAGGTGATGTTATATACAATTACAACCACCAAATATATTTTACAAGATGATACCGATCGAACCACTAGACTTAAATTAAACTAATCAACTTAATTTGTACATGAAATTATAAAGTAATGAGATTAGTAATAACAAAATAATAACCGATGTTAATTCATAAATCAAACCGTGTTGTGACCTAGCCACTGTCCTAAGAACGATTTTGCCGAAATTAAGGTGCAAACTTCATACGTGCAATCGTTCCCCAGGATTGACACGATGTTAACCACTGCAGATGCACTCCCAGACAGTTAACTTGGATTAGTTGAATCAATGCCCAAAGATGATTATATTAGAGGTATCAAAGGCTACGTATTTAAGGCTAATTTTATGGGCTAATTTCTTGTGGTTTAGGCATGTAGAAGGAGGATAGTGGGGTTTGTTTTTTTTCCTTTTCTTTAGTGTGTTAGGATGAATTTTGCTTGGCCTTAAAGCCCCTCCCTCAACAATGCATATAGGCAAAAGGGGGAAAGTTAGGTTAGCAACCTACCAACTAGTTCAACAACCCTTTGTATAAGACAAAGGTAAGTCACCAAACTTTGACAAGAACACAAATAGGTTAACAACCTTGATTTATACTTTGATTTTTCCTAACACTCCCCCACAAAAAACAAAGTATGGTTAGGAGATATAAACATGTTTGGGCACAGAGAAATTAATGCGTCGATGTCAATATCTGGTGACTTGAATTGACACCTAGTGACACCAAGTTTAAAAGCAAACATCCTGCCAAGTGACAATCATGTTGAACTTGATAGAGAGATGTAAGTTTGTCGCTGGGCACACATTAACCTCATATATTCTCATACTCTACCGTTTGGTGCCTTATATTGGTCATACGCCACGCCCGGTAACTCATAGATGTTCTAGGAGGTAGTCCCTTACTGACCCTCCGACAGGAAGCCGTTACACTTGCGCGGTGGATCCATCTAGCATGTGCTACTTTTACACCTTACGTGGTCCATTAAGAGCTAATTGCTCAACCTTTTTCAACAGCAGCAAAGCACTACAACACACATACACTATAGGGAGAATACCATGCAGTGCTCCCGAAATTAAGTAATGATTTCGTTATTACCCTTTGAACTTGCCTTTTGGCAAAGTAGTGATCCATCACTACAATTCCTCAATGGATCTCAAATCCCATCCCCCTCAATAAAAGACCATTTTTCTACACAAGCCTTTCGTTAGCGGACCCGCAAGAGTCCTTTCAGACTTCACAAAGTCCAGTGATATCATGTCTTTTTCCAGTATCGCCTTCACTACTTTGTATCTCAATGATATATGCCTACTCTTTCCGTTGAAGGTCTTACTCATTGCAACTGAAATAGCTGTCATATTATCACAATGCAGTGCAGTTGAAGGAGCCGACTTCCCCCACAAAGGGACATCTACGAGGAGACTTTTCAGCAATTCAATCTTACAGCCTGCCAATTCAAGAGCCATAAACTCATATTCTATAGTAGACATGGCAGTATAAGACTGTTTAGCAGATTTCCAGGATATAGCACCTCCACCTAGTTTAAACACATAACCACTAGTGGAATTAATTTCATCATTATCAGATATCCAATTAGCATCATTGTATCCTTCCAAAGACAGAAGGAAATTTACCATAGTGCAAACCCTAATCAATAGTGTCTTTTAAATATTTAAGCAAGGGTTTTAACACAATTTAATGATGATCGTTGGGATTATGAGTGTATCTACTAAGTCTACTCACAGCATATGCAATATCAGGCCTTGTATAATTCATTAAAAAATATGGCACTGCCAATTATTTTGGACATTCCATATGGCACATGGGAACCCTTTATATTTTCACGAAATGATCAACATCAAATGAATCAAACTTTCTAAGTATTTTCTCAATATAATGAGATTGGTTAACGTTAATGGCATCTTGGGTCCTCTTAATTTTTACTCCTAAGATAACATCAACTTCACCCATATCTTTCATTTCAAATTGGGAACTTAGAAAGTTTTCAAATTGGGCACTTAGAAAGTTTTTAGTATCATTAATAATATTCATATTCATGCCAAATATAAGCATGTCATCAACATATGAGCATGTAATAACAAAATATCATAAACATGCTTAGAATACACACAAATGTCACCTCCATTTGCCTTAAAGCCATATTTTGTAATTGTGCTATCAAATTTTTCATACCACTATTTAGGGGCCTGTTTTATTCTATACAAGGATTTTTTCAATTTACACACATTATGCTATCGTCCCGGTACCACAAATCCCTCAGGATGTTCAATATAAATTTCTTCATCTAAATCCCCATTCAAAAATGTGGTTTTCACATCCATTCGATGCACAATTAAGTCATGAATAGAAGCAAGTGCAATCAATACTCTAATGGTGGCTATTTTAGACACAAGTGCATACGTATCAAAGTAATCAGTTTCTTTTTTTGATTACATCCTTTAACCATGAAGAGAACTTTATATTTATCAATCGATCCATCAACCATAAACTTTTTATTAAATACCCAGTTACACCCTAAAGGATTACAACATTAAGGAAGGTCAATTAATATCTATGTATGATTACTTAATATAGAATCAAGCTCGTCATTAATAACTTCTTTTCATAAAATAGCATCAATAGATTTTACGGCTTCTTCATATATTTTGGATCTTCTTCAACATTATATGCAGAAATAAATTCTTCATTTAAATGTCATCTTCAATTAGAAGAGCAGTAATAAAATCAGGACCAAAATCAGTTTCTTTCTTGATACTTTTACTTCTTCTTTGTTCTACACCAGATGAACATGCATTCATGAAGGATATGATGATCATGAGATGCACTTTTCATAGGAAACATATGTCAAAAAATTTAGCATCTCTAGCTTCAATTATATTACCATGCATATACGAGTCATTTGGACCTTTAGTAATAAACCAATATGTAGCACTTTGATAAGCATATCTAATGAATAATGCATCAATGGTTTTAGGGCCAATTTTCTCCCATTCAAATTCAAGCAACCAACTTTCACTAAACACCCTGACACTTTCAAGTAATTTAGGCTAGGATTGCCCTTTTCATAATTCATATGGATTCTTATCAAGTTTCTTATGAGGCATACGATTTAATACATGACATGTAGATAAAATTGTGCCCCCCTCTCCCACATACTATTAGGAAGCCTTGAACTAATTAACATAGCATTCATCATATTTTTCAAGGTTCTATTTTTTTTCTTTATACAACACCATTTTGTTATAGAGTATAAGGGTTTGTCCTTTCATGAATAATTCCATTGGCTTCACAATAACTTTTAAGACTCGCGAGGTCATATTCGCCAGCTCTGTCACTTTTAAGCCTTTTTATTTTTTTTTGTCAAGCTAATTTTCAACTTCAGTTTTATATTTAATAAACATTTCTTTTACTTCAACTTTTGAGATAAGGAGATAGCCCATAGTGTAATGCAAAAGTCATCAACAAAGGTAATATAATACTTCTTACCGTCTCTACTCATGTGGTTCTTAAAGTCATAAGCTCAAGCAACTCGATTTATCTTTTTATGAGTTTGAACGGTTTCGTATGAAAATTAGCTTCAACACATACTTCACATTTAGAAAATCCATATTAGACAATTTAGGAATCAAGTTGAGATGCTTAAGCCTTTTAATAGAATCAACATTTACATGCCTTAATCTAGCATGTCATAAATCAAGTGATTCAACAGTATAAGCATGTAAGTAGAAGAGGTACTAGCCATTTTATTCACATTGTCAGAGATAGTACCAAGCACAATTAGACACTGTTACAACAAAAATCCGTTCCCACAAATTCACCATTACAGGTCATGACTAGACGGTCATAAACAAAGGTTAATTTTAGACCCGCTTTCATGTGCAAGCTACTAGATATGATATTTGTATGCATTTCAAGCACATCTAGCACATAAGTAAGAGTAAGCAGTGTTCCAGAAGTGAGTTTTAAAGTAATGTTCCCTTTTCCGATGACATAGGCAGATGTGGAGTTATCCATAACAACATTTTCACCTACACTAATTTTTTTTGTAAGACAGAAACAGTTCGCAATCGCACGCATATGTGTTTGGTAGCAACTGTGTCCACGATCCACTTCACAGCGTTGCCAACTAAATTGACTTCTGATGCTTCTGCAATGATAGTATCATATTCAACTAGATTGGCATTTCCTCCTTTCTTTGATTTACAATCTACAGCCTTGTGACCGCGCTGCCCAAATTCACGGCATTTACCGATGAATTTGTATTTTTGTACATTTCCTTGTGGTTTGTAATCACTTACATAAATCTTCCTTCCCTTTTTTTTGAATCTGTCAAAATTAGCAAATCTAGGATTCACAAAGTTAGCTTTAGAAAAGCTAGAGTTATGAGAAATTCTTTTATCTTTCAATCTATTTTCTTCCTCAATTTTTAGATTACGAATCAACTCTTCTAAAGTCCAATCTTTCTTTCATGCACAAGTTAATTTTAGTATTCTTTCCAAGATGGTGGGAATTTTTCAATCAAAGCAATAGCTAGGATCACATCACATATTTTTAATCCTTCATATGTAATAGTAGAACACAAATTTTCATATTCTTGAATTTGATCAATAATAGACTTATCTTCTTCGATCTTGAAACTTATCCATCTACTAATTGTATAACGTTTAGACCTAGCATCATCAGCACCATATTTTTTGTTAAGAGCATCCCGATGTCCTTAGTAGATTCATATTTCATATAAATAGTCAAGTAATGCATTAGACATATGATGAAATAACATTCCTTTGCAAATTGTATTTTCTCTATCAAATTTCAGGTTATATTCAACTTTGCCATTTTCATCTTTCGAAATAACTTTTTCTTCCAAGACGTATGCAATCTCAATTTGTTGAAATAAAATTTCATTCTAACAGCCCAACATTTATAACTTTTACCATCTAAGGGTTCTAACTTAGACATATCAGGGATGGTATATTTAGAGGCCACACTTGTATATAATCGAAAACCGTTCTTAGATTATTGGAAAATATAGCTTTAGGTGATGTTATACACAATTACAACCACTAAATATCTATATTTTATAAAGTAACACCGATCGAACCACTAGACTTGAATTAAACCAATCAACTTAATTTGCGGTTGAAATCATCAAGTAAAGAGATTAGTAATACAAAAATAATGACCGAAATTAATTCATAGATCAAACTATGTTGTGGCTTAGTTACTATCCTAAGAACGATTTCGCCGAAACTAAGGTGCAAACTTCATATGAGCGGTCATTCCCCAGGATTGACATGATGTTAACTACTCCAGGTGTACTCTTAGACAGTTAACTTGAAATACTTGAATCAATGCTGAAAGATGTTTATATTAGAGGTATCAAAGGCTACATATTAAAAGTTAATTTTATGGGTTAATTTCTCGTGGTTTAGACATGTGGAAGGAAGAGAGTGGGGTTGGGTTTTTTTTCCTTTGCTTTAGTGTGTTAGGCTGAATTTTGCTTGGCCTTAAAACCTCTCCTTCAACCATACATATATGGGCAAAGAGGGAAAAAAGTTAGTTTAATAACCTATCAAATTAGTTCAACAATCTTTCATATAAGAGAAAGATCACCATAACAAGAATATGTTAACAAGCTTGATCTATATTTTGATTTTTCTTAACAATCCACCACACCTTTCCTCGACGTAGACTTGGCAAAACTAACCTGAGACCCGAAACCTGACCAAACGACCCAGACCCTTACCCGATCCAACATCCGAAATATGCTCACCCGAAAGTGGACCCGAAACTCGAATTGACCCGACCCGAATTTTGTACAAAGTTACTTGTTTTGGCACAACGAGCGTATTTGATCAAAAATTAGTTGACCCGAAATCGACCCAAATCGAACCATATCCGACCCAAACCGAAGCGACCCGAAATGTCACTTAACCCAAATATGACCCGACCCAAACTTGACCGAATACGTATCCAAACCGAATAACTCATTTGTCAGATCTACCTCGTCGTGACTATGGGGGTGTGGAACTTGGATCTGGACATTAAAGGATATATATCTTGAGCTAAAGTCTCGAAAAAAACAACCCAGGTCCTGTTTGATAGGAGCAGGATAAAAGCCAACAAATCTACGCCTGTTTAAAATTTTTCCCAAAAACAAAAGAATCTAAAGCAAAAGAGATATGGCAGCAGGAAGCTTAGGCATGTGTTTCTCTCCTTTGCGAAGGACTTCACCATCATCTCACCGCAAGTTTTCATGCAATTCTCTTTCTCCTCGCCTTTTCAAAACCCTTTCTGATATTCAAAGCTCAGGAGTCATCGCTTGCCTTCGTGCCCCTAGGTACTTTACCCTCTTCTTCTTCTTCTCTGGTTTTTCTGAGCGCCTTTATCCCATTAATGCTGAATGCCTATTAGTTGGGATTTCTGGGAATTTCTAAACAGAGTTGTAGGGCTTGAGCAATCGTTTCATTTGGTTTGATAGCAGAATTTAAGATTGGGTTTCTTAGATTTGCGTTATTTGGGTATTAAATAAGTGAGCAATATGACTAGTGTTTAGTTTGCTTATAGTTTGCTTATCATGATTTTGATTTATGAGTATGCAGGCATGGAAATGAGTAGCCTTGACAACATTTTCCCTGTTTTTGAGGAACAGGGTTAAGCTTGTTCCACCTAGAAAGCGAGACTTGTACTGGGTTATTGTTGTTCTAGTACTAGTTCCTCATGGAAATGAGGAATTGCTAGATGATTGTAACTACTATACAAATTTTAAGCTTCATGGAAGTGATGAATGTAGGGTTATTTAGTGAAGGTCGTGTGAGGTTGTATCCTAATCTATAGTGAGAGATTCTATCTTATGTTAGTCTGCATAGTCTCTCCGAAATTGGGGGCTTAGGAGTTAAAATCGTGGCGGATGGACTAAAAGACCCCCAAGCTGATATCCTTCACTAAGTAGATTGTGGTAGGATTGTAAGAAATCTGTGTGGTGAACTGGATAACATGAAACCTTTCCTTACTGACACTGCTGTACAATACCATGATTTGTGAAAGTAAGGACTTTTCAGTTGTTAGAAGCCATGTTTGCTTGATTAGAACGTCTCATGTTTTATTTGACTGTATGTTATGACTGGTTTTTATTCATTGTATTGGAGACTGGAGAGTCCTTTGGTGCACAATTTTAAGTCCTCACGTATGTAAGAGCCTGACTAAGATGAGGCCGTTCTGTATTTATACTCTTGCATCCGACAACTAGATGTTTTAAAGAATTTGGAATTTCAGCGCAGAGCTAGCAGTTGGAGCAGCACGAGCTGCAATAACTGGGGGCATCAGAGTTGTAAGTGTTCAGCCTTGTAACTGTAGCTAGATTTCTTCAGCTACTGCATGCAGTATAGTCTTGCATCTAATTAGCAAAGAAACCCAACGTATTATAAGATGGAAGATTGCAACTTGTTGTCTTCTGCAGTGTTCAGATGTGTGAATTTCCTATTTTCCTTCTAACAAACATACAGAAAAAAGGGAAAGAAAAATAAAAGCCTGACCAATCCTGAAGAAAAGGCTTATAATTTCTCTGTGAATTCTGCACTGGTTTAAGCCATGGAATACGTCCTTAATTTGCTACTCAATTGATAGTTTAAGGCTTCCAGCAAATGTTGCGCTGCTGCTAAACCTATATCTACACCTAGCTTTTTGAAATGTTTATCTAGTTTGCACGCCCTGAAGCTCACACTGACCAGGCGATTTTGCCCTAAAGTCTATGCTATGCTTCCAATTATGTCTGTTTTACTAGCATTCTGACCTTTTTGGTATGATTTATGGCTCACTGACCATAGTTCGATTTTGCGATCTGTAGTTGGAGGTTGTGATGTCCACACCAGGTGTGTTTGAGGTTGTTCTGGTGATGTACTCTGAGCCAAATTTAACTATGCGGGCATTTTAGCTTGAAGCTTTTTGAATTTCCCTCTCTTCTGTAGGTTCTGCTTGAGCTAGTGGAGGAGCATCCAACTATGAGCTTAGGGGTAAATTTTTCCTTTTGGTTTTCTGTATTCGTTCGATCTTTCAATTAAGCATTGGTACTTTACTATCCACATTCTTGTCGCCACCCTAAAACGGCCCCCCCCCCCAAAAGAAACAAGGGCAAATATGGTATTGTTACTAATTTGATATGTATGTTAATTTATCACCATGCTTCGGCAAAAATGGCAGATTCTCCAAGTCATCTGTCCATACTAACAAATTGTGGTTGAGCGTGAAATCTCTCTTAGAAATTATCCAATGCATGATATTTATCTTCTAGCACCTAAATTCATGAGATATTTATTGCTGAACAATTGGGATTAGCCGGTTTCAGGTAGGAACCATTCTAAATGCCGAGGATGCGAACCATGCCATAAAAGTTGGTGCTAAGTTCCTCATGAGTCCTGCACTGATCAAAGTAGGCATTGTATTCTCTTGCGTATTGATCCATTGATCTTTATTATTGTTTTACATAAGGACCCTCCTCATAGCCCATACCATGCTAAACTAAGCATCGATAGAAACAGCTTTGTTTACTTTATTCTCTCCTCAGGGACATGTTATGTATTAAAGGCATAATCTTTTGGTTAAGCTAAGCTGACTCACTGTCATCAGGATATACTTGCTGACGTCCGAGGTAGTGAAGTGTTGTACATTCCTGGTGTAATGACTCCCACAGAGGTACTTCCATTTCCTGCCCTTTCATTCTGTCTCCTTAACTACTTCCCTTTCAATTTTGGACATTCTTGCTTTGAACACTAATGTTAATTATATATACTCAGCAGATATTGTCTGCTCATAAAGCTGGAGCCAAAATTGTGAAGGTAACATATGTTTCCTTTCCCATTGTGCACATTTGAATATAGCCCATGCATCTGGTCTAGTTTTCTGACACATTATGTACTCCTAGGGTTGGGTCATTCTTGTTATTTGACGTGTATAGAACAATCGTCAGAATATGGCAATTAACATTTACACTGCTTTCTGATGCTATCAGATCTATCCTGTCTCTGCATTAGGAGGTGTTGAATACATAGCAGCGCTTAAGAAGCCTTTTCCTCATATCCCGATGCTTGCTTCTCAAGGGGTTAAAATAGGTACTGACTTAAAATTATAATTAAACATATGTCTCATTGCAACTGCTATTTCAGTTTTCTTCAGTGAAGTCATTAAATAACTGTCCCTTTGATGTTTGCCATAATTGTTCCTGTTAGATTGCCATCTTCTTGGTCTATAGTTGTCTTTGCTTTGTGTTCTAAGATTGTATTTGCTTTGTTTGGAAAATTTAAACTTGATCTTTATTTAATTTCCTTTGATTTAGATGTGCATTTGAAAAATCTTTTGTCAACGAAATCTTTTTGTGGGTCTCCCCAAACCGTTCTATCTACTTGAAAGGATTAGGCTGTGTATATTTGGATTTCCTAAGGCCTGCTTAGGCGGGACCCACATTGGAAGCAGCTTGTTTTTTATTCAATTGTGCCATAAACTTGTGTTTTGTGGCTTGAAATGCTTTATGTAATGTAATTGGTTTCCATTGCTGGTTGAATAATGTTATGTTTGTTTACTGCAAAGACCTAGTAGGAGAATACATTGCTCGAGGAGCATCAGCAGTAGTGCTTTCAGATGCCATCTTTGACAAAGAAGCAGTTGTGCGTGGAGAATTCAATGCTATATCTAGACAAGCACATGTTGCCGCTTCAGTGGCGGAGGAAGCTATAAAACGCCTTAATCCGGTACAAGCTTATCGATCTTTTTGTTTGTCTTCCCTTTTATGCCTCTGGAAAGGGGTTATTGTATCCATTACTTATTTATTTGGTTTTTTTTTTTTTGGGGGGGGGCGCCGGGAGAGATTAAAGATTGATTAGATAACCCAGCACAAAGCTAATCGTTTCTCATGTGTTACAAGAACCTTTTTCAGATGGGAAAGAAGCAGCTTTGATCTAGACGCTCATCAGAACCGGTTGATTCTCAGGTTGTCCTGATCTGTCAGGTGAACCCATGGCTACAAATGCTCGCTACCCATAATTCGCCACTAGGTGTTCAATACAGGAATCCCTTGGAAGGAAAAATTTAGACCCGGCGTGTATCTTCTTCAGCTGACGTTGCCAGTCATTTGGCAGATGTCGTGTCAAATATCTAGATTCCACAAGTTTTCCACGGTAATATGGGCATATAATGAGAGATTTTTGTCACTAGGTTTTGCTAGTTTTTAGGTCAACTAATGGATTTGAGGTGTATTCAGTAACCAGATCTGATACTCTGATGTGATGAGTATGCATTAAGTCTTTGCCTACATAATCCTTATTCCATGTGAAGTAGTCAGTGAATTTTGAATTAACTTTCTTTCCGCTCCTGAAAATGAAGTCTCATTTGAAATTGTTTCACCCACACTCTTGACTCTTGGAGTCTTATCAAATGGGCT
This sequence comes from Selenicereus undatus, assembly GCA_017589665.1. Taxonomy (NCBI): domain Eukaryota; kingdom Viridiplantae; phylum Streptophyta; class Magnoliopsida; order Caryophyllales; family Cactaceae; genus Selenicereus; species Selenicereus undatus. The sequence goes on from JACYFF010031958.1 coordinate 97,735,493, forward strand.
CTCCACCTTGTGGAAAGACGGTGGAGAGAGTCGTTTCTTTTATTTTTGACATTTTGTTCATTAATGACAGACGTGAAAATGTGAAATGGTCGAGAATGCAAGTATTCAAAAAAAAAAAAAAGTTATGTTCCCCTTGATTAAAAAAATAATAATAAAGAAAGAACTCAACTGAGATCTGAACAATGCAACCAATTTTTCCTTAACTTGAATTAGAATACAAACCAAAACATCACGTTAAAGTATGGCTAATCAATATCGATGCATTTTCTCCACGAACTTTTCGTACAAACAGCAAATCCCAATGTGCCCTGTCCTATCCAACCTGAACATTTCTCACTGTGTCTTGATCCAATATGAAATTAACCCAATCTGAACATTTTGCTTGCCAACTCTAATTGGCGCTCTATGTTATACATATTGACATCATGGACCTATCATATTCCTGAAAGAATACCAAAATTAAACTCCAAAAGCTGGACACAGATTTGTACAATGCACAAACGAAAATACTGGGAAACGTAAGGAGGCCAAGCATATGCCAAAAGATTAGCCCACAATTAGGTCTCCCTTTCACCGATAGCATTGCCTCAATTTTTGCTACCACGGAATGCTGACAGAGAGAAGAATGATCTTGATCCTGAAATAAAACAGCGACAAAGTAAGTCAACCGAATACAAAAGGGGCATTTTCTTCTCTTTTTTGCGTGTGGGGGCGGGGGTTCAAGCACACTGCAAAATAGCAGCAAGCAAGACAGACACGTCCGATGGAAGCTAAAGAAGGCGGTGATGACTACTGTATATGACTAACCTTTTGAACTTCGAGCAGAGCTGTTGCTCACATTAGATCGCGCTGTACAAAAAAGTGATACTTGTGAGTTGTAGATCAACAACAAGATGAATAGAGGTAGACCTAGCAATCAGGAACATTTAGTTCAGGTTCAGCTCAATTCTAGTCATATCACATTGAGGTTGATGGAGTTTCAGCTCCACTCCACTTTGGGTCAGGTCGCTTTCGGCTTGGGTCAAGTTCAGGTCTGGTTTCAGTTATCGAGTACGTACATCTTGAAAATACAAAATTTTGGAACCAGTGAGGTTCACGTTGGTTTGGTTCGAGCCCTTCCATTCAGGTCACTGGGGAGGGATCAGTAATATTAGATGTAAGTAGCGGTAAAGCAATCTTCAGAACAGAAATTAGGCAAATTAGGCAAAAAGGTATACCAGAAAGTGGTTCTGAATCAGACAAAAAACCCTCAGCATAGTTCTTTGAATGGAGGGCAACCTTTAGCAGATTGTCTGAGTTTCTCTTTCCAACGCTTTTATATTCATCTCCATCATCTTCTCCTTCGGATGCATATGGGCTGGACCAAAAAGATGCATTTGATTCACCTTTATTCTTCCGAGCAAACTTCAATAGCCTCTTCAAGCCTTTGGGAGCATCTTTCTGATACACCATTGTTGGCGGGTTTTCAGCATTTCCCCACTCAATAACATCTGGTTCACTGCTTTCTTCAAGAAGCATCTGGGAGAGTGAATGACGGACCCGTACTCCAGGTGAGGCTTCCACATCATGACTGGCTGGAGATGGAGCAGAACTCTTGCCATTTGGAATAGATGGCTCTTGCTCATTGCTTTCCACCCAAGCAGCTGGTGAGATAAATGGTGGTTCTGTGGGCTGAACCTCTCCTGGTGATTCTGATATTCTTTCAGCAATCTCATCAACTTGAGCAGGGGCTTCTTTTGAGATGTCATTTTCACCATCATTCCTAAGTTTTTCTCTTTCCATTTCTTTTTCTAGGACATGATGATCATTCCAAGCCTCTAAGACTGGATCCCCCTCGACTAGATGAGCCGTATCAGAAATTGTAGCCCCAACATTCTTTGGACTATCAGTCATAGGCTCTTCAGGCTTGTCAGAAGTCTCTTCTGGTTGACTGACTTCTATTTTTTGACTAGTGGGCTTACCTGTAGGTCTAATGCCGGAGACCTTATGGTCCTCTGCCTTTGCCTCGAGAGGAACCACACTGCTCTTCTTAGTCACCTTCCTACGCACAACTGGTTTTGCAGGACAGCTACCGGCATCCTCTTTAGGAGCCACAACAGGTTTTGGTTTTGGCATTCTCCCGCTTTTTGGCACTACCCGGCTCTTACTATCATCAACTTTCTTCAAGCTCTTTGCAGTATCAACCTGAGGCTTCTTTACATCTTTCTGCTGCAGCTGGGATCTTTCTGATTGAGGAGTTGGCTTTGATAGTGATGCCGGTGATTGGGGCTTCTGGCGAGGCGCTGTAGTCCGAGAAGGTGGAGTTCCTGATGGAATTTTAGCAGGTATTGCCCCAGTGGCTCTTGGGGATGGAGTTGATGGCCATGACTTCCTGGTAGCAGGCAAGGGAGATGACTTCGGTGGACCCTTCTTTGTAACAACAGGTTTTGGGGATTCCTTTTTGGAGTTTGAAACCAATGGCATAGTCTTGTTAACATTTTGAATTTTGCTGGTAATGTTTTTCTTTGCTACATCACTAACCTTCAGAGCAGATCTTTCAGCCTTCGGCTTATGCGGAATCTTCTGCTTTGCTTTTATCTCTGCCAGTTTCACTACTTCCTTTACATCATTCTCCCCTCTAAGTTTCTCATCTTTTCTGTCCTTGGAATGACCATAAAGTCCACCCCTTCGCTCCACAAGGGAACTACTCTTCCTTTCCACAAGCGAACTACTCTTCCTTCGATTGTCTGGCTTCGCATTTTTAAGGTTGATCTGATTATACTCCGTGAATTTCATCAGCATCTGATTCAATTCTGCTTCTTTTTGCCTGCTCCATTCAGCTGAATCCAACTTTTCATTAGTCTCCTCAGCTTGAGACACTGGCACATCATCGCCATTTCGGCTTGAAGCAATCTTCTCATTAGCTTCTGGTTCCATATCAACTTCCAGAGTTTTCTCGGACTCAGGGTTTTCGAAAGCTTGATCCTCATTTGTTCTTCTAGCATTGCTCTCTGGAGCGTCTTCGTCTACCACCTTGGCATTGTCCTCTGAAGCTATATTCTCCGGCAAATGCTGAGCTAGAATGTTTCGGGCATCACCCATCCCGGCACTCCATCTCCTTAAGACAGTCTTGTTTGCATTAGTGCAGTTGTCAATTAGTGACTTTTTCTGATTATCAACTATTTGATCTTTCTGTTTGCTTTCAAAAAGACTGATAGCATCTTGGACACTCATCCTAGTTACATTAACCTCAGTCTCTTTGTTCAGCTCCTCGGATTCTTCCAAGTTATCGTTCCCGGTGTCCCTATAAAACAAGACCCTTTCTCTGGCAGGAAAGTGGGTGAGGCTCTTAATAGTAAGCGCAGGAGTTCGGCGAGATCCCGACCTTCCGATTTGGATCCTCCGCATAGGAGACGCAGACCTTCTAGGAGTTGCAGATCTTGTAAAGGTTCGGCTTCTTTCAGCAGATGGCTGATCATCCTCACTCGAGAAAGATGAGTCTTCACACTCTGATGAGCTCTGCCTCTCCATTTCAGCAGCTTTAGCAGGAGATGCACTATATTTTACAGGCTTGTTCAAATCTGATGACCCTGACACTTGGATATTTCCACCTGTCTTCTTTACGTAGTCATCCTTTGAAATAAATGGAACAGGAGACTTCTTCCTATCCACAGGGACATCAGTGAAGATCTTTCGGCTTGCCTCTGACAGCTTGGATGACATATTTCTGGAATGGTACAGCACAAAATGAGAAAGTTATAAGCAATACATTGCCTTTATAAGTCATGTTACCCAAGACTTTTATTTCACCTCAAATACCCACGGTATGGGCATTTGAACCTTCATCCTGGACAAAAATACTCAAACCAAAAATACTCAAACAAATTTTTAGAAAACAGCCAATAATGACAACTCATGTTGGATGCTGAATACTCAAACACGGGTATAGCGAAGTCCAAGTACATTGCTATAGTTACAATAATACTGCAAGATGGTATGGGTATTGACATCATTTTAGAATAAAATAAGCAAAATTTACGGAAAATAGGTGAGTCCAATACTTGGACATGTACTGATGCCAAACACAGGTGACCGACTCCAACTAACAGCTTGGAAATGGACGACAATAAGCATAGCTGACTTTTTTAATCAAAGTAATAGCCTATTACTGGACAAGAGTAAACATAAGTCAAATTTTGAGCAGCTTCCAGATAAGATTGCACATTCTAGGGTAAGGTTACGTTGATCAAATCCTCTACACCCCAAGGGCCAAGACTAGGGGGTGTCGGGCAGGTGATCACATAGAAATGCCCAGGAAATACAGAAGCTGGCAAAGCAAAAGGCATTAAATACCTGACATCTACATCTCCAAAATGGTGACAAAATTTATGTAGATCCAACATTTCCTGCAACGATAACGTATCTCCAACTGCTAGTTTGAAAGTTGAAACCAATTCTTCAGTCAGAGCAGCAAGTCTAGAGTCCATTGCCCGAAGAAGTTCATTCCTAGTAGCATTAACATATATGCTTAGGTCTGTGCCTCAGGAAGATTTGCCAACCAAAATACCAAAAAGTTAATGACGACAAAGACAAGACATCAAGATTGATTACTTTGAATTATCCGATGTTGTGATCCCATCTTCCGCCTGTCACGACACAAGCTTAAGTTCAATATCATGTGACGAGGCAAATGGAAGAGGTCAATTATAACATATACTTACCTGGGCATATAATGAAAGGTGAAACTTTCTTGCTTCGTCCAGCTGAGACATCTCATCACTGATAGCAACACATTTCTTAAGCAAATCACATGAACCAACCATTTGAAGAAACCTACAAGCACATGATTCTGCTTAACAGAAGGACTTTTAAGTGATTTTACAGAGAGAAGGAAAAAACATATTCACAGACTCAAAACCTCATCAATGTGGCTTTTGTGAACCATGCACGGTTATCATGTGTTTCTGGCAACTCTAGTTTGAAGTTGTCACAGGATCCTTGTGCCAGTTGATTCTTTTTACTGGGTAGATGTTCCAGAAGCTGATCAACAGGCCCATCCCCTACCATTTCCTCTTCCTCGTTGCTGCAAATATATGTTTCATACCTAAAATGAAAGACAAGGCTCTCCATGGTTCAGATGCCTTAGTCAATGGTTTTATAACTTTACAAGTGAACCATTCTAGCATAAGAAAGCAAAGGGGAAGAAGACAAAATTTATGTTTAACAGAATTCAGAAAATCAGGGCTTCACTTAGTACCCTTTACAATTTTCTCCTCCCCCCCCCCCCCCCAACCTAAAAAAAAAGAAGAAGAAGACGACGAAAGGGGAGAGATTTTGATATATAAACAAACTTTGTCACTTCTCCGCACACTCCAAGTCATCTCAATCTGCACAACCACTAAGTTTAATTGCCAGTCCAACGTTGGAAAAGCAGACTTGAAGATTGCTAAAAATCCGCTACCAATTTCTTGTTTAATCAAAAGTGAATAAAAAGTGTCGGTAGACCAACTGATTGCCCAAGAATCATCAGCTGGACACATTCAGGTCGGGAAATGAAAACACCTCCCACAGACCCAAGCAAACTAACAAAACAAGCTGCAAGAATCAATTTCTTGATGACAAAAAATGCATCCGACTTATCCACCAAAGATCATGTTGTACGCTTGCGAAAGCTTTAGACAAACATCTTAATTTCCCTTTCATGATCAATAAGCATCATCAACCCCACAATCCCCCCCCCCCCAAAAAAAAGAAAAAAAAAGAAAGAAAGTAAACAATCAAATTAAATATCATTAGATATTCCCCGGTCACAAATCAACCTAAGATAAATGTTCAGTTGATGAATTGATTAATCCATATCACATAGCTTAGGAGGAGGAACTGGGCAGATTATAAGAAATACCGGGCATGCTAAGAGGTACGGTGACCCCACAACTCAGAATCCTCTCTTACACTAGCACATAACCATCGCAGCAAAATGAAAGATACCCAATCAAGCTTATTCACTTTCTTCGCTTTGTCACTCATTTTCAGATATACAACTAATTGAAAGAAAATAAACAAACTGAAAATGATAGAGAATTTGACCTATTTTGTGGCAAAATTTGAAATTTGACAAAATCCAACGGCCAATCAGCTGCTATTTGAGGCTCCATTTTGATGATTGATCCAATCCCAAACTTCAGCAGCTCAAAACCTGAAATGGGGGTCAACAGATTCCAGTCACTACCCTTTTTCCGGCCATAATGTTACAAAATCAATACCAAATGAAGCTAAGAAATGCAATTCAAAAGCCTAACCGATTTGACTCCATTCAAGTTCAGATCTAGCAAAACCCAAAAATCAAGACAAAATTCAATAAACTGAAAACCAACACCAACCCACAATGAACTCACCCACAAGCAGAAAAAATGAAAAATGATGCAAAATGCTAATCAGAAATCAACAAATGAGAAGTACCCAAAATCAGTTGAAATCAAAAGAGAAAAGGGATCCACTCGATTTTCTTTAAGAATTTAAATGCTTCGAGTAGAAGGAAACTTTAATAGTTGAAATCAAAAGCGGGGAACGTGGCCAAAAAACAAAAAGGAAAAAAAAACTGAATCTTCCCATTTGAATATGCATTGATTCAAATTCAAATCGAAACCCAGAAACATGGATATCCAGAAAAACACTGAAGAAAAAAACCTGGAAAATCAGGAGGTATCTTGAGAGAAGGTAGTGAGGAAATGAGGGTGGACAGATCTTGTGGGAGAGGTCAAGTACGTGTGGTTTTTTGAGTGCCTAGTCGACCTTCTTATTTATTTTTTTTGGGGCTTGGTTTTTGTTGGACTCCCTCTTTCTGATTTTAATTTTTTTGAGAGAGAGAGTGAGAGAGGCGGGGGTTTCCGTGTGTTGTGTGTTAGTGACGATTGACGCCGACCACAGCGCAGGATAGTCACTGCAAACTCAAGAGTCAAGAGCGAAAAGGGGGGGGGGGGGGGTTTGGTTAATTAAGTAGAAAGTGGCGATAATGAAACAATTAAGAGTCTTGAAAATTTCGTAGTGGCTTCGCTTCAAGTTGCTTCTGAACGGTTCGCAACATTTTACCGTCTACTTGTTATTGATATTTGTACGTATTTATTTATTATTTGTTATTTGCGTGGGAACCATCCCATTTCAAGTAGCCAAAATTTTATATCGGTGAAAACTTGAAGTAGACCAACCTAAGTACTTGCAATTTTAGGTTTGGTTTTCTGGGTAACCAACAACGCATAATTCATTTCAACTTTTTGGTTTTTTGTCCATATAGTTTTGTTGCGGCCAAACCTAATGTTGCACATGCTTGGATTACTCCAACTATTCGCTTTCACATGTTTCAATAATCCCTCAACATTAATACGTAATAGCATGAAATTATGCTTAACTTGAATCCCTGCATAAGCAACAATCAGAGCGCTGGAAACATTCTACCTATTGACAACCAGCAAAGAAAATGAGCAATCCAAGTATCAACCACAAATTAAACTCTAGAAAGGATCGAATATGATAGCCTGAGCTGGAACACAAGTTGGATCGGACAACCTGCCTTGTTGGAACCCGGTGCAATGAGTCAATACCCATTTCAGTACGCAGGGCGGATCAAATCACATGTTCAAGGGATTAACCGTTTTAGTTACACTGCAGCAACAGTAAAAATCGTTTGACTTGAAATCCAACAAACATGACTAGCCTGCCTCCCCATAACCTGTTGACTACGATCATAGGTGGTGTTTGATGGAGAGTAGGAAAGGGTGGGCTGGGTCAAACCGACCTAGGTCCCAAATTTAAGTAGGACTAATAGTAGAGAGAGCTAGGCAGCGAGACTAGGGATGGCCATCCATGCTTGAACAACAACCAAATAATCTGCTTTATGAGTTTTTTTTTTTCTGTTGCGTTTTTTCAAAAAAAAATAAAATTGATTGCTCAGGTAGTTGACATTCCAAAATTTTTGAACCATACCAAATCGATATCAGTTCGGACACCCAAAAGTTCAGGTCAATTTACAGTTTTTTGATTTGGGAATCTGGTTTCGGTTTAGGTAGCGTTTGGATTGAAAGAAAATTGTTTTCTCAGAAAATCAATTTTCATGAAAAATATTTTTCCAAGGAAAATTGATTTTCATGTCACATTTTTGTCGTTTGGTACAAAATAAATCATTTTCCATAGAAAAAAGAAAAAACATCAACTGAATTGTTTAAGTGGTGAAAATATCGACGGAATGATCGTAGTAGAGATAAATGTTGACCAAATGAAAGGAATGTTGAACTTAAAATTCATATTTGAGCTTTTTTAAATATTTCCTATTGGATAATCAAGTTTCAATATAATTCGTTGAAATTATTTAAATGACGAAACACATCAACTGAATCGTTTAATTGACGAAAATGCCGATTGACTTATCACGGCGGAAAAAAATATTGACCAAATGAAGGAATGTCCTGCTCAAAAATTTGGATTTGAGCTTATTTTATTCTTTCCTATCCGATGATCAAATTTGGATCTAAACTATTGAAATTATTCTAATTGTAAAAAATATTGACTCCATTGTTTAAGTGATAAAAAAAATAGTTTGGAGCAAATTTGAATTTTTTTCTATCTAATGATTAAGTTTCAATCCAAACTGTTAAAATAGTTTCAGTAGCGAGTCAACTGAATTCTTTTAGTGGGAAAAAATATCGATTAAGTTGTTGTGGCAAAGATAAATATTTATCAAATGAAAGATTTTGAGCTTAAAATCTAGTTTTGAGTTTATTTTAATCTTTTCTATCGAATAGTCAAGTTTCAGTCCAAATCGTTGAAATTGAATTTTGCACCTAAATTTTGACTGATCAAACCATCAAAGAGTTAAAGGAAGAAAATCAACTTCTTATCTTCTCAACAAGGAAATCATTTTCCTTCATTTGAGAGAATTATTTTTCTTGAAAAATAGTTCTTATCCTTTATTGTGCCAAGTAATGAAAAATTTAAAAATTATTTTTTGAAAAAATCATTTTTTCTCTAACCAAACACAACCTTAGTGTTAAACATCCCTATAGGTACTAGTGGTCTATAAAAGATAATGAAATAAGTAATAACCCACTTATACCAACATGTGTTGGTTATTTATTTATTTATTTATTAATTCTATTTATTTATTTATTTATCATTTAGGGAAGCTGGAAAAATTATTACTAATCATGAAGTTTTCATATTCATTACATAATGTCCGATGCAAGATCTAAAATGAAATTCAATCATACTAGTTATTAACGACAATAAATAGATTAGGCCAATAGAAGATTAAACAAGAAATTAGAGGTAAATTTGAACATTTTATATAAACAACCTACTTTTAACTGAGAATTGTTTAACAATATTAGTTAACTTTTATGAGTGTATTGAATTTAAAAATGTAAGCATCGTTTACACAATTTTGAATAAATTTTTTAAATAACGAGTGTCGGAGATAGTATTGTTAAATGGCTCGACTTCCATGCGTGGATATACATTGTCCCTAACAACATCCGCAAACACGTTCAGCCAAAAAGCTTGTTTATATGTTTCTATCAAATTTCTTAAAATTTAGATATAAACACCCATAGTATTTAGCTCGTTGATAGCAATATTAAGTTATTAACCATTAATTTCTATGAAACTTCAAAATGAACACCATCACATCAATTTTTGAATACGCCACTATATAGTGTATACTCCTTACTGTTTTATTGCTCCTTATCTAATTTTTTTTGCAACTATTTAATACTTTTTAAAATTTATATCGCTTATCCTTAGTTGATATTCATAAAAGTAACACGCTCTTATATAAATGGTGGACCGACATTATTAATAAGCTTGGTTATAAATGGATATTCATATCCTCCGTGATCAAACCCGTGCGGAAAGACTTGAGATCCATTATTTGAGTGGAGATTGAAGAAGAAGACGTCCCTACTCCCTTTCACTTCTGCGGCGAAAAGTGGGACCCGTGGGAGCGTGACCAGTGACCACCCCGATTTCTCTCTCTTATCATTGCAATTGCAAACGCCAAATTCCGGATTTTCTTGGTGTTTTTTGTTGGGACACTTGGACGTCTCTAATCACATGCATGCACCGTCGTGCGTACCTTTTTTTTTTTAAAAAAAGAAAGCAACAATTTGATTAAAAATTAAAGAGTTATCCAGCATCTATAATACAAATTTGAGCAAAATAAATACAATTTTCAGTACAAAATTAAAATTCTAAATTTACGAGATCTAACTTAGTACATACTGAACGTCTGTCTTTCCATGTGAATCGCTGTTTTTCAAAAGTACAATATGATGAAGAGATCCACTAATTCATAATTTTCTTCTTCAAATTATAGACCTGTTGATCTAATATAGGCTTCGTGAATGAAATTTTAGTCTCGTACGAGAGATTGTACTTGAATTTTTGAATGTCATTGAAGAGCTTTGCGGCAACTCTCACGTTGTTCATCCTAAACATGACTAAGAAAACAACCATAAACAAGACAACTAAGATAATACAAAACACTCCCACATAATTATAAAGACAAAATCTCACAATTGGGAGACAAATCTTAACAAAGAAAAAGAAAACAACCATTAAACATATCATACATCATATATCATATATGTAATATAAAATTGAATGGTTTGAATGAGTTAATGGTGTTTTGATAAGTGGTGAATTCCTATTGGTTATCTTACATTTATGTCAATACTATATTATTATTCTTTATTCAATTAATTTAACAATCATCAATTTTATTACTCATATTCAAGTGGCAATATTAAATAATTGTTTCTTTGTACAATTGTTCTAACAATTATGAATTTAAAATAATGAAAGATATAAATATAAAATATAACTTTAATTATGATAATGGATACACCTATAATAAATTGATTTGTTTGATATTCCAACTCTCATCGTTTATTGTCCAAATTTGAAGAGATATCCCTACCCTCTACGCTAAATGATATTAAACATATGCCAAAAAAAAATAAAATATGTATCCCGTGCTAAGATGAAGTATAAAAAGGTAGGAGAATAAAATTTGTATTTGATGCTTTTTAAAAAAAGAGGGGAGAAGGTGAAAAAGTTGGTGCCAAATGGTATACATATATAATAATTGTATACTTAACTTTGAAATACGTAAATATATTTATCATACATGATTTGATGTTTTATATCTTCTATGTTTCTTTTTCTAGTACAAGGGTCTCTAAGTAATGATGTTTATTTTACAAATATAATAGGACCATTGAAAACTTATATTTAATCGTGAGATTTATTTTACAAATATATCAATAAGGACCCCTAAATAAATTACATCATTTAGGAATTAAGACTCAAACTTGCTTTATCTTCAAAATGATCCTATTTTTAACACCTTAACTATAAATTGATATACTTTTACATATATTCAATTATATGCAATCCTTCGATGACGAATCATCCGATTTCAAATTCCTTATTATATGATAAATGCATTTACATTTTATGTTTTTTACAATGGTAAACTTGAGTCACCCACTAGGCCTCTATCTCAGATGATACCCTAGTGGGCCAATTAGCCCATGGGAAAGGGGGGAACCATGCAAACCCAAGCCTCAGCCCACCCCTTTCAATTCCAAATAAATCACAATGAAGAGTTCCTCTACCCAAATTCGAACCCAGGTGGTGGAGGTGGAGCAAACATGGTGGTACCAACTAGGTACTGCCTCGTTGGTGATAAATGCATTTATCAACATGCTTCAAAGTTAAACATGCAATTACCATATATGTATTTCTTTCGACACCAACCTCTTCACCCCTTTTTTCCCCCTCTTTTTGTTCTTTTTTTTTAAAAATAATTCAATATAAGAATTGTTCTTTTATCATGCTAAAAATAGTGTCTAACAAAAAATGTCATTGCCAATTCAAATAATACATCAAAAATAAATAGTTTATATAGATATTTTTCAATATCAATTAGTTGTACATATTAATGCATGCTTCTAATTAAAATAAATTATAAAAGTACGAACTCTTTAAAGAAAAATAATAAGAGTATAAAATTTCAATACATGTCTGTGCGAAGCACGGGATGCATACTAGTAAGTAGATTAAAAAAGAAGAACAGAAAGCCAAGAACAATCATAAAAGATCATTTCTGGCCTCTAATTGCTTACATAGAAGAAGAAGAGGATTGAAAAATGAGGGGAGATGTTTCTTGAAGCTCACAATGTGTTTATTAATATGTTTTGATGAAAGACAAAAAAAAATTAATCAATTGATACATTTATCATGTTATATTTGGACCTACCTTAGTGTTTTTATGTGCTATGATTATAAATAGATATTGCATGATTGATGTTATCTTTAAGATAGTTTATTATTCAAATTTGAATATTTGATCTTTATGATATTATATTTGTGATTCAAATTTGATTATGATTCTTGTCATCTTTGATAACGCTACATTATGAGATAGGATATCCCATTTGATTAGAGATATTCACTTGGTAAAATATTTGATTTTTCCTAAAAAATTGTAATTGCTTAATCATGGAAGGAATTGCAATCAAGAGAATCTTTCTACAACCCAAAAATTAGGTAGCCATTGGATAGAATTGCAAATCTACCAGATATAGCCATTGCATGCTGAAAATAGAAGATCTTCAAGGACCCTGAACTAAAATTCAAGGCCTTGAACTGAAGCTGAAATTCTAGAGGCAATCTCAAATCAGTCTAATGGCTAGTTTTTGAGGGTTCGTCAAAGCTTTACTATAAATGTTGAAGCTAGCTGAAGGTTGAAGACGACAAGAGAGAGAAGCAAGTACTCATTGGCATATCTCTTACTCAAGCATTCATTGGCATACATTGAGATTTAATTTACTTCAATTACATTTGATTTTTATTGTTCAAGTTGTAATTGGGCGAGATTATAGAGTTGAAGGGTCAACTCTATCAAACCTTGTTGAATTGTCAACTTGAAACTTGGAGCTTAGAGTAGGTGTACTTTAGAATTGTAACTATCCCTCATGATAAAATTGGGCTAATCCTAGAGTTAGGAAACTCTAGGCGAGGACTAAGTCTGATTGAGGCTAACCTCATTAAAAAATACTTGTGTCTTGTCCACATTTACACTTCTGCATTTTTATTTTGATTATTAGAGATTTTAATCATCACCCTATTCACCCCCTTCTAGGGTGATTTAACTAGCCAAATTGGGCCAACAATTGATATCAGAGCTAATACTATTTTTTTAGGACTTTATCGTCTAATAGTTCGATCCCATGGCTAGTTATGATTTTGACTTTGATTGTCCTCCACTTTTTAAAGGTACTAATTATTTTTTTGTGGCACGAAACATTGGAACTTCATATCAAGGACAAGGGCCTCGATCTTTGGGAGATCATTGTCAAAGGTCCAATAGTTATTGAGAAATCGGAAGATGAATATACTGAAAATGATTACACGCAGATATCCAAAAATGTTAAAGTTACAAATATTTTATATTGTACTCTTACTGTTGATATTTATGAGTTTATCTAACATTGTGATAACTAGCCAAGGAGATTTGGAAGACTCTTTATTATTTATATGGTATTAATCAAAATGTATCGTTAAGAAATTTTGTGGCAAATGATGAAATGAATATAGATGAAAATGTTAAGGAAGTGGAGGATCATCAACTATATGAAGAGCAAGAATATGAAAATGGTGATCCAATTCAAGGCTTCATATATAATGATATCAAACATGCCCAAATTGACGAGTTGCTTGAAAATGGTGGGAAAAATAAAGATTCTTGTAATTCATCCAATCTCCAAAGTGGTAAGTATGAGGTAAAATCCTTGCTTGAATTTTCAAATAATATTTTATCTCCAAATTGTCATATTTTTGATGATTTAAGTACCACACCAAATTTTCAACTTTCAAAATTATTGATTGTGGTGTTAAATCAAGAAAATGTGTCAAGATTGAGGGAAAGAAACATATTACCTCATTAATTTTTCCTACTTCTAACAGTTTTGAATCCAAGAAGAAAAGGGTATCAAGATTTGGTCGAACAACTTCATTCGTGAAGAAATCAAAAAAGAATGCGCATGTTTGTGGGATGTTATTGATTCGTCATTTACATACTAATAATGAATTTTCAATAGCATTTAATCCTCTTGAAAATTTAAGTGGACAAGGAAACATTGGAGCTTCACAATGACATATGGTAAATTATGGTTTGCCAAAAGTAAAATTAAGGTAGGTCCCTTGTTTTGCCACTGTACAGATTTCAAGGTCCCTAAAATACAGTCCATGGCCTTGAAAATTAGGTAGAACGTAGGATGTTACTGCCTGTAAATAACTAAAATCCTAGGACTTGAATTTTTATGTCAACATCTTGAGTAGTGGTAATATTTGGATTCTTACTAAACATAAGGCAATGCTGCTTTGCTTTATCTACTTCCTATTGGTGGAATTTTGATTGTCAAAATTTTGAATTTTAATTTGTTTTATTATCTTTGGAATGTGAGCATGATTAATATTCCAATATATCTTATACTATTATGACATGTGATTATGCACATATGATCTCAATGCTTTTCTCCATAATTATTGCATAAATGATATTGTTTGTAGAAATAAGTAAAAAATTATGTCACTTGATCATTTTTCGATAGCCTTGATTTACTCTTGATAGGGGGAGAATTTTGTTAATCCCTTATTGCATCTTTACGTTGCTTACTAGAATTTCAAGTCAATGAGCATTAGTGTACATGTTTGATTTTTTGTTAGTATTTAACCCCTTATATTTTTTTATGAGTGTTATGGATTAAGAGAGAGCATCTTTATATGTCATTGATTTGTTAAGGGGGAGTTATATGTGTGCGTCATAATTTTTATGCTTCGATTTTTCTTTCTCCTCTTGTGCTACCTTTTTTTTATTTTTGATGAAATACAAAAGGGGGAGAAGTACTTGAAAAGCTTTCATGGTGTATCATTCAAAATTATATTGATATGTTATTGGGTTTTTTCTTTCATCAAAAAAGGGGATATTGTTAGCTTTCATGAAGCACACAATGTATTTATTAATATATTTTGATGAAAGACAAACAAAGATTGATCAATTGATATATTTGTCATGTTATATTTGGACCTTCCTTAGTGTTTCTATGTGATATGATTGTAAATAGATATTGACATGATTGATTTTATCTTTAAGATAGTTTATTATTCAAATTTGAATATGTGACCTTTATGATATTATATTTGTGATTCAAATTTGATTATGATTCTTATCATCTTTCATAATGATATCGCATTTGGTTAGAGATATTCACTTCGTAAAATATTTGATTTTTCCTAACAACATTGTAAGTGCTTAATCATGGAAGGAATTTGTAAGACCCGCGTTCTTTATTTTATGTTAAGCTGACTGTCTTGCCTTCTACATTACAAAATTCGTATTTTTAGTAATTATACGAGTTAAATTATTATCGATGTGCATATGTGAGTAGTAATTTTATTAAAAAGAATATTTCATTGCTATTTATATTATTAACATTATTGTCGATTATTTAGAAAATTTTTGAGTTGATGTGAACTCACACCTTCAAAGTCGTTATTCGATTTATTTAATCGTTTATTGAATTTAGTTAGAACGCCAGTTTTGGAACGTTTTAACCTGAGCTCAGACTGAACGTTAACGAAATGAGGACCAGGAACTTAGTTATTGTAGTAAACGAACAAAAAAAAAGGGAAAAGAAAAGAATGAGTAAAAAGGGGGGTAAATGTCAGGCCAGAGAACCCGAGCTCCACTTCTGCCCCCCCTCTCTCTCTCGTCTTCCTCCACGCACACCAGAAACCCCACGCCTGCCACCTCCTTCCTCCTCCATCCACGCATCGCTGACAAGCCAGGGAGGGACCACGGTGGTCCCTGTGTGCAGCCAACGCACCGCCGACCTCCACCACCCCTTTCTCTCCATTTCTCGCCGCAAACAGAGCCGGGCAGCCACGTTTCTGTTGGCCTTGAAACACCACCCACATGCTAGAATCCGGCCAAACACCCCCAAACCAACCTCCTCTATAAATTGAGTGGCCAATCTCGACCCAAACCACACGCAAAGGGGCTTGAATTCGGGAGCTAGGTTTCGGTTCGAGCAAGGCATTCGGGCTAGGGTTTGGTCTCAGCTATCGGGTGTGCTTTTGGGACTAATTGGGTCGAGAATTGAGGTTTTCCAACATCCAAATTGAGCTCAAAAGTGCTTAGAATGGGTCCTTAGCTTGGAGTCCATGTGGGTGTATCTCGCCTCCTAAGCATTAGTAATTTTGAAAATGTTTTAGCTCTTAAGTTGTGATGCATGTCAGTTTAGGATTAGTTAGATTAATTGAGATTATGCATGTTCTATTTTAGATGAATTTAGTTTAAATCGATGTATGTTAAGTTTAGTTAATTCATGCCTGAAAGTAACTTCAAAATAACCTAACAATGCCTTGAATCGATATATGTTAGTTTAGTTAATTAATGCTTGAAAATGGCTTTGAATCGATATATGTTAGTTTAGTTAATCCATGCTTATAACTGGCTTTGAAATAACCTAAGAACTTTTCGAATCGATGCCCGTTAAATTAACTAATTCATGATTGAAAGTAGCTTCGAAACAACCCAAGAACGCTTTGAACTGATGCATGTCAAGTTAGTTGGTTCAAGTTTGAAAATGGCCTTTGAAATGACATAAGAATGCTTTAAGTCGATGCATGCTAATATGGTTAATTCATGCCTAAAATGACCTTGAAAACGACCTAATAACCTTGGTTAGTTAAAACAGATATGTAAGCCTTAAAACGACTAAATTATGCTTTAAAAATGACATGAATTAGGCATGCTTATTACTTTGAATTGATAATTGTTAAGTTAGTTAATTCGTGCTTGAAAGTAACTCCAAAAAGAACTAAGAATGCCTTGAATCGATGCTTGCTAAGTTAGCTAAATCATGTTTAAAAACAGCTTCTGAAATGACCTAGGCATGTTTGAATCAATGCTTGTTAAGTTTGTGAAATTATGCTTGAAAACGACTTGAACTTGGCATGCTTACCTCCTAATTGTGAAATATGAATGCAAGCTAGTTTCACGCCCTATTAGTTTGTTTCAGTTCTTTAAGCACTTCATTTGAGTTTATGCAATGTATGATGGAGATCCCTCCATACCCTTGATTTAAAGAAGAAAATCAATCCATGTAGGCCAAAGGATTGATAAATCATCCTTATTTTGTTTAAGTAATGAAATAGCAGGTCACGGGTTTAAGTCAGCA
>JACYFF010031958.1:97790771-97831219 GCA_017589665.1 Selenicereus undatus
ATTCTTAAAAAACTCGCTCATTCATTTCCATTCCTCTAAATAAATCCCAATCCTTTCCATCACTCTAACTAATTTACAACCAAAAAAAAAAAACAAACCTAAGAAAAAAGTTTTAGACTAATTGGCCTGTTGCCTTTTCATTCTTTGGGAACTTTGTGATGTTTGGGGGGGGGGGGAAATGATAAGAATTTTTTTGGGGGGGGGGAATCTTTGCACGAAATTGGGTTAAGTAATTCTCACCCATAGATGTCTATAAACAATGTTTGTAGTTGAAGAATTAAAATGAAAAATAAAAATTGCACAACAACAAGGTTATTTAATTATTGTTTTCTAGTTTCGATCATATAAACAACAAGAAGGTTAACGTATTACACAAATACTTTATAAATGTATCTTGAACGATCATAAGAGATTCATAAATGGGGACATTTGGGGATCGATACAAAAGTCAGTGTGAGCCTCAAGGCCTACAACTGCATTCGTAAAGCATATGATCTCAGTGTGACGAGTAAGATCAATGATCTCATAGTTGGATAATGCTTTAAATATACTTCTGTACTTGTCAACCCACCTCATATTTTTTAATTGTAGAAGAAATTGAACTTCACCATTGAATTGCAGCGAAGTGAGGTGGAGTGGGATCATCACATCACTTATGTCATGAAAATAATTTCCTGTATACCCTCTGGCCGAGAAAACAATAGTTGGGACCGTATAATTGACAGTACATTAAGGCATTCCTTGGTGAGATGATGCTAGTTTCAGTTTATGCTCTTTGACCTTCCCCATGACATTTCTATCATTTTTTCAAGCATAAAGTTTTATGCCAAATGTTCTATTTTCTGGCATCATACATAGCTGGGATGTAGTGAAATAAATGGAGGAAGCATTTCCATGTATTCTTATGTCCCCATTTATTTCACAAAAATCAAACTTTTTCCCTGTGAAGTTGCATATTGGCACCAGTGATGACTCAAGTTTCTTTGCTTTGGTGATTTCGCCTGAGGGGTCTAGATAGCTGCTTGTTACTTATCACCGTTCTATTGAGTATGGTTCGAAAGGTGTCAAAACCCCAATATGGGCATCATGAGATAACCCTAACTGTAAACCGAGGCAATGCTTGATGCTGCTCATGATGATTCTGAGTTTGACTTAACCCAAAATTGAGCGAAAACTCATGTGACCCAGATTAGTTTTTAAGTTATTGGAATTTCTCAGAGAAAAATGCCTGATTGAGATGAACATTCAGTCACCAACATGATTGCATGCAAGGTGAAGGAAAATTACATAAGTTAAATCAAAGATGGAGTCACCCAATTGCAAAGAATGAGAAAGCTTGCCTCACAACCACGGAATCAGGGCCTTCTGCCATCGGAAACCACCACCTCGCCGGATTTCGCAAACCCTAATCTGCTACACACCGTGAAAGACCACAACAATGAGGGTGTGAGTGATGCTGGAGAAGCGACGATGGTAACTGCGGAAGTCACTTACTCGGTGCTAGGTTGCTGTCAATCTCGCCGGCGTCGATTGGAGATCGAGAAGTAGTTGGAGTGCACAATTTTGGAGATCGACTGGAAATCTTGCTAGCTGGAACGGCTGGCGCGATTTTGGAGAGAGTTCGAGAAGTGGAGAGATGAGGATTGGAAACCAAGGTGTGTTGGCTGGGTGAGACCATAATTGAAACATAACTCATAGTTGGAGACCAAACTTAGAAATCGGGCCAGTTTTGGTCTCTAAGTGAAACCGCAAGTTACCTTTGGTCTGCTATAGTAGTCTTTATTTGAGTTCGAAAACTTCAGTCTCCAAAGCGGTCTCAATTAGAGTTTGGCCTTGATTTTGGTCTCAAATTAATACGGGCCAGCCTGCCTTTGAAATGGGTCTCCAAAATTGATTGGAGACCATTTTCAAGTTTTGGTCTCTATATGACGGTCTCTAAAAGGCTGGCTTCGTGTAGTGATGTTTGAGACCGAATATCTGAGATCAAAAAAATTTGGTCTCAATTTGAGACGGGCTATGGAAGTTGGTCTCCAATTATGGTCTTAATTTGAGTCCAAGGTGCGCGGTCTCCAATCTAGTCTCGATTAGAGTCTGGAGTGGATTTCGGCCTCTAAATGCAGTATCCATTAAACACCAACAGATTTGGTCTCCAATTAAAAGTGGAGACTGAATTTTTTTCGATCTCTAAATTTCAGTCTCAATTGGACCGGGTTCTTGTAGCATAATTAACTATATGATTTTTTTCCCAATTTAAAATATGACAATATAATCTTTAAGTCAAGACAAAACACTTGTAGGAAGACATCTATCATTGTCGAGAATATCAAACATAAGCGAAGAGACTCACAATAAAAGTTCAAAGAGAAGGACCGTAGTATATAAGTCAAGTGGGCTACTCCTCCTATTACCAATTGGTTTTAGAATGAAACCTCACTTGGGCTACCCGATTGTCACTTCACTAAGCTTGTGATACCACATGTTAGGATTAAACCTGCTCTGATAGTACGGAGATCCCTGCTTCAACCAGTGCTCATGGCAAGTCCTAGTAAAGTTTCGTCCTAAACCAATTGGCAAAAGGACGAGTGGCTTACTTGACTTACAAACCACGATCCTTTTCTTGAAACACTCGATGTGGGACTCCAATTCATGTGTGACATTCCCAACGACCTTTATCTTATACATGTGTCTCTTCCGAACCATATCAACACAAGGTCCCCCTTGAGCAGAAGTTTTTACCAAGGTGCAAGATACCATTAAAAGTTCTCCCGTACTCTATTTCACAGAGTCTGTATACCACTCTGCACTAAACCTCTATGCGACCCACTCTGTTCCAAGAGTATCGATCATATGCAATCCATGTGCTTTTTTGCTGCTGTCTATGGTCCTTTCGTATACTACCAAATGTGTCCCACTTGATCAACATCTGTGTGTCACTTCACTGAGCTTATCCATGGAGGTCCACCATTCCGTACTCTTTCAGCCTAGCCTAACGTGCCATCAGCTTTGATACCACATGCTGAGAGATCCAATGAGGAGCCCACTTCAACTAAGGTCCATGACAATAAGTCTAAGTGATGTTTCATCCTAAAATTGATTGACAATAGGAGGAGTAGCCCACTTGACTTATATACCATGGTTATTCTTCTTGAACTTCCCATGTGAGACTCTTCAATCATGTGTGATATTTCCAATAATCTTCTCGATCCTCACACATGAGTCTCTTTTAAATGACACCTGCATACAAGCTCTCCCTTGAGTAAAGCCTTTACCAAGGTGCCAAGCTACCATTACGTGCACATTTGCACTCTACTCCACAAAGTTCTGCATTCAACTCTATACTAAATGTCATGTGTTATCCACTCTTGTCCATGTTGCTTTCACTTGATACCCCCAAAGAGTTCATCCATGCCATTGAGCCGCGCCAGCAACAAGCGTGTTCCCGATAACACTCGAGTGTCACTTCATCGAGCTTATCTATAGGGTTTGCTATTTCACACCTCTTGCCCAGCCGAACGCATCATCGGTTGTGATACCACAATTTGGGATTAAACCCGCTCTCATCCCATATATTGGGGAGCTCCAAGGAGGAACCCTACTTCAACTGGGGCTCATGACAAGAAGCTCAAGACAGATTTCATTCTAAAATCAAGTGGCGATAAGATGAATAACCCACCTGACTTATATACCATGGTCATTCTGTTCAAACCCTCGATGTGTAAGTCGTCACTCATGTGTGATACATATTCCCAACAATCATTTAGCAATCAAATATGTTCAAGAGTCTCAAATATAAGCCTCTGCCTTACCCTGTCCAATCAAATACAAGAGGCTTGTTTATATGGATTTATAGTTAAATTTCTATGCATGCTATTTTGTTGAAATCACCCAAAAACTAAGAAAAATTCTTGACAATGCCTCTTTTTTTTTTTTTTGTCAGTGTATGTACAAAAACTAACAAAAATCTATTAGAACAAGTGCCCGATAAATTTTTGCCAAGAAAGTAAGCATTTCGTAAATACAACAATCATGAGTCAGTAACAATATTTTAGTGTGAATCCCATCTCAACAGAATTTAGGGAGATTTAGTCAATCAATTTTACCGGCATAGTTCTTACCCTTGTTCTATATATAAATACAAGTCAAACATTGAAACTTTAGCCTGCCATTTAGAAAAAAGAAAAACAAGAATAATCTTCCATAAATGATTGAAACTATGGAAATTTCTGCTAGGACCTATATATAGACTTTCTATGCAAAATTTTAAAAAACGTCTTATTCTTAGTGTTCTTCAATGTTCACGTATTTTACACACTAGTCTCCCCGCCTCACATCCTTGACTTCAAAATAGCTGTACTACAATCTATATACAGCTGAATTCATATATATGTTCACATATATATTTTCCAATGAATGTGAAATCTACGAATAAAGGTGGCAATGGAGCAGATACGGGGCAGGTTTAGCCATGCTCTCATCGATACTCATTTTCAAAATTAATACCCATATTCATACTCATACCAATCGAGTATTGTAAAGTTATACTCATACCCTTATCCACTAGGTATAACGGTTATGCGGGTTGTATTCGGATACATATAGATAAAAAAAAATTAAACCCATTTTGTACCCATGTTCAACATCAAATAGCCAATATGTCACTTCTAACAACATATCATATCATGTCGAATACAACTTAAAGTTTGCCAATCAAAGCAATAAATTAGCAGTTGACAATTACAGTTTCTAACAAAATGTCTCACCAAACTCATGTATACAACGCAACTCAAAGCAACTAGCATAATATCCAAGTATAAGCAACAAATTAGAACTTTAAACGAACAGGCACATATTTTATATAGGGTGGATATGGAATGGATACGGGGGTATTGATAAAATGGGCAAGGGGCGGGTTTACAAAATTATTCAAAAATTTTAGTCAATAGGCTTAGACCCCTTCTGGATAAGATCATATCACCTATGCAAAGTGCGTTTATTCCAGGAAGATCAATCCATGACAAATATTCTACTAACAAACGAAATTATGCACAAATTTAAGAATAATCCCAGCAAAGCAACCTAGACAGCCATCAAGCTTGATATGGAAAAAGCTTATAATAGATTGGAATAGGACTTTATCCTCAGTCCTTCCAAGAAATGGGTTTTCACCCTACATGGAATAATTGGATTATGGAAGCTATTTCTTCGGTATCCTACTCTATTGTGATAAATGACACTCGTAATGGGTTCATCCTCCCCTCAAGAGGAATCCGACAAAGCGACCCCGTTATCTCCATACATTTTATTATATGCATGGAGGTACTAGCTCAAAATCTCATAAGAGAGTCTTCCTCTCCTAAATTAGGGATAGGTGTTAAAATTTACACAAGAGCGACAACTATTCCTTGTTTACTCTTTGCAGATGACTGCCTCCTTTTTTTGTAAAGCCCAACAAGAAAACTGCACTCGACTCAAAAATATACTTGAATCCTTCTGCAATAATTTTGGACAGCTTATCAATTTCCACAATTCATCACTGACCTTCTCTAGAAATACCTCTACTACGCAGAAACAACCGGTAACAGGCATTTTTAATATCATGCATACAGATGGGCTAGGGAAGTATCTGGGTTGCCCAGTTTTCCAAGGGAAAACCCTCCAGAACTACCTTCCAAGAAATCATCAGCAAAGCCACAGAAAAAGTGAACGGCTGGAAAGCTAATTGTCTTTCCAAAGTAGGAAGAACAATCCTAATCGAGTCCCACCTTGAATCTCTACTAGCACATACTATGCAATGCTTCAATCTCCCAAAACATACGACAAAACATATCGATAAAATCAATTGAGACTTCTTTTAGAAAAATCTAATACAGAAAAAGGTCTTCCACTTATAGAATGGGAGAAAATATGCATGCCTAAAAACGAAGGCGGGCTAGGATTACGTTATACAGATGCAATCAACAAAGCTTTCCAATGTAAATTGGCATGGAAAGTTATTACAAATGACAACGGCCTATGGTGCCAAGCTATTAAAAAGAAATATTTCCAGAATAATACCAATTTCTTCTCCTATAAATCAAAAGCAACGGACTCCCCAGTATAGAAAAGTATCGTCAAAACCAAGGAATTAATGAGAATAGGTCTCATCTGGAAGATAGGGAAAGGAGATACAATCTCCTTCTGGTATGACAACTGGCTTGAAAATAGAGCTCTTATCGACATCTTAAATATTCCTGAGGATAATATCATTGATCCACATATTAAAGTCAATAAGTTTTTTCTTGCCAATAGAACCTGGGATGTTGCTAAGTTGTCCATAACACTTCATAACCACCCTATCATTCAAAAGATAATAGGGATCGATAAACACTATTGACGACTCTTTTTGTTGGAAGATTAACAGCTCAGGTGAATTTAGCACTAAATCCGCAACGTGGATAGCACATAATTCGCAACCGCTTCAGAAGACAGACAAACAGTTCAAATGGATATGGAAAGTTGACAGCATGCCTAAGATCAAAATCTTCCTCTGGCAGTTATGCCATAAAGCACTCCCGATTTGGGGTACGCTGTTGTGGAGAAGAATGGACCTCAACCCTGTTTGTCCCTTGTGCCTTGAGGACATAGAAACAACTGACCATACTTTCAAAGAATGCCACTCAACTTTGAAAATTTGGCAGTCAGCTATTCAACATGGATGGCTACTAGCCAACATAGAAACCATTATGACTTGCGATATATACCAATGGCTCATCAATATCAAAAACCATAGGCGACCTGATACATTGCATAAGACCTCCTTCTTCTTATGGAGCATCTGGAAGCATAGTAATGTAACGGTTTTTTAGAAATGATATCTTCAACCCAATTATATGTCTTAATTGGGCAAAAAAAGGCATATGTCAAATGGACAATCCGAACTCGCATGTTGGTTGATGATGATTTTAGGGGCCCCGTCCCCCCCCCCCCTTTTCCACCTCCCATCATGTTGTAAGGTGGCATCCTCCGCCAACATATTTCATCAAACTCAACTTTGACGAGTCGCTCATCAACAAATCCACAGCATGCGGGTTTATTATTTGCGATTGGGCCGGAAAACTCATTAAAACAGGTGTTGCACACTATAGGGAGACATCCATCCTTGTCGCAAAAGCTTGTGCTCTCAAAAATGGCGTAATTGCAACCATCCAAGCAAGCTTCCAAAATATTGTTATAGAAAGTGATAACAACATTGTCATTTACGCTCTCATAGGCACTTATCATATACTGTGGCAAATAGCTAGCTATGATCATTGAAGATGTTAGATTATGGTTGGCAAAGACAAAGTGCACTATAATATATCAACAATATTTTCCGGAAGGCAAATTAAGCTATAGATTGACTAGCAAAAGTTGGGCACACAATGACGCCCGCGACAGCAATTTCTCCTTTTGACGACGAATCGTCATCCCAGTTTATATACATTCTAGTTGATGATTTAGTTGGGTGCACTCTTGTGAGAAGAGGTACTTAATTTCTACATTCCTCTCTATTTACCCTTGTTAAAAAAAAAATCCACACCCATACCCATACCCATACCTATTTTAGTATTACCCATCCCATACCCATTTTTTTTTCATTTTCACCACCATATCCATATCTATTGGGACAAATTTTATGGGTTCTAGGCGAGTGCGGGTTTTTTCGCTGGCCTTACCTACGGAAGTCGAAATTTCAAGCAAAAAAAAACCATGGATTTTATATTCGTTGATACAAGAGGGATTTTGGCTCTATCTTGGGTACAAAACCTTGGCTAGCTAGCATTAATGGAAAAGAGATTTGGATGCAAAACCTACCCACTTTTTGAAAGTATCAATTTGATCCTTTTTTTCTCTCCCCCTCTAAAAAGTAACAATTATACATGAAAAGCACGTTAGATGTATGTATTTTTGATATAACTAAAACGTACATCTTTTCAACCAACAATTGTTAATTTTAACCTTTTTTTTTTTTTGCTTTCCGTGAAAGAGCTAGCAAGTGAAAATGTAAAATATATTGTAATTGCTAAAATCAGTCGACAAAACTACTTGAAAACTAAATTAAAAAAGGCCACTTCAGCTTGACAACTATATTGATTTCTGTATTGTTTCAACAACTAAGGACTCAAACATACTATTCTGGTTCTTTGATTAGCCCTAATGTCAAATCCAATCCGTATTATATGACCCTTAAATTGTCAAAATCATGCGACATCTTGCTATGACAAATGAGGCTTTTTTTTCTTCTTAGTAGTTGGCCATGTTTTTCTTCTTACATTTCATTATTGTCGTAGACTACTAGCACTAAACGGTGATTCAATATGGATGCATGGTGTGCATGCAAACAAACGCATTACGTTGACGTTCAACTACTACTAAGAAGATAAGATGGACCAGTAGAATTCTCAAGGCAAGAAAAGCCTATATAAGTGGTATATTTAAAATTGAATGAATATTAATTGGATAGCAGTGCTATATTACCGACAATCAAATTTCTGTTGACATATTGGGATCAAATTAACAACACACCTAACTTTTATAAAAACTTTTTGTTGGTATTACGCAAGCAGATTACCGCAGGAAAAATTGAATAACTTTTAAAAAAAAGAGAACAGTATACTAATAATACTTTCAAAACTCTATCAAAAAAAAAATCTTTTTTAAACATACAATTAAAACCTAGCTAGCTCTACACGAAAGGCCCTGTAAAATTGACAGCATGTTGTTCGATTGTTGCCTTCTCCATCTTCCCCATTCATGGTTGCTTCTTGCTTCGCGTCTAGCTTCCATCTGGTTTTCCATCTTCGCTACTTGCATCTGGTTTTCATCTTCACTACTTCTTTGCTTCTTCTTTGCATTTGGCTTCTACTTGCATCCTCTCTTCCTTGGTCGATTTCCAATTTGTGCAGGTAACTCTCCTCTTCCTTCCAGATTGTTCGAATTCCCTTTAGGTATTCTGATTTCTCAACTCTTTCAATCTTTTCCAAGATTCTAATTCTCACTCAATTATGTAATTGCAGCTAGAGGTGGGATATGGGGTGGGCTAGGTCAACCCGCCCTGTTGATCCGCGGGTCGATGGGCCCCATTACTGTGAACCGTGCCACACCGTGAAAGTAACGGGGCGGGGCGGCTTGTGGGTTCAGTATGGGGCGGGGCGGGTTGACCCGTTTTAGGTAAAAAAAAAAGGTAAATGGGAGACACTATGCCTGTGACAACACGAGAGAGAGAGATGGAGGGACATGCAAACAATAAAAGCAACGATTTTGATGTGATGGATTTTGAAGGAGTAGCATTAAAATATTGACACAAACACGATAAGAGCAAAATAAGGAGACCACGCAAGGGAGACAACTTATATGGGGGGGGGGGAATAGTACAACAAACTCCCCAAAACAATAGCAAACAGTTGATTCGATTTGAATTTTAAATTTTGAGCTCAAACATGTAGTTCTAAAAATGACTACTAAGTTACGGCATGATTTGAATTTTATTAAAAATGAGTACTAACTAACGACATGATTTAAAATTAGCAGTTAATTTTATTGAAAATGAGTACTAACTAACGACATGATTTAAAATTAGCACTTAATTTTATTAAAAATGATTACTAACTAAAAACAATATGAGTAAACTAAAGGTTGTAATTATTAAATTAACAAATAATAACTTATATCTTAGTAGAAGATATTTAAGTATAATTTTTTTCCCTCTTACCTTGCAATTGGGAGGGGGGAGGGAAATTAAAAAGGCTTGATCTTAATATGATCATTTAACTAAAATATTTCATATTCCAAAGATTATGAAATAATTAATTGAAGTATTTCATATTAAGATGCCTACGTATTCCTATATATTTCAAAGAATATTTGTTATTCTGTGTAACATACGGAGAATCAAAGCTCACGTAGTTCTTATACTTACCTGACTTAGCTGGACGACTGGAGGTAGAATATGGCAAATATAGGAGAACATCACTCATCATGATCGAGAGCTTCATCTGCATATCTGCCATCTGATGGTTCTGAACCGGATGAGAAGCTAAGTTATACAAATTGATCAATCTCATCTTCATCGTCCTCTAGTCGAGGTTGATCTTGCATGAGACTGGTTGTACACCATTTGCCAATATTTCAAGCATATTAGAACCTTGATCGTGCTTAGGATTAGGGCCGCTCGTTTACTATCAATGATCCGTCTCCCAGCACTGAATGCTGACTCAATTGCTACAGTAGAAGGAGGACAGGTAAGAATATCTTTTGCAATTCTGTGTAAAATTGGATATTTTTTCCTATTTTCTTTCCACCACAATAATATATCAAAAGATTTATCTGGTTTTGCATAACCAGAACAATGCAAATATTTATTTAACTCAGCATACCTACCTTCTAGACCTGATGTGGTAGAAACCCTTGGTCCCCTCA
The DNA here is from genome assembly GCA_017589665.1 of Selenicereus undatus. Lineage (NCBI taxonomy): Eukaryota > Viridiplantae > Streptophyta > Magnoliopsida > Caryophyllales > Cactaceae > Selenicereus > Selenicereus undatus. The sequence goes on from JACYFF010031958.1 coordinate 97,801,209, forward strand.
CAAGCGTATCATATAAAAATTGACTCACATAAACAAAAGGCATAGGTTGTGTGGGGGTTTGTGGGGTAGCTGGTTGGGCATCTCTCGAATATTTATCATACAAGAATTGTAAGAAGTTATTGCTATCATTCATGATTCTACTGACATCGTCAGTGACATCTAATTTTTGGTAATAATATTGTGGATAGTTTGATACATGGGTCTCTTGTCTAGGATCAAGTATAGCAGAAATTAGAAACAATTTGGGCATATCAAAAAAATTCTTAAGCAATTTTGATTTCATGCTAAGAACACAATCAAGTAAAGGATGGGATGTTGTATAAGATGACCATTCGGCAACAATCTCTACTATTTTAACAACAACATCTTTTATAGTGGGTTGATACACATAAGAAAAATGTGTTGTGGCCTTATCAAATATACAAAGAAGGTTGCAAAAGGCTTGTGCTATGTCCCATAGGTCTTGTGTCAGAATATCCTCACCCATAGCATTGTTGTACAAATAAGATATTATTTCTTTATATATGTATGTGTCCCTTAATAGCTTATATGTAGAGTTCCACCTAACAGGCATATCAAGGTTGAAAGATTTATACAGGATAGATTTATTCCTACAAGCCTCTTTAAAAGATCGTCTATTCTGGTTGGCACTACGAATCCACCTAATAGCCCGTCTAACAGGGTTAACTATGTAAGATAATGTTTCAATATCGTCCTGAACACACAAGTTGAGTACATGACATGCACATCAAACATGGAAAAAATCTTTGACAAGAAAATCAAGATATCTGCTGGAATAAACTATGCTGAGGTACCCTCAGTTTTGTGTAAACTATTTTAAGGACCATCGGTTTTTAAAACTAAATATAAGATACCTTGTCTTTTGAGGTAACTAGCAGAAAGGACCCTCAAATTTTCATCTGAGCTATTTTCTACACCTAGGCACTATTCTAGTTTGCAAGGCACGCCCAAAAACTTTTCATATTTGCAAATCTAACCTCAATCCTTAAAAACTTACTTTTAAAAAATTTAAAATTGTGTTTGTAGTTTTTTGCCCACTAATAGATCTTGATGTTCTCTTTCAACTGGTATCAAAGCCACATGCACCAAAATAATTAAGATTATTAAGCTAATTAACAATTAATTAAGCTAATTAACTGTGTTTAACTGTGATTAATGCTTTAATCATCACCTGCTTGCCTTGGTCCTAATTATTCACATATCGTCCACTCACTAGAAAGTGTTACCACATTAGCACCTCAATTAAACTATATCGCTGATATAGTTTTAGAATTAAAAGCCGAATTAGCAAAAATTAAGACAGTGCTGAATGAGCTTAAGAATCAGTTGACTGTAGTACATCTTTATCTTATTAACGAAGTCAGACATAGCGAAAAAGCTACCCCCAGTATTAGTACTCCTTTTTAGCATAAATATCCTTTCCAAAACCCAAAAAACAAGATTCCATTTCCTTTGCATGAGATAAAAATCCAAAAAAAGTAGGAGAACAATTTGATGGAAAATCAATCGAAAAGAAAGAAAAAGAAGATAGAGTATGAACAATATACTCTTAAAGAGCTACAAAAACTGTTCAAAAAAGGGCAAAATCTGGAAGAATTAAACAAAATCATGGGCGCAATTAGTGATAAACATGACGTTTTATCTGATGATAATGAAGAGACCAATAATGTCCAATTAGAAGAAGAAATATATCAGCAGATGAAGCTGATTAAATTGGAGGATCTCAATGTATTACCATTAGAAGAAATTAGGAGAAAACTTGATAAAAAATATGAAAAAATGTCTACTGAAGATGAAATCAATGAGATCGGAGAAGAAATCGACCTATATGAAACAGAAACTAATCTAGTTAAGAATGTCGTTCCTAAACCTGGAGAATTTGGTGAACCATCTAGAAGAAATACTCATTTTCTAAGACCTAGGTATGTTCCAGCAGGACCTACAAGTAATTTTTCCTTTGGGTTTATCCCAAGGAAAACCACAAACTATGAAGACATTGGCCTTACCCTAATTAGCCAAACTAGATATATATTAAACATTGATGAAACCCATAATAGAGAAGAAATATTTGAGTATTGAAAAAGAGGAATGAATAGTGTCTTAAACCGAAATACTGCATGGACTGCGACAAACTTCTTAAATTATATCAAGCATATTTTATCTGACACTGTAGCTGACTGGTATGATTCGTTAAGTGAAGATGGTAAAAATATATTAAAAGCAATGGAAACACTAGCTGCCGTGTTCAGAAGTTTGTGCAAAGAAATTGAAACTGAATTCATCGGAGCTAAACTTGACTATGAAGAAAAAGCAAGAGAATAGCAAAGAAAGATTAACAACATAGAATTATGGGATATGAGATATCTAGAAAATCACATTGTTGAATTTAGCCAATATTATTACAAAATTAGGCATAATGAAACCAATCTTAGTATGTTGTATGATAAATTGCCATATCCTATAAACTCCATAATTAATGAAAAATACATGACATGGATGGAAAGAACCGATGTCATTGATATTCTTGGTTCGAGAGTCTCTTATTTAAGAAAATGGGTTAATGATCAATGTCTTGATCTCCAAAAGCAAAAGAAAATTAACAAACAATTCCTAACGTGCTGGGATTCGCCGCACCAATGGGGAAAGGAACCTGAAAGAAGACACAAGAGAAAATTTTATAAGAAAAATAGCTCTAATAAGCAAAGGGGGGAGAAATATAAAAGAAAATATTATAACAAACTGAGTCCTAAAAAATGAAGATTTTTTAGGAAAGCTGCTTATTGTCCGGTAGGAAAAAACAATTACAAATGTTGGGCATGCGGAGAAATAGGGCATTATGCTAATGAATGCAAAAATAGGGAGAATAATAGGCTTATTGAAACCTTGGGTAGCCTAAATTATGTTAAGCTTAGTGAAGATGAGGCATTAGACCTAGCCCTAAGTAACACCAAAGGGATTGTTGAAATTATATTGGACAATGAATATGAAGAAAGTGATTATGAAGAAACAAGTCATATGATGGAAAGTAGCTCAGTTAATCTTGATGATCTTCAAGGAGAAGAGTTTGTTGTAGACAATGATCATGAGGAAGTCAAAGGAGATTGAGTTCTTCCCATAATCCAAAAGGACATGATCTATAAAAAATCCATCTTTCAATTAAAAAGCAAATACGTATGTGAAATGATGGAATGAGATATGGAGATTAAGGATTGTGAGTATGACGTTGGTGAAGTTAATCTAATTAATTGGGAGAACATCCTTAAGCATAACAAAGATAGAAAGTATAGATATATCCATGTCGGAAGCGTCCAAATTCAAATCACTCCATTACAATATTATGGTAAAGATATTGATCTTTATGCTCTGCTCTGTGATATTAGGCACACCAAATTTAATAATCAGGTAATCACATGGATAAAAACCAATTTATGTAATGGGTCAGTAGGATTCAATTGTCTACCTGGATATTATGTGAGTCTAAAAGATGAATTTGTCAAAAACTTCCTACCCCTGAAGATAAAAACAGTTGGGATGGACCTGAAAAGAGGAGGATATTCTTTAAGGATATTCTGAAAAATTATCTATAAATTATATAATAAAATAGATTCAAAGATGAAGGTAACTATGATAGAAGCAGAAAAATTTGAAAGCCTAACTCCCTATGCAAAAGATCTAGAGGATTAAGTCCAATCCCCAGGAGATAAAGATTGATCGCTCATGGATATCTAGCTTTGCCAGTCTTACAAAGATCAATAAGAAAAATATAATAAAGATTGATGAGGAAGGTAAAATCACCATTAAACCCCAATTATTAAGAAGTGTGAATACAAGGTCAAATTGGGGAGAAAGATCTTCATCGGCTAAAGAAGAGCTTAAAGAAGATGATACAATTAGCCTGGCTAGTGAAATAAGTCGAATGAGTTTTTGAAGCTGCAAGACCCAGTAAAGATTGATTAACAAGTCTAGATAGGAAGGTCATTGGATATAAAGCTAGAATTGTTAGTGAACCAATCTATGAAGGTGAATTAGTCAAAAATATGACAATGGAGGTTTGCTATGAGGCTACCAATTCAAATCCTGACAACATCTATATCCCAATAAAAGTATGTTTAGAGGGTTATAATAAATATGAATTATGTACTTACATAGATAGCGGTTGTTCTATGTGCTTTGGAAAAAGATCATTATTCCCTGAGTTTATGTAGAAAAAAGCTAAAAACCTTTTACAAGTAAGAATAGATGACAATAGTATTATGAGCCATAATGAAGCTATAGAAGGGTTATTCATAGAATTAGGAAGAGTTCAATGCATTATACTAGTCCTATGGGCTACTGATCAACCCTCTCATAATATGATTATCGAAAATAATTTTCAAAGATTATATTCTCCATGCACCCAGACCGTAAATCAGATAATATTCACAATTAATGGTCACTCAGTACCTATTGAAAAACTAACGCTTACACTCATCAGAAAATTGAGTTTACACGCAGCCAATGTGGTGAGAAGGTAATGCCTGCACAATGAGAAATAGTACTAACAATCTCATTACTTGAGTTATCTGTTAAAGAGCAGATTCTTGAACAATAAGAAAAATGATGCAAGGAAATCTACTCTGACAATCCTCTAAAATTTTGGGATAAAGACAAAACATTTGCTAAAATCACTTTATTAAATCCCAACACTATCATCTGAGTTAAACAAATGGTTTATACCCACAAGGATATTCAAGAGTTCAATAAACAAATCAAAGAACTTCTGGATAAAGGATTGATTAGAAACAGTAAGAGCCCTCACACTAGTCCTGCTTTTATGGTAAGAAATCATGCTAAAGAAAAAAAACGAAAAGCTAGAATGGTAATCAATTACAAAAAACTTAATGATAACACTGCCATTGATGGCTACCATATTCCTAACAAAATAGTCATTTTCAATAGAATTTAAAGAGCCTCTTAGTTCTCAAAAATGGATTGCAAAAGTGGTTATTGGCAGATAAAAATGGATGAGAAGAGTATTCCCCTAATTGCTTTTAGTGCCCCACATGAATGGATAGTAATGCCCGTTGGTCTTAAAAATGCACCCCAAATATTTCAGAGAAGAACGGATAACATCTTCAAAGACCTTAATAATTGTTGTTTAGTTTACATTAATGATATCCTTGTCTTTTCCAAAACCATAGAACAACACAAAGATGATATCTTAGCTGTCACCCAGATATGCATTGATCATGGCATTATACTTGGTAAGAACAAATGCATTTATGCTGAGCAAGAAATTGAGTTTTTAGGACTAGAGATAAAAGTTCGACGGATCATCCTACAAAAGCATATTCTAGAAAAAAAATAAAAAAACTTCCTGAAAAAATTGAAGATAGAAAGCAACTAGAAAGATTTCTTGGATGCCTTACTTATGCTTCAGATTTCATTAAAGATTTAGCCAAATTAAGAAAGCCATTGCAGCAAAAACTAAAGAAAGAAGTAAGTTGGAGATGTGTAAAACTTCAAAAAGATGTATAAAAAATCTTCCTGTTCTTAATTTGCCTAATGAAGAAGATGATTTAGTTCTTGAAATGGATGTCAGCAATGAGCACTAACGTGCAGTACTCAAAATCAAAGAAAAAGAAAAACTCTGCAAATATTACAGTGGAAGTTATAATGAGACATAATGCAACTATCCTACAATAAAAAAAGAAATCCTTGCAGTCATAAGAGGAATTGAAAAATTCCTAATCTTTTTAGCCCCAAAAACCTTTTCTTATTCGAACTGATTACAAAGGAATACTTAGTTTGTGAAAAAGAATATGCAAGCGCAAGGGCGACTCATGCGTTGGTAATTATGGCTTAACCAGTTTTCCTTCTCTAATGAACATATACAGAGATTGAAGAACTCTTTGGAAGACAGTCTAACTCGAAAACTTGCCAATGGTGATCATCAAAGCCGACCTCCTGCCAGAAAAGGAGGAAATTCATAACGAAATGTCATTCCTACTAGAGCGGGTTGCGCCTTCTACTAAAGTCCTTATCGATAACCTAGAATTTCATACTAAAAGTAGATCATGTTTTGGTATACTATATACTGCCTACCTAATAGCCCAAAGATTTTTCCTTCTAGAGTTATAAATTAGTTACCTTCAGTTTCCTTATAAAATCCAAGAAAAAATTAGTTCTCATGTTCAAGAAAAATGATTCAACGAGTGGTATGTAGCCTACATCGACTTTTATCATCATTGTTCCTATGATATTTTAGAGTCTTGTAGTATAACGATCTTTGTTTGCGACAGATCTGGAGGTGGTGGTATTTGTTTCCCACCCAACTCATTATCTCCCAATGATCCTGTCTCTAAAGCCTGAAAATACGGGATGGTACTCTACTTCAATGAAATCCCAGATCCAAAATTTTCATTTTTCTCAACCTTAACTAAATTCCAGCAATGCATGATCAAAAATATTTATTGGATTCTTACATCTCCTGAAGGTACAACAATTCCAATTCGTAGGTACCAAACTTTAGAGGTTTATAGCGCCCTAATTGAATATGAAAATGAAAAAGCCAAACCAACCCATTATCTTGTCCAAATCACTGATTGCGACGATCTCAATGATCAATGATAGAGTTGGGTTCATGGAAATCCGGTACATCTAGTTACTGATTCTGCTTTATCAAGGGTTGTTGGATTTTCAACATTTATCATTAGTGTTGGGCATCAATCGAACGAGGAAAAACATTAATGCATTGTAGAAACACTACTTTCGTTTATGATAATGAATTCAAAGACTACATGAAGGTGGAAGATGTAGTGTCAGAAGATATCTTTGATTATCTCTTTGATGTTAGAACTGGAAAATTCTTATCAGAAAATGAAAAAAAAATATCTCATCGAATTATTGGAAGAATGGGATCCAAAACACCTTATGCAAATTGATGAAGAGTTTGAATATTACTGAGATAATCATGGTCTAGAAGATATAATTGGAGATGAAGGTATGCAGAATCTCAATAATGATGACTAGTCCTATCATCATTAAAAGTTATGAAAAGTAGCTGTCCTATTAATGTATTATTGTGACAAGTGTCCGGTCTGTAAAATAAAGTGTGTACTGTTAAGTCAGTATGTATTGTAGCCATATGAAAAATTTTTATGTACTGTAGCCACTAGGGCATCCTATGTACTCATATCCCCTCGATAAATAGAGAGGTCGAGTGCTGAGAAATGACACGGTCATTTGAGCATTCTTGAGCAAAAGAGAAGTTGAGATTCTCCATTTCTCTATGAGCAAGCATCTCTAATGATTTTAGCTTAAGTCCCTCTTCAAAACTGTCCATTGTAATATTTCCATTTTCAAGCTTTTAATAAAAAAAGTTTCCCGGTAGGGAACGTTATCCAATTGAACCTTATGTCTTAAATATTATAATTTCTTGATTAAAGTTCTACTATCCTTGAAAAAGATTAAAAACTTGATTAGTGACTATAGTCTGAGGTAGAAAACGAAAAGACATGTGTTGTGCCTAATCTAAGGAAGGTAGGGTTGAGATTAGCAATCTTTGTAAACCAGACGCTAAAGGAACGCTGGAGTCAAGCGCCGACTAAGTTCAAGTAACGGTCAAAATTCTCTAATTAAGTTTTAATTATTTTTGCTAAGCATGGTGGGCCTATAACCACAGAAATTATAATATATAAGATATAAGTAGTAGATTGTGATAACTAGTACTAGTAAAAACATTATATGAAGTTAAATCGGTTAAAACAAGCATATTTTCTGAAAAAGCCCCTAAAAATAGCTTATTTACACGTTTTTCCGATTCCAGAGACTATTTTGCAGTTTTTAAAAGTTCAAGGACTAAAATAATAAGAAAAAGGGACCTAAAAATTAGTTTTCAGAAAACATAGGGTATCCCAGAATTAGTTTTGAAAAGGCATGGGCCTAAAAATAGTTACTCTTAAACTTAGGGATCTAAGTGTCAGTAATTCCTCAAACATGTAATCGATGCATTTAGTATTGCTAGAGGCATTGTCAACACCAAGAGAAAGTATTTTGTTTTGAATACAAAAATTCGTAAAAACAGTCATCAAAGCATTTTTTAGTAAATATCCTTTTTTCTCGCTTTCGGTAACTTCAAAGCCAATAATTCTTTTTTGCGTGTTCCACTTTTCATCTATCCAATGGCAACTTACACCAAGAAAATTTTCTTGAAATGGAGATCTCCACAAATCACACGTCACACTAACACGTCCTTTAAAAGCAGTCAAGTAATTCAATAATTCAGTGTAAGTATTAGTGAAGCAAGAATTAATCATTTTCTTAAGTGCGCCTCGTGAGACCGGGCGAAATGCCGGTTGTAGTGAACTACGCACAAAATGGTCAAATGCTTGACTTTCACCCATCACAAAAGGTTTTTCATCAAGGAAACCATACCTACTAAATTCATGAATCATTTTTTTTCGGTTATAGAAAAACATGCCTGTGCCGGGTTTTGCCCTTGGGAACCCGAAAATTTGTACTTGATTAAGTGATATGCCACTGTCCTTTAAAATGTCGTGGGTCTCCAAGTGTCATCCCATTGCTCCAGTTCCCCATCCGGTGTGCATTTCATACTCCGTCTTACAAACCCCGCACACAACTTTAAACTCCCCTGACACATTTGGAACGACAACTTTTGTAATGAAGTTCAACACCCAAGATGCCTGTTTTCGTTTTCCTTTCTTACTATCGGTCTCATCTCTATTTGGATAAAAAGAGGGTCTTGTAGGTTGGGGTCCAGTTGTATGGCCAATGGGTTGCGAATTGGATTGTTGCGGCTCAGGTTGATGCTTAGTATTCGGTTGGGTAGCATCTCCATCAACTTCAACATCATGTTGACTTTGACCCGATTCATAACCTACTAATTGCTCAAAATGCCGCATCTCTTCTTGTAATCTTAGCATATTCACATATTTAGCCAAGTTAGATAATTTCTTCAATGTCTACACGAATTACAAATATATAAAATTATAATTAATATTGGAAATATCGAAATCTAAGAATCACAAATTATATTTTTTTCTTCAAAATATACAAACATATTTCTAAGTATCATAGTTATGAAACTTATAAAATACACAAAAATGAACATGAAACTTCTAAATGACATTAATAGATACATGTAAAATTAAATACAAATTTTATGACTAAATTACATTTGTATTTTATGATTAATACACACAAAATAAATTGGCACTTATCAACTTGTTATAATTAATAACAACTTAACAAAATAGATAATACAAAAGAACGTATTTAAAAAAATGCAGGGAGTTGTATATGAATTAATAAAAAAATAAATAATTGTACCATATTTGTAAACAATAACTAACCAAAATAAATTTAACTCCTAAATTGGCACTTATCAACTTGTCATAATTAATAACAAATTAACAAAAACAATAATAGAAAAACATATTAAAAAGAAATGCACTGACTAGTATATGAACTAATAACAAAATAAATAATTATACTAGACTTGTAAACAACAACCAACCGAAATACCTCTACCTTCTAAATTGATCTTGAGTTTTGGTGCCCAGAACCATCTTCTCCTTTCCTTTTCTTGATCTTGATTCAGTTGTCGTTTTTTTAAGTAGATATTATATTTTATTTTATTTTTTTGCAAGAAAAAGAATAATTCATTGATCATCCATAATACGTCATACGACACTTACAATGCATATTCGACTAATGAAAATACAATCTTTAATATCAAAATCATATCCCAACATCAAAAATACTAACTTGAAATACACTAATCGCTCGTTTTCCCACATTCGTTGTTTCTTGATACAACGAGGGGAAGAAACTCACAGATCTATCACAGTTTCTTGATTGATGTTAATTGCTAATCGATTGTAGCACTCTTGAGTGAGATATTCTTCCAACACCAAAGATTATAGGTGAAATGCCAAAATCCATGAAAGCACCGCTTCAACATATATAATTGATCAATTCCTTCCAAACTCAGAAAGACACACAAGATAAGAACAGTGATATAATAAAACTTTCACAATTGGTGAGACATAAGCAACTCTCACAATTTGAGAGACATAAACAACTCTCACAAAAGGAGAGATTAGTTAATCTCCCAATTGGAGAAACTACAATTAAACTTACAAATAATACTAATATTAAAGCAAACAAAGTTGGAAATGGCCGGAGAACCGACCATCCCCTCCTTCACCTTCAATTCGGGAAGAAAACTACCACTCTTAGTGTTGGCAATGGTGGAGAGAAGAGAGAGAAGTTGGAGAGGAAGAAACTGCTCACTCTTTATATTTTAATTTTATCCAACTAGAGTTAGCACAAAATTAATATTAGAAGAAGAATTTAGACTTTAGATCTTAATATAATTAAAGAAAACTTCACAGAGTTAGAGATTTTGAAAGTGATAGAAACAACTGTGACACAAAGAGAGATAGCAGGAGAAATTGACTTATGAGTTCTTTCACCGCCACGGTTCGAATTTACAACAAAATTAACCACTTTTTTTTTCCCAAAAAATAGCAACTGAACTTTGTCTTCATGCAATTGTATTGTCAAATTTTTACAAAGTAGTGACGGAAAAGAGAGACATGCATGCTATCTCCCTGGGCAACACTCTAACAATCACAAATTTAACGTTCACAAGTTGGCAGGTTCGCGGGCCGGGTACGGGTCGGCTCGAGGGCCGGTACGGGTTGGTTCGCAGGCTGGGGACGGGGCGGTTCGCAGGCTGGGTACGGGGCGGTTATTTGGGCCGGTCCGAGCGGTTACATAAACTCGTTCCCCCTTCACCCACCTCGACCCATGTCCAACACGCTTACGGGTTAGGTTGACCTGTACCCCGTTCACCATGGGCCTGGGCTGGTTCAAAAGCGGGTCGGGTGCGGGTGGGCCCTGGTTGAACAGGCCCACATCCCACCTCTACTTGCAGCCCTTTTCTAGCACCGTTGGTCCGAAAAACGAGGGTTCGATACTCGAAATCGAGTTTAAACACAACAACAACGAATAATATGTTGAATTTGCAATTCCCTTAAGGTAATTTGTTTTTGTAATTCCCTTGAATTAGTGTTGAATTTGTCATTCTTATAATCATGAACTGGTCTGAATTGGTTTGAATTTTCTCAATTTTTACTCTGTGGTTTGAATTTATTAAGTTTGTAAATTATTAATTTTTTGCTTTGTGGTTTGAATTCTTATAATGCTGAATGTGGTTTTCTTACATTGATGAACCAATTTGTGGTTTTGGTCATTTGTGGTCTACTAGTTGAGAAACATTTATAATCTAGTCTCCTTTGTCGTGCTCTAATTATAATTTGGGGTTTTGGAAGTGTCTTGGGGCTATGCGAATTGACCATGATCATAACTCGTGCTTCATTTAAGGAATCGCCTCCTATTTGAGAGATTTGAGGGATTGGGTGAATTGGAATGGCTTTCTAAAAGATGTAATGTTTTTGGCTGGTTAGAAAAGATGTGATTTTAGTTGAATATAATAGTGTGTTATGGATTGGATGAATTGGAATAGGCAATCTAATATGAAATTTGGATAAATCAAGTTATCTCAAATCTAGATAAATGAAGTTGAAGTGAATAGGGTTGGTGCTGACTCCTGAATGTTGTACTTAGGCACAATTTTGTCAGTGCATACGGAAATATTTTCTTTTTATTGGAATTTCTTATATAGGATATGGTGTATGTATCAGAAATACACCTTAGAAAAGCTTGCAGTTTATACTCTGCTTATACTCTGTTTTCATTTACACTAAAGACAATGCAAGAATGTAAAGGTTTTAGAACATTGTGTTAATTTATACTTTGTTTATACTCTATTTTAATTTACACTAAAGACATTTGTATTATACTTTGTTTGCATAAAAGACAACTTTGAGGACATTGAGTTCATTTATAGAAATCTAATGTAAAAAAAGTTTTGAAGATTTTACTTATACACACACACACACACACACACACAGAAAGAGAGAGAGAGAGAGAGATAGAGACATATATATATACATACATACATATATATATCTTGGACGTAGAGTACAGTTAGAAACTTTCCATCATTTTGTATCATATCAAATAAAATGTTGTAATTCTGTATTTAGCTGAAAAGTATGCATATGTTGGATTTGAATCTTTAGGATTTGATTGAGATCAATTGAGATAATGCAAGATATATGGGATCTAACCAGCTAGCTGCTGGTTTGAGAATATATATATTATATGGAGGGCTAAATCATGGGATGGTAAATATATTATATGGAGGACTAAATCATGGGATAACATAATTAGCAATAATAAACTAATAAGTTGGACAATGCTAATTATAATTTTTTATATAAAGCATGGTCATTATCTATGGTGTTGTGTTGGTGAAGCAAGCAGCAGTAGTGTGCTACTAATCTTTATATAAAGAGGGAGACCAAAAGTAAGTCATATTGTCTTTCTATTTTTTGTTCACTTAAAAGTGCAAGTTTTCATATCATCTGGCACAGCTTTATAAGGATAAGCATTTGAAGTTTGCATACCAAATCCTAAAGTTTGTGTTGCTAAACAGTAGTGTAGTTCTAAATTAATGGGAGATGCAAATCAGTAGGGGAGGGTAAGAGAGAAGGGGGGAGGGGGCTGAAACACTTTAACCAAAATAAAACTCTCTTTATGACAAATGAACATTAAGTGTACAATTGACCTAGAAATGCAAGGAAGACATCAAAAACGAAATGACAATGCAGTTAATTTACATGTACTCATATTCATATTATGTCACAGGCACATCTTGCTACCTCAAATGGAGTCCAGTGCCAACAAATCATAATCTGAGACAAGATGTCTCAACCCATATTTTCTTTGTCAATTCACAAAGCTCGAATTTAAAATTATATTTCAGGAAATTAATGTCAAACTGAATGAATTACTTTTTTAATTAGACTCATGTATGTTGATTAGTTTAACTTGAATTTAAAGAAATTTCATCTCTACTATCGATCCTACTTTCCTGTTCTAATTGGTTAGCACCCACTTTCTTGAAAGCACATCACAATCTTTCAATTTCAACCCACTACTGCCTGCTAGTTTCTCTCCACTGCATAGTGCGAAGCCTATTGTACTTCATCGTGTAGTTGCAGTTGCTGAGTCTAGTCAATCTAACTATGTATGTATTGAAAATGATTAGTTTGAATACTTTAGTTACTTAGGAATTCTAAATAAACTCCTTGTAAACCTCAAATAAACTTCTTGATTTTGCTTGGTTATTAGTTTCTTCAATGGGCACGTTGAGGCTTTCTATGATTTTTGTTTTCTTTATTGTTATTTAGATCATTATGATACGTGGGATTACTTTGTAATTCTTAGTTTATCTTACATATGAGCAATTATGTTGTATAATTAAAGGCATATATAATCATTTGCAAATGTAAATATCACTTGTCTAGATGCATTCCTCGATCATTCATTTGCAACTTCATCCATTGATAATAAAATTGCATGCCCATATGCACTTTGTGGCAACCATTTTTATCATGCGAGAGAAACAGTGAGAGGTCATCTTCTCATGAAAGCTATGGATGGTGATTATCAAAAAGGTGTTTGGGTTTTGCATGGGGAGCACCGCTTAACCGATTATGATAGCAGTAGATGATGAATTTATTTACGAAAATCATGAGTCATTTGAACATGACATGCATGCAATAATTGATGAGGCTTTTGAATATCATGAGCCTCGTAATAGTTCATAAGGCCCAAATGAAGAAGCAAAGGGATTTCTTAAGTTAATTGAAGATGCAGGGCAACCCCTATATCCTGGTTGTGAAAGTTTAGTAAACTCTCATTTATTATGGAAACGTACAATTTTAAATGTTTATAAGGCGTGAGTGACAGAACATTTGATGACTTTGTAAGACTCTTCAAAAGAGCTCTTCCTAGAGATTCACCATTGTCAAATTTCTTTAAAAAGATGCAAACAATCATTAAGCAATTTGATCTTGGCTATGAGAAGATTGATGCATGTGTCAATGATTGTGTTTTGTTCTGAAAGGACAAAGCTAAACTTACTAGATGTCCTAAGTGTAGTGCTTCAAGATATAAAACAACAGAGGATGGGAAGGTGATCAAAAGATTTTGCGTTACTTTCCTTTGATGCCTAGGCTTAAAAGGCTCTATATGTCATCTAAGACATCTTCACTAATGAGATGGCATGCAGAGGGTCGTACAGTAGATGGGAAATTAAGGTTTCCAGCAGATGCTGAAGCTTGGAAAGATTTTGACAATAAGTACACCGGATTCGCCATTGATCCACGGAATGTCAGACTTTGCTTGACAACTGATGGGTTTAATCCATTTGGTAATATGAGCACCCAATATAGTATATGGCCAGTTGTGCTAATGACTTATAATTTGCCTCCATGGTTATTCATGAAGCAAGCGTATTTGTTTCTTACATTGCTCATTCCCGGTCCAGAGGCACCTGGAAATAATATTGATGTGTACTTAGAACCTTTGGTTGATGAACTGATTCAACTATGGGAGCAAGGTGTAGAAACATATGACATATCAAATGATAAGACCTTCTTTTTACATGGAGCCTTAGTTTCTACTATTATTGATTTTCTCGGATATCGTAACTTGTCAGGTTGGAAAATTAAAGGGAAGTTTGCATGCCCATATTGTAATATTGATACATGCTCCCTTTATTTGAAGAAAAGTAGAAAAATGTGCTATATGGGGCATCATCGCTTCTTGCCTGGAGATAATATATTTCATTGTAGCAAGAAGGCCTTTAATGGAGAGACAAAGATGAGGCCTCTTCCTGAATTACGATCTAGATCTGATTTGGTAAGTCAAATGGAAGGACTAGATGTTACTTTAGGGAAACATCCTAATACCATTCGAAAAAATAAAAGCAGGTTGGGTGATAAAGTGATACCTTGGGAAAATAAGAGTATTTTTTTCCAACTCCCATATTGGGAATATCTACTCATACGTCACAACTTAGAGGTTATACATGTGAAGAAGAATGTCTCAGAGACTATACTAGATACGCTTGTAGGCATTGAGGGGAAGACAAATGAAACTTTGCAATCACGTCTGGATTTGAAGGATTTGAATATAAGGCATAACCTTTATCCTGTAGAATAGGGTAATAAGACATATATTCCTCCAGCATGCTTCACATTATCCAAAAAAGAAAAGGAGGAATTCATTAGTTTACTCACTTCTATGAAAGTACCAAATGGTTATGCAGCGAATATTAAAAGGCGCATTGTGGATGGTAAAATATATTGGTTAAAAAGCCATGATCACCATGTTATAATGCAACAATTTTTGCCGTCAGTTGCGAGGAAAATGCAAAACAAGAATCTGGGCACTACCTTGATTGAGTTGAGCAACTTCTTTAGAGAACTTTGTTCTAAAGTTGCATCACTTGAAGACTTTGAATGTTTGCAAGATCGTGTCATTGTTACACTATGTCGATTTGAGAGCATTTTCTTGCCTTCCTTTTTCGGCATAATGGTGCATCTGATTTAGGGGATAGTAAAAAAAATCGAAACCGAAAAACCGATCCAAAAAACCAGTTAACCGATTTGATTTTTCTAAAAAATTCGGTTTAGTTAACCGAATAGAAAAAAATTTGCGGTTTCGGTTACGGTTTCGGTTTCGGTTCCGTCATTTGAGATTCGATTAACCTCAACCAAATCTTACATTTTTATTTTTAAAAAAACTAAATTTTATATTGGTCAAGTGTAGTTTTTATAATTATTAAAGATAAGACTAAACATACAATAATGTGTAAGTTAATATTTAGTGCCTTAAATAGTTAAATTAATTTTAAAAATGATTGAAAATTGGAAATTCACAATTTAAATTAACGGTTAACCGGCAACCGAACCGAAAATCCGGTTAACCGAGTTTTTCGGTTCGGTTATAGTTCACATTTTTGCCGAACCGAAAAGTTCATTAATTGATTTTTAGTTAACCGAAAGTTTTGGTTTGGTTTTCGGTTCACAATTTTTGCGAACCGATTTTCTGGTGAATCGAATTTTCGGTTAACTGGTTTTGATCATCCCTAATATTCTGATTATTCATCTCCCATATGAAGCAACAATGACTGGACCTTTTTATCTATCATTGGATGTATCCTACAGAAAGTTATATAGCCAACGCTATTTTTACTTCATTTTTTCTAAGAATTAAGCAACATTTAGTCATGCTATGGGATTTTAATGATTGTTATAGGGATTTAAGAACTTATGAAGGATGTGTACACAACAAAAATCATCCAAAGGGATGCATTGCTGAAAGGTATATTGCAAATGAATGTTTAGCTTTCTGCGCAAGACACTTGCATGGTGTTGAAATAAGGGAGAATAGGTCCTCAAGGAATAACGATGACAGTGTAGGAGAACATAAAGGACTTTCTATTTTCTCTCTTAAATGTTGTGCATCATCTAAAAAGAAAGACATTCAAGCTGATTATTCTATAATCGAACAAGCACATAGTTATGTGTTTAATTGTGATGAAGTTCAAGTTTATGCACAGTAAGTGAGCGTTGCATTCTCTGCTATTATTATAAAACTTCATGGAATGCATTTCACTAGTTTTTATTTTGTTGTAATTTCATAGAGCATTTTGAGATTATTGGTATCGAATGTGAAACAATAAATGGAAATGCTTTTGAGATTCATAAAGCAAGATTTCCAAAGTGATTTGAGAAAAATGTAAGTGTTTTAAAAAGTGTAATACAATCATGTATGCAAAGTTTTTTTAAATTATTAGTCTAACACATTATATAAATTATCAAGTTTGTAGGAATCTTCGTACTGACTCCTACATGGCTGATGATTTGAAATATTTGAGTAGTTTTCCAAACCGATGGATGAAGACAATGTCTAGGATCACCTGTAATGGGTATAGATGGGGAGTAAAGCAAATTGATAAGAAGTGTGAGACTCAAAATTCTAGTGTTGTGGTGAATTCAATTATAGATGAAGGGGATAATATAGCATATTATGGCATTCTGACTAAAATAATTGAGTTGCTATATCCCGAAGGACGAAATGTGATCTTGTTCTAATGTGATTGGGCGGACCCAATTAGAGGCATCAAACAAGATGAATATGGATTTGCTCTTGTTAATCTTAAATCACATCGGACGACAAACGAACCTTATGCCCTTGCCTCTCAAGTAGTACAAGTGTTTTATACACCAGCATCGAAGGAGAAAAATTGGCATGTGCTAAGCCAAGAGATTTATCGAAATGGAAGATGTCATGCCAGAAGCAGACCTCTTACAAGCAGGCAATTCATTTATGGTGTATGCAGATGGATTTAATGATGTTATAGAAGATACAGAGGGAGTCACATTAGATGAGCCGTTTGTGAACTCGATTGAAGCAAACGATTCTGCATAGATGGAATTAGATTATACTAGTAGTGAAAGTGGTGAAGAATATGCAACACTACATGATTTTGATTCTGATTAACATTATGTATTAATGATATATGCATTCTGACGAAACATTATACATACTAGTCTTTATATTTATTTTTTTTGGAAAAATGTTTGTAATGTTTTTTTATTGGAGTTCGCATTGTTGGTGTTTTATGTGTTTTTTTTGACATAATTTGCTAATTTATGCCAACGCTTGTGAGGATATTATGCGACTATTATTTGTGCTTTTTTTAGATCATGGCTTCTATGTGGAAATCTATTGGCACAAAGAAGGTGATCTCAAAGGGATCAATTGATGGTACGCTGTTAGCGAAAGCCCATTTATAATGTAATTACCTCATTATAAATGTTAATAGTGTTTTACATTGGTGTAGCATATGTTGAGCTATGGAAAAAACTTGGGATCAAGTCAAGCATTACAGCGTAGTCCACGATCCAAGCAAGTTTCTACACTTAGTTTGCCTAATGGTGCATCTGTTCGACGCTCTCTATTCTCAGACGAAACTTCCTCCATGGCTAATAGAGTTACTCAATCTAAACTTGCTAGTAGGTTTTATTTATGACATTTTTAATTAATCAGGAATTTACCATATATGTTGCTTTTTATTTCCTTCCTTTAATTTTCTTTTCGTTAAGAGAAATGACTATTGTTAGGTGGTGGAAAAAAATGGGTCTAACAGTTGTGCAATGGTTGGAAATGCTACTAATTTAACATCTTCCACAGGTATATTGAATATAAATGTTTACATTAATTATTTGTGTGTCATTTTTTTATTAATAAGTAAGATTTTCTATTGTTGCTAGTAGCTCGACATAATTCATCCAATGAGCCCACTGAACGAGGCAATTTATATCTCGACAATGAAGTCAGGAACTCAGAAACTAGAGTTCATCAATCAATTCTAGCGGTAAGTTATGAACATTGTTAACTATGGTGTTGTGTGTATTTTTCAAGTAATTGTTTACGCCATTTTTGTTTTGTATGTTAATTTTTGATTGCTAAGTGCTTTCATTTACACAACAAGGTGGGAGCAACTCGAACATGGCGAATCTTGAGCAAAATGATGTGCATCAAGAAAGCCTTGAAGCAACACTAGGTGATTACAATACCACAAACAGGACGCGACTGCGAGCAACCAAACCTAAGAACGACAAAGGTCGTGGCCCTCAAAAGTTGAAGGTTAGCAAGAACCCTATGTTGATTGATGCTAGTGAAAATCTTCAACCTATTAGTGCTTCTTCGAGGTAAATGTCTACTTTGATTGGTGTACTTGTAGGAGATCCTCGAAAATTGCCACTTGATTGTTTTGATTGGAGAAAAATGGAACAACAGAAAAAGGATTTGTTATGGCAAGAGGTGAAAGTACATGTGCATATGGCATTAATTTTGCATTGGTATAAAAAGTGAAAAGATGTGTTTGACTTATCTTTATAGTTTATTTCCATCTTTATTTTTTAGCATTCATTTTGCTTTCCCAAAGGAAAAGAATCTTATGAATGGGCAGTGGACAAAATGCAGGCTTGTTGGAGAGGATACATTAAAAGTGGAACATTTTGATGGTAAGAGTCATGACGAAGTGATACAATCTAGCCTAGTCAGACACCTTCTGACACATGGGACAATTTAGTAGCATTCTGGGAATCTGACAAGGGGGAGGTAATCGTCACCAAGACTATTACTTAAACTTTCTGTTATTGCTAATGTAATGCTAATCTCATTTCATTGTAGCTATCACTTAGGAAAGAAGTAAGAGAGGTATTGAAAATCATGAGAATAACAAAATGTGCCATCATGCGGGGACAAAGAGCTTTGCACGTGTGCGTCCTGAGGAGGAGGTATTATATATACAAGCAATATATCTCCACTTGTGATCAATTGAATTGATGTTGTTGAATATGCCCCATACTTGCTCTGTTTTTGTGTTTGTCATTGTGTGACCTCTCAAACTGTGTTTCTTTACAAATATACAAATTAGTATTTCCATATATTGCATGCAGTTCATTGAGTTTAAGTTTGTCTTTGCTACTTGCTTCTGAATCTCCCCCTCGGGGGGGGGGCGCTCTCCCTTTCTCTTTCATTCTCTAGGAAGTCCGACAAGATATTGCAAATAATTGTGTGCTTAGTGGATTGAAATGGTAGAATGTCTTAGATTTTGTTCTCTAATAAGTGTATTCCAAACTATGAAATGTAAAAACATGCGAGATTTCTCTGAAAGAATGTGTACGATTTTCTTCTTTACATTCTTATAGTCATACGCTATTTCTAATGGTACTATATATTTATTTTATATGATTTTGTTTATATGTCGCTTGATGTGAATTTAAGTAACTCATCTACAATCATATATGCTATTTAAGAAAAAGGTAACATGACAGACAAGCTTTCAACATGGATGAAAACCCATAAGACAAGGGTACCTTTAACAAACAAATTGAGACTGATACTGATATTTTTATTAGAATAGCTTGATTGTGATGGGTTTTTTTTTTCTTCTCTACTTTTGCAATTTGAATAAATCATTCTTCTTGTGTTTGTGTGTGTTTTCAGCAAACAATTAAGACTGAGTTAGTCGAAGTTGAAGAGAGTTTATGCGACAATGGTATTCGAGATGAAATTTTCAAAAAGGTTATAGGACATGACAAGTATGGCTATGCGAAGACTTATGGTATGGGTTTCAAAGTTCCTTGCTCAAGCTCTAAGAGATATGCTCTATAGGAAGAGCATGATAAAAGAGTCAAAATTGAGGAACAGTATAAAGAAAGTCAAGAGAAAGTCCAAAAATTACAGAAGAAAGTTGGTGATATCACCCATTTGGTAAAATTACTTATGAAACATCAGGTAATTCTTTATGCCTCATACTGATCTTTCCTTGACTTGAGCTGGACTTTGATAACTTATATGTAAATCTTGCTTGTGCATTCCATTGATGAGGCCTATACTTTATATGTGGGATAGGAACTGAGATAACACCTCTATTTTCCATCTTGGTGTTGTTTAGAAACGAAACAGAAGCAACTTCGGTTCATAACTTATGTCAGCTTGTGACCTTTTCAACTGCTTCGGTATTAGAGAGTACTTTGGTTTACTTTGGGCATATGTAATGTTTTGTTGTGGACATTGCATGAGACTACTGAGATAACACCTCTATTTTCCACCTTGGTATTGTTTAGAAACGAAACAAAAGTAGCTTTAGTTCATAGCTACTGCACAATGCCTTATGATTGCATTTGCACACTTCTATTTATACACAGGCCTTAAGGCTAATCTAGAGAAGTCCTCTATCATGATTGCTGGAGTTGATGTGTACACTAAATCTCAAGTTGCAACCATCACAGGCTTTGAAGACACCACCTTCCCTTCAAGTACTTAGGAGTACCTATCAGACCTCAAAGATATTACAAAACTGACTGCTAAATATTGGTTGACATATTCACAAATAGAATCAGAAGCTGGCCATCTAAAAGTTGTCATATGCTATGAAATTGTCGCTTATCAACTTTGTGTTACTAATTATGTTTGCTCAATGGTCTCACATTGTCATTCTCCCTGAACGATTACTAGACAAATGCACTAAAACTTGCAGGCAATTCCTATTGGGTTCTACAATAGAGCATAGGAAGACAGCAAAAGCTTGTGATATTTTGAACCTCCCAAAAAGAGAAGTTAGTATAAGAGCAAGGGCTTATTTCCTTTTAAGCTTGGCTATTGGTCCTCTACTTCTTTCTTGGGAGCTTTGTTTGTGTGTTCTATGAATTTAGTATTTGATAACATTTGTGGCATTTGGGAGTGCCTATAGGCATTTCAAGTCTTTGCCTTTTCCATTTGTTTTTTTGGGTTGAGTGAGAGGTATGACAATTTTTGTTGTATTATCTATATTTTTATCATTATATAGATGATGAATAACTATTGAAATGATATGAGTTAGATTCCTTATTTAAGTTTTGAATTGTATCAATTTCAAAGGGGATATCGGATAATGTTCTTGCTTCAATTGAAGACGATGATATTGATGGTCAGAATGCAAATGCTATTAATCATGAATATGAAGATGACGCTATTGAAGAAAATGAAGATGTCGAAGAACATTAGGAATGAAATATAGATTGAGTCTCGATTTCTTGGTTGACTTTATTCTTTTATGACTTTTACTGAATATTTTTCCTAGAATTAAAAACATGTTTTTGCTTTGGTGCTTTGAACATTATGCAAACATACATTTTTAGATGTCATGTGTATATTTTTATGATGAACATCCAATGAATTTATGGCTCAACAAAAATTGTTTATTTTGTCGTAGCAGTGTATCATGTTGTTATATTATTTTACAGGTTCAGTTTGTTATAGCATGGTATTTGTTATCCAACCAGCAAAATATATTGGGTACATATACAGCTTGATTTTTACTAACAGTTACATGTATTTATTATGAAAATGGTAGGGAAACCATTACCAACAAATTATTTTGTTGGATAACATAGATTAAAGGAGGCGGGAAGACCATTACCAACAGATAATTTATGTGGGAAATACTTATTTCACGGAAAAAAAAAATAAAAGTGACAATTTTTCGGGTTGGTAAAAGAATGTTATTAGCTTCAGATTATCAGCTATTGGTATAAGTAGAACAGTACCAACATAGCATTTTTTGTTGGTGTTAGTGCTCAATTGCAATAGATCCAATTATCTGTTGGTAAAACGTTTACCATCAGGTTTTTCACCAATAGTTTAGTGACAGATATTCATCTGTTGGTATTGTGTTTTACCAACAGAAAAAGCACTTATACCAACACATGTGCCCTGTTGGTAAAAACCACTTTTTTTGTAGTGCATATGAGTAATGATCTAAGTTTGTTTTCAAATGTCAAAATTTTATCACCAACACGTGTTGATTTGCCTAGTGGAACAACAACTTCATCCCTTAAACGGTGCTCGGTACAATTGAGTTCCAAGTTGGTATTATGCGATGTGCTTTATGTCCCTAGTCTAAATAGTAACTTGATACGCGATGTGCTTTATATGCCTAGTGTAAATTGCAACTTGATATCTATAGCGCAATTGATTGATGATACTTTTTGCATAGTAACATTCACTAATAAGTTACGTGTAATACATGACTCAACTATGAAGACCCTCATTGGAATGGTTGAGCCAAGAAGAGGGTTTACTTTTACAAGGAAATAGCAAAAGTCAAGATTCAAGTTAACAATGTTGTGTCTTATGATTTGTGGTATTGTTAGATTAGGACATCCTTCAAGTCAAGCATTATCTCATTGTCTTAGCAATATTCAGAAGGATTCTAAGAATAATGTGTGTGATGCATGTTTATGTGCCAAATGGACTCGAGTTCCTTTCCCTGTTAGTGAAAATAAAGTTATGAAACCTTTTGCTTTAATTCATTGTGACATATGAAGAGCTTTTCGTGTTAAGTCTTTTTACGGAGCACATTATTTTCTATCTATTGTTGATGATGCGAGTAGAGCAATGTGGGTGTACTTAATGAAATAGAAGAATGAAGCTTCTAAACTTTCAAAGAATTTCTGTTTAATGGTGAACATGCAATTTGGAGTTAAGGCAAAGATCATTAGGAGTGACAATGGGAAAGAATTCACTTCAGGACCTATAAAAAAATTTCATATGAGGCAAGTGATGCTATACCAGACTAGTTGTATAGATACACCACAACAGAATAGGTGAGTTGAAAGAAAACATCGTCATATTTTAAACATTGTGCGTGCCCTATGTCTTCAAGCCAGACTTCCAGTTTATTTTGGGGGGTGCATGGTAACTGTGCATATCTTATTAATCGAATCCCATCTTCTGTTTTGCATGGCCAAACACCATATCAAGTTTTATTTAAAGAAAAGCCATCATTAGATCATATTCGAGTGTTTGGAAGTTTATGTTATGCCTATAAGTTTCAAAGACAAAAAGATAAATTTGGGGAGCGAAGTAGACAATGCACATTACCTTGTAAAGAATGGATGGAAAGTTTACAACTTGGAAACAAGAGAAACATGTGTCAGTGGAGATGTTATCTTTCATGAGGATATTTTTCGGTTTGCTGAACATAAGAATAGGGAAGACAATGTCCCTCTTGAAACTATTGAGCAGCAGATGCATGGGGTAATTAATGAAGATTGGCTAGGGATTGAAAATCAGGCACCAAGAATCAGTATCGGGTCGACCCAGAACATTGCGATAGGACCAGCAAGTGTGTCTGGGCCAGCGACTGAGGAAGGAGGCCCTATGAAAGGAGAATGGGCCAGTGAGATCTCGCATACTGCGTCAGCGGTTGAGGATGGAGCTCTCGACGCAAGCACACAAACTGGGCCTGACACAGTAATTGACGCAAGCCCAGCAATGAGGGGGAACGATCCAGTAGTAAGGGGGAGCAATCCATCATTGTTGACAGAGCCTGAAGGGAAAAACGGGTGAAATGAACTCCAACCTACTTGCAACATTATGTGTGCTATTTGGTTTCAAGTAACCCCTCTTCCAATCGCACGCATACAAGTCTACTCCAAAAGGTTCCCTTAGGTAACCCTTATCCCATAGCTCATTATGTTACTGGTGAAAATTTTACTAATGCAGATAGATATTATCTTGCTACCATCACCAAAGTTGTGAACCCCAGGTTCTATCATGAAGCGGTAAAAGTTCGCAACTGCAGAGAAGCTATGGCTACGGAGATTCAAGCTTTGGAGATAAACAATATTGGGTTATTGAAGACTTACCTCCGAGAAAGAAGCCCATTAATTGCAAAAGGGCATATAAGGTTAAATACAATTCCGATGGAAATACTGAACGATATAAAGCACGATTGGTGATTAGAAGAGATCAACAAGTTGAAGGTTTCGATTGTCATAAGACATTATGTGATATGTTTTCTCTCTATGGTTGCATCTAAAGGATGAGAACTATATCAGATGGATGTAAATAATGATTTTCTACATGGAGACTTAGAGGAGGAAGTGTACATAACCTTGCCTCTAGGTTTCAAATCATCTCAGCCCAACAAGGTATGTAGACTGCGGAAATCACTTTATGGAATGCATCATGCTCCACGACAATGGTTTGCAAAGATATCCTCCAAGCTAATTGAATTCAGTTTTAGTAGATCATATGTCCATTATTCATTATTCACTTATAAAAAGGGTGATAAATTATGACATTGTTGGTCTATGTGGCAAAGATCTAGTTTTAACCGGAAATGATGTTGATACATGTGCTCAGCTCAAGAAATACTTGAATAAATGCTTTCATACCAAGAATTTGGGTCCACTGAAATATTTTTGGGGAATTGAAGTTGCCAGGAATTCTCAGGGGCTATTTTGTGTCAGAGAAAATATGAGTGTGGACTCTGGGCGTCCAAGCCAGCAGACTTTCCAATGGAGACAAACCACAAGCTAGCATTATCTACAAGAAAAGCTATGGAGGATCCAACCAAACATAGAAGGCTAGTAAGAAGGCTCATATAACTCACTATTGCAAGACCTGAGTTGTGTTATACAGTTCATATTTTATCTCAATTTATGCATGAGCCTAAAGATGAGCACTTGGAGGCAGCTAGGCAAGTTTTGAGATACTCGAAGGGCAACATTGGACAAGAATTCTTCTCAAGATAGATTCAGATCTTCAATTTTATGCATATTGTGATTCAGATTGAGGGGCATCTCCAATTACGTGACGCTTCCTAATTGGATATCATGTGACACTAGTGGATCACCTATCTCCTAGAAGACAAAGAAGCATAGTATGGTGTCCGAATCTTTAGCAGAAGAAGAATATCGTGTTATGGCCATCATCACAAGTGAGTTGATTTGGATCAAGTCATTCCTTGCATTCATGGGTGTGTTTTTGACAAGGTCGATACTATGATCTTGTGATAACCAGGCAGCCATGCACATTGCTAAGAACCTTGTATTTCATGAAAGAACGAAACATGTTATCGAGATTGATTGTCACTTCATTCGAGAAAGAGTTCTATTTGGAGAAAAGATCATGTGTTATGTACCTTCTCGACTTCAGTTAGTAGATAGATTCACTAAGGCCCTAGGAGAACAATAGGTTTTATTTTTATTAACCAAATTGGGCGTTATCAATTCCCACGCTCCAACTTGATTAATGTCCAATTGATGTAAAAAAAAATTAACATGGCATCAGAGTTAATTCTAAAAGGAGACGATCTCAGGAACTTTTACATATGCAAATGTAAAGGCCTCCTCCTACATACAATTTATCTTTCTTCATATATATTTAGTTGTTTGTGTGAGTATCTTGTTTTATTGATTAAAAAGGCCTTAGTTAGAATATATAAGTTACTGAGAATCGACTTATCGCGTCTTAATAAGTAACAGTTGATTAAAAGCTTGCATATGTTGATCCCAACATTGGATTTGGTTGAATTGAATTTCAAGTAATCATGACGTTGATCATCAAGAATATTCAAGTAATGAATTCGATCTGACTATGGGGAAATTGAAGGAGTTATATCAGCATAGTTTGGATTACTCTGGAAACTGATTCATGCTAATCTAGCCAGCTGGTGAATATATAATTACATGTAAAACAATGTTTCAAAAATATATCAATCAAAAAAAAAAAATCAAGTGCAACCTTTATTGATAAGATTATATGGATTAGAACTAGATTCATCATAAGCAATACCAAATCTAAACAATCTAAATCGATACCTAATACAAGCTATTCTTATTCTTGATATGAATAATCTCTAACATTTAAAAATCAGTCCACCTTTTTTTTCTAATCTAGGAGCACCCGTGAAAATTAGCATCGATTAGAGGGAAAAAAATTTAGTATTGATTCTGCTTTCGCGGGATCTAGAGAGATTCAAATGTAGGCATAAATTTATTCCTGTCGACACTTATCTAAATAAAAAAACCAATTTCAAGAGTCTGAAAATAATATGGGTAATTTTCTTAATTGGGATTAGATGTCTTGACACTAGCTAGAGTCTAGAGATTACCAAAAAATCCTTTAAAGTAAAGTTCGTTCTTAATATAACAAATCCTTCATAGTAGAAACTTTCAGGGGTCACCGGCACTCACACATCGAGCCTTCCAGCCTTCAATGGACTCCTCCTATTTAATTAGGGTCTGTTTCTAGTTCCTTTGCCCAACTTTCTTCTTCTTTCTCTTCCTTTCTCTTAATTTTTCATTTTTTCATATTAATATTAATATTAATATTATTATTATTATTATTATTATTGGTAGTAGTAGTAGTACTACTACTACTACTGATGATACTGATACAACTACTTGGAATCATCAACAAAAACTGTGCCCACTTTTTATGCAATTTAAAAAGCTGATTCATGACTTTATAACAAATATTATACGATATCAAAATAAAATATATCTTTAAACTTAAAACTATGTGTCAAATCTTTTCTATAGGATACTAAGTGATTAATTATTTTTAATTTAGGATATTACAAAACAAATGTATCTATAATTCAGCAAAAATACTACTACATCTAATCCAATATATAAACCATAAATAGAAGCCTTAAAACATGAATTGAACTTGCACTCGTTGATGTGGACAACCAAGAGGAAAATATAGTGGTGGTCCAACATAACGAAATGCTGGAAAATTCGACGTATGTATGATTTTCAAGAGACATGGTTAGTGGTTGGCTAAGAGCACTTCCAATCAGAGTTTTATTTTTTGGAACTCAAACTTGTCATATTATCAAAAGTTTCAATTTTTTGGAACTCGCATTTTATCACTTCTCCAACCCATGAAGCTCCAATTTGAATCATCCAATAAAAATATTTATTATAGATCCACCTTATAACACACAACATCTTTTTTTAATCATATAAAAATTTTATATTAATCCCAAAAAAGACAAAAGCAAAAAAAAATATTAAAAAATAACAATTGTGGCCCACATCGTATAACTTTGCCCAATTCTATTACGCGTAGTACTCGTGCAAAAACGTTGGATGAGAAAGAAATTTTAACACGCAAAACTCACTGCATGACACGCGTTCCTCACGCTGGGAATGCTCTAATTGAACTTGATTGAGGATTCATATATTTGTCACAAACTCACAATTAATGAGCAGTTTTTCTATTTTTGGGACCATGAAATGAAAAGCACACACAGTACACCACCAAACATTGCCATGTAATATGCATTATTGTATATTCTGATTGCGAAATTTATATGCTTTACGTATATATGAAAACTACACATAAATCAATTAATCAACTGTTCTGAATAGTGCAGTATCGAAGCCTTTCACTTCAAATGTAAATTAATAGTGGCCCAAATGTCCAAAAATAATTCGACCGAAGACCTTGTTAATTTAAATTTACCTTGATTAAATTAACTATTCTTAAATAAAAGGAGGAAAATAATAAATATTGAACAAAAGTAGCATATTAATAATGCTTTTATTTTGCATATTGTATCTTGATAATAAAACTTATTAAGGTCGGGTTAACCAATAACACTCTGGGTATCGTTTAGCATTTTGACCAATTCAATACATTAATCATGTAATTTTTAGTATTAAAAAACCTAGTATTTTGACTAGCATTTTTAATTAATATTTAGTGCTTTAAGCAGTGTTTTTGAAAAGCTAATAGTATTAGCTTTTGACATTCAAAAGTGACGTTTCATATTTTTTAACCAAAAAAGATCCTTTGGAAATTTTATCTTTAGAAATTATCTATGTCTTTTATGTCAATTTACATTAATCAGCTAACCCAACAGTTAAATTTACCGAACATATTTGTTTCAATCGCTCATCTAAACATCTATCCGCTAACAACTAAGTTAGAAATACTATTCGCTACTTAAACAGCTATCCGCTACCTGAACCTCTATAACAGTGCCTAAGTTATATGCTTTGAAAAGGAGACATCATGCTTTGTGAGCATGAGGTGGGCTTCTAGACCAGATGCTCATAGGTTGTAAGTTTTGAAAACGTAGAGCTGAACCCAAATAAGGTCATGTTCGGCAAAATTAGTGATTAAAGTAGCGAATAGTGTTTCTAATATAGCTGTTAGCGGATAACTGTTTAGATGAGCGGTTGAAACAAATGTGTTCGGTAAATTTAGCTATTGGGTTAGCTTATTATTAGGGCTGGCAAAAAAACCCGTACCCGCCTAAAACCCGCAAAACCCGCCCCAATGGGTATGGGTATGGGTGGCGAAAATTGAAAAAAAATGGGTATGGGGCGGGTATTGCTAAAATGGGTATGGGTATGGATATGGGTATGGGTATAGCTCGTACCCGCCCCATACCCGTTTTATTAATACCCGTCTCGTACTCGTCTCATACCTGCCCCATATAAAACCCATAGCCGTTTGTTTAAAGTTCTAATTTGTTACTTGTAATTGAATATTTTACTAGTTTCTTTGAGTTGTATGATATTCCAAACTTCGGCATAATATTTTGTTTCAAACTGTAATTTTCAAGCGCTAATTTATTGTTTTGATTGACAAATTTTTAGTTGTATTTGATGTGATATGATATATCGTCGGAAGCTTAGTGTTAATGTGACATATTGAGTATTTGATGTCGAATATGGGTACAAAATGAGTTTAATTCTTTTTTGTCTATATGTACCCGAATAAAACCCGCATACCCGCTATACCCAGTGGGTATGGGTATGGGTATAACTTTACAATACCCGTTGAGTATGGGTATGGATATAGGTATTAATTTTAAAAATGGGTATGGGTGAGGGTACGGCTAAACCCGCCCCGTACCCGCCCCATTGCCACCCCTACTTATTATTGTAAATTGACATAAAAGAATATAAATAATTTCCAAAGATAAAATTTTTAAAAGTTATTTTTTGGCCAAAAAAAAATGAATACGCTACTTTTGAATGTCAAAAAGCTAATACTATTAGCTTTTTAGAAACGTTCCTTACAATTCTAAACACTATTTAAAATGCTAGTTAAAATACTAGGTTACTAAACACTAAAAATTAT
This sequence comes from Selenicereus undatus, assembly GCA_017589665.1. Classification (NCBI taxonomy): domain Eukaryota; kingdom Viridiplantae; phylum Streptophyta; class Magnoliopsida; order Caryophyllales; family Cactaceae; genus Selenicereus; species Selenicereus undatus. The sequence continues at coordinate 97,830,666 of JACYFF010031958.1, forward strand.
CTAATTAATGTATTGATTTGATCAAAACATTAAATGCTATTTGAAATATTATTATCGGATACGCCCCTAACCTGATACTTAAAAAAATACATACCGATCGAACTCATATGGATAAACCCAAACTTCATATAATTGGACGTAATAATTCGATAATTTATGTTTCTTAATAATCCTGTGAATAGAGTCGAACCTTGTGTGGTCCAGTCAAAATGTTGGCCCAACCCAACTTGAAAATGGTTTGTTTTGTCTGGGCCGAGTCCATGGTTTTGGTCTAATTCAGGTCTTACAGAATCTGTGCTTTTCCAATGTTAAGCGCATTTCAATTCAACTACCTTGCCCACTCCAACCGCTTATCTCAACTTTCCCCGTAGAACAATTAGCACTAGGAATTCGGAATTGGGAATGACAGTGATAGTTTTAAGTTTTAAATGAAGTCAAAATTTTTATTTTGATCTATTTTAAAAATCAATATATGGCGCATCAGTTAAATAAAACTAGTATAAATCTGTGCTATGCACGGTGTATGATGAAATAGATATTTAAAAAATATGTAT
>JACYFF010031958.1:97846219-97868836 GCA_017589665.1 Selenicereus undatus
AATTTTTTTTATTATTTCTATATAAATTTGTATATTATATTATGTGATAATAATAAGGTGTCACCTAAGGTTTTACGGCATGTTCAGTAATTATAATTCGATTTCCTTAAGTTAAAACTTCTAAAATATGAACTTATTCCATAATAATGAAATAATAAAAACTTTTATATCCATTATACTCCCTCAATCTCTCTTTGATAATTAGATTATCATAATTAATATTGACCATGTTATCAAATTCAAGGAGAAAGATAAAATCGCCGACAACGACAATAACAACAATAATAATAATAAAAATAATCATGGAAATCATAGTTATTTTTCTATTATCTCTAATAATACATGCTCAAATTTATATTTGTATCGAAAAATAAAAAATAATAATAATAATAATAATAATAGAAATAAAAAATATTTATTGTTTCTTTATAATTGTGTATATTATATTATGTGTTAATAATAAGGTGTCATATAAGGTTTTATGACTTGTTCAGTAATTATAATTTCGTTTCATTAAGTTAAAACTTCTAAATTATTAATGTATTTTATAATAATGAACTAATAAAATTTTTATATCTATTATAATCTCTTAATCTCTCTTTGATAATTTGATGATCATTATTAATATTGACTATGTTATCAAATGCAAACGGAAAGATAACAACGACGACAACGATAATGACGACAACAACAATAATAGTAATAATAGAAATAATCATGGAAATCGTATTTATTATTCTATTATCTCTAATAACATATGCTCAAATTTATATTTGTATTGAAAAATACAAAATATTAATAATAATAATGACGAAAATTAAAAACGTTTTGGTCCGTAAGAGCCACAATGGGCAATACAATATAATGGGGGATGAGAGAATCGAACCTGAGACCTAATGTGCCTAGTAAATAGTACAATACAATGAGGGAGGGGGGATTCGAACCTGAGACCTAATGTGGCTAGTAAAGATAAATCCAAGGACTAAGATTGTTTAAGATTTTGATCCAACGGTTGTGAAGCAACATATACCCTAAATTTACTCCCATGTTAGCATTTTTCATTTCCTCAACACTCAACCCCTTACACATTCGAGCATTTATAATATAAAGATTGTCAGTGTTCACAACAACATTCACATACCAAAATTACAGTTGATCAAATAAGCCGTTGAGAATAATATCTTGATAATATCTTTCATAATAAATAGGCAATATATGATAATTCATAATCTTGCATAGCCAAATTTGAACCACAAAATATAATATCATAAAGATCATATATTCAACTTTGAATACTAAACCATCTCAAAGATACTATAACAACTAATCAATTAAACAATACTAGTATGTTAATATCCGCTTAGAATCATAACATATTTAAACAGTAAAAATACTAAGGTAGGTCCAAGTGTAACATGATAAACATACCAATGGACCAATTTCTTTTTGCCTTTCTTCAAAACATATTAATAAATACATTGTGAGCTTAAGGGAAACTAACAACTTGCTAAAAATTTTAAACCTATTAATTGAATACACATGATTTAATTCTGGTCAAAATTGTTGGAAATCACGATAGGGTGTTATTCTCTAACCTTCTAATCAGAGAAGTGCCTATAATAGCATTACAGCCGCATAGGCGGAATGTAGGTGCGTGATTTCTTACTTTGTATATTGTTTTTGTACTTACTAGCTGACCCAAAAAAAATGATAGGATGTTATTCTACATTGACAAACCAGATGTCTTCAGTATATATATAAAAATTACAGTAAGTTTCGCTATATCGCTCAAAATAATACTGAAAAGAACAAGCCCTAAATGGAGGATATTGCCAAGAAGCCAATTTGGAAAATTTTTCAGATTTAATTTGGATAACATTTCAGCAATTGGACGTCCCCCGATGAATTTGGCAATAACCAATTGCTACCCACGCAAGTGGTAGGATAGGCTGAAAAAGAAACCATGTTCGTTAGAGAAAGCTACCAACGTAACTACTCGGCATGGCCCATGCAGTCCATGCAACATACTCACCAACAAACTTACGTCAAGTATTGCGGATTGCTAAGAATAAGATTATTCATCCCTCAAAACGATTGTATAACCCCTTATGTCCATTTCTTCACTAGATTCCTATAAATAACCATCGCAAGTCTAGCTTTATGATCATTGCCTCCACAAATACATCTCTCCAAGTGTTTTCTCTTTCGCCAGTTTGATCCAAGTTCAAGAAAAGATGAAGCACTTGAACCTTATTGTCTTTTGCACAATTTCTCTCTTCTTCTCGCTTTCGGTTACTTTTGCTGCTCCTACCTTGCTATTTCAGGTGAGTCGTTAGCATCGTTTGCATGCCTTAGCTTGTTCTTCCCAGTTCATCAACTCGAGCATTGAGTATGTGTAATTCTAATGCAATGACATCAGTCAATGGATGTAAAAATGATTGATTTTCTCACTATAGAATATCATTACTTATGTATAAAATGATTGATTTTCTCACTATAGAATATCATTACTTATCTATAATTGTTTGTAAATTAACATTAGAAAGGTACCAAAAAAAAAATAAATCATCCAGCATGGTCAAATATGTGCATTTAAGAGTTGAACTTTGAAAAAGCATGGTCCGTGTTAATATTCCTAAGTAGCCTCCCTTTTTCCTTGTTTGGAGTCCTCTAATATTCTCTTTCAATTGAAATGATAACGTAGGGATTCAATTGGGAGTCATGCAACAGGGCAGGGGGATTGTATAACTTGCTTAGAAATTCCATTGATGATTTGGCAAGAGCTGGAATCACTCACATTTGGCTTCCTCCACCAACACACTCAGTTTCACCTCAAGGTTTGCATATGTGTTGTTACTTTTATCTTCAGATACATTGAACTAAATTATTTCTTCAAAAACTATTCCTCAAGGCAAAGGTTAGAAACAAATAGAACTTTATACATGCACCTCTTTGAACTGTATCAAAATCAAGGGACCTTGGTCATATGTTGAAGAACCAAAAAAAGTAGTGATATTGATTAAAGTCTTCTTTCTCTTCACCCTTGCGCAACAGTTATAATGTTATAGACTAATTTCGTAAGAAAATGTGTATTTTCATTCCATGATTCTCAGGATATTTACCAGGGAGATTATATGATCTTGATGCTTCTAGATACGGAAATGAAGTAGAGCTAAAAAATCTGATCAATGCCTTTCATGAAAAAGGAATCAAGTGCATTGCAGATATTGTGATAAATCATAGATGTGCTGACAGAAAAGATGGCAGAGGAATATATTGTGTCTTTGAAGGAGGGACTTCAGATGACCGCCTTGACTGGGGCCCCTGGGCCATCTGTCGAGATGACCCATACTCTGATGGAAGTGGGAACGACGATACTGGAGCTCACTATGATGCCGCCCCAGACATTGATCATTTGAATCCAAGGGTACAAAGGGAGTTAATCGATTGGATGAATTGGCTTAAAACTGAAATCGGTTTTGATGGGTGGAGATTCGATTTTGTTAAGGGATACTCCCCTAGCATTACTAAGATCTACCTAGAGCAAACGAAGCCAGACTTTGCTGTGGGCGAGTTGTGGAACTCCATTTCTTATGGACAAGATGGAAAACCAAGCTATGACCAAGATTCACATAGGTATGAGCTTCTTAAGTGGGTTGAAGATTCGGGTGGAGGTGTAGCCTCTCTGTTTGATTTCACCACAAAAGGCATTCTGCAAGCAGCTGTTGAAGGTGAATGGTGGAGAATGAAAGACCGTAATGGGAAGCCGAGTGGGATGATTGGGATCAAGCCCAAAAATGCCGTCACTTTCATTGATAATCATGACACAGGATCTACTCAAAAGCTTTGGCCTTTTCCTCCTGACAAAGTCATGCAAGGATACGCTTATATTCTTACCCATCCAGGAATTCCAGCAGTAGTAAGTTCTCCTGAATATTTATCAATTACTTGCTTGATGTTTCTTTATTTTCCATGAGAATCTCACTAATTATGATGCGAGTATTTAACAAGAAGCCATCCCCTTTCCGTTTTGAGCAGTTCTACGATCATTTCTTCGAATGGGGACTGAAGGAGGAAATAGTAAAGCTGACATCTATTAGAACCAAGAACGAGATAAATCAATCAAGTACTGTAAACATAATGGCATCCTATTCCGACCTCTACGTGGCTATGATCGACGGAAAGATTATAGTCAAACTTGGATCAAGATATGACATGGGCAACCTTGTTCCATCAAACTTTAAGATTGTTGCCTCAGGGAAAGACTACTGCATATGGGAGAGCTAAGTTTGGAAAAGACATTCTTATTGAATGTCCCCCATGTGGAACTCTCACTTGGTCCGCTGCCTTTTCTATTGTTTGCTTGTATGTTTATCATATTTCTTAAGACAATGCTATTGTAATAACATTAATGGCTTGTTTGGTTCTATGTAATCGAAGTGGTAATGCAATCAAAATGGTAATGGTGATTCCATTACCATGTTTGGTTACCATTAAGGAATGTAATCAAGATTGCATTGTAATTACATTTACCTCAATCTATGCAATTACAATTACTTGACTTTTCCTAAACAATTTTGATTACATACCTTTGAATCAAAATCTATCAAACTATAAGCTATTATATTTGGGAACTTTCTCTCTCTTATCTCCATTGTCTCTCCTCTACTTCCCATCTCTTATTACTTTGACACCATTTTTTTAAAGGCTTGAAGCCCTCCTCACCCCTCTCTATCTCCTCTCCATATTAGATAAAGTTTAACCTAGACCATGATTGTATTATTGTAACTGTATTTTTGTACGTTCTGGACATCATGTCTCTCTCTCTCTCTCTATTATCATCTTCTCTCTACTTGGTAAACTTGAACAATATTACATTATTGTAGTCTATAAGAAATAGAGTGAAATAAGTCTTATGCGAAACATCGTAATCATGATGATAAGAAATTTGATGATATTTATCAACGAAGCTACAAATAATTAAAATAGGCAAAAATAAAATGCGAATTGAATTGCAAGTACTTTACGTCACGTGTAAAATTAAGTATTGCTTGTAGATGAATTCATTCCATTACCCTTGTAAAAAATTTTGTAACCAAACATTGTAATGCAATTATTATCCCATTCCATTACACTAACAATTGCATTGCATGGTTGATTCCATTGCATAGTAATTGCATTACTTTCAACCAAACGCAAAGTAATTGTTGTAACATTAGGGGGAAAGAAGGCTCTACAATAAAATAAATGGTAATTTAATGGATAAATTTTATACCCTATCTTCTATCTAGAGTGCTATTTAGTGGATAATCTTGTGCTATTGCGGAGCTTGCAAAATTTAAGTCCAAATGCTTTCATTTACATAATTTTTCTTCATTATTTATAAATTCCTGCAAAATAAATAGATTTAAGTGAAAGTCATAAACTATGATTATTATGAGCCAAACTTAGGCGTTTAACTGTTTGAAATTGTAGGAATTTCAGTGCACACACCATTCGAGATATCAATAACTACCCAACCCCAACCACGTCCCAATGTTATTGAAAGGACTGTGGGATAGGCAGGGGTGAAGCTCCTTCATGGCCATGGGAGCCATGACCCCTCTCCTTAAAAACAAATATTATTTTGGTATTGGAATGTAGGAAACTGAAGTGGTGGATGTTTTGTTCGAAACTTTACATGTGCCTTGTTATTTTGTGTTTTTTCGATTATTTATTTGTTTGTTTTGCCGTAGTAAGGGATGACCAACATTATTTATTTATCTAACTTTTTTATAGAAGGAACTCACTAATTGAAGTCATATTTCTATGTTTATTTAGTCAATGACAAGCATTATCTATTTTCTCTTTTCCTTTGCCTTAGCGTTTTAACTTTCCTGATCAGTTTTTCCTGATTTTTTGCATCCAGTTTGCCCTTCTGTTCTTTTTTCCTCATTTTAAATCATATATGCCTATTAAGCCATAGCAGTATGAAGCCTTATATTCATTTTCTTTTTGCTTCTGCTTTCTTCTAAAAGGTAATTTAGGGTGTGTTTGGTAGAGGGAAAAATCATTTTTTTAGAAAATCATTTTTCATGAAAAATATTTTCCCAAGAAAAATGATTTTCCACTTATATTTTTAGTTGTTTGGTAAAATGGAAAATCATTTTCTTTCCACTTCATTTTTTGCTATTTGATAGAATGAATCCCCCATCTTCACTTCATTTCATTTTACCATCAACCTCCTTCCCTACTAACTACTCTGACCCAACCCAACCAACGAATTCTGTTTCTCTCTCCTCTTCAAAATCAATCCCAAAACATCAGTAAAAAATATACACAGTAACAAACCCAACAAAAGAGAGAGTCAATATTAATGAATCTCAATTTTTTCACTACTCCCAAGGATTACCCAGTTGACTTTAACTGATATTAAATCCAGATTAAAGAAAATGGCGAATGGGGAGATGATGGGTGTGTCAGATTGCGAAGTTTTTCAAAAGGGCAACTGTAACAAGATCAGAGAACTCAAGAAATAATTACAGATATTAATGATGGAAATCATCAATGAACATGATGAACATGAAGAAGAGGGGAAGAATGAGAGATAAAATAAGAATGAAAATAGAGTGATTCTAGGCACAATTAAAAGAAAATAGAATGAGAAACAAAATTGGGTAATGAAAATTTGGCTTGGAAAATCATTTTCCCTACTTTTTCAAGGGAAAACAATTTCCTTCAAATGGGGTAAAATGATTTTCCTCTGAAAATGATTTTCTCCTCCTTGTTTTACCAAACGGCGTAAAATGAAAAAATTATTTTCCGAGAAAATCATTTCCTCCCCTACCAAACACACCCTTAATACCTTCAATTTGTAGTACGATTTTTTCCCACCAATTATGAGCATTATAATTTTCCATATGACTTAAATGACAAACAAATTGGCCCCCCTCGCTATCAATTCCTAACTTTGGCCCTAGGGATAAGATTGTCGGGATCGTGGGCATTACTTGGATGCATCATTTTTGGAGTGGCATGAACCTCTAGAGCATCATAAGGCCTATTCAGCATATCATTAATCTCGTCAGTAAACACTTCACCATGCACTGGCACATGTTCCAGTGGGGGGCCCAGAGGTGAAGCCAGAATTTAAATGAAGGGGTGTCGGGATTAATATTACATATAATATAAACTTTAATAGTCCTAAAAATAAAATGCGCAACTAATACATTTAAAAAAGTTGTCATCGACGAGATCTCATGCTTTGAAAGTAAAGCATAATATCGTCGTTCGACAATTGGGTTCATGGTTTTTAGTAAATCATTAAATTCACCAATAAACAAACAATAACCAATACACTTATTCAACACAAATTCAATAAAAATTAGTAAATTAAACATATACAAGCAAGCAATAACAAACAAAATTAGTTTAACTTTAAATCTTCAACTAAGAAGACAATTGGGTAAAAATTTTCATTTTTCAATTCATGAATCATGAGTAAATTACTAAATCAATCAATTATTTGATATGAATCTAACTAAAATCAATAAAATAAACACAATTATTTACAAACTAACAAAATTAGGAACAAAAATTAGGGATTTCTTGAATTCACCTCAGAACTAAAATTAGGAGAAGGAGAAGAGGAGGCTGCTGAAGTTTGGTGTTGGCGTCAGGCGTGCTGTGGTGGCCGACTAGCTGTGGCCGGCCGGATTCCGACGTGGGCTGTGGGCAAACGGCAAGGTGAAGGCGTGGGCTGCTGAAGGGTAATGGGGTTTTGGGGCTTTGGGTTGAGAAGAGAGGAGGCAAGGTGAAGCTCAGAAGGTGAAGGTGGAATGAATGAAGCAGCGCTGCCTCATTATTGAACTGCAGCAGATTAAAAAAAAAAACACAAGCAAATCGCTCAAAGGGAGATTTGAACTAGCAACCAGCCGTGCAAACATCCCACAGCAAGGACCACCCAAACCATCCAGCTACTATTTCTTCCTTATTACATAAATACATGAAATAATGTATATAACTTTTTTGCTTTTTGTCAGAATGTCTATATTTAATTTTTTTTTCCCCCAAAAACCTGGGGTGTCAATTGACCACCCTTGCACCAATTTAGCTCCACCCCGGGGGGGCCAACACATCTCTTCCTTCCTACACCAACTACCAATCCCCCAGCCATGGCCTCACAGTGGTCTCCTACTCTCCTTACAGCTCTCCCATCCTCAAGCATGCACCCACATGTTATCAACTTGAAACGTCTACTCTCACGTCTCCTCTTTTGCGATTCTTGATTTAATTTCAACAAGGTCAGTTAATTGATGTTGCGATTTCTTCTCCCAAGTCTCTAGTCATTCTAACCTTGTCTTTATTTATTTTCTCCTTGAATGCTTGCAATAACTTATTCATCATCACCCATCTTGTGTGCTAAGCGTTGCTTTAAACGTGTGAGCCCGCCTTTTATTATCTTCCCATAAAATTTGCATTGAACTTGCATTTTATTCCAATAAAGTTGACTAGCTACTATATCCCAACATTTTTACTGTACCTTTATAAAAAAAATGATTGATCTAAGAAGATATGGGATTTGAACTATAATGATTTATTATAAATCATCATAAATATAAATTTAAAATAACTTTAAAATAACATAATTAACATAACATAATGTAAAACTAACATAATTAACATGAAGATAGCATGATGATCAATAATGTAAAAATAAAGTAACTAACATAAAATATGATAACAATAACATATTTAATACAAATAACATATAATTACCATAAATATAACTTCAAAATACCATAATTAACTTTTAAAATAACATAAAAATAACATAATTAATATAAAATATGATAACAATAATACACTTAAAGTAAATAACATAAAATTACTAGAAATAAGACTTAAAAATAACATAATTAACATAAAATAACATACGAATTTCATAATTAAGATAAATAAAGCTTGATCATAAATAACATAAAAAAATAGCATAATTAACATAAAATATTATAACAATAACATATTTAACATAAATAACATAAAATTACCATAAATATAACAAAATAACATAATTAACATAAAATAACATACAACTGTCATAATTAAAATAAAGATAATGTGGTCATAAATAAGATATAAACAACATAATTAACATAAAATATTATAACAATAACATATTTAACATAAATAACATAAAATTCCCATAATTGTAACACAAAAATAACATAATTAATATAAATAGAATATAAATAAATAGTTAACATAAAATAACATATAACTTTCATAATTAAGATAAAGATAATATGATTATAAATAACACAAAAATAACATAATTAACATAAAATATTATAACAAACATAAATAATATAAAATTTCCATAAATATAACATAAAAATAACACAGTTAATATAAATAACATGATTAGCATAAAATAACATAAATTTTTCAGAATTAATATAAAGATAATATGATAATAAATAATATAAAAATAACATAATTAATAGAAACTATGACAACAAGAACATATTTAACATAAATAACATAAAATTACCATAACTATAATACAAAAAAACATAAATAAAATAAAAATGACAAAAAATACAATAATGACGACATAATTAACATAAGCATAACTTGAAAACCACACAATCAGCATAATTATTATAAACATAATTAATATAAATATAACTTAATAAGCTAACTTCTTCCAAAATTTTATATCCCATCACTTACTCTTTTTGGCCAAAAACATAATCTTTTGAATTAAAAAAATTTACCATAAACCACCCAAGACTCCAGAAACTTCGGTTGAATGAAATTAAATCCACTTACAAAATTGAATCTTAATAAGTCCACCACCCACTTTCCTCCTCCGCCCAAGACTGCTACTTTACTCCTCGCCTCTTCACCCCTTCATCTACCCCCCGTCGCTCCTTCGCCTGCCCCCACATTGGCGCCATGTGCCCCGACTCCACCAACCACTTTCCTCCTCTGCCTATTCGTCCTCAATTTCCAGGGTGCCACACAAAAACCGCTGCCCCCGGTTACGTTTTAAACCACAAGTGCACAGCGTAGCTGTAATTAGTAACCGGCAAGTACGGGTCGAATCCTCAAGGAGCTTGCTTTCAACTACTAGAACTAATTACTTTAATCAACCTAGGTTAATCAATATTGAGGGTTGAAGGATTATCTAATAACAGGAATAACAACTAAAAGTTCAAATAAGATAACATAGTGGAAACACCCATGTTGGAATTAAATATGATAGTAAATCAATTACTAACCCCATCAAACCAACCCAAGCATGCATCATGAGTGGATCAGATAGATTGCCAATTAAGTTCATCTCTCCTCTCTCTCAAGGGTCGAAGACTAATCCTAGAACCATAATCACCTATTCTCATGGGATTAAAAGTTGGAGGATTACAAGGTCTACAATCTCGAATCCCAATTAGAACCTTAGTTATTTTCATATTAAAATCCTAATTGTCTACTAAGTCACGCTAAGTAAAGGTTTCGTCTTTCAACGCTCCCCCAAACCTCAATAACGATAGATGAATGCTCTCTCGAGCATTTCATCCGACACGTGGTGCGCATGGTAGAAAACATTAACACAAACATGGGGGAAGTAAGAGTTGGGGCTAATTCTTGATTCAACTACACATATTCGGTGTTAATCCCAACCTAAGTTGGGAAATTAGCCACACATCATCTCAAAAGCAACAATCATAAATCCCAATTCACTAAATACGATTCAACTGAAACCCTAGAAGAGCAATGAAGAGAAGGAAGAGAATTGAGAACAAACTTGATTTAATTGTTGTTGAAAGGTAGAACAATCTTCGACTACGATGAATTCAATCCAAATACATGAAAATAAAACTCTCTCAAATACCCTAAAAATCTCCTCTAAAAGATGCTCTCTAGTAAAAAAAAACCATGAACAAGAAATGTCCTGAAAACCGTGATCAAAAGAATTTAAGTCACAATGGCGAAAAGGGGGGGGGGGGGGCACGTCCGTGCCTAGCGGCACGGGGTGGCCGTGCCACCCTACTGGCCAACACCTCTTGGCTCTTCAGCACAACACGATCGTGCCGTTAGGCGTGGGGTCTTCATGCCGAATCTCTGAAACTTCCATGCGACGCCGAGTGACCGCTTTTGAGACTTTAAACTCGCCTCTTTGGCACTCATTTTTGCTAATTATCAACAATCCTTTTATTCCTTCGGTAGAACTCCTGAAAATACGAAAAGATGTTGAATAAGCAAAATATATGCTAAAGGGGACCAATTTGACCCTTTCTCCTCAAGATCAAACATGAAAATAATGGAAAAAAGAATCAACTAGGCACTAAAATAAGGTCGAAATAGAGGTTTATCAACTCCCTCATGCTTATCTCTTGCTTGTCCTCAAGCAAGACTAACTCAAGAAGGATCAAACAGGGAGATAAACCTCTAGTCACACGCCTCCTCAGGCAAAAGATGAACAATTGATAAATCAAGCTAAATCATGCATTAAAGGCAGTCAAGTCAAGGTGCGAAACAATTTCAATAAAACACGCACACTCTCATTTCCCAAATGTGACACATCAAATACCCAATATTGAAGCACATAGCAAGAAAAGACCTTCCTCAATAAGTGGTGAGTAAGTAAGACCGGTAGAACCTCACTTTAGGGCAAAGGGGAACACTCCCCTCAATGTGTTTAGAATATATAACAAGGGTGCACCCAATACTCTATCCAATCAAGCAAACTACTATAAGCTTGGTAGAGTTCTCAATCCTCTACCACATGGTGCAATATGTAATATGCCAATCATGAGGACTTGTAAAAAGGATGTAATGGGGCTAAGGGCGAAAGGTGAGAAGTGGAGTAAATTTGGGAAGAGTAGAGCTAATAGTCAAAGGACTAGGGAACAAAAAAATACTTCCACAACTCATATCGAATCAACGACTTCACACCACATTTAAAATTGGGAAACAAACCCCACAACAACCTCAAGAGGGAATTTAACAATCTCATTGTCATACCCCCATGCCAAACACTTTATTCACAACTTCTCTATTTCTTTCGTCTCTTTTTTGTTCAATATTTTTTTTATTTCTTTTCTTTTCTTTGAGAAGCAAAAACAAGGTACATGTGAATGGCATGGGATGCACAAACTCAAAGCATAATTCCTCCTAATCAAACCACAAATAAAGCGCCCAAAGTGAACCAACCTCCAAAACTAACCCAACTCAAAATGGAAGTGCTACTCCCCTAGACCTTGACAAGGGTATGGAAAGTATGCATAGGCCAAGTGTGTAGTGCATAGAGTGAAACAACAATGACAAGGGAAAGGCACAAGGGGCTAACAAGGGGGATTACACATCAATGGGTGGCTTTTTGGCTCATGTGGCTATAATGAACAAAAGTTGCCTCAATCATATCAACGTATACACTTGCTAAATGCGGTTTCAAAGAGAACAAGACCAAGTTCTAGAGATGCAATCCTGGATGAGTCACACATGAAAGGAAATACGAGACTATATGCAATGAATAGTCATTAGGCTCAAAGTCTCACAGCTAAGTCTGCCACAGTCAAACAACTTACTCTAAGATATGTCCCACTTATCAAGTTCAATCAAGCCAAACTACATGAATCTCAAGGGCGATATGACATACAACATAGGGCAGAGGAACTACAGATGGTAATGTTAGCCACATTTTCACAAAAATTCACACGATAACTGGCCACACTTCAACACACAAATCAACCTGATCAATCAATCATCACCCCTTGTGTTCTCTTCATAAGAGTGGTTTTCACACACATTTGTTCAAAAGCAATAAATATAACTAAGAAAGTGGTAAAGGATAAAAGGGGAAATGAAGAGAATGGCAAGAAGTAGTACTTAGAAAGCTTGTGAATATCCCCACTAGATCATTTCTCCTTTCTGAGATGCAAAATCTATCTTATATGCTCTAAACTACATGCACTATTAAAGGAAAAATGCAAAGACAACCTAGTAAAACTACATGAAATCCTAACTATATGATGCAAATACAAGTGATAACACTCAACCCGCGCCCCAAAATCCACAATTCTACCCAAAGAGCTACAAGCTCACCCCCCCAACCCCCATGCTTGAGACTTTCATTGTCCCCAATGAAAAAGACACAGAAAGGTCAAGGGAAGGGTATGACCACTAGCGCCTAGGGGAAAAGGGTGGGCAGGGGGGAAGAAAGACGTTGTTTTTTCTTTTCCAAAAGTAATGAAATACTTGGGTTGCCTCCCAAGAAGCGCTTGTTTAAGGTCCTTAGCTTGACCATTTCCTCCAAATGATAAACGACAGCAGCACGAGAGGTGGACTATGGGAGGTATGGAAATTTCGAGTAGAATTCACTACCTCCCCAGTATAAACAGAGGTGAGCCCAAGACTGGTTGGGGATGGCGAAGGAAGATTAGAAAGGATGACAGGCCTCTTACGGGGTCCCCCATCTCCATCAAGCATTGCAGTCATTGTAATAGCTGCAAGAGGAACAGAATGTGCAGGAGCCTTAGGAGGTGGGAGGGTAGCATGACCCTCTCCTACAAAACTAAAAAGATATACTGTCATCCTACACGTCGATCACCACCCCAGCAGTAGTTAGAAATGGTCGCCCCAAAATGATAGGCATATGGGAGCTCTCATCCATGTCCATGATGATGAAATTGCATGGGGTGACGAACTGACCCACCTGAACTAAAACATCCTCAAAAATGCCTACAGGTTGCCTGGTGGGGCAATCTGCTAGCTAAACCATCAAACTGGTGGGTTTCAGGGTCTGCAACTGAAGCTTCCTATAGAGAAAGGGATGCATCATACTCACACTAGCCGCCAGGTCACAAAGAGCTCTCTTAATTTATAGATCCCCTATAGCACAGGGGATGAAAAAACTGCATGGGTCCTGCAACTTGCATGGTGGCTGACTCTGTAGGACAGCGCTGCACACCTCTCCAATGGGAACTATTGAATCTCTCTCATGCTCAACTTTCTTGGACAAAATCTCTCTCAAAAATTGTAGGTAGGACGGTGCTTTCTTGAGAGCTTCTAAGAAAGGAGTATCAGTGTTAATATGTTTCAGCACGTCCAAGAATCTAGCAAATTTGGGCTCAAGCTGAAATAGCTTGGCCCAAGCTACCCTCTGAGGGTATGGTACTGGCGGCTAATAGGGGCAAACTGGAGGTGCAAGACTAACTGTTCCAATAGAGCTCAAACTCCCCTCTTCCCTCGCCTCATCAGTTCCTACAGAATCAAGAACTGAAACTATCTCCTGGAGGACCATCATTGGACTCTCCTCTAACCCCTCTCCCATTGTAGAGATAGCATTGACATGTCCTCTGGGGTTGGTCTCGACCTGACCCGATAAATTCCCCTGAGGTCGGGACAAATGACTAACTTGCTATGCGATTTGGGCGATCTGGGTATCCATCGCCTTCTGATGGGTTGTCATAGCATCAAACTTGGAAGTCAACTGATTAATCGACGCACTAAGAGCTTCATTAGTCTTAGTTTGAGTCACTATGAACTGCTCAATGAGACTTTCCAAGCTTGATTTGGGTTGTGGAGGTGATGGTTGTGGGGTATAGGAGGTTCTCTGTACTGGAACCCAGGTGGCTGTGTAGCATTTTGGGGTTGAGGGTTAGGGTTCCTATAGGAGGGATTGGAGTAGATTTTCCATCCTAAACTATGAGCATTGGGATAAGAATTGCCCTGTGGTATGGGGTTGAAGTTGTGCACGACGTTGGTGTGCTCAATGGTAGAAAGGCCATTATAGCACTCAACGGAGGTATGTCCCTGCACACCATAGGTATCGCAAATGGCACAGATCCTAATGGACAACCCTGAATGACCTCCTGGAGTAGGGAAAGTGCCCGCTCTGTCAAGCCTCTATGCCATTGCATCCACCCTGCTGGCTAGGAGTGTCACGACATCTACTTCGTACTTGCCACCGTTCCTCCTTGGGGGTGGCTCTTTCGCTTGACCAGTGGTAGTTGTTGGAAGCCATCTTTTTCAACAAAGCCTTTGCTGCCTCAATAGAATTCCCCATCAGAGCTCCTCCTACAGCGGTATCGATTGAGATCTTTACTAACTGTTCCACCCCATTGTAGAATGTTTGGACTAGTAATCAGCCAGGGACACCATGATGGGGGCACTGCCTCTGGAAGTCTTTAAACCTTTCTCATGCCTCGTACAAGGACTCCTCATCTCTCTGATAGAAGAAGGTGATGTCAGTCCTCAGTTTACAGTTTTTCCAGGAGAGAAGTATTTGTTTAGGAATGCTTTCGAAAGGAACTCCCAAGTAGTGAATTAGTTAGGCTCCTCATTCTGCAGCTAGTCACTGGCTCTATCCTTCAGTGAGAAGGGGAAGAGCCGTAGCTGAATCATATCTTTGGACACCCCGTTGAGTTTGATGGTGTTGCATTTTGCAAGGAATTTGTGAAGATGCGTGTTGGGGTTGTCCGAGGGATGTCCACCGAACTAGTCTCGCTCAACGAATGTGATGAGCGTAGGGATGAGCTTGAAGTTGTTAGCCTCTAACGTAGCACTAACAATGGATGAGGTAATGCCCGATGCCTGCGGTAAGGCATAGTCCCGCAGCCCCTATTATCTTCCTGGGCCATTGCCACCTCTGCTTTCTTTCTTCTTCTGGCTTGTCCGCGTCGCCGATGTGCGGTTGCTTCGATTTCAGGATTGATGGGGACAAGGTTTTGACTTCCTTGATTCATCCTGTGCATACAAAGCAAATACTATACCCAGTGTAAACGGTATCAAGCAAAAATAATGAAGAACTAAACTGCAAAAAGAAAAATAAAAACCTAGTCTAGAGTATTTAAATTGGTTCTAATATTAAAAGGAACAAGCTCCCCGGCAACAACGCCAAAAACTTGTTACGTTTTAAACCGCAAGTGAACGGCGTAGTTGTAGCTAACAACAGGCAACTACAGGTCGAATCCTCAAGGAACTTGCTTTCAACTACTAGAACTAAGTACTTTGCTCAATCTAGGTTAATCAATATTGAGGGTTGAAGGATTATCTAATAACAGGAATAACAATTAAAAGTTTGAATAAGATAACATAATAGAAATACCCAGGTTGGAATTAACAGCGCGAATATGATAGTAAATCAATTACTAACCCCATCAAACTAACCCAAGCATGCATCACAAGTGGATAGATTGTCAATTAAGTCCATCTCCTCCCTTTCTCAATAGTCGAAGACTAATCTTAGAACCATAATCGCCTATTCTCTTAGGATTAAAAGTTGGGGGATTACAAGGTCTACAATCTCGAATCCCAATTAGAACCTTAATTATTTTCATATTAAAATCCTAGTTGTCTACTAAGTCACGCTAGGTAAAGGTTTTGTCCTTCAACGCTCCCCCAAACCTCAATAACGATAGATGAATGCTCTCTCGAGCATTTCATCGAACACGTGGTGCACATAGTAGAAAATATTAACACAAACAAGGGAGAAGTAAGGGTTGGGGCTAATTCTTGATTCAACTACACATATTCGGCGTTAATCTCAACCTAAGTTGGAAAATTTAGCCACACATCATCTCAAAAGCAACAATCAATAATCCCAATTCACTAAACATGATTAAGCTGAAACCTTAGAAAAGCAATGAAGAGAATGAAGAGAATTTAGAACAAACTTGATTTAATTGCTGTTGAAAGGTAGAACAATCTTCAACTGCGATGAATTCAATCAAAATACATAAAAATAAAACTCTCTCAAATACCCTAAAAATCTCCTCTAAAAGATGCTCTCTAGTAAAGAAAAACCATGAACAAGAAATGTCCCGAAAATCGCAATCAAAAGAACTTAAGTCGCGACGACGAAAGGAGGAGGGGTACGGCCGTGCCTAGCGATACAGGGTGGTCGTGCCACCTTGGCTGAGGTGGCACAATCGTGCCACCCAGCACAGGGTGGCTGTGCCACCCTACTGGCCAGCACCTCTTGGCTCTTCCGCACGGCACGACCATGCCGTTAGGCACGGGGTCCCCGTACCGAATCTCTGGAACTTCCGTGCAATGTCGAGTGACCATTTTTAAGACTTTAAACTCGCCTCTTTGACACTCCTTTCTGCTAATTATCAACGATTCTTTTGCTCCTTCAGTAGAACTCTTGAAAATACGAAAAGGTGTTGAATGAGCGGAATATATGCTAAAAGAGCTAATTTGACCCTTCTCCTCAAGATCAAACATGAAAATAATGGAAAAAGGAATCATTTAGGGGCTAAAATAAGGTCGAAATAGAGGTTTATCACCTTCCTCCCTCAAATTCAGCCCATTACCAACGGACACTCACCGGTGCTATCTCCCTCCTTCCAAAACCAGTCAGGTTGCTACATAATCGTTGGTTGCTGCAAATGAAAAATAGGGTTAATGAGGTATGTGTTTCTACCATGATTGATGATTCACAGTTTCACACCATTAATTTTCTTACCAGTTTACCATATCTGCTTTCGTTCCCTATTTTTCTTCCCAATTTTGTTGGATTTCTACCACACATATGGTGAATTTATAATGACCGTGTGGTGTATTGGTGTATTATTTTTACCACTCATGCTTCTTTGTCTTGTCTATTTGTCTTAAGAACATTTTCTTCCTCCGAATATATTTTCCAGATTTTTCGGTTCTTCATCCTCCAAAATCTTACTCCAGTGTGTTTCTAGCCGATTTTTGATGCCTTCTATTTACATGCACCAAATTGAAATTAACTTTCATGTCAATCAGTCAAAGTTGTGTTTTTTTTGGATTTTAGCCCAAGTCAGCTGTCTTTGTCGGTTTACGCCACGACTGTAGTGGTCGCTCCCCTGTGACATGGAGTTCACACGGATTTCATAGTGTTTTTCAATGCCTCACAGTTGAAATCCGAGTGAGCAAGGCTATTTCATGACAGAACGGATGAGTTTTAAATCTCTAGTTGTAACCACTGATGTTTTCCTTTTGCACGAGGGAAATTCTAATTGTATGATAACAGTTTTCAAATTTGCATGTCATTTATAAATTTGGATTTTATTAGTGAATCATGATTGATTTTGTAAATTCATGTTTCATTCCTTTTATTAGTCTATATTTGGATTTTCTAAGTATGTTTTTATTCTCCATTCTGCCAATGTCGACGGTGACAAATTAGTTATGTGCTTGGGCCTTGACATATCAAATAAGAGGTACCAATCCCAGGCTCCTTTATAGTCTTTCATTTTCTTCATTTTGCATATATTCAACTTCATTACTTAAGGAATGTAGGCCTTATCTAATGATCCCAAGGTCCAACTTATTTGTGATCTTGGAGTCTTTGGGGCTTCAATCAATATATGATGTGATTCTAACTCCACAGCTAATGTTTATGATGTCTCGCTTCCTATGCTCTGACTTAGGCATATAAGGAGTTATTATTTGATGTGTTGGTAATGGAAGTAGTTACTTAGGAGATCTTTTTTTTTTTTTGCAATCCAAAGAATTTCATATCATTCATTTCATGTAATTGAACTTACATCCTCAAGAAGACAGTCAATAAGCCAAACTGGGGGAGATTCATCCCATACACCTAGAGGCACAGTTCAAGCTCCATTTTGTAATTCTAGGGGCTACCCCATTCCCCCAATCTACTTACCCATCTAAACTCCTTAATTTGTGCCTGCCTTTGGAACTGGGTGATATCATCAATGATATGAGCAAAACTGTGACGCAAGGAATCTGGATGTTTGAGTAAATTGATAACCCCTTTCGAATCACCTTCGATCACACATCCAAGTTCTCCTCTTTCATTCACCAACTGGGTTGCGAACAACACAGCCTGAAGCTCTGCCAATTCAGGAGCCCATTTCATTTCAAAACAACGCCTAGCTGCCCATTTGAAATATCCATGCTCATCCCTTACCACGCAGCCCATTCCCAGTCAACCTCGTAAACTATCAACTGTTGCATCCACATTTACTATAATACATCCTTCACAGCCTCGCCACTTCTCTCTCAGAGGTTTAGCTATTCATTTTTGTTCTTCTAATACCTGCATATGGGAGAGGAAACCATTTCTAGCACGCTCTGCTACCATTCTTGCATCTAACCCTCGATTATTAAAGATAAAATCATTCCATGCCCACCACACACTCCACAACCCATAAGCACATAAATCAGCTACCTCAAATCCCTTTAGTTCCAGCACACTATAAAACCACTCCCTTCCATTCATACCCGGTAACTCAAGAACATCTTGAATACCCAATATCTCCCATACTTTCTCCACCCACCCACACTCCTTAAAAACATGCCCCAAGTGCTCTTCTCTGGCACCACAAATGCCACAACACCGATATGGAACACACTACTTGAGAAACAACTTACCTTTAGTTGGAAGGATATTGTGCCCGAACCTCCACATAAAGCTGCGAACCCAAGGGTGGACTAGTAACTTACCGAGCTTCTTCCAACAATTGGCATTAGACTCAGAAGACGAGGCTCTCATTTCAGTGCTTTTCCTTGCCGTAAAATATCCAGAACGGACTGTGTAGTTTCTATCTTTTGTGTAGATCCACCTCGCCTTATCCTCTGGCTTTCGTATGCTAAATGGAATAGAACATATTAGTTCCACCAACTCATCCTCAAAGATTCCCCTAATTAGATCAATATTTCACCGCATCTCACCTTCCATTAAAAGCTTACTCACAGTCCACTCCTCCATACCAACAAGCCTGAGCAACACACCCGATATCGCGATCCTGGAAGCCAAGCTTCAGCCCAAATATGAATACTAGCTCCATCCCCAACGCACCACCCTAACCCCTTAAGAAGCAGGCCCCTACCAACTAACATACTGCGCCAAACAAAGCTAGGGGAGAACCCCACTTTACTTGTAAGGAGATCATGGCAACAGAAATACCTTGCTTTCAAAAGTTTAGCAACCAGAGAATGGGGACTACAAACCAACCTCTAGCCTTGACGAGCCAACATGGCATCATTAAATGCTACCATGTCCCCGAAGCCAAGTCCATCTTTAGACTTGGAGTTGCAGAGTTTATCCCATGAGATCTAGTGAATACCCCTCTTCTCAACATCCCACTCCACTAGAATCTACTCACAATACTCTGTACATCTTCACAGAAAGTGATTGGGAGCTTGAAGACACTCATTGCATATGATGGGATCGCCTAAAAAACCGACTTCACTAAAATTTCCCGTCTCGCTTGTGAAAGAAGTTTTTCCTTCCACCCATTGGTGCGACTCCACACCCGCTGCCTCAACAGGTCAAAGATCTCCCTTTTTGACCTCCCAAGACACATAGGCAGCCCCAAATACTTCTTCCGCTCACCCATTTCCAGCATACCTAAACTTCCCTTCACCTGGGCTTGGATATTTTTTGCCACGTTTTTGCTAAAAAAGTGTTCAAACTTCTCAAAACTAATTTGTTACCCAAACAACTTTTCATAGGTACCCAAAATGGTCTTTAGATTCGAAGCTTCCTCTCCTGTAGCTCTAAAACATACAAGGCTATGGTCCACACAAAATAAATGTGAAATTTCAGGGGTTGTTCGACATATTTTAATCCCATGCAGCAGCCCAGAATTGTACGCCATTTGAATAAGTGTTGAAAGCCCCTCCGTCACCAACAAAAGTAAATAGGGAGAAAGTAGACTATCCCCTTGACGAAGTCCATGGGTGGGAGACACCAAGCGCTCCGTTCTTACGTTTATGAAGAAAGAAAAGGATACAGATGACACACACTTCATAACTAAACCCACAAAAGCATTTGGGAACTCCATGCCTATCATCACCCTTTCTGCAAAACCCCACTCAACCCTATCATAAGCCTTACTCATATCAAGTTTGGCTACCACCCAACCTCTCATTCCCGTCCTCCTCTTCTTCATAAAAAAGAAAATTTCATAGGCCACCATCACATTATCGGCTATCATTCTCCTAGTAACAAAAGCGAACTGCTTATCATCAATTATATGTAGCAGCTCCTGCTTGATTCCATTGGCAATAACTTTTGACACGATCTTGTACGTTGTATTGCACAAACTAATAGGATGAAGGTCCTTCATAGTCTCCGGTTTTTTAACCTTTGGTATCAAGGAAATCACTGTCTGGTTCATGTCCCTCAGCATGGCTCCTCTGTTAAGTACACTGAGCATACTTCTAGAAATGTCATTGCCCACAATGTTCCAATACCTCTGAAAAAATAGTGCACAGAATCCGTTAGGACCCGATGCCTTTGCCGGCGCCATACTTTTTAAGGCAGCTGCAACCTCCTTTTTAGTAAAAGGCCTTGACAGAGCATCCTTCTCATCTTCTGACAACCTACCTTGGAGTTCGTTGAAGTCAAAACCCTCCAGGCTCGAATTAGGCATGGCAAAGATGTTCTCAAGGTAGTCCACCACAACCCTCTGAACTGCACCACTACTCCAGTGTCTCACCCCATTTTGATCAACAAGATCTCTGATGGTATTCTTCTTTCACCTTTGTCGTACTCGAGCATGAAAAATGAGGTGTTACGATCCCCTTCCTTCAAAGCCGTATGGTCCACTCTTTGGGCCCAGAAACATTCACTAAACCTTTCCACTCTTGGCAATTCCTCCTCCACTTCCCTCAGCTTCTGTAAGTTTTGTGCAAATGCTAGCTGTTGACCCTATCCTTATGTAATGTAAGGTTTTGATGATAACAAACATAAATGTAATATATACTTGAGTGTGTTGATTGAACAGGTTCCAAATATTGAATACTTTGAAATTGCTTGGTTAACAATGCTTAAGAACAGGTCTTAAGAATAGGTACTCAAGATCAGTTGGTTGGAAAGACTCTCCAGAACTTCAGAACAACCTTAAGAACAGCTCTTAGGAGTGTTTGGAGCAACAAGCTAAGTTTCTACAAGATGTCTGGTTGATTCAACAAGAGTCTTTGTTTTGCTATGGTTTTTATTTTATTAGATTCTTGTTAATATGCCAATTAGAAAGTCTTGATTTAACATTCACTTTGAAATGGTTTTTCTCTTTGAAAATAATTTCAGAACACTGTCTCAGAATAGTTCTGAGAACAAGGTGTTCAAGGTGTTTTCAAGCCAAAGTTGCGAAAAATGGTTTTACACGATTCTCTCTCTGATTTTGGGCAGCATCTCCGAGACTTGCAAGCAAGATTTTCTGTGGAGTATTTTAACCCCAAATGGTTGTCTTTAACTAAGGGGATCTGCAAGATCTTTTTGAAATAAAAAGAATCACTAATTTTTGGCAAGTGGATAAGTCCATTGAGAAAATCATGGGCCAATGGTTGAGCCCTTGTGGCTGAGAACTACCGCCTTCCTCAAGCAGTTAAGGAATATTTTCCAACTCTCGTTACTCTACTACTTGCGGCTAAAGGACTCTATTTCCTTTAGGGATTTTTTTTTCCAAATCTGAAAAAAAATATATGAGAAGATAAATCGTCTTACCTTTCAAAGCTCTATATAAAAGGTTGCTTTCTACAACTCATTGCCACATCGGTTTTTCACAGCAACTTTCAAGAGTTTTATGAGCAAAATTTCTGGAGATAAAACCGACCAAAGCGTGTGCAAAAATAAAGCTTTCAAAATTGGCATACTAGGAGCTTAATTGTACCTTACACTAGCTT
>JACYFF010031958.1:97868846-97909735 GCA_017589665.1 Selenicereus undatus
ATCTATGAGAAGTTAAATCTTCTTACCTTTCAAAATTCTCTATAAAATGTGGCTTTCTACAACTCATGGGGTATCGGTTCTCACAATATTTTCAAAGAGTTTTATGAGCAAAATTTCTAGAGAGAAAACCGACTAAAGTGTGTGAAAAATTGAGCTTTCAAAATTGGCATACTAGGACTTCATTTGTACCCTATATTCGCTTGATTGAGAAGCATTGTAATAGGGTGTTCTATGTGTAATCTCTCCTTTACAAAAGTGAGGTGAGTGTGTCCTAAGTCAAGTGGACTTTTGGACGTAGGGTAACCAGTCTTAGGGAAGACGGTTACGTATGTTACAATTAGTAGCAAGGTGTGTTGCTATTGTAACGTTTTTAGCCCGGTTAGTGAAGTAGTTCTAAATCCCACACGAGGTAGGTCGTGGTTTTTCACCTCAGTTGGGCTAGAGGTGTTTTCCACGTAAAAATCTTGTGTCCAGTATTTCCGCATTCAATTTCATTGGATTTTCATTTTTGCTCAACTCAGGAACAGTCTGTGCAAACAGGGTCTGAGACTGTTTGCCAGAAAATTTCGAAAATCAGGCACCACAATTCCCCCCCCCCCCCTCTTGTGGCAGTGTACTCTCAAAACTAACACTTGCCCTTGTCCTGAGATCGCTCAAAGCCTTCCAGACCTGGAGTAAGTTGTGTCTTTGGGCCCTCCACTTGTGCTGGGTTTTGAAAGATAGTGGGATTGTTCTCTGCATGCCCCTCTTCGTTTTTCTGCATGCTCAAGCGTTCTAGGGTTTTAAGGTTTCTTATAGCCGAAGTTACCTCTTTCCCCTTCTCTGAGCTGTGAACCCTGGATTCACCTGAATTCTCCCTCAAGATTGAATTTGCCACCTCCAATATATCCTTCAAAGATCGTCTCGCAGCAGGCTTTGGTTTACCATCTCCACGCTCCCGCTCCCCTTCTACATTCCTCCCAGACTGGCCTTCAAATCTCCTCCCTTTTTCTTTATCTTTGTTCCTTGAGCGTTTAACAAACTTCAGCTTAGAAGCTCGTAACCACTCTCCATACTGACCCTTCTCATCTTCTCCCTCCACTTCATCACAATCGTCCTCCACATGCCCGAATCTTCCACATCCATAGCAGAAATATGGGAGCTTCTCATACTTGAATGGAACCCTCTTGGCTCCCGCTTCCCCCAATGAAACTATAAAACCCCTCAAGATAGGCTCATGAATATTAACCTTGGCTCTAAAGGCGACATATCGACTCCAACCCAAATCATCATCCTCACGGAAGTCCACCAACCCACCATAATTGTCAGCTAGCGCCGTCGCCGTTTCTTTGGAAATTTTTTGTCAAAGGGAAGATCACAACCCCTAATCCAAAAATTCACATGAGTAAATTTAATGTGTGACGGCGCCATGCTTTCCTGTATCTCAGAAAGTAAGATCAGTTGCTTGTCAAAAAACCATGGGCCGCCTTGCAACACCTTCGTTTTATCATCCATTAAGAAGAACTGAAATACGTATAGATTTTCCCTTACCTCCCTTATCTCGAATGATTTCTTCACTTTCCAGGCTTGCTTCAAAAAAGCAAACAATCCTGATAGCCGGTACGGTTTATCAGTCATCAGTTTACCTACTAAGGCCATGGATGCCCTAGTAGCAAAGGCCCCATCCCCGGTCGCAACACAATCTTCCATCAACCGTAAATTTTTCCACCGATTCATCAACGGAGAACCCATAGTCATCGCCAAAACCAGCACAAACTCACCAAAAGATGAGATCAGGCAATCTGCTCACTCATAGCGATGGAAGCCCTCGCTAGATGAATTAAGGTTTGGCTCTGAGACAAGGGGGAAGGGGTTATTTTCAATAACAGAAGGTTGTTCCTGTTTTTGAGCTTGCACATTGGATTTTTAGTGACTCATTCGACATTTGTTTTAGGTAATGCTATTCCTAGTATCGAAGTAAACTTTTTTTCCTAATATATTTGATTATCGATAGTGACATGTATCGATCATTAATGCTTGACATTTCGACATTTGCAGCTCTCTTTTTGTGTGTATGTGTGCATGTGAAAATTTTGTAGATTTTTTCTATTGGAAAACAAAGTGCGCAGCCTGTAAAGAACTCGACGTTTTTTGTTGCTTTTTCTTTGGAAGGAAGCTTTTGATGTTGTGTTATGAATGTTGGCAAGCCGATGCTCTGTTAATGTAATAAATTCATTTTCCAAGTATGTTAGCTTTGTATTGCCCAATAATAACAACAAAATGAGTGTATATGTAAGTTACATTTCATGGCTATGTTATTTTCTTAAAGTTATTACTAATTTTCTTGCATAGCAAAAATATTTTGAATTTTGTGTAGAATACACTTTTGAATCATCCATCTAGAATGTTAAGCTTAATTAGAAAACTTTTGGCAGATATGGTCCCCCGATGAGGGTGGGGGGTGATTATAGTTATAGATCTTTAACATAAGTACATTGTGGAACATAAATGTCAAAATTTATGTTAATTATTATGCTTGATACATCTTAATATTATATCAAGTGAGTGTTTATAGCATGCCATTGAAAAATGTCCATTCTTTTAAAATAACATAATTCAGAAAATACAAGATTTAAAAAGTCAACACGGGGGCAATGCGCGGGTGTTTGCTTGTTTCCTATAATCTGTATACAGTAACAAATACATATGATGACTGTGAATTTAACACAGGGTATGTTGCATAGTTTAAACCAGCGGTGGGGCGAAGATCTACCGTGTAGCATGCGACTATGAGACATCAATCCTATCAAGTTACAATCTTCATAGTTACATATAGATTACAATGTTTTTCCTTCCATAATGTTTTTCTTAGTACTCTCTTATGAATACTCCATGTTGTTCATAAAATCATGGCAGAGACTACTACAACCTCTCTGAAGTGGAATGTGATTTATACATTGCCTCATATTCAATTTGTATTTTCTTTTTCAACACAAACCACAAGAACTAGGTTGAAAACATGGTCTTAGGTACTCTAAGATCAGGGGCGAAGCGAGGAAATTTGAAGAGGGGGGTCGGAATTGAAAAAAACAAAAACATGGGAAGGGGAAGGTTCGAACTCGCAACAACCGACACACAAAGCCAAGCGCTGGACCGCTAAGCTATCCAGTTTTCATGTTCCTCTAACATATCTCACTTTTGAATTTTTTTAATTTTCTGACATATACTTTTTTTTTTGGAGAGGGGGTTCGGGTAACCCCACTGACCTCACGTTGCCTACGCCTCTGTCTAAGATAGGGTGAACCAATACTAGGGCTCCATCCTCCCCCCCAACCCCCGAATTTTAGGACCCTAACCTACATAGATATTAATTCCTAAGTGGCTACATACCCTCACATTATTATCACAAAATACGGGGGTAATCAACACAAACTCTACTCAGTAAATTGATTTGGTACATAAGGGATTCAGGGGTTTAAAGAACGAGAAAAGAAAGCAAGGGGAAGCTTTTGTCTTCCGCAAAGAAAACGCACAACACGTGAACAATTCAAATGAACTCGAAAAACAGGGCTTTTGGGAGGGGGGGGTTGTTGTGTTTCAAACAATGCACGTATACATGAAAGTTTAGTTTAATTAGATCGTTAAGTTTGATGTAAACTGTTGTTTTGACGTTTAGGAGGCAAGATGAAGAAACTGTCATTGCAGGACCGTCAATAAAAATGAGCAACCAAAATTTCAATCATTAATGTAACAGAAGGATAAACACACGCGATGAATGATTTGAGTATACAGGGATTGATAACATAAAAATGAAACAATATATAACACTGTAATAACATAATTAATATTTAGACTGAAAATAATTCCCGCCATATATATCCTCACTCTATTTGCGGAGGTAAAAGAAAGTAAATGACTCTTTAGTTGAACATTTTGTTTGGATTAGTGATTCATTATGATCCAACGATGGAACAACAATCGCAACGAAAACTTTTTCATATACTCCAGGAATAAGCACAAAGATCATACATATATAGGAGATAACATTGACAAACGAACCAACGATATTTGAGACCATCGTTGCATGATATGCATATCAGACGCACTAAGTTGTAGCTGTGCTTTGATACACTCGATTTAGTATGCTTCCACAAATTAAAAGCAAAAAAGAAGAAGAAGAAGACAGAAAAGCATCAGCTGACGTTGTAAAACGCCTTGTCTAGAGGAAGAGGGCAATTACTTTTTCTTTGATCCTGAACCATTGACATTGATGAATTGATAATAATGAGGGGCTATTTCTAGTAGCCATTCTGGCTTAATTTCAGTTACGTGCCGCATATACTCTTGTGAGGTCAAAACTAATTCATGGTATGCAACCCATTCTGGTTTCGGAAAACTCTGAGCCAAACTCGAACTCGGGTGTATATGCACAGATTGTCGATGTCTGATGGTGTTATAACTCCCACCCTTCTGTAATCGTGCAACATGGTGAAAGAACCCTGATGTTACGGCCTTCTTTATCGCTTCCAAATCATTCAGGCTCGATGTTTTTTCGATTTCCACCATTTCTAGCAACCTCTCCAGTTGATCTCTGATATCTCTTGCGCGTTTCATACACCTATATTGAATATAGTTTTCGTAGCACCACGAAACCCCATAGCCGCAAGATCTCCATTCATTATACACCATAAGCAAGCCAATATGGTCTCCAATGTTCCCTTCATGAAATCTTCCCCTGGCAGCATCTGCAAGCATGTGTTTGCCCTTTGGACGATAAAAGATTGAGCTTCCAACAGAGAGCATTGCGGCAATTGTGATTATCTCCTCTGAGCATTTGTACTTCTCTGAAGCAACAATCATCTTTGACAGCATAGGATCGAGGGGAAGCTCTGACATTCTCCTGCCTATCTTAGTCAAGTCACCTTTACAATTCAAAGCACCAAGGGCATACAGCAGTTCAAGTGCTTTAACCAAAGAATCCGACGAGGGGGGATCCATGAAATCAAACTTAATCATATCATTAACGCCAAGGGTCTTAAGGGTTAAGACCAGATTAGCAAGATCAGATCTCTGTATCTCTGGAATAGTGTCCTCGGACAGCTCATGCTGATAACTGTAAGCAGTGTAAAGCCGAAAACACTTCCCTGGACCAGTACGTCCAGCTCGACCAGCACGTTGTTTTGCTGATGCTTTGGATACTGAGGTCACCTGCAAAGCATCCATCCCAGTTCTAGGATTGTAGGATTTCATCTTGCAAAATCCAGAATCAATGACATACTTGATCCCCTCTATTGTCACCGAAGTCTCTGCTATGTTAGTGGCTAGTACTACCTTGCGTGCCCCTTTAGGGGTGGGTTCAAATATTTTAGCCTGCTTCTCTGTTGGCAGATTGGCATATATAGGGTGAATTACGAGCTCTGCAATGTTTGAGCCTAACTCCTTTGTTCTGTGTCTTAACTGCTCCTCTGCAGCTTCGATTTCCTCTTGACCAGTGAGAAACACTAGGATGTCACCAGGTTCTTGAGTTATGTGAACTTGTAAAACAGTGACAACACTTGCTGTTAGGCAATCGGCTTCTGGCGCAATAGTGTACTGAATTTCAACAGGATGACGCCTCCCAGGAATGTTGAAAATAGGAGCAGCATCGAAGTAATCACTGAATTTCAATGCATCGAGAGTTGCGCTGGAAATAAGCAACTTCAAGTCTGGTCGGAAACGAGCAAGGTCCTTCAATAAGCCAAATAAGATATCAGTTGAGAGTGTTCTCTCATGGGCCTCATCAATTATCAAAACACTATAGCTTGAAAGATCTGGCTCGCTAAGGAATTCTCGTAATAACATCCCATCGGTCATGTACTTCAAAACTGTCTTCTTTGATGTGCAATCTTCAAAACGAATAGAATATCCAACCTCTTGGCCAAGTTTCACCTGCATCTCTTGAGCAACTCGGGCGGCCACACTCATCGCAGCAACTCTACGGGGTTGGGTACAGCCGATTTTCCCATATTTTGTATAGCCGGCTTCATGAAGGTACTGAGGTATTTGGGTGGTTTTCCCTGAGCCAGTCTCCCCTACAATTATAAGCACCTGATAGTCATGTACGGCTTGCAACAACTTATCTCTATACCCAAAAATTGGAAGCAATCTTCTATCTTCTTCGAGACTATCCAGCTTTGAACAAGCTGCAGTTGCTGATTCATGAGACGGCATATCCTCTTCAAACACAATAGCACCTCTCACAAGCTCAATTTGGTCTCCAAGAATTAGAGGATATTTGTCTTCGCCACACTTCCTATCTTGAGAGCCAAACTTAAGGGTTGCCTTTTTAATCTGTTGCTCCTCCCACAAAGTTGGTTCATACCTGCTGTCTTCATCCCCACAATGCTTTAACGAGGCACCAAATCTTTTCCTTTGGTTCACAGACCCATCAGCATCATAGCATTCAGGCATCACATACCCATTAAATTGACTCTGATCATTTTTTTCTAATTGCTTTTTCACGATTTCACATAACTCTTTGGTATGCCTCAGTTGGCGGTACTCCACCTCAGCCATCTTACAATGCCCAAGGACGTATTCACATATCTTCTCCACCCTCTTCCCCAAGTAGGCATGCCTCGAAGCTTTTCTTAGCACATTGACATTCTGATGTCTTTCACTTTCTGAAGTATCTGATTTTCTCGCTTCGCCCAGCTTCCTTTTTCCCCTATTGGCATCACCTCCGCCGCCACCATCTCCATCATGATAAACCCGTCTTTTCTCCTCCCTCTTATTCCCACCATACAATTTGAGAACTTCAACCCCTTCCTCACCACTTCTTTCAGAACAATTCTTGCTGATACCCACCGTGGGTGACTTATCAATGTCAATTGCTTCCTCGTCATCCTTGTCATCTAAAATTGTATAATACCTCTGCTTTTCCACTACTGTTTCTCTTAGTTGTTCTTCATGAAAATTTGCACCTTCAGATCCCTTATGTGGTACCCTAGTGAACAATTCTTCAGCAAAGAAATGCAGAGAATCACCCAAAGATAACGGTACACCAAAATTCACAAGCTTCTCAACAAGATCAGAAGGAGAAGATGCTTCCTTGGATAATCCTACCACAAACAGAACAACTGCAGGATGTGAATAGCCTAAGAGAGAGATTAATCCATCTGAAACCCATGTCTCAAAATTGCTGTCAAAATCAAACCCACCACTACCCATCTGTCAGTTGCTAAATTTCCAAAACACTAGAACTAAGTCCCCTACAAATTTGAAATTTTGATGCAATTGAGGAGTATCCAGATGAAATATATTGAGCAATCAACAATTACAGCAACCCCCAGATGAGTAAGGACATAGAAAATAGTAAAGAGAGAGTTGTACCTTCTAAAAACTGAAGATCACAAGCCCGGAGATTGCAACAGCACGATCACAGAAGGAATTACCAAGTAGATTGGGAGCGGAAGAGAGTGAATCGAGATTTAAATACATCATAAGACGGTCAGCCTTGCGCCTCACGCAGCGGCACAAGGGGGCCCGCGGGGACTGGGAGCTTTCGTGGTCCTCAAGCACCAGCTTATTTAAAGGAAAAAGAAAAAAGAAAACTAGCTTAATTAGATTAATGTTGATGTTTCTTTTATTAGTTTAGTTAGATTAATATTGATTTTTGAAAAATTACTTTTTGAATGAGTGTTCAACAATACCTGTAAAACTTTAACTTTTATCATTACTTTCAAAATTAATGTATACTATTTTTTTATTATTGGTTGGGTATAAATTCAAAAAATATAAAAAAATATACCATTTAACATTCAAGTTTTTTCAAAAGTGTTTCCAAAAAATGAAACAAAAATAGTAATTATTCAATTGAAATTATTACCTTTGGGTTATAGAGTTTTGATCTTCAAGCATTTTGGAATGTAATAGTTGGTATATATGTTATCTGGTTAAAATTTAGGTTCTCTTAAATTAGCATACAATGTATACATTAAGTTGTTCTGTCCGTTCTAATGTTTGATCTTTTCTCGCTGCCCAAAATGCTCTGTCCCCGCCTTTTTTGTTATGTAATATATTTGCAATATAGTTGTCCTACTTGTCTGATTATAGTATACTGAAGTTTCCTTTTATTAAGAAAAGACCATAATATACTTGAAAATTCATGATAAGTTTTATAATATGACACAATCCTTTAAGCAAGAACTCCCTTTGATTTTAAAGCGTTTATGCAAATGCTCCTCTACATCTTAGCCTATAATTTAATCAGGATTGTTGATATTTGAATTGAAGATTGCTTACATATATCGTTTCAGCTACTACCTTGTATAATAGCATTGACGGCAGAGCCAAGGTTCAAATTCTGAGATGTTGAACTATACGATACAATATAACTAATGTCGTCTAAATTGCACTCTAATTTTTTATTACATTTTCAAACATTTTTTTATAATACAAAAATATATACACAAATAATATGTATTTTTTTGTGAAAAAATCGTACAACTGCAGTTATACTGATTCGAAGACCGAATCCGCAATATTAATGTTGCACTGATGGATGCATACTCTGTAAAATCATGACAGATTTGGCTAATTAAGAAATCTCAAAGTTAATCTGAGCGGTTCTGTCATTTGATTTAACGTTTGGAAGACAACATATTAAACCCGAGACAAATCCTATGTTGTAACCTTGGCAACTTCTGTCAGGCCCATTTTCTCTCAAGATTGAGAAAGATAATCGATTAACCATTTGTCAAGCGACTATTGTGAATTCAACAAATAGCAGCACATTTCAGTGAAAATGAACTCCCATTTATAAATGTTCATGCGCAGATTAATCCATCCACATTATGTTGATGCATTAATAATAAATTGTAAACAGATGTACGTAATCCCTTCAAAAAATGGCACAGATGATTCAGAACGAATAGAGACGTAGCAGCTTAGCAATTATAGGCACATCAGATTACATTAGCGTTTACATCTTCCTACATTCTCACACTTCATCGTCATCCCTAAAAGCTTACACAAAACTGCAAACCAAACCATAACAAAGGAGAACAGACAGACTAGATGGAGGAAAGAGAATAAGCATTTCCTCAAGCAATCATTTTCCTCCCAACCAAACCAACCCTTAACATAACAGCACAAACATCAGGAAGGCATTGGATTGGCAAAAGAGAAAGACCCACTAACTTGTGCCAAAGCCAAAGAACTGCCTCCAACATTTCGAGCAAAGAAAAGAAAAGGAGAACAGTTCAGTTGGACCAGACATGAACCAGGCCATGCTGGTTTCCAGTATATATCTCATAGCGCTCTTCATCGTAGTAGAGAGCTGTTATATCCTCCAGAGCCTCTGCAGGTGTGTTCCTTATCCTCGAAGCTTTTACTCGCTTTTTCGATCCCCTACTGCCACTGCTACTGCTACTGCTACTGCTACAATCATTGTCGACACTCAAGCAGTTATCTGCTCTTATTTTTGCTAGGCACTTCCCCGTCAAGATATTACTCACATTAATCGAACCACCTGCATTACGGATCAATCACCATAAATACAGAGCCGAATCACACCCAATGTCTTGGTTTCTTACATAAATCTACTTTATAATTTCGTATCGGATCTTATACTACAATGTCAAACCATACTTTAAATCGGGGAAATTGAGCCCAGGTCATGTGTAACCAATGCTACACATGTTTCCCTTCATGGCCATTTTCTACAGTAATTTAGCTCAGGTGCAAATTGCAATTGCATAACATAGCAAAAGAAGTATGCATAATTTGCAGTCATCTTATGCAATTGTGCAACATGTATGTGTTGTTTTGTTTGGGGGGGGGGGGACACAATCCATGCAATTGCATGTGTGTGCATGTGCATGTGTGCGCGTGTGTGTTATTAGGGCCAAGTTACTGTAGAAAACGGTCCTAAAGGAGAAGCATGGTTACACACAGACGTGAGCTCAATTTCCCTATTCCATTACTGAAGTTCAGTTTATCTCTCTTCTAAATTTCAGAAACCTCTGAATCTTGTGATTTCAGACCCAATCCAATGGTAAATTGAAACTGCCAACGTTTTCTCAGCTTTTCGTGTATTAACTGCCAGCATCATAGTTAAGGATTGGTATTGACATTACTCCCACAAATCTCTACGTTTGTAATAATGTAAATAAAACAAATTGGCCAAGTGCCCTTGTGGCCCAGTGGTGCCCAATTCCTTGAGCTCCTCTCACCGCCTGTGTACAAATCTCAGGAGCAAGGTGTTCTTGCTTATGGAGTTCTTTACTCATAATTAACGTGCCACACGGCCTGAGTAACCTTATCATCACCCCCTCCCCCATCCAGACCTGTTTCAGCCCACAAATCTCCCTAAGATAGGCGGCCCAGTGGATAGAAAAACTTACCCGATCAAATAGAATAAAATAAATAGATCAAAGGATCTTACATTTTTCCTCCGACAAAGGACCATCAGAATCTGCTTTGCAATATGAGATAATGAGATCTTGGTCACTAGTGATATATATGTTGTTTGTATTGCAATCAGGGTGCCACAAGAGGTGGTCCTCAAAGGAAGTGACCAATTCTCCACGGAAGTTCCACACGGCCACAGTCCGGTTCCTAAAAGTCAAGAACAATTGGTTCTCGTAAAGAAAAATAAATGCAGATGGGGTCATAAAATCAGTTTTGCTGACTTCGGTTAACTCTGAATTGCGAACCTGCAAAACGCAACATTCTATCAGATCTAAGACATATGCAAAATCTGCAACCAAAAGCTGTCAAAGAGGGGACCAACAACACAGATTCTTACATCACGAATCTGAAGATTTTCATTTTCTTGCTTGACAAGAAGCTTTTCGTTAAATTGTTCAATGAAGTCCACCTTCTTATTCCGATGGATTGGGTGATTGAATGACTGCAGAACGGTACCATCCTCGATGGAAAGAAT
The DNA here is from genome assembly GCA_017589665.1 of Selenicereus undatus. Taxonomy (NCBI): domain Eukaryota; kingdom Viridiplantae; phylum Streptophyta; class Magnoliopsida; order Caryophyllales; family Cactaceae; genus Selenicereus; species Selenicereus undatus. Next base: position 97,879,753 of record JACYFF010031958.1, read on the forward strand.
TTTTAGGGGAACATGACCAGAACCTTTGGCAAATATCAGTAACATGATGCCTGGACTGTTTGCACAAGGATTAAAAAAATTAAAAAAAAAAAGGTTAAGATCGATGGTAGGAAGAAATCACCAGTAAAATAGCCTACATAGTACATATTCAGAAGGAAACCAAAACAGATTGGCTCTATTTCATCACCATCTATGAAACTTTTAGGGTAAATATCATCTTCTCCCCAAATGTCAGCACCAAAACTTTTCGAAAAAATCCGTGGAGATTAAGAGAAAGTAAATAAAGCCAATGCTAAAAATATAACAGTAAATGCCTATAAATAACAAAACATAAAACTCCGGAAACATCAGCCGTGCAATTTTGCCTTTAGCCGCCCCTCTCCCAACAGGGGGCATGCATTCCAACGGCCTCTTCTACCCTAAACCAAGCATGACCCACATGCAGGCTGATGGAAAAAATGAAGCAACTTGATAAATTTGTTTCCATATCCAGAATTATTCACAAAACAGTCCTCAGAAGATGGTGCATTCATTTACGAGATCCACATAATTGGAAACGAATACTTTGGATCCAATGAACTCTTGATCAATTGATTTATGGAATGAAATCCAGAAAAAACAACAGTTTATATGATGAGAAGATGATGGCCCACGAATTTAGAAATTCAGGCCCCCACATTTTGTGTTCTCCTGGTTCCCTCTATTGCCTTCATCTACTCAAATCTGATCTTACCAGTAGTCAGTTTCTTCGGCACCACAAAGGGCCCCTTCCTGCTTAACTCCTTCTGTCCCTCATCTTGTTTTCTTCTTTTTCTACCTGACTTTTTACCCACAAGGGGTTTTTTGGTTGGGGGGGGGGGGGGGCCTGTTATTGCACCGAAGTCTAATTTCTTTGATAAATATTTATTTTTATCTATTAAAACAATAGCAATAATATTAGCTATTCATATTTGCTCCATACACTTTAATAATAATAATAATATTGAATAGCTGCTTGTTTAGGTTCTGAGGATCAAATAGACCCCTTTTTTCCTCTTTTGTGAGCTACAATGGGGAGTGGGGACTATCACGGGACAATACAGAGAAGTCGGGGAGAGAGAGATAGAGAGAGAGTCCAGGGGGGGGGCATTTGCATGTACGTAGGTAAAGGAGGCAGCCAAGTTGATTTTTGGTCATCCAACGTTTCTTTCTGAAAAATGTGTGGACTTCCAAATAATTCAGGTTGGGAATTTGCACATATTGCCGACTCTTCAGCTGGATTTGGTCCCACAAATCAATTTCAATTAATAAAAAGTTAAATGAACCCAAATCTTATCTCCAAAAATGTGGGTCCCGTGATTGAACAGATCAAACCTCATATATCCATCACACTATTTAATATGCCAACGCAGGGAAGCACTTTGATGGACTACATGGTTCTAGGAGACTCTATTTTTGGGAAAACGATAAGCTTTGCTTTTCCTCTTTTGATGTGGCCAACTATGTGGATAGTTTGTATTTTGAATATTTTTGGATCTGTCTTTTGTAGGATGCTAGCTGTATTTGACCATTAAATTCGCATTACCAGAAGGTACAATGAACAGTAGCCAGTGGAACTTACGAAGAAATAAAAACAAATGTACCAAGGAAGTCAACTGAAGGAAAAAAAAAATTACCTGATCTTAATTTCTTGGACATTTTGGTCAGAAATGGAATACAACATCGTATAGTTCTTCAAGTCAAATACCTTGTAAACACTGAAGTAGGGTTGATATCAAACAATTGTAAGGGAAATAAGAAAATCATGCAGGAACAGCCACGAATATGACTAGGCGTTACCTGTCCTGAGCAGAATAAGTCAGCACCTTTCCATTTACATCATCAAACTCAACAAAACCCGGCCATTTCAGTGACTCAGACTCAAATAGAGCAAACCCAGCATCAGGTTTTCCTCTCTTTATGTATCTGTACAATTCCGAAAACAATTTCTCAGTAACAAATGAGACAGACAAGTCATCACAGTGAGATTATCAAGAAAAAACTATTGTTCTTCATCTTTCTGCATTTTTTTTGCTTTTTTGGGGGGGTTGTTTAGGCCTTTACAGAACTGCTAATTATGGGAAGGAGAAAAGGAATATAAGAAGTTTACATACTCAATCCTTGTCGTTCTGCACTTCAAGGAACTGAAATTATCAGAAGCATAAACCGAAACTGTGATTATGGAATCATTGTTTTTGTTGTAGAACAAACTTCTTATCACCTCATCTGGACTCACATTCAGAAAGCATATCCTCTGGTTTGTGTCTGCAATAAAAAATACTCAGTTACTTCTCGTTTTAGCCCCAAATCCATGGCCAGGCATCAGCTAGTTTAAATCACAATACTAGAAAAAGACTAGCAAACAATATGATCCTCTACACTAACCTCGACTAAATGCTGCACAGATTCCAGACTGTGCAAGAGCAAACACAATGTCATGAGCTGCTACAATTTCAATTATTTTCGATCTCTTCCTCAGAAAAGGCAATACTGTTGGACAGTGGCCTTTAGGATCATGCGTATCATACTCTTCCTGAGGCAACAAGGAAAAGAAAGTTGGAATATAAGCAAGATTAGAACTTTGCCAAAATTTGGGAGGGACTTGTGTGTGATCATGTGTGTGCATGCACCTGTGTGGCGTGTCACAAGTCAAAAACTTATTTATCGTCATACAACGAGAGAAGGCATATCCGTGTAAAATTAGCAAATAGAAATGACTGAATAGTTGCTTATAAGGAGTTTGTTAGTTAGCAGGAAGCTAGAAATGCATCAATCTCATCCTTTCATCACGACTTATTTATGCAGGCACATTATCCCAGAAACTGCTGAGGAACAAAAGGATATCCAAAAACAGAAACAAGATGTTAAGGAGTACTATCAGCCACTAGTCCTTCTCTTACACCAATACTATCAGCATAAGTTACATGTGCTGTCTACTAGAACTCAGCAGAACATGCTTGTGATTTTCATTCCTCTTATTGGTTCCTACAAACTTGCTTTGCTGGATAGTAAGCCAAACATGCAGTAAACATCTCATTTTAGGGAACAGCCACAATGCACAGCCCAGCAAAATCAAAGGGGCATCATAAGAGGGCCTGATTGCAAACCAATCCAACAGTCATAATGAAGCTTATGACTTCCAAGCAATTACAAACAGGGAAAAGAAACAGATACTGGCGTTAGAACCAGAGTCTTGAAAGTTATAACACAACTAACTCATCAAAGATCGAGAAGTATTACATTGCAAAGGAAATGGTAGAAGTAAGCAGTAGCATATTCCCATCATTTCCGTAGACAAATCTATCACCCACTCCTTTTCCATCCAAATTTGGTATCTTAACTGAGCATATAACACCTCCAACATTTCCTCTCTGCACATTCTTTTTGTGTCAGGGATACATCCAACCCCAACACAATGAAATAAACTTGCAGCAATATTGGGCCTTCCTCACCTGCTTCCTCCCCTCCCTACTAACAATACCATGCAAGCAGCAGAGGGTCCTTACAGGTCAAGTAGCATTAAAATAAAAGACCCTCCAATATTTACATATTTTGATCGACATCACTTTCATCCATCCAATAAGTGAATAAAATAATCAAAGCCATTACCCATTTAAGACTCCGATTCGAGCTCTAAAAGCCTCCCATTCTCATCACTCCTGATCATACAACATATCCACCAATGATTGATGTTTGACAACCTCACTACCCACCCCCTGGGGGGTGGGGGGTGAGGTAAGGAAAAATTATTTCATTGGAGAAGCCAATGGAATACAGTGTTAAGCGTGGATCCTACAGGCTACAGAAAAGCTAAATTACACCCATAAAAGGACCATAAGCAAAATCAATTAAATCAAACAGAAAGAACAACAAAGCAACCATCTGCCTGGATTTTGGCTTACAAATGAGGCCATGGCCATGAATGGTATATCTCAGTTTTGAGGGTTCACCAAGCCCCAAAATTCGATCGTTTCTAATCTAGGGCATTGTTCTTTTAAAATTTTACACTTCAGGGAGCCCCGACAAAGGCAGTTGTAAGCAAAGTGACCATATGGAGGGAATAGGTTTTTGTTGATGAGGGAAGTCAGATGAAGGATATATGGGAAAGACAAAGGAAGGAGTGAAGGGGTTAGAGTTTCAATGCTGAGTTGGGAAAATTGATGGTTAGAGAGGGGGCAAAGAGGCAATAATAAATCCCAACAATAGCCTCTATTGAGAATGACATTGGTAGTGGCTGGACTAGAGGAGGAGGAGGGAGAGGGGGAGGGGGAAGAGAGAGCGAGAGAGATAGAGAGAGATATGAAGAAAAAAAAGGTAGAACAGACAGGCTAAACAGGATGGGAAAGGAAAACAGGCAAGAGAGAGTAGGTAGGGATGGGTTATAGGCTCATGGAGACTCAATGATGGCCTTGGAAAGGGTGAAGGGACAAGTGGGTGTGAGGGAACTGGGAAGGTGCTACTGCTCGGATCTAGGGAGGCAAGATAGAAATGGATGGTGATAGGAGTGTGCCCAGAGAGGAAGGACACTGGCAAAGGAAACCATCCCCACAGGCTAAGGCAACGACTCAAGGGAAAAGGTAGTGGTCAGTAGTAGTCTAGTGGGTTCAGCAGCCTATGTAACAGCCCTGGTGTACAGGTTTTATGAATTGCTAATCCGCAATTGTACCCTTAATGATCATAAGCCACACACACATATATATGCCTCAGAAATTGGTATAATCTCTATCATACAACATTGAAATCAAAGATCTGAGCTCACACCATAACAAGAGTCTGCATCCTAATTTTGCGTGGGGGGGGGTAAGAAGTGAAGACTCTTCAAAGTCAGAAATCTTCCACCATGTTTGGATATCATAAACAGGAAGACGGGAGAGTTTAATGGAAGGGAAGAGAATGGGAAGAAGGGAAAGGGAAAGGATGTGACTTACTTTGACCTTATGTTTTTATTTTTCAGCAAGGGGAATAGAAGGGAATGAGAATACAAAACCAAAAATATTCCCCTGATCCCCATTCACCACCAATTTGGGAACAACCAAACTATGTTGATGGGGTGAAATGAGATGAGATTCTCCTGACTCCTCCCTTCCCTCCAACTAATATTTCGAAACACAATTAACCTGAGTGGAACCTTCTATCCCCCCCCCCCAAAAAAAAACCCTCAATTCAAACCCATTGTTCAACTCATAACACATTCAAAAATCCAAACCCAACTCCATTCCCATGAGACTCAGCTAGATAAGACGTTAAAAACTCGACATGCTTTGCCCCCGGATTACAAAAAGCATGTTTCCACGGAAGCCGTCACTCAACACTGAGAACCTTAAGGATAGCTTGGTCAGACATTTTTCTACATCCCACTATAATCCATGTCATTTATCTGAACCTCATGCATATTGGTGGCATTCTCTTCATGTCATTTCAAATATAACTCTATCATTACTCAGATTTAATCCCCCCCCCCCCCACCAACAAAAAAATACTAGGCAAGAATGCTAGATAAGTGTTGTTTCCAAGCAGGTTTGGCAAAAAACTCATACCCGCTTAAAACCCGCCCCGGCGGGTGTGGGTATGGTTGTATGGGTATTGAAAATAGGAAAAACATGGGCATGGGTGGGTATTGCCACACAAGTACCGATATGGGTATGGGCACAGGTCCCACATGCCCCATGCCCATTTTATCACTACCCACCCCACATCTGCCCCATATAAGACTACCTACTTATTTAGAGTTCTAGTTTGTTGCTTGGACTTGGATATTTTGCTAGTTTTTGTGAGTTGCATTGTATTCAAGACTCCAGGAAGATATCTTGTTAAAAATCAAAATTTTCAAAGTGTTAATTTGTTGCTTGGACTGGGAACCTTTTTGTCATATTTCGTGTTATATGATACGTTGTTGGAAGCTTGATGTGCATATGACATATTAGCTAGTTGGTACTGAATATAGGTATAAAACGGGTTTACCTTTTGTGGGTCTATATATCCCGAATAAAACCCGCATACCTGCGATACCCGAATATGAGTATGAGTACAGGTATAACTTTATAACTTGGCGGATATAGGCATGGGTATGGGCATTGATTTTAAAAATGAGTATGGCAAGGGTACGGCTAAATCCACACCGTATGCACCCCATTGCTAACCCCATTTCCATGGGATCCATCATCCAACACTAAGAATCTTAAGGATAGGTGGGTAAGGCATTTTCCTGCCCACTATAATCCATGTCGTTGTACTGACCCCTCATGCATATTGGCGGCATCCTCTTCATGTCATTTCAAATATAACTTTATCAATACTCATATTCAACACCCTCCCCCCCCCCCCAAAAAAGGGCATACTAAATACCAACACTCAAGCCCCCAACTTACGGGCCCTTCGAAACCCTGCCATAGCCACCACCACACCACCTGCTTCCATTCACTGCCTATCACATCCAACACCCTATTCCACCTTCAATCTAAATACAACAGCCACTGTCTTGTCTTGCAATCATTGTACTGACCTCTACCCACCAAACCAAACAGAAACATCATATAACCACTTTACCAGACTACCTATCTCTTCTGCTCAAAATCACCATAATCGGACATTCGGACCATTCATGAAACAATTTCTCCAGTAGCAGATGGAAACCTAGGAATGAAAGCTAAAATGCTGAAGCATAGCACCCTCATAGACAAATGGAGAGCAAATAAGGGAAGAGAGAGGACAGCCATGGAGAAACATACAAATTGAGACAGTGGCTGGTTTGGATCGGTGTTGATTGTTAGCCAAGTGCGAGATTGATGATGGAAACTAGATTTTGGAGATGGGGTGATGATGGCTGGCATTTGCAGCCAGTGGCAACACAAATCATAACTGAGGAAGGAAAAACAAGTTGTAAGATATGAAGGAGATGAATGGGTGAAGGGACTAGCAATAAAGCCACCAGCTGGAAGGAGACTAATTGAATATGCCACCTCAAATCTCCCATAGCTGGCTTAGCTGCAATATAGATTGAAGGTAAGGGGCTAAAGGTTGGAGGGTTGCTTTTTGGGGGGGGGGGGGGGTCTAAGCAGAGGGAAGGGAAAGAGACAAAGAATTGATGCCAATCAATATGGATCATTAGATCACAATCAAATGGTCTATATTCATTGTGTACTATGGACCTCTCTACACAGTGGCTTTTATTCTTAGTCCTTAGTGTTAATCTAAGGATAATTATTGACAGTCTTCCTAAGAAGGCTCCGCATTTCATGTGTCTGTGTATGTGATAGATATGGTCATAAGCAATGCAATTTAGATCACATAGGCCTTTAAATTAAAATGCGTGGTAGAACAGGAATATACACCACAACATTTATCCCTTACACCTTGCCACAACAATGCAAACCAACCCACTCACCAAGTGGACGCTAAACGGCACCTACCAGTGTCCATAAGTGGTAAGCCACGCCACCGAATTTCATTGGCCAAAAAAGATTCCCCTCCTAAATTTCGTGAGTGTACTTCTTTAGTGAATGTTCACCATAATGTGGATGAATATTCGTCAATGTCCAGCAAACTTTGTATCCCAGTGAACCTTCAATCCTTCATATGATAAGCAGTAAATATTATATTATCTTGCTGTTTGTTTCATCCAGTAGAGTATAATGCATGCATGCATGCCCCTCCAAAAGTTGGTCCCCGTTAAATCCTTGGATATCACAACTAAAATTAGCAAAGTAGTCAACAACTAACGTTGTAGCTACATTTTGATATATGGTAGCAGCTTCAACACTAACAAATATATTTAGCGCAACGAAGGACTCAATATTCCTGAAGTCTTTCTTTAACTAGGGCTATATGTGTCTCACTGAATGTTGGTGGTGACCACTGGCTTCCTTATAACTTCTCAAATCATTTCTTTATTTCAGGAAAATGCTCACCCAAATTTCAGAAATTAATTTCCCGAAAGCAATTGCCCTTCCCCACAACTCGCGTTTTTCAGTCCCAAAGCAGCATAACGCATCAGTGGCCTTGGCATTAAGCATTCAACTTGACAGACACTAACCCAGTATATTCGGCCACACAGGGCCAAAAAACCAAAAAAAAATCACCAATCCTTCATCCTACTACAGCTTTAATTCTCAGCACAAGTTCATGAACCACAATCTCCTTGCTCAACTGCAGGTTAAAATCTTCCCATAAGAACGTCAATACATCACAAACCCCGACTGAACTGAAATCATAGTGATTCTCTCCATCAATTCCTTACCCTACCAACTCATCTGATCCAGCTAAATCATACCCACAAAAAGTTAAAGTCAATTTCTAAGCTGCACTAACTTGCAAACAATGACAAACCCAAAAATAAAAACGAAAGTACCACACAATCGAAACAGCAGCTTCCACTAATCATCCTCAACTATCAACAGTCAGGCTCAGCATTTATTAAGTGCGATCATGAAGATTGCTCATTTGATACAAACAAGACACAGAAGTAACCCTAACCTGCAAACGAATATTGCGAAATCGCTCTTGGGCATCGCTCATACTGAAAGCCCGATAACGTTTGGAGCAAATCTCTCTCCTCTGAAGCTTCTTGACGCTATGAACGAACCCATCAACTCCTCCTCGACGCCGCTTCTTCGCCACCACTCGCCGAACACTGCACGGTCTAGGGTTTGCCGATATCCTTCTTCCGTCCATGCTTTAAACCCCCCTTTTCCAACTTCAAAAAGGACCCAAAACGCACCCCAAAGGAAGGAAATTAGGGAATTTTCAAGCCCTGACAACCAATCACTCAAATTCGAGCATCAAATTGAGGCTGATTTCTAGGATTTTTAACAGCAAAACAAAATGGGTTTTGCAGAATTAGAAAGGAACATCAACTTCGAACGGAGAAATCCCTAGACAGGATTTATAGCTTCCACGTTCTCTCTCTATATCTATATCTTGCTTGAGTGGTCGATTCACAGAGCCACAGCAAATGGTTATGGCAGAACCGTTTCTCTTTCCTTCGATGAGGAAAACAATAGTGAGATATGTAGAGGTAGAGAAGCAGAAGAAATTTGGAGAAGTATCACAAAGATCTCAAAGGCGGTTTTCAAATTTGGGATGACATACGACTGAGGACCTCTTAAATCTTTTTCTATCAATTTCAATTAATTTTCATTAATTTTTACTAATTTTTATCAATTTTAATTAAAAAAATTTAATCATTTTTAATTTTGATCAATTTTTACTAATTTTTCAATCTCTTTCAAAATTTTCATTTATTTATATTTCTTACTACATCCTTCAAATTCTACCAACTTTCACCAACTTTTTTCCAATAATTCACAATCTTAACTAACGTCTACCAATCAATTGAAAAAAATACAAACTTCTATCTACCTCTACCCATTTTTACCAACTCCACCCATTTACTAACCCTATTTATCAACACAATGAACATGCCCATAATACATTATTGTATGGCCAAATTGGGTATATTTGAGGGAGCATATAATGATATCACACAACCTCTTGAATCTTAGACTGGTTTTCCTCTTTTCTAGTATTGATATCAAGGTGGGGAAAGGAATGGGGAGAATTGAAAGGAATGAAAGCAAATGAAAAACAGTAAGGATTAGAATGATAGTTGAAGTCAATATTTCCCCATGAAAAGAGCTAGCCCCTAGTTGGGCTTTGGGCCATGGGTTATGTGTGAGTAAACTTGAACCTAAGATTGAGGTAGGGAGGTTTTTTCTTTCTATGTTTTTTTGTTCTTTTGTCCTCATATAATATTTAATAGAGGGTCTATAAAAGTAATGTTATTATAAGATCATTTTTTTTTACTCCTACGACTCAAAATTGAGAGTTTATTTAAAGAAAGAAATCAACATACTGCTTAAACCAACTTAAATTTGTGTAGAGATTTAGTCACAAATTCAGCCTATTTCATTTTTTTATTCCAAACCTCCCCGACTCGTGAACTTGAGCTTGAGCTTGAGCAATGAGCAGGAGTAAAATAGGAAAAGGATTAGGAGAATCCTCTTCGATGCTTTAATCTATCAGAGGCTGATTTAATGTACTTGCACTAAGGACTAGGCTTTCAATGAACTTTCGGTCTTATAACGGAGAAAATATGTTGTCTTAAAATATGTTACCAAAAGTACACAATGCCAGTTGTAGCTAACAACGGCAAGTACCGAGTCGTATCCACAGGGAACTTGGTTTTAATTACCGAATTCAACTTTAACACTAAAGTCACGTAAAAATCCACTTTAAGTAAACGTTACTGACTAATAGTACTATTATGTTGAATTATCTAATTCGATGTTAACAAGGGTCCTAGATTGGGGTTCACCACACTATTATGCTATATGAATCGCAATTAGGTCAAGCAAACCATGTCCGTGAATAAATCGAAGTGGAAAGGATTACCATTTAGAATGCATCTAAGCCTTCTCTCACAGGTCAATAGACTGGCTAAACTAATCTTATTTATCTATTTTCATGAAACTAAGATTATCAAAGTCACAAGATTTCATAATCAATTATTCCCAATTGAAACCCTAACTGTTTTCACACTAGGCGGATCAATTGCCTACAAAGTCGCACTAGGTAAAGGACTCAACTTTCATTGATCTCCTAGACCCTAATTAGAAGCAGTGAATAAAACTCTTTCAAGCAATTCAGCAAACAGTTGGCGTTCTAAACAAGAATTCACATTGTAGTCATGGACATGATTCACATAAACCTAAAACATGATTCACTTTTGCATAATAGGGGCTACACCCAATCCAAGACAACTAATTTAGCCCCTAATCATTCTTCCAATCACAACCACAATCAAAAACGCGAAGAACATGATTAAATGTACAAACTTTGAACTAGAATGCAAGAGAAAGAAGGAAAAGAACGTACTTTAATTAATCGTAGCAACAATCCACAAATTCGTATCCAATCAATTTTCAATCCAATGCTCGAAATTCAGGGAGAAAATTGAAACCTAAAACACTAAAAGTTGCCGTTTTTCGAGAGATGGCCACTCTAGAGAAGAAAGATTACAAGATGGCTAATTACATCGCAATCCTGCAATTAATCGCGATCAACTAAAGTGGCACGGTCGTGCCACTTCCCTGCCCAGCGTCTTCCTGCTTTCTCAGCGTGGCACGATCGCGCTGCTCGGCATGGGGTCACCATGCCACGTCTCTAGGCCTTGAGAACCTCCTCTTTAGCTCGAAACCTTCCTTCTTAGCCTTCTTTTCGTGCGACATTAGCGGGTTTTCCCTCTTTATTTCAACCGAACTCCTAAAAAGTATTAAAACATATCATATAAGCAAATTCGGGGTAAAGAAGGCTTGTTCGACCATTGTACTTTGAGTTCAACCCAAAAACCGCAGAAATGAGAGGTTAAAATTAGGTCTGAAAGAGGTAAAATGGAGGTTTATCAACTCCCCCACGCTTATCTCTTGCTTGTCCCCAAGCAAGATTGTCAACCAACAAGATGATGGGGAGAGATACCTCGAACTATCACCCTCCTCAGGTAAGTGGTGACAACTAAATTAGCGATCATGGTAGCTCATACCTCGGAAACACAGGGCAAAACTTTTTTTTTCAAAAACACATGTTTCAAAATGTAAACCACTTGACTATGGTGCAAAAGTAAACACCCCATTTTAAACCACTTAGAAGTGTCCTGCTTCCCCCTGAATCGTTGGTGAGCTAGTTAGACTGGTAGATTCTCAATTTAGGAGTAAGAACTGAAACACTCCCCTCATGTATTTAGGGTAGAAATTGATCACTCAAGATCACCCTCAATGCACGCATTCTACCATAGGCTTGGCAAAACTCTCAATTCTCCATCAATGGAGGCAAAATGTGCAGGTGTCAATCATAAGGACTTTTTCAATGGTTGTATCAGGGTTATGGCTAGAGGTAAGGGATGCTAGAATTTAGGTAGGAGGAGCTAAATAGCCAAGTAGAGAGCAATGACAATCATCTCCTCACCAAGAATACAATCATTACCAATATCCCATAATTCAAAACACAAAGAAAAGGGAGTTGAAGCTACTTCTCTTTTTGCTAAATCCCTTGGCCAAACATCTTATTCATGCACTTTTCTTCTTCTGTGTTTTTGCCTTTGCTTTTCTTTTTCTTTTTTCTTTTTTTTTTTGAAAGAAAACGAGGCAAGAGAATGGCCAAGGTCTAAAGACTGTTTCAACTCCCAACCGTACAACACTAACAACCAGTCAAAGCCAACCACTGAAACGCACCAATGTTAGACCAGAAATTATGATATTTTATACCCTTTTATTGTCTAATAATTGCCCAAAATAAATTATTACTTTATTATTTTAATATCGTTTTATTTGTTTTGTAGGAATTTGAGAAATTATTAAACCAGGTAGGCCTGCCGGAGGAAACTAAGAAGCTCTTCTGGGAGGATCTGGATGAGGTCACCCAGGAGGTACCTCAGAGCGAGAAACTGTTCATAGAATGAGACTTTAACGGCCATATCGGCGTGGAGGCAGCGGGATATGATGGGACCCACGGGGGCTTCGGTTTCAGAGAGAGAAATGCGGACGGGGTCTCTGTGCTGGGCTTTGTAGTGGCCTTTAATTTGTTGGTGGCCAACTCCATCTTCAAGAAGAAGGAGGACCACCTAGTGACCTTCAAGAGCAGTTCTTACAAGACACAGATTGACTACTTCCTAACAAGAAAGGAAAATCAGAGATCGTGCAAGGACTGCAAAGTGATTCCCAGCAAGTTACAGGGAACTCAACACAGGTTGCTGGTTTTAGATGCAGAGTTCAAGTATCCTAAGAGGTCGAAGATGAGAGTCGGAGAACCCAAAATTAAGTGGTGGACCCTTACAAAGGAGAAGGCCGGATTAATAGCAGAAAGAATAGCTGAGGAGAGAGCTTGGAGGAGAGCAGAAGACACCGATTCGATGTGGGATGCTGTGGCAGATTGCATCCGAATGTCGGCTAAGGAAACCCTAGGTCTTTCCAGGGGAGGCGGCAACAGGATAGAGGGCGCTTGGTGGTGGAACGAAGAGGTAAAGGAGAAAGTCAAGGTAAAAAAAGAGGCTTACGCGGAGTTCATGAGCAGCAGTTCAAAGGACAAGAGGGAGCATAAGAACATTGGATACAAGGCGGCGAAGAAGGTAGCCAGAAGGGCGGTGGCAGTAGCAAAGAGTCATGCGTTTGATAGACTGTACCATAGATTGGGGATAAAGGAAGGGGAGAAGGAGGTTTTTAAACTGGCTATGGCGAGGGAAAGGAAGACTAGGGATTTGGGAGTGGTAAGGTGTATCAAGGACGAAGAGGGTAAGGTGTTGACTGAGGATGTTGAAATTAAGGAAAGATGACAAAGGTTTTTTGCTAAACTCCTCAATGGGGAAGGGGGGAGACGACTATAGTAGGGACGGAGAGTGTAGCGATCAGCGTACGGGCGACATGATAACAAATGAGGAGATTAGGGAGGCCTTGAAGAAGATGGCGAATGGGAAGGCTTTGGGTCCGGACCAGATACCAGTGGAAGTTTGGAAGTTTATGGGGGAAGTGGGTCTAGAGTGGCTCACGGAGCTTTTCATTGTTATTTTCACGACCGCCAAGATGCCAAGAGAGTGGAGGGCCAGCACAATTATCCCACTGTACAAAAACAAAGAGGATATCCAAGACTGTAATAACTTTAGGGGCATCAAGTTGCTCAGCCACACTATGAAGCTATGGGAGAGGGTGATTAAGAGAAGGCTGCGAGAGGAAGTACAAATTTTAGAGAACCAATTTGGTTTCATGCCAGGCAGGGTAACCATTAAGGCGATCTACTTCCTCAGAGGGCTCATGGGCTTGTTCAGGGACAGAAAGGTGGATCTCCATATGGTGTTTATTGACCTGGAGAAAGCGTATGATAGAGTTCCAAGGGAGGTATTGTGGAGGTGTTTGGAAGCGAAAAGGGTGTCGTCCGCGTACATTCGTGTAATCAAGGATATGTACGAGGGAGGGCGGACGAGTGTTAGGACTCCGAGAGGGGGTTTCCAATGACTTTGTTGTTAGTTTGGGTCTGCATCAAGGCTCCGCCTTAAGCCTGTTTCTTTTCACATTAGTTCTAGACGAACTCACTAGAGGAATCCAGGACGAGGTGCCTTGGTGCATGTTATTTACAGATGACATCATTCTTATTGATGTGACCAGGCAGGGGGTGAATGACAAGTTGGAGAGTTGGAGGCATACGCTGGAGGCTACGGGCTTTCGGTTGAGTAGATCGAAAACGGAATACCTCCACTGTTGTTTCAGCGGAAGGATAGAAGAGGGGGGAGAAATTGTATTGGATGGGAGGCCAATACCGAAGGTCGCTAAATTTAAGTATCTGGGCTTGATCATCCAGCAGAATGGGGACATTGACGAGGGTATTAGCCAGCGGATTAGAGTGGGCTGGCAAAAGTGGAAGTCAGCGTCAGGGGTGCTGTGTGACAAGAGAGTGCTCATGGGATTGAAATGCAAAGTCTATCGGATGGTAGTTAGACCAGCTGTTCTCTATGGATCGGAGTGTTGGCCTCTAAAAAAGACGCAGGTCCAAAGGTTGATGGTAGCTGAGATGAGAATGGTTAGGTGGATGTGTGGCTTTACGAGATTGGACAGAATTAGGAATGGAGTAATTAGGAACTTAGCTGAAGTGACCCCCATAGAGGAGAAGATGAGGGAATCGAGGCTCAGATGGTTCGGCCACGTGAAGAGGAGAAGTGTGGCCGCCCCAGTGAGAAGGTGCGATAGGATCAACCCCCCGGGTGGTAAGAGAGGGAGGGGTAGACCGAAGAAGAGCCTAGAAGAAGTGGTTAGAGAGGACCTAAGAGTTGTCGGTCTGACAGAGGACATGGCTCAGAATAAGAGGCTGTGGCGGGACAGGATTAAGGTCTCTGATTGTAGGGGACCGGCTTCGTAGGAGGCAGTAACTTAGGCGGTGTGGGGCGGGTAGGGTTTTTGGTTTACTTGCCTGCAGGTCGTGCTTTTCTGGGATGTTACGGCACTAAGCGCCCCTGGTTTGTTGAGGTATATCTCCGCTCCCTCTTATTTGCTATCCGGAACCTTTTCTCTTCCTCTTTCTCTCACTCGGTAAATGGTTTTGCAACCGTTTTCTCTATAAACCTTTTTCTCAAAACTGTTTTGTGGGTCTTATGAAATCAACCTCTCTATGGGTAGGAATACCGGTAGAGGTAAGGTTGCCTACAGCTGGATCTCCCCAGACCCCGCGAAAGCGGGACCCACACTGGGAGTTTGTTGTTGTCGTTGTTGAAGAATAGATAAATTACTTGAAAAAAAAGAGAGAAAGTTGAATAAAAAAGGGATTGGATTGAGAACAAGCATTGGATCAAGATTAAGGAACAAGAATCCGACTAGCAGTCCAGCCCAAGCATCCAACCAGTCAGGCCTTTTTTTCCCCCAACTCTGTTTCTTTTCCTTTCTTCTTTCCCTTGGGCCTAACTTCTTCCCCCAGATCTAGGCCCACATCATTTCCCAGCCCAGCTCGCCTCTTCTTGCCTTAATCATCACGTGTTTGTCATGTGAGACAATCACAACCCCCCACCCTTCTCTTTCTTCTTCCTCACCCCTCGGTTTCCAACCATGGGAAACCTGACAAAACCCAACCCGAAAACAGGGCAGCCCCTCAACTCTTCATCTTCTCCACCATAACTGTCTTTAATGTTTCTCTTACCTCTCTTCGTCTTCTTCCGTTTTAGTCCAGCAGAACTGAAAGAAAACAATAGAGGGAACGAACAGAACAGAGCAGGCTATGGCCTTTCACCTTTTTACCCAGCCATTTCACTGTTTCTCTCTCCTCCTTCATTATCTATCATTTCCATCATCATCACTTGGTCTGTTTTATAGGTCATAAATTTGATAATTAAGGGATGGATGGCTGCGTTCTGGGCGAGCATCGAACAAGGGGGCAAGATTTTTAATCGTGGTCGGGCAGAGGAGTTCAAAAAAGGAGATTAGTGTAGAGATTATAGTAGCAGTACTATTAGAATTTTCTTTCCTCAAGTTTCAGTTTTTGTTTTTGGTGTTTTCAGACCCTGTTTACAATTTCACAAATTGCTATTATTGAATTTGCATTCATTGAATTCGAATTAAGCTTTCTGATTTGGTTCGAATAGTTCTGATTTGGGCTTGAATTAACGTGATTCGTGATTGAGATTGATTCAGTTTAGTGGTACTTGGTTATGGCCGTGTGAAGGTTCTTGCTTCTGATATAGGCTTTGTCTCTGCTGATGGTTCGTTTGCTCTGTTTATGCTTGGGTTCCTCTGTGTTTGCTTCCCCTCTGTTTCGTTTATGAAGAAGGAATGAAAAATTGCAGCTAAGTGTTGAGGGCTCAACTTATTTACAGTTTGATGCTTTATTCTCATTTTGTGGCCTTTGAAAGTTAGAGCTTGAAATTCCATGAATTTATATGGTTTACTTAATCTAACAATGGGTAGAATAACTTTTAAATTAGTTTAGATTTTTTTTTGGTAACCCAAGTGCATAACCCATCCCTGAGGATCGACACTCGTAATTCGTACAACGATAAACCATACGCTTGCAGGAAATCACAACAATTTTTTGGCGCCGTTGTCGGGGATGGCGTTGTGCAATTAGGTTGCCTCAAGTCGTAGTTTACTAATTTGAGTCACTTTTAGTTTTTATTTCTTATATTTGTTGCTTCGATTTGGGGTGAATTAGTTTAGTTTCGTTGATTTTGTTTCATTTGCGATTTCTTTTGTTTTTGATTTTTCATTAGAGTTTATATTTTGGTTTTTATTTAAGTCTATTTAATTTTAATTTTAATTATTATTTTCTGCTACATAACAGTTTGGTTATTTGTGCAGGAAGCAGAACCAGAAGAAAAATCAGAAGAAAAAAAATGCTCTTCTTTTGTGTTTGTGTTCATTTTATATTTTGTGTGATGTTTGAGTCATTTTGGTCTTTCTTTTATTTTGGTAGCATAGTTTAGTTTTGTTAGTTTATTTTGTTTTGTTCACTTAATTATTTGGGTCTCTTCCTTTTGTTTTAGTCATTGATTTGTAAATAGTGTCTTAGATGCATTTTCTTTCCTAAAAAAAAATTTAAAAAAAATTACAAACTTAAAAATCCAAAAAAATTGAAAAATTCTTAAAATTGAACAAAAACACTAGATTCAAGAATGCCAGTTTTTAATTTTTCACAATTTGAGCAGGAACCTTTCTAGAGCTATTTATCGCGACTTAATGATTATCGTGATCAATTGAATCAAAATTTTCCAAAATGGGAAATTTGTGAAGTCATTGCTATAGGTCAGAATTCTGAATCTTAGGGTTATATTGAGTCCATTTATCCTGGAGGTGTATTGGAATTGTTATCTAAAACTCAAGATGAACTTTGGGATTTCTTTAAAAAATTAGCTTGGGATACTTACAAGCTTAAACACGCTCAGAAGAATTTTGGTTACCCACTTCATAGTGAGTCTGTTATTCCTGTTAGTCCTTACCCTCAGGATCATTTTATAGATTCACATGACCCCTCTTATTCTTGTGTGTCCCCTGTTTTGTGTTAATATTGTAACTCTTATGATCATGATACTTGTAACTGTTCATATCGTGCTTATGTTGATGCTACCTGTGCAAGTGTGGAAAAGAAGATAAATGAATTGACTAATAAAATGATAGAGTATGAAATTCAGAATTGCTGAATATTCTCAATGTTTTAAACAAAGTAGGGAGAATTGTAATGAGCCTGACTCTAGTTTAGGATCTCCTAAACCTGAAGTTAGTCTCCATGATGATTTTCAGCCCTCTCATCTTGCTCGACCCGATTTGAATAATGACATGCCTTTGCCTAGTGTAGAGCAAGAGGGGGACTTCCTTACATCTCTATCACAAGACCTTGCATCTCACACTAGCTCACCTACAGACGTCACTGAGGATGTTCTACTTTCTGCCGACCCACCCTTTTCATCATTCTCGTGAGTTTGAGGATGGTGAAGACCTTGAGAGTGCTAGTGAATTAACTATGAGCGTCACACCTGAAATTGAGCATCATGATTTCGATGAGTTAGACAATACTATTTTACAGGAGACAATTGTGGAGGTAATTGCACCCACTACTTTGAAATTCGACGATGATATTCTTTCTATAGAATATGAATCTTTTTCATGTGGGTTTGATGTCAATGTGAGTTTGGATGTAGACCTGTGTGCCGAATATCAATCGTTTTCTTTTGAACTCATCAAAACTGACCTCCTTTTTGGACACTGCAAGTCTAACTCTATTGAGTCTAAGAGCATTGCCAATAAGAAATTTGCTTTAGACCAGACCCGTGCACATTTTGATATTAACAGACTTGTACACTTTGCCCCCACCATTTTGCCTAGATTGATCCCTTTTGATAACCCAATTTCTAGGCCGATGACCCACCTACTAGCTAATTTTAAGTATGTCCATCTATTTCCTGATTGGGCCCAACTATTTGACAAATTGAAATAGGTCCTTACTTGTGCTGCATTGCTAAGGCGGATGCACTTTACTTGGTGCCAACTTTCCTATTTCTTCTGCGCTGATCTTATTGAGAGTTGATTTTCTATATTTGACAAGCTACTTCGTATTTTAACGAGTTTTGATTTAAGTAGCGATGTTCCATTTGATATGGAGTGGCTGATGCACCATGAGCCTCTATCTAAGCACGTTTCCCAAGGCTATAGCTTAGGTGTACTCCTGCACCTACCCTGGTATAAACGTTCCTCTTTATTTCTTCATTTTATTTTGTTTTCGTTTGCATATATTTGTTGCTTTATTTTATTTTTATTGTTTACTTTTTGAGTTTTAAAGTCATGTCATTTTTCTTTCTTTTTGAGTCTTAGTCTTCTTTTTGTATATTCGTTTTTCTTTTTAGTTTTTTTTTTCTTTTCTCTGTTTCTTTTCCCTCTCAATGAGAACATTGTGAGATTTAGGTATGGGGGTGGGGAAACTCTGAAAAGAAAATTTAAAAAACAATTAAAAATTTGAAAATCCTTAAAAAAAATTGAAAATTTTTGAAAAATTCAAAAAGATTTTTGTTTTGTTTTGGGGGAACCTTTGTACTTTTCTAATTAACTTAAATCCCCTGTGCTTTCATTGTTAGCTTGTATGGAAGCATGATGTGTATGTTAGGTCTCCATCCTCGGTGTGTTATTCTTAGCCCTAATTCTAATCCCATTTGTTCATTATCGCTGTGTAATCCAATCCCTATTTGTATCATCAGATCTTAGTTTTCCATGATCGGCTCTCCCACTTGTTTTTGACACAATTACTTTGGTTTTTATTGAAAAAAAGGGAAAAAAGAGAGAAAAACATGAGAATGAGAAAAATGAAAAAAAATGGAAAAAAAAACTTCAAAAAAAAGAACGAATAGAAAAAGGAAATGAAATAAAATTTGGCATGACAAATATTCCTTTGAGACATGCGCTACTGGGTGTTACCCTTTGAGGCAATATTACTACTAGGAAAGCTTGCTTCCTATGTTAATAAATCAATAATGTAATTTGTGTCAGTCAAGTGGGACCGAGTTTGATTTTGGTAAACCTAAGCCCTAAGATGATGATGCACTTACACACGAGCACTGAGATGGATTCAAAGTCTTGATGTACAATGGGGTGAAAAGTTAGTGCTTTGATGTCATTCATGGGGTAGAGAGCCTTAATAAGTCCATTTTGTTTATATGCAGACCAATATCTTTGCTACGTGGGTGATTTAGTTGCTTAGAATGTGTATATTTCTTTCCGCAATTTTGTACATATTAATTTTTGAAAAAACAAAACCCAAAAAGCTTTTAAAGTTACTGTTTATGTTTTCTTTTATATATTTTGTGGGTATATCTTCTGCAAACCCTCATGAGACCTTACTCGTCCACTATGGGTAACCTAGGGGTTTAAAGGGCTTGTTGCACATACTAAGTGCAACCGTGATTCCTACGAAAGTGAGTTAGGATTTTATTTTTCTTTTCTAAGATTGTTAGTTTTGTTTTACTCGAGGACGAGTAAAACTTAGACATGGGGGTATTTGTTAAACCAAAAATTATGATATTTTATGTCATTTTATTGTCTAATAATTGCTCAAAATAAATTATTAATTTATGATTTTAATATCGTTTTATTTGTTTTGTAGGAATTTGAGAAATTTGAAGAATAAATAAATTACTTGAAAAAAAAGAGAGAAAGTTGAATAAAAAAGGGATTGGATTGAGAATAAGCATTGGATCAAGATTAAGGAACAAGAATCTGACTAGCGGTCCAGCCCAAGCGTCCAACCAGTCAGGCCTTTTTTTCCCCAGCTCTCTTTCTTTTCCTTTTTTCTTTCCCTTGGGCATGACTTCTTCCCCCA
This sequence comes from Selenicereus undatus, assembly GCA_017589665.1. Taxonomy (NCBI): domain Eukaryota; kingdom Viridiplantae; phylum Streptophyta; class Magnoliopsida; order Caryophyllales; family Cactaceae; genus Selenicereus; species Selenicereus undatus. The sequence goes on from JACYFF010031958.1 coordinate 97,900,096, forward strand.
GTTCTCAGCCCACGTCATTTCCCAGCCCAGCTCTCCTCTTCTTGCCTTAATCATCACTTGCTTGTCATGTGAGACAATCACAACCCCCCCACACCCTTCTCTTTCTTCTTTCTCACCCCTCAGTTTCCAGCCATGTGAAACCCGACAGAACCCAACCTGAAAACAGGGCAGCTCCTCAACTCTTCATCTTCCCCACCGTAACCGTCCTCAATCTTTCTCTTACCTCTCTTCCTCTTCTTCCGTTTTAGTCCAGCAAAACCGAAAGAAAACAATAGAGGGAACGAATAGAACAAAGCAGGTCGTGGCCTTTCACCTTCTTACCCAGTCGTTTCACTCTTTCTCTCTCTTCCTTCATTATCTATCATTTTCATCATCATCACTTGGTCAGTTTTATGGGTCATAAATTTGATAATTAGGGGAGGGCAACGAATGGACGAATGGTTGCGTTCTGGGCGAGCATCAAAGAAGGGGGCAAGCTTTTTAATCGAGGTCGGGCAGAGGAGTTCAAAAAAGGAGATTAGCGTAGAGATTACAGTAGGAGTAGTATTAGAATTTTCTTTCCTCAAGTTTCAGTTTTCATTTTTGGTGTTTTCAGGTCCTGTTTACAATTTCGCAAATTGCTATTATTGAATTTGCGTACATTGAATTCAAATTAAGCTTTCTGATTTGGTTCAAATTGTTCTGATTTGGGTTTGAATTAACATGATTCGTGATTGAGATTGATTTAGTTTAGTGGTACTTGGTTATGGCCATGTGAAGGTTCTTGCTTTTGATATAGGCGTTGTCTCTGCTGATGGTTCGTTTGCTCTGTTTATGCCTGAGTTCCTCTGTGTTTGCTTCCCCTCTGTTTCGTGTATGGACAAGGAACGAAAAATTACAGCTAAGTGTTGAGGGCTCAACTTATTTACAGTTTGATGCTTCATTCTCGTTTTGGTTCTTTGCCTTTGAAAGTTAGAGCTTGAAATTCCATGAATTTATATGGTTTACTTAATCTAATAATGGGTAGAATAACTTTTAAATTAGTTTAGATTTTTTTTTGGTAACCCAAGTGCATAACCCAGCCCTGAGGATCGATACTCATAATTCGTACAACGATAAACCATACGCTTGCGGGAAATCACAACAACCAACAAGCTTATTACTCAAATCAACAGTAACTCGCGATATTGCTCTACTAACTTGGCATAGGATAGGATTATTCATTTCAGGCCATGGGTTAAGTAGACATGGGTGAATCAAATGACAGGGGAATGGCTCAAAGGGGGTGACAAACAGATCATAATAACACAGGGTGGCTTTTTGGCTCATGTGGCATTATAAACAAACGAATGCCTCAATCATATTAACACCATGCACATGCCAGCCGTGACCTCGAAGAGGGTTAGGTCAAGTTCTAGAGATGCCTATGCAAAAGGGTGAACACTCATGAAAAGGATGTTTAAGACCATGTAAAGTGAATGGTCATTACAGGCTCAAAAATCTCACTAGGTCTTCTACCAAAATCAAGAACTAGATCAAATGGCCAACAATCAAGGTTTAATCAGTTGACATCACAGCAGCCCTCAAGGGCGAATACACAAGCACACATAGCCCAGCAATCAAAAAAATTTCCAAAACAGTTTCAAAAGACATTAGCCCAAATTGAGCCTCATTTGCCACAAACCACTACAACCAACTGATCATATCATCACCCCTTGAATATCATCATTAGAGGGGTTTTCGCAACCTTTTTTTCTTTTTTTTTTTATTTTTTTTCAAAAGCAATAAAATTAGCTAAATGATCCATGAGCAGATAACTAAAGAGAATGGTGAAAGGGTTACCTCGTGGTCTTGTACGACCCTGCTCATCACGTTTCTGTTTCAGATCAATGGTTAGGAAGAAAATATATATAATGCATCTTGTACCTAAATGGAATGTCCTACACGCCCACCTAATGCATTAAATGAAATGAAGATCTAAGAATGTCTCTAAACTAGAATGAAGCCTAAAGTTGTAAATGCAAAGAGGTATATACGCATTGCAACCCGCTAAACAAGTATAGATATCCCCCCCATGCTTGGACTGTTCATTGTCCCTAATGAAAATGATATGCATAAGAAGAGAAAGGGAAGGGTAGTACAACTTACAGTCACTGGGAGCTATCAGGCCCAGGAGATGGCCAAAAATACGGAGGAAATGGGTAAAAGGTAGACGAATGGCCTGGATCATAGGAGGGAAAGGACGACGCACCCCCTTGGCCGCCCCGGAAGGTGCGAAAGCCCTCATCCAATTGTCTAATGGACTCTGACTGACGCCAGAGTAACTCATTCATCCGCCGGTGCTCCTCATACTCCCGAACTTTCCTCATAGCCCGTTCCTCCTCTCGCTGAATCCGCCGCCTCTCCCTCTCTACCTGGCGGTTAACAAAACCCCGAAAGTAGGAGACTCCCTCCTCAATGGAGTACATGCGTCCAGATAGACGATGAAGGTCCTCACGCATGCCAGCGTAGTCCCCTCGAAGACTCGAAACCTCCATTTGGAGGTTGGAGAAGGATTGGAGGAGGACGGGGCCAAGCGGCATATAGGCCATAGCAGAAGAAGAGGACCCCGTATGTCTCATAGGGAGAAGGTGGGTGAAGTGGTGGTGGAGGTGGTCGAATGGCTGCCTCCTCAGCATGGATACCCTTAGGCTCGGGCCCTCCTCAGCCCGTATCAACGTCATCCTTCTCCTCATCGTCATCACCACCCCCTCCTCATCATACTCAATATCCTCATCTGCGGCTAACTGTTCCTCCCTAGGTAGAAACGTTGCCCGAATAATCCGACGGTCACAGTTCCAATTCCTCTTGGTGGCGACTGTGGTGTGCTCAACATTAGGAAGAGTGAAGAGGATGGCTTTGTGGTGGCCGGTGGGGGTACCTAATAGTGTCACCTCGGGTGTCAATAATGTGCATATGATGGAGGGTGCCGATATCGAGGTGACCACCTAGAAAATTGGGCTCGAGAGTAGAGAGCCTCGAACTGTGGCCTAAGGCAATGGCAATAGCGGTAACAGTGCCGCCAATGCTTATGACGTTCTTATTGTTAACCTTGGCTACATCCGCCTAGTGGCGGATTATAAACGCCCCTGTGTCCATGGGGGTGCCCGACATTACACACCAAATAATGAACAACTTTGCCTTCTGACAACCATTTTGGTTATCGTTGCGACCAAAAATGATATTCGCGGTCAAGTGCTAAAGATAACGCAGGTTGACATTACAGATATCAGTGGCCTTAGCCTGTCGGGGGTCAAAAACTCTAGGTCTCCCCCACCGGTCAGTGTAGTCCTTCTGCTTGGAGCATGTAATGCTCGTCCAAACGGGGTCGGGTCACTACAATGAGGGCACATCTCTCTATGCCTCGTCGACCACCGAAAACTTCAATAACCTTTTAAACATCCACAAGTTCATCCGGTGGTCCATATCGAACATGCGAACGCTACCTTAAGACCCCTAGAAGTACCATCCCAATCGATATGTAAAGAGCTCAAAAACTCAATCATAAGACGGTCATATGATGTACATTGCATGCTAATGTACCCAGTCCATCCGAGTCTATCAATCAGAGTCAACATGTCATCCAACATCCCCAAAGTCCTCAATGAATCAACATGAAAATATTTTTGCTCACTAGCGTTCCTAGTGGCTAAAATCTCATATCTAGACTCTTATTCATCACTAACAAACTGCAAACCTTTAGTGCTAGCAGGCAAAATTAGAGGGTAGGCATCATTTATACCTTCAGCAGAAGCAGTTGCAGCTGAAGAGAAGGTAGTTCATGAGGACTTCTTGGGTTTGGGTGGAACCCTGGAACCCTCTCCAACTCGTTTCTTGCCCATGATTGTGAATGAAGAACATATTGGGGTGTGAGAGTGAGGGTAGAAGCTTAGAACAGCAAGAGGAGGTGCAATTTCTCGCTCTACAACCTTCGACCTCAACAATGGAGGTTGGGGTTTTAGAGAGAGAAAATGGGTTGTGGGGGTGGGGTGAAAATGTGAGAAATTTTGAGAGGAGAGTGGAGGAAAGTGAAGGAATTGAAAAAATTTGGGGGAAATTTGAGAGCGTGGGAAAGGATTTAAGTGGGTAATGGTGAGAGAGAGAGGAGGGCTGTGTGTTTTTAGAGAGAGAAAATGCAGAGCTCGAATGGGGAAGAAAGAAGAAGAAGAAAGAAATCGAGCCTTTGGCTGATTTTTAATGTGACATGGCCGTGCCACATTGTTGTCCTTGCGCTGCAAATTTGAAAAGGTGGCACGGTCGTGCCACTAAGCATGGGGCCACCGTGCCACTTTTCTGAGCATCAAACCATGATTTTCATGCTCTATCTTTTTTTTTCCCCTTAAAGTTTGGAGGGGGGTGGCATGGTCATGCCACCCGCCATGGGTTACCCATGCCAACTTACCGCCTCCTAATTCACTCATTTCAAATAGCTTGCTTCTTTTGTCACTCAGTTTTTTCGCTTGAGCTTTTTCCTCTCATCTTTTTTTTTCATTTTCATTTTTCTTCTTTTTTTTCGAAAGCAGTAAAGCTTGAGTTGTCTCCCAAGAAGCACTTGTTTTAGGTCCTTAGTTTGACCATTACCTTAAACTGACAGATGATGACAGGATGGAGGAAGGTGGAGATGCTGAAGTGATGAGTGGCGTTGCCTCTAACACCTCCCCAGGGCGAAAGGTAGTGCCTCCAAGAGTAGTAGGAATGGGTGAATGTAAATCAAACAGCGCTACAGACCTCATATGAGGTCCTCTGTCCCCATCAAACACTGTGACGCCAGAATTAGCTGCGTGAAAGACATAATATGCAGGGGCCTCAGGAGATGAAGGAAGAGTGGGAACTGAAGATGGTATGGGTGGAGGGAAACAGAAATCAACCCTCTCACCACAAAACTGGAAGGATACAGTTCCTACTCGCATATCAATCACCACCCCTGCAGTAGCCAGAAACGATCTCACAAGGATGATGGGGATTTGAGAGCTTTCATCCATATCTATCACAATAAAGTCGTAGGGGATGATGAACTTACCCACGTGGACAGGAACGTCCTGTAAAACACGCGCAAGTCGCCTGAGGGTGCAATCTGCTAGCTGTATGATCGTGGTGGTGGGTTTCAAATGCAACTCAAGCTTCTTGCACAGAGAGAGAGGCATTAAACTTACACTAGGCCCCAGATCACAAAGGGCTCTCTCGATTTGCATACCCCATATACAACAAGGGATAGAGAAGCTACCATGATCCTGCAACTTCGATGACGACTAACTTTAGACAATTGAGCTACAGACCTCTCACATAGGGACCACTGGGACTCCCTCAGGCTCACCTTTCTCGGAAATGAGCTTTCTCAAAAAATTGAAGTAGGCCGGTGCTTTCTTGAGAGCCTCCAAGAAAGGATTATTAACGTAGACCTACCTTAGAATATCCATGAATCGCGCGAATCTGGGCTCAAGTTGAGAGAGCTTAGCCCAAACCAACCTCTGAGGGTAAGGAATAGGAGGCTGATAAGGTCGGACTGGAGGAGGTTGATGACCCTCCTCTTCTTGATTCGGAGCCCCTTCCTTCCTCAATGTAGTTGTTCCTGTAGAAATAGGAACTGTAGCCACTTCATGAAGTACCATCACATGACTCTCCACAGCCCCCTCATTTCTCGTGTAAACAACATTGATGTGACCGCTGGGGTTGACTTTGGGCTGGCCCGGTAGTTGCCCCTGCGGTCGGGGCAAACTGCTAACCTGTTGAACGATCTGTGCGATCTGAGTGTCCATCACCTTTTGATGGGAGGCCATGGCGTCGAACTTAGAGTTCAGTTGATTGATTTGCTCACTAAGAACCTCATTTGTCTTGGTTTGGGTTGCTATGAAGCGCTCCATAAGGTTCTCCAAGTTGGCTTGGGTTGTAGGGTGCCCTATGTTGAAAACCAGGGGGCTGAGGTTGAGAGGCGTTGGGTGGCAATGGGTTGTTGTTGCGGTAGGAGAAATTAGGATGATTTCTCCAACCGGGGTTGTATGTGTTTGAGTAAGGGTTGTTCTGTGGTGGTGGGCGTGGGTTGAAATTTTGCATAACATTGGCATGCTCTACTCCTTGGAAAGTAGTGTGGCACTCAGAAGCAGCGTGCCCTTGGATGCCACAGATCTTACATGAAGCCCCAACCTCAAACATTGCACCTAAAGAACTCCCTGCTAGACTCCTTGAAAGAGGAGTCCCAATCCTATCAAACCGCTGTGCTAGAGCGTCTACCTTGCTAGCTAGCAAGTCCACATCGTCGACTCCATAGACCCCATTGGTCCTTTTTTGGGGCTGCCCTCTCACTGGACCTATGGCAGTTGTTGGAGGCTATGTCCTCCAATAAGGCCTTCGCAACCTCTATTGATTTCCCCATAAGTGCGTCGCTAGCTATAGCGTCAACAGACATCTTCAGGGACTGGTTTAATCCATTGTAAAAGGTTTGGATTAGAAGCCAGTCGGGTACTTCGTGGTGGGGGCATTGGCGTTGAAGATCTTTGAACCATTCTCATGCCTCATAAAGTGAATCATCGGCTCGTTGAGATAAGGAGGTGATTTCCGCTCTCAACTTAGCGGTCTTGCCTGGGGGAAAGTACTTGCTTAGGAATGCAGTCGATAAGGCCTCCCAGGTAATGAAGGAGTTAAGATCTTTATTAAGGAGCCAATCATGGCTCTATCCGTCAGTGAAAAGGGGAAGTGTCGTAGTCTGATTGCGTCAATGGAGACCCCCTTGAGCTTGATGGTGTCACACTTTCCTAGGAAGTTGCGAAGGTGAATGTGGGGATTCTCCGTGGGACGTCCACTGAATTGGTCTTTCTCCACGAAAGACACAAGAGCGCGCTGCAACTCGAAGTTGTTCCCTTCGACGGCCGGGGTTGACGATGGACGAGGTGAGGCCGGTGGCCTTTGGTAAGACATAATCCTGCAGCACCCAAGGATTTCTCTCGACCATGATGACTTGTTGCTATTGTCGCTTCCTCGCATAGCTCTGCCTTCGTGCAGTGGCTTCTATCTTAGGGTCAAAGGGAACGAGTGGTCGATCCCTCTGATAGCGCCTGTGCATACAAAGCCAAAAACTACACCAAACGTAAGCAAGTCCAAGTAAAGCTAAAAGAACAAGGAGAAAAGGAAAAAAGAAAAAGAAAAAGAAGATGTCTAATCTAGAGCATTTTGAATCGCTTTCGATGTTGAAACAACCAAGTTCCTCGATAACGGAGTCAAAAACTTGTTGTCTTAAAATGTGTTACCGCAAGTGCACGGTGCCAGTTGTAGCTAGCAACGACAAGTACTGGTCGTGTCCACAGGGAACTTGGTTTCAATCACCGAATTCAACTTTAATACTTGAGTAAGGCAAAAATCCACTTTAGTTAAACATTGCTGACTAATAGTACTATTCTGCTGAATTATCTAATTCAATGTTAACAAGGGTCCTAAATTGGGGTTCACAACACTATTATGCTATATGAATCACAATTAGGTCAAGCAAACTATGCCCATGAGTAAATTGAAGATGAGAAGGTTACCATTTAGAGCGCATCTAAGTCTTCTCTTAAAGGTCAATAGATTGGTTAAACTAATCTTATTTATCTATTTTCATGAAACTAAGATTATCAAAGCCACAAGATTTCGTAATCAATTATTTCCAATTGAAACCCTAAGTGGATCAATTGCCTACAAAGTCGCACCACATAAAGGATTCAACTTTCGTTGATCTTCTAGACCCTAATTAGAAGCAGTGAATAAAACGCTTTCAAGCAATTCAGCAAACAGGTGGCGCACTAAGCAGGAATTCACACTGCAGTCATGGACATGATTCACATAAACCTAAAACCTTATTCACTTTTGCATAATAGGGGTTACACCCAATCTAAGACAACTAATTTAGCCCCTAATCATTCTTTCAATCACAACCACAATAAAAAACGTTAAGAACGTGATTAGAGGTACAAACTTTGAACTAGAACACAAGAGAAAGAAGGAAAAGAATGTACTTTAATTAATCGTAGCAACAATCCACAAATTCGTATCCAATCAATCTTCAATCCAATGCTCAAAATTCAGGGAGAATATTGAAACCTAAAACACTAAAAGTCGCTGTTTTTTTAGAGATGGCCACTCTAGAGAAGAAATATTACAAGATGGCTAATTACATCGCATTCCCGCAATTAATCGCGATCAACTAAAGTGGCATGGTCGTGCCACGTGGCACGGTGCCACCGTGCCACTTCCCAGCCCAACATCCTCCTGCTTTCTGAGCGTGGCACGATCGCGCTGCTCGACATGGGGTCACCATGCCACATCTCTAGGCCTTGACAACCTCCTTTTTAGCTCGAAACCCACCTTCCTGGCCTTCTTTTCGCTCGACATTAGCGGGTTTTCCCTCTTTCTTTCAACCAAACTCCTGAAAAGCATAAAAACATATCATATAAGCAAATTCGGGGTAAAGAAGGCCTATTCGACCATTATACTTTGAAGCTCAACCCAAAAACTGCACAAAGGAGATGCTAAAATTAAGTCTTAAAGAGGTAAAATGGAGGTTTATCAAAATAACAAAGGGAGAACATTGAACAGATTGACACGTTGAACTCCTTTAATTAAATGAGTTTGGTTTAGGTCGATATTCTTGACATAAAAACGTCTGTTTAACCTATTTAGTTAAATGGATAAAATAGGTCAATCAATTTACCCATTATTATTTACCCGTTACCATTTTGTTTGATAATGAATACAAAAATAAAAAATGAAAATGAAAATGTGAATTATGATGAACTGGGGGAGTTTTAGGCAGTCACCACTTAATGTGGCATGTAAAGTTCATTTTTAACGCTATGTATTTACATATTAGTTGAAAAAGTCAAACAGGTAAATGGGTAATTAGGTGACTTGTTTATCATAAATAGGTTAAACAGGCCCATCAGTTTAAAAATTAAATTGGTACAGGTCAAGGTTTTCTATTCAGTTTGATAAACAGGTTAGGTTCAAGCGTTTAGATTCTTAAATTGTTTTAGTTCGACATAAACACGAATCCAATCCGACCTAGCCTATTTCGCATTTCTAATGTTGAACATTGAAAGGCCCAGTTGCCGGCTAGCAATATTAGTCAAATAAAACCACCCCCCAAGAAAAAAGCAAAAAACCCAAAAAAAAGGCTAGAAGATCCCTAAGAGCTATGTGGGAGGCACAAGGCACAAAGTCTGACATTCCACTTCAATAATATACTAGCCCAAGTCTAACCTCTGCTGATAGATCTCAATCTAATTTAATTAAGTTGCGCTTTACATTTCATTTCGACATTCAAAATATTTATGCGATTCCAACTCGAAACGAAAAAGTGACCTCAAAATTATGCTTTGTATAAAATCAATAAGAACTTATACATAAATAACTAAACCAGTAAATAAACAAACAAATAAATAAGCCAAAACATTTATTAATCCCAAAAGGGAATTGTTTAATTTCAATATATGTGTGTGTATGTGTGTGTGCGTGTGTGTGTGTTAAAGGGGGTAAAATAAAGGTGATACTAAATTTGGGGAAAGATAAATCAACTCAAAAAAATGATGATGATGATGATGATGATGATAATAATAATAATAATAATAATAATAATAATAATAATAATAATAAT
>JACYFF010031958.1:97909745-98001697 GCA_017589665.1 Selenicereus undatus
ATAATAATAATAATAATAATAATAATAATAATAATAATAATAATAATTAGAAACCCCAATTTTACTGCCGCTTCACCCCTTTTTTCTTAACCAAATGCCCCTGTATCTGTTTTCATATGATCAAACCCCTACCCCGCTGCCCCTTGTCTCGCTAGGCTGCCAGCCAATCGTGCGCCACAAGCCACGCCATCGTCAAACCTTTCCCAACCGCCAACCCTCCGTCCCATTCCTTCTAGTGGCTTGTTCATGGTGTGTTTGGAGGTGAACCATAACCCCCTCTTACTTATTTATCCTCTTTTTACTCTCTAATTTAATCAGCTAATGTGTTATTTTAGCTTAGATAAATGTTAGTTTGTGTTAATTTAGTGTCTATAATTGTAATATGAGGATTTGAGTGAGTTGGTTTGGGGGTTGTTCACAGAAGAATTAGATATTGAACATGGGTTATGGCTCGTGCTCTTGTAAGTAGATTGAATGAAAATTAAAGGAGTTTTTGATTATGTTGAATGAAATTGAAAGTCGATTTTTGTGTTGGTGCTAAATGTTTCCATTTGAGGCTTGAGGGGTGTTTGAGGTTGAAGACGGAGGAAGGGGGAAAAAGAGAGCTATTTTTGAGAATTTTGAAACTAATTAACTTAAAAATGAATTTTGAAATTTAATGTTGGGAGATTTAGTGGTGTTTTAATGAAAATTTTGCATAATGGTAGTGATTAAAGCAATTGTGCAATTTGATTCTCGTAGTTTGATGCAAATAGTGAGATAAATGAGTTAAAGATGGTGATTACTTAGTGTTTTTGTAACTCAGAGATCCATGCTTGAGTGTTTGAAAATGAGATATGTGGGTAATTTACATTTGGGTGCATCGAGTTTTGCTGTAATCATTTAGAAGACCGGCTTCTCAAAAACTTTGCTGGCAGGATTATCGAGTTTTTACGCTGTTTACATTTGGGGGACAAGTCACTATTCAAATAAATAAAAATTTATTTTAAGTCCCTAAACTTTTCATATTTGCAAATCTACCATCAATCCTTAAAAACTTACTTTCGAAAAATTTAAAATTGTGTTTGTGGTTTTTTGCTCACTAATAGATCTTGACGTCCTCTTTCATCTGGTATCAGAGCTAAGTGTGCAAAAATAATTAAGATAATTAAGCTAATTAATAAATAATTAAGCTAATTAACTGCGATTAATGCTTGAATCATCATCTGCTTTCCCTGGTCCTAATTATTCACACATTGTCCACTCACCTAAATTAATACCTCGTTAGCTCTTTAATTAAATTATATCACTGATATAGCTTTAGAATTAAAAGCAGAATTAGCTAAAATTATGACTGAACTGAATGAGCTTAAGAGTCAGTTAACCGTTGTTCATCTTTCTCTTATTAACGAAGTTAGACATAACGAAATAGCTACTCCTAGTATTAGTACTGCTTTTCAGCATAAATATCATTTCCAAAACCCAAAGAATAAGATTCCATTTCTTTTGCAAGAAATAAAAATCCAGAAAGAAGTAAAAGATCAATCTGGTAAAAAATCGACTGAAAAGAAAGAAAAAGACGATGGAGTATAAACAATATACTTTTGAAGAGCTACAAAAAATGTTCAATAAAGAACAAAATCCGGATGAATAAAACAAAATCATGCGAGCAATCAGTGATAAACATGACGTTTTGTCTGATGATAATGAAGAGACTAATAATGTCCAATTATAGAAAGAAATATATCAGCAGATGAATCTGATTAAATAAGAAGACCTCAATGTATTAGCATTAGAAGAAATTAGGAGAAAACTTGATAAGAAAAATGGAAAAAGGACTATTGAAAACGAAATCGATGAGCATGGAGAGGAAATCGATCTATATGAAACAGAAACTAATCTAGTTAAGAATGTTGTTCATAAACCTAAAGAATTTGGTGAACCATCTAGAAGAAATACTTATTTCCTAAGACCTAGGTACATTTTAGCAAAACATACAAGCAATTTTTCCTTCGGGTTTATCTCAAGGAAAACCACGACCTATGAAAAAATTAGCCTTATTCCAATTAGTCAAACTGGATATATCTTAAACATTGATGAAGCCCGTAATAGAGAATAAATATTTGAGCACTGAAAAAGAGGAAGGAATAGTATTTTAAACCTAAATACTACATGGACTGCGGGAAACTTTCTAAATTATATCGAGCATAGTTTCCCCGACACTGTAGCTAACTGGTATGATTCATTAAGCGAAGACGGTAAAAATACACTAAGAATGATGGAAACACCAGCTGCTATGTTCAAAAACTTGTGCAAAGAAATTGAAACTGAATTCATCGGAGCTAAAATTGATTCTAAAGAAAAAGCAAGAGAATGGGAAAGAAAGATTAACAACATAGAACTATGGGATATGAGATATTTAGAAAATTATATTGTTGAATTCAATCAATACTATTACAAAATTGGGCATAATCAAACAAATCTTGGTATATTCTATGACAAATTGTCATATCCTATAAATTCCATAATTAATGAAAAATACATGCCATGGCTTGAACGAATAGATGTTGCTGATACCCTTTGTTTAAGAATTTTCTATTTACGAAAATTAGTTAATGAACAATGTCTTGATCTTTAAAAGTAAAAGAAGATTAAGAAGCAACTCTTAACTTGCTGAGATTCACCTCACCAATGGGGAAAGGAACCTGAGAAAAGAAGAAAAAGAAAATTCTATAAGAAAAAGAGCTTTAACAAGTAGAGATGCGAAAAATATAGAAGAAAATATTATAACAAACCAAGTCCTAAAAAACGAAGATTTTTAAGAAAGCTGCTTATTGCCCTGTAGGAAAAAACAACTGCAAATGTTGGGCATGTGGATAAGTAAGGCATTATGCTAATGAATGCAAAAATAGGAAGAACAACAAACTTATTGAAATCTTGGGAAGCCTCGATTATGTTGAGCTTAGTGAAGATGATGCATTAGACCTAGCCCTAAGTAACAATAAAAGAATTGTTGAAATTATATTGGACAATGAATATGAAGAAAGTGATTATGAAGAAACAAGTCATATGATGGAAAGTAGTCCGGTTAGCTTCGGTGATCTTCAAGGAGAAGAGTGTGTTGTAGACCATGATTATGATGAAGTCAAAGGGGATTGGGTTCTTACCATAATCCAAAAAGACATGATCTACGAAAACATCTATTTTTCAATTAACAAGCAAAATACGTATGTGAAATGATGAAAAGAGATCTTGAGATAAATGATTGTGAGTATGACGTTGGGGAAGTTAATCTGATTAGTTAGGAGAATATCCTTCAGCATAACAAAGATAGAAAGTATAGGTATATCTATGTCGGAAGCATCCAAGTTCAAATCACTCCATTACAGTATTATGGTAAAGATATTGACCTTTAATCTTTACTCTGTGATATTAGTCACACCAAATTTAATGATTAGATCATCACAGGGATAAAAACCAATTTATGTAATGGGTCAGTACGATTCAATTGCCGACCAGGATATTATGTGAGTCTAAAAGATGAATTTGCTAAAAACTTCTGATCCCTTAAAATAAAAATAGTTGGGATGGACATGAAAAGAAGAGGATATCCTTTAAGGATATTTTGAAAAATTATCTACAAATTAGATAATACAATAGATCCTAGGACTACTATAACAATGATAGAAGTAGAGAAATTTGAAAATCCCACCCCCATGCAAAAGACCCAGATGATTAAATCCAATCCTCAAGAGATAAAAATTGACCATTCATGGATATCTAGCTTTACCAATCCTACAAGGATCAATAAGAAAAATAGAATAAAGATTGATGAGGAAGGTAAAATCACCATTAAACCCCACTATTAAGAAGTATGAGTACAAGGTTAGATTGGGGAGAAGGATCTTCATCCGCTAAAGAAGAGCTTAAAGAAGATTATACAATTAGCATGACTAGTGAAATGGGTAGAATGAGTTTTGAGGTTGCAAGACCCAATGTAGACCGAATTATGAGTCCAGATAGAAAAGTCATTGGGTACAAAACTAGAACTGTTAGTGAACCCATCTATGAGGATGAATTAGTCAAAAATATGACTGTGAAAATATGCTATGAAGCTACCAATATAAACCCTAATAGCATCTATATCCCAATAAAGGTATGTTTAGAAGGATATGATAAATATGAATTGTGTGCTTACATAGATAGTGGTTGTTCTGTGTGCTTTGGGAAAAGATCATTATTTTCTGAGTTTATGTGGAAAGGAGCTAAAAATATTTTATAAGTAAGGATAGCTGATAATCGTGTTATGAGCCACAATGAAATCATAGAAGGGTTATCCATAGAATTAGGAGGAGTTCTATGCATTATACGAGTTCTATGGGCAACTGATCAATCCTATCATGATATGATTATTGGAAATAATTTTCAAAGATTGTATTCTTTATGCACCCAGACCATAAACCAAATAATATTTACAATTAGTTGTAAATCAATCCCTATTGAAAAATTAAGTAAGGCTTACACTCATAAAAAAATTGAATTTACACGCAGCCAGCGTGGTGAGACGGTAATGCTTGCACAACGAGAAGTAGCACTGACAATCTCATTACTTGAGTTATCTGCTAAAGAACAAATTGTTGAGCAGTAAGAAAAATTATGCAAAGAACTCTACTCTAGCAATCCTCTGAAATTTTGGGATAAAGACAAAATATTTGCTAAAATCACTTTATTAAATCCCAACACCATCATTCAAGTTAAACAAATGGTGTATACACACCAGGACGTCCAAGAGTTTAATAAATAAATCAAAAAACTTCTGGATAAAGGATTGATTAGAAACAGTAAGAGTCCTCACATCAATCCTGCTTTCATGGTAAGAAATCATGCTGAAGAAAAAAGAGAAAAAGCTAGAATGGTAATCAATTATAAAAAGCTTAATGATAACACTGCCTTTGATGGTTACTATATTCCTAACAAAATAGTCCTTTTCAAAAGAATTCAATGAGCCTCTTGGTTCTCGAAAACAGTTTACAAAAGCGGTTATTGGCAGATAAAAATGGATGAGGAAAGTATTCTTTTAAGTGCATTTAGTACCCCAAAGGACATTATGAATGGATAGTAATGCCATTTGGTCTTAAAAATGCACCCGAAATATTTCAGAGAAGAATGGATAACATCTTCAAAGACCTTAATCATTGTTCTTTAGATTACATTGATGATATCCTTGTCTTTTCCAAAACCATAGAGTAACACAAAGATGATGTCTTAGCTGTCACCCAAAGATGCATTGATCATGGTATTATACTTGGAAAAAATAAATGCATTTATGCTAAACAAGAAATTGAGTTTTAGGTTTAGAGATAAAAGCTGAACAAATTGTTCTACAAAAACATATTTTGGAAAAAATAGAAAATTTTCCTGAAAAAATTGAAGATAGGAAGTAACTACAAAGGTTTCTTGGATGCCTCACCTATGCTTCGGACTTCATTAAAGATTTGGCTATACTAAGAAAACCATTACAACAAAAACTCAAGAAAGATGTGATATGGACATGGTCTATCAATTATTCAAAGATTGTTCAGAACTTCAAAAAGATGTGTAAAAATCTTCCTGTTCTTAATTTACCTAATGAAGAAGATTTAATTCTTGAGACAGATGATAGCAATGAACATTGGAGTGCGGTACTCAAAATCAAAAAAGGAGAAAAACTTTGTAAATATTGCAGTGGAAGCTTTAATAAAGCAGAATGCAAGTATCCCACAATGGAAAAGAAAATCCTTGCAGTTATAAGGGGAATTGAAAAGTTCTTAATCTTTTTAGCCCCAAATTTTTTTCTTATTCAAACTAATTGCAAAGGAATACTTGGTTTTGTGAAAAAGAATTTATCAAATATGCAAGCGCAAAGGAGAGTCCTACGTTGGAAATTATGGCTTAACCAATTTTCCTTCTTTATTGAAAATATACAGGGATCAAAGAACTCTCTAGCAGATAGTTTAACTCAAAAACTCGCCAATTATGATCATCAAAGCCAACCTCCTGCCAAAAAAGGAGGAGATCCTTAATGAAATGTCATTCCTACTAGAACGGATTATGCCTTCTAGTAAAGTCCTTATCGATAACCTAGACTTCTATACAAAAAGTAGATCACGTTTTGGTCTACTATCTACTGCCTACCTAATAGCCCAAAAATTTTACCTTTTAGAGTTACAAATTAATTACCTATAATGTTCTTATGATATCCAAGAAAAAACAAGTTCTCATGTTCAAGAGAAACGGTTCAATGAGTGGTATGCAGCCTGCATCGACTTCTATCATCGTCATTCTTATAACATTTGGGAGTTTTGGAGTACAACGATCTATTTTTTCGACAGATTTGGAGTTGGTGGTATTTGTTTCCCAGCAAATTCATTTTCTTCAAATGACACTATCTATAAAGCCTGAAAATACGAGATAGTACTTTACTTCACAGAAATCCCCGAATTCAAATTTTCCATTTTTCTCAACCTTAACTAAATGTCAGCAATGTATGTTCAAAAGGATACTTTGGATTCTTACATTTCTTGAAGGTCCAACAAAAATTTCAGTTCGCAGATGCTTGACTTTAGAGGTTTATAGCGCTCTAATTGAATATGAAAATTAAAAAGTCAAACCAGTCCATTATCTTGTCTAAATCGTTGATTGCGACAATCTCAATGATCAACGATAAAATTGGATTCATAGAAATCCAGTACATTTGTTATTGATTCTGCTTTATCATGGGCCATTGGATTTTTCAACATTTATCATCAATATTGGGCATTAATCCAATGAGGAAAAACATTAATGCATTATGGAAACACTACTTTCGCCTATGATAATGAATTTAAAGACTACATGAAGGTGGAAGGAGCAATGTCAGAAGATATCTTTGATTATGTCTTTGATGTTGGAGCTGGAAAATTCTTATCAGAAAAAGAAAATAAATATCTCCTTGAATTATTTGAAGAATGGGACCAAGAGCATCTTAAGCAACTTGATGAAGATTTTGATGATTATCTGGCTAATGATGGTCTGAAAGATATAGTTGGAGATGAAGGCATGCAGAATCTCAATAATGATGACTAGTCTTGTCATCATTAAAAGTTCTGAAAAGCAGCTGTCCCATTATTGTACTATTGTGACAAGTGTCCGGTCTGTAAAATAGAGTGTGTACTGTAGCAACCAGTGTGTACTATAACCATGTGAAAAATCCTTATGTACTGTAACCATTAGGGTATCCTAGGTACCCCCATTCCCTCTATAAATAAAGAGGTCGAATGCTGAGAAGGCACACGGTCATTTGAGCATTTTTGAGCACAAGAGAAGTTGGGATTCTTCATTTCTCTATGAGAAAGCATCTCTAATGATCTTAGCTTAAGTCCCTCTTCCCGCTTTCCATTGTAATATAACCACTTTTAAGCTTTCAATAAAATAAAATTTTTCAGTAGGGAATGCTATTCAATCGAACCTTATGTCTTAAATATTGTAATTTCTTGATTAAAATCTCACTATCCTTCAAAATATAAAACTTGATTAGTGACTACGGTCTGAGGTAGGAAACGAAACATATATGTGTTGTGCCGGATCTAAGGGAGGTGGGGTTGAGATTAACAATCTCTGTAAACTGGAAGTTAGAGGAACGTAAGGGCCCAGCGGCGACTAAGTTCAGCTAATAATAGAAACTCTCTAATTAAGTTTTAATTATTTTTTCTAAGCATGGTGGGGCTATAACCACAAAAAGTATAATATATAAGATACAAGTAGTAGATTGTGATAACTAGTACAAGTAAAGTCTTTATAAGAAGTTTAATCAAACATGTTTCATGAAAAAAAAACCCTAAAAATAGCTTATTTACATAACTAGCCTCTTCTAGGGGCTTTTCTGCAATTTCTAAAAGCTCAAGGATTAAATTATAAATAAAAAGCATCAGAAAGTCACTTATATCAAAACTGGAGGTACCAAAGTATAAAGATTTTCAAAACCAGGTCTAACGTGTGAATATGCTAAAACTAGAGGTAGCAAAGTATAAAATTTTCGAGATAAGTTCTTGTGACGCAAAAAAAAAAAAAATAGAAATCAAAGTCCATTTGAGACCTTAAAAGCAAATACTTTTTGATTTGGGACTGAAATAGCATACCTGACATGAAAAATAAGTTTAAAGCCACAAATCGAACTTAGTTAATCCAAACCTCTCTTCAGGTAAATCACTAAAACTAATGATATTGTCACAACAACAACAACAACAACAACAACAACAACAACAACAACAACAATAATAATAATAATAATAATAATAATAATAATAATAATAATAATAACAACAACAAATGGCAATAATAATAATAACAACCATAATAGTGAGGACGATAATAACATTAATATTAATAACAATATATACAACAATATTAACCTGCCATAGCATAATAACATCAATACCATTAATGATAATAATAGCAACAATAATACAAGGAAGACATAATACAAACAGAAAATCAAAATCGATGTGTGTGCTTAAATAAATAACGATGAGTGAATTGATAATTAAGAAAAATCCCAAGGAAAACTGTGAACTAGTTACTAAGGTTTTTGAAAATTATTTGAAACTCCACTAACCAAAAAATATATATCTAGAGCAGAATTTCGGTCATCGTCAACCCATGAACAGATATTTTATAAAATAAGAGACATTTAAAAAACTTTAGGTACTTTTATTGTCTGTATTCTTTAAAAATTCATATGTTTCTCAAAATTATATAATTCCATGCAATATTCATGCAATGAGTCAGTTTGAACAATGTTTCATCACCTAATTAAATGGCCCCATCAGTTATCAAGCATTGGGGTTTATATAACACCCCCAAATTAAACATGTTTCACTGTTTGTATTTTTTTTTTTAAATCCTTCAATGAGAATCTGAGAAACCCAATGATAGGGGCGTTACCGCCGTCCAAGAGGACAAGGCTTGAAACATGAGTGCTGTAAATAACACAGTTAAGCATAGCTTCAATTATACACAAACACCTGATCAAATGCTATATAATCAACTGTTAATCAACATAAGGTTTATACACCCTAGTAAAATAATTCACCATATAATCTGTATCTCCATCCACTGAAGATTTCAATATACGACTTCAAAAATATGTGTGTACTATATCATGGTTGATCCACCCAGATTTCCTTGCTCAACTTATTCTCTTCCGTTGGCTTACTAGCATGAAGGAGATTCTCTAAGCATTTGCCTAAAACAAAATATGAAAAACATTTGGAACTGTGAGTCGAAGCTCAGTACATGCATTTATGTATTGTTAAATGATAATTGAAACACTGATTTGGGCCCACCTTGTAATTCATTTAAGATCAAAACAGGGAATGAGATGAATATAAAACTGCATTGCTAATTATTATCTGATAGTGAACCCCTTGATACTGTTACGATCTATGAATAGGTGTACACCTGCCAAGCCGATCGGGGGACCTGGCCTGAAGCCGCGCGGGTAACTGAAGGTCGAATGCCCTATAGATGATAACTGGCGGGGACCCAATTCTACTAAAGAAATATAATTATAGGTAAATGCAGTTAATAAACAATATTTACTTCCGGAATTTGTAACTTTACTGAAAATGGATTAATTAAAAAAACTTCCACAAGTCTAATAACCATAATTATCGAGGTCCACTATCAATTCCTCTGAAATTGATACGGTAAATGAAACTTGAATTGCAAAGTGGAGCCCAAAATTGAATTCTCCTAACGGGGATGATTAAATGAGATGAATAAATGTGAAAAATTAATAACATGACTTAATTAAATAAATAAATATGATTTAGGGTCGGACTATTACAGCCTTTCCCCCTTAAAGAGTTTCGTCCTTGAAACTTATGAACTTTGTCAAAACATGTAAGGTTATCTGAAATAAATATGGGTACTTGACTTTCTTTTCTTCCTCATTTTTCCCAGGTAGCCTCTGAGGAGGTATGATTTGCTCAAAGTGATTTGGTTAAAGAAATTTGCTTGATGCTTAATTACTGAATCCTGATCTAACATCTGGACTGGGTGCTCGTGAAACACAAGACCCTCAATGACCGCAATGGGTTTGATTATGACAACGTGGTCAGGATATGTAATGTACTGCCCGCATTGTGAGGTAAGGAACACATTATGCACATGTTTGAGCTATAGAGGTAGACTTGGTAGACAAGCTATGGAATTCGCCCTTTCAATGAATTGATATGGTCTAAAAGATCTTGGCCGCAATTTAGTTTCCAGTTCAACCTCATTACACCCTTAATTGATGAAACTTTCTGAAAAACCTTATCATATATCTAAAATTCCACGAATCTCCTTCCTTTATCAATATAGCATTTCTGTCGATTTCAATAGTACGTTTTCAAAAGTCTTCTGACATGAGTCATCTTATTGAATACTAGAGAAGATCTTCATGACCCAAAAGATGGTTTTGTTGTCAATGTATGCCTTCATTTTATCTTGATGTTTCATATAAGATTTTCTGCTGGGGCTATCACAACGTCGCCAGCTAGGAGTTCCATACTCTCTTCAAATGCAAATGTTGGTCGTAGGTCATAAAGTACTACCAACTTAGAAGAGTTGGATCCATGGATATTTTTAGGTGCTTGCCCATCCGTTTCAGGATGATAAGAACTGCTAAAGTTCAATCTAGTTCCAAAGGCTCTTTGAAGTGCTTAACAAAAATGGGCTTAAAATCTTTGACATCTATCAGACACTATATCTGAAGGAATTCCATGATAAAGTCCGTTGAAATTGAATCCCCTTCTCAAGATTTTGCTTTATTCTTTGAAACTCAGGATCACTATCCTGATTCACTCTGATTTCCTCCATTAGGGAGGGCTGTAAGGTAAGTGCCGACAATTGAACATTCGCCTTCCTATGCGACACTAATTGAGCGTCCAAGTCCTCAAGCTCTCTTCAGAGACTCACTTGAGTAATCACTACAGTGTTCAAGGTAAGTTGTGTGTTCCTATTCAGGGCATCTGCTACAACATTTCATTTTCTTGGTTAACATTGGATCTATAAGTTGAAATCTTTAAGTAGTTCTAATCAACGCCTTTTTCTCAGATTGAGCTTCTCCTGAGTGAAGACATACTTCAAACTTTGGTGATCGGTACTGATTTTCCATGGTATCCCATATAAGTAATGTCTCCAAATTACCAGTGCAAAAACTACGGCCGCTAACTCCAGATAATGGTTGGGGTAATTCTTCTTATAAGGCTTGAGTTGTTGGGAGCATAAGCCACCACTTTATCTTCTTGCTAACTTTGTAGCTTCTTTCAACCTATTGGCCAGGGAAGACAATATTTGACGAACCCTTCCTGAAACTCGATAATTCCCTGCTAAACCCAAAAAGCTTCTAGTCTCAATGCATTGGTGGGTATTAGGCACCTTGTAGCTGCTTTCACCTTTTGCAAATCAACTTTTATCTATTCCTTTGAAACCATATGTTCCAAAAATACCATTTCTTCTAACCAGTATTCATGCCTCTTGTATTTGCTATGTAACTAATATTCATTCAAGGTTTACAACACTGTCCTCAAATGAACAGTATGCTCATCTCTGTCCTTGGAGTATTTCAAGATATCTTTTATAAACACCACTATAACTTGTTTACATTGGTCCGAAACTCTATGCATACGATCCATAAAAGGCCGCAGGGCCATTGATTAGGCCAAAAGGCATCGCAATGAATTCATAATGATCCAAACATGATCCTCAATGCAGTGTTGGGGTTGTTTTGAGGTTTAAACCTAAGTTGACGGTACCTTGACCGCAAATCAATCTTGGAGAAGACTCTTGTTCCTTGCAGTTGATCAAATAAGTCATCTACTTGGGGCAATGGGTATTTGTTTTTTATGGTGATTTTGTTCAGCTCTCCGTAATCAATACATAACCACAAGGTTCCATTCTTCTTCTTTACAAATAGAACTGGGTACCCCATGGTGGCACACTTGGATGGTCTAATAAATCCCTTCTATGATGGCTCCTCTAACTGAATCTTCAGTTCTTTAAGCTCAATTGGGGTCATACGATATGAGGTTTTGGAGATAGGTTAGGCACCATGGATTAATTCAATCTCAAAATCACTTTTTCTTTATGGGACGATCCTGGTAAATTTTTTGGAAAACATCTCTAAATTCACAAACTATAGGGATATCGTAAGCTTTTTCTTCCTTTGGTTGAATGTTAGTAGCATAACACCAATACACAACATATCCTTGACATAAGAGCTCACTTGTTTTCGTGACAAATTTTGTTCCTTGCAATTGATCAAATAAGTCATCTACTTGGGGCAATGGGTATTTGTTTTTTACAGTGATCTTGTTCAGCTCTCTGTATTCAATACATAACCACAAGGTTCCATTCTTCTTCTTTACTAATAGAACTGGGCACCCCATGGTGGCACACTTGGATGGTCTGATAAATCCCTTCTGTGATAACTCATCTAACTGAATTTTCAGTTCTTTGAGCTCAATTGGGGCCATACAATATGGGGTTTTGGAGATAGGTTAGGCACCAGGGATTAATTCAATCTCAAAATCGCTTTTTTTTTACGGGGCGGTCCTGGTAACTTTTTCGAAAAACATCTCTAAATTCACAAACTATAGGGATATCGCCTGCTTTTTCTTCCTTTGGTTGAATGTTAGTAGCATAACACCAATACACAGCATATCCTTGACATAAGAGCTCACTTGTTTTCGTGACAAAATTTAAAGGGCATATTTTTCCTCTCTTTGCCCACGAAACATGTTTCTCTCCCTTGTTCACCTCTTGAAATAACTTTAGGGTCCTAATAATCTATCTTGACCTCATAAGTGCACAACCAGCTCATTTCCATAATGATATCAAAGTCTGACGAGTCAAATTGAATCAGAACTCCAGGGAATACTATCCCACCAATAGTAATTGAGACAAATTTATAAGAGATAAGACATTAAACTCTAGAGTTATTGGGTAACTTGATTCCTTAATTGGTTTCTCCCTCCTTTTTCTCAAGGTTCACTTGCATGGCAGATCGTGTGAATATAAATAAATGAGTGGCAACTGAATCAATTAATACACAAAATGACTTTGAAATTAAAAGAGAGTTCCCGTAACTACTGTACCAAAGGTGGCGTCTTCTTTCTTACTCAACATATAAGCCCTTCCTACAGTTGCGGGCCTTCGGGAACAGGCAGCAATGAAGTGCTCTGGGCTACCGTACCACGTGCATTTGCTAGTTCCCACTTGGCAATCTGGAGCGGTGTAGTTAGTTCTTTCACAAATCTGCTCCAAGTGAAGTTAGACCCTAAAAACCTCTTCTTAACAGTGTTCCATCAAATATCAGTTTCGCCAGTTAGATAAAATGTTTCAATGTTCACCTTTTTATCCCTTGGAACCTCTACTACAGGACGATTTTCTCCATTCCTCGAATCCATTCTTCAAGTTCCACTGAGTCATACTTTCCACTCTAGAATTCTTTAGTCTGAATGAGCTGAAGGTGTTTTTCCAAGGGGCAGTAACCCATCAAATTTCTCACTGATGTAATCTAAATGCATGACAAAAATTTTGATTGTCAAACTTAAGCCTTATACAAGTGATCTTCCGAAGGAAACTTAGATTGAATCAGCCAAAAAGGTGGACACATTGCCATTCCCCTTAGCAATGGATTCCACAAGTTGGACAACAATCAACTGCTATACAAAGCATAGTTAAGATCTACCTTCTGTTCAGACGTGCTACAAAATTATCATCTATTGACATGGGTGCAACCCAATCATAATCCAGCTACTAGCAGCAATTGGGGTCTTAAAACCAGGAAAAGGTGAGCAGAACTGATGAAGATGTAACATGAGAGTGAATGATGATGCAATTGGATGGGAAGATGCCATGAAGACAAAAAGCCCCTGGTCAAAGTGAGGAATATCCAGATGGTTGATGTTGATAATCTAACAAAGGCAATGGTAAATGGTATGTTACCAGAAAGTGCAGTGAAATATTTTTAAGAGTAATGCCTACTTCACATATTGAAGTGGAGTCAATGGACTGCTTGCAAGAGTTTAGGCAATTTAAGCAAGTCTTGAATTATAGTGGATTGAAGCAAAACATCTCTCTAAAGTGTCCTTAGTTTCTCTTCTATGGAATAGTCGATAGTCAATGGCTTCAAAACTTATGTATAACAGAATAAGCCTCTCTAAAATCCTACAGTTGAGGGGATACTACATCAAGAACCCCCTGTAGCTCACCTAGATGAGACTCTTGGGTTACTGAAGAAAATATATCTTCAATTATTAAAGCATATTGAAGTAATTGCCACTTGAATCCAAGAAATCCACAAAATGACAACCGTATGATGAGGAAACATATGCCCACAGTTGTAGATATCCATTGGCTTGGATAGTCTATACCATCAGACTTCTAAGCTGAATTTCATTGACCAAATGGTCTCCAAATATGCTGTACCTGGGTCATTATAAAGCTTACTTTCCGTACTTTGACATAGACTAATCAAAATGTCCCTATTTAATGGAATGCATAGGCTACAAGTGGGCTAAACTTAGACCTTGTGCATTGAAATTCTGCCCAGTTTACAAACTTTGACTTGCTAGCAATTTTGACTGACCAAATGACCTCCAACCCGTTTAAAACTTGTTTCACATGAAAGATATCTCTCTAACCATAAAGTCAAGACAGAAAACCCCTGGATAAATCATACTCATCATGGACAAAAGTTATCGCAAAGTCAGACCTTGTGCACTGATCAAAATTGCCAAGATTAAACTTGCGTATTCTGCCCATACTTAGTTTTTCCCTATGCATTTAACTTCAAAATGAGTCAAGGGTCCTTCACAGGACACATTTGTAACAAGCCCCAACCCTAGGGCTAGGAGTGTTAGTGATTCTTAAATTCCTAGGGCGAAAGGGACAGAGTTTCGCTTAAAAACTAACCATTTTCCAGGCTTAAAGCCTTACATCAAATCCCCAACACTGAATAGAAGTATAAAAGGATATTAAATCAAGCTCAACGGCTGCACACCGGAGACCACAACTCTACGGGCCACACGCCCGGAGTACTAGGGTGTACATCCCAAAAATAAACAATTCTAGCTAAAAGGACAACATACCATTCAGATGGGTGGCTCATATGGCCATACAGAACGACTTTTGCACATTATGGCCATACATACCTAAATGCATTGGAGGCACCTTTAACTTGTTGTTCGAAATCACCCTCGAATATGATGCTTGAGATCAAACTATATGTACATTATATGGATCCATTTGACAAAGAAGAATACACGAGTGGAATATCTGAGAGATAAATAGTCATTACTATTGTCACAAATCTCCAATGATATCATAATAATTCTCACTAACCAACTTTCTGGATCTCCTAACTCTACTTCGATGCTCCATACCCCATCAAGAAAATCTCAACTTGGCTTTGATACCAAATCTGTAACGCCCCCAAATTAAACATGTTTCACTGTTTGTATTTTTCTTAAAAAATCCTTCAATGAGAATCTGATAAACCCAATGATAAGGCATTGTCGCCGTCCAAGAGGACAAGGCTTGAAACATGAGTGCTATAAATGGCACAGTTAAGCATAGTTTCAATGATACACAAACACCTGATCAAACCCTATATAATCAACTGTTAATCAACATAAGGTTTATACACCCTAGTAAAATAATTCACCATATAATCTGTATCTCCATCCACTGAAGATTTCAATATACAGCTTCAAAAATTTGTATGTACTATATCATGGTTGATCCACCCAGATTTCCTTGCTCAACTTATTCTCTTCCGCTGGTTTACTAGCATGAAGGCGATTCTCTGAGCATTTGCCTAAAACAAAACATGAAAAACATTTCGAACTGTGAGCCAAAGCTCAGTACATGCATTTCTGTATTGTTAAATGATCATTGAAACACTGATTTGGGCCCACCTTGCAATTCATTTAAGATCAAAACAGGGAATGCAATGAATATAAAATTGCATTGCTAATTATTATCTGACAGTGAACCCCTTGATACTGTTACGATCTATGAATAGGTGTACACCTGCTAAGCCGATCGGGAGACCTAGCCTGAAATCACGCGGATAACTGAAGGGCGAATGCCCTATAAATGATAACTAGCGGGTCACTAATTAAATGATAAATCACTGTGTAAACTGATTCATTGATGTACTTACCGAAACATGATAACTTTGATAAATACACTCTGATTTCTAAAGATACAGGCAATGAACATACCTGAAGTCTTTAAAATGATATTTCACTTGATAATACTTATGCACAATGGAAACAATAGACTAGGCTCCGATTCTGCTAAAGAAATGTAATTATAGGTAAATCCAGTTAGTAAATAATATTTACTCTCGGAATTTGTAACTTTAATGGAAATTGATTAATTAAAAAGCTTCCACAATTTCAATAATTCAATATGAGATAAGTTACAACAAAAGATTTGAAAAATAAATCAATTAGGGTTATTGAACTTGAAATATAACAAACTGAAACAAAATAGACCAAATTGGAATGATTGAGGTGATAATGAAAAGATTTTAATTGATATAAATGAAATATGGGTTTTTGATATTTTCGAAATGGATAATAGAAGGCTTAATATCAAGAGAGTTGTTGTGAGGTTCATAAAAGCTAACCCCAATTGAGTCCAATAGACACTGATTTGAGTCAATACTATGTCCACATCTCAAATTTCATTTTCATGCTCATTTAACTCGGTTTTTCAACCCAAATAAGCTTCCATACACTAATCAAACTTGTTAAACTCACTAAACCTTGTAATTTCCTTGCAATACTCATAATTATGTAGAGACTTCTGATAATATTTCCAAATGTCACGATTTCTTTCTTCCGCCATATTACCATTTGATGGTCTACTTTAGAAAATCAATATCTTTCACTCCTGCTCTCCAATTGAGATATAAAACTCCAATATGAAAAGCTCACAAAGTCCTCTAAAACTTTCATTGCGAACACAAAAGATGATTCACATAGTAAGGCCCTTAAAATTGGGCTAGAACACAACCGTGCACAACTTCAGTCCAATCTGCGCAGTAGTAGCAAAACGACCATAACTTTTTCCACGGAACTTGGATTAAGGTGATTCAAAAGGAATTTGAAATATAACTTATTGATATATCTACACACGAAAAATCACAAATTTTCAATGAGCCAATCAATACCAGTTTTTTCGTAAAGTTCCCTGCTTCAGTTTGTTCCCGGTTTCGATGAATTTTGTGCAATTTCTGTAAATTAATCACAACTTTGTCCACACAACTCATAATTGAGTAATTCTAGATCCTATTGAAAGCTAACTCCTTGAGTTATCGATCCACCAAAAATCATGATTTTTCAATGTGCCAATCAATACCAGTTAATTCCTGAAGTGACCCTGTTTCTGGTCTGTTTAAGGCTCAATAATCACATATTTGCAATCTTTTCTTCACATAACCACCTACTAAATCAATCCTTAACCTATATAAATCAGCATAAATATCTTGATATTCATTACCAATACCAAATATCACAAAATCTCATTTAAAACAATTAAAATCCGTCATTGCATCCTAAACTTGCATAAACATGAACAACTTCAATCATTACTTGCTTTCAAGCATAATCAACAACCAAAAAATCAAAATAATACTTGTTTATATCAAGATAACATGATCCAAAATCAATCCAACATAAAAATCCAAATTTAAACATAATTAGACTAGGATTTACCTCACTTTGATGCTTGAAAAAGAGAATACAAGTGAGGTTAGATGTTTGTATGAGTGAGGGTGGTGATTAGGGAGGTTGCTGGTGGCTGTGGTGGCGGCTGGCGGCCAAGGCTGCTATGGAGGGGAGGGAAGAGAGAGAAATGAGAGCTTTGGTAATCTAGTTTGCTTACTTGGATCAAATGAGCCAAAGTTTGTTTACTTGGTTGAGAATGAAGCAAATATACTTGGATGCAAATTGACCTCAAAATCTAATTTTACTAATGGTAATTAGGCCTAATTAATCGTAATTAGCTAAACAAATAAGGCAAAGACTTGTTGGGCCGAAATTGGCCTTAAATGAGCTCGGGTTCGGAAAGAAGATTAAACCGAATGCGATTAATTTAATTTTAAACTTCCGAAGCTCAAAATCAAATTGTTGAAATGTTATGAAAAAAGATTTAATCTCTTAAACCATAATTATCGAGACCCACTATCAATTTTTTCGAAATTGATACGGTAAATGAAACTTGAATTGCAAAGTGGGACCCAAAATTGAATTCTCCCAACGGGGACGATTAAATGAGATGAATAAATGTGAAAAATTAATAACATACCTTAATTAAATAAATAAATATGATTTAGGGTCGGGCTATTACAGTTTACACCTCTCAGTTCATCTGTGCGACCTCAACTTAGGATCCCTGATCGGCATGTGAGGTGTACACATATCTCAATGACCGCATCGGACATCAACAATGGTTTCTCTTCCAGATAATAACTGGTAAAGTAATTTCAATCATACTCTTCTCCTCCCTTGTTTCTGAACTAAAATTAATTGAAATGCGAGCGCGCTAAATTATTCTGCAAGTTTATTTTACAATATGGGGATAAACATACTGTGCTCCAACTCATTTCTCGAAATATTTTTGTGTTTTCTATTTAGGTAAGGAATTAGTAAACAATCATTCCCTAACAAACCCAAAAGAAAGTGAGGCTCTGTGACTTTTGCTCCTTGATGTCATTAGAAGCTTATAGTGGATTTTGGCATAGCATGAAGACTTGATGGAGCTTAAAAGTCATGCTAGGTTATATTTTGAATAAGCATGCCTAATGTGGAGTATTAGAAGACATTTAATCTAGTTTTATGTTAAATTGTAGTTCGAAGTTGATTTGAATGCTTTCGGCTTACCGGAAATTGTAAATGTGAAAGGATTTCAGTTAAAGTATTGACGTAGTCATTATCGAGCCTTGTCCGACTTAGGATGGCGATAATGCCTCCAATTGTTAAGACTTTCGCTGCATTCGTGATAGTAACTAAGAATTATTTTTCATTTACCCCTTCGAGGTTTTGGAAAATATTATTTGCACCTCTAGACTTCTCGAATTATAATTCACCCCCCTTCACCTTTGCATAACAATATTACAAACCCTCCAAATTACAAAAATGCCATTGATACTCTTGAAATAGGTTTGATTAGTTAATGACATCGCAAAAACATAGTTTAAGGAGACTAATTGGTGCGTTCAACAATAAAGACGCTAATTTTCTTGCCTGAACAAAGTTGGATGTTGGACAACTGATGAAAAGGAGATACTAGAAAATCTTATCCTGTAAGGTGCAGAAAGGTTCAAACAACACTACCTGTAGTACTGAGAGGCTTGCTGGACCGTGGCGACCTTAGCGGTGACTTGGATGTCACTACTGTGGTTGCTACTATCACATCGATCCGATCGAAGATCATGAGAATCAGATCAGAGCTCAATTAAACTTCAAATGGATAGAGGAAAGAGGGTAAGGGTAAAAAGTTTCTAAACAAGAAGGTTATTTTTGTAATTTGGGGGATTTTATAATACTATTATGTAAAGGTGAAAGGAGTAAATGATAATTCGAAAAGTTCAAGGGTACAAATAATATTCACAAAAACCCCGAGTGAGTAAATGAAAGTAATCCTATTAACTAATCAGATTAAGCTAATTAAACAATTAGGGATTGAGGGCGTTATAATTGTGGTATCAGAGCCCAGATTTAAGGGTCACTGTGAGTTATAAGGTGCCTCTGAGTTATGTTGGACTAATTTGGACTAATTAAATGAGATATTGACTCTAAATTCATGTGTATGGGTGCATAATGAGGATGTGTTAGTAAAGATTCGTTTGGCCCTCAGTCCTTGGTATCCAAACCAATGGCATAGTTAGGAAACACCTTGGAGTCCATCATTAACAAAGTAGAGCAAGGCAGTATTTGGTTAACCTCCTATCGACGCATGCATCTCAGGAAAGTTTCGCAAGCTTATAGTGATAGGTCTGTGGAGTTTGGGCATTGCCCATTTGTCTATAAGGATGAATTCAATTTAAAGGTTGTATTAAGACACATAGAGAAGGGGAGCCTTGGAGCAACGGTACAGTTGTCTCCTTGTGACCAAAAGGTCATGGGTTTGAGCCGTGGAATCAGCCACTAACAAAGTCAGGTTAGGCTGCCTACAATTCATCCCTTGGGTACGACCCTTCCCCGGACCCTTCGTGAACGTGGGATGCTTGTGCACCGGGCTACCCTTTTTTATTAAGACACACAGACATACCTAATGTTTGGATATGGTGATGTTTTTAAGACATGTTGAGAGGATACCAATCACAACTTCCTATGTGATTAACATAGTATCGAATAACACCCAACTTTCTAGATAGGGGAAATGCATTATGTAGCAATATCATTGGGTTGAATCAATATGAAATAGTCATTACAATAGTGTATATGTCGAAGGGCCTATCACACTATCATAGGTGATTTGTAATAATAATTAATTGTATTGAATTATGTGATGGCAGTCTAATAGCCTCGATATGCTACTCGGTATTAAGGGTGAGCAAAAAAAACCAAACCGAAAAACCAGTTAACCGGTTTGATTTTTCCAAAAAATTCGCTTTGGTTAATCGAACCAAAAAAATTTGTCGTTTTGGTTTTGGTTTCAGTTCGGCCATTTAAGATTCGATTAACCGCACAATTAACCGAAACCAAAACTTACACTTTTATTAAAAAAAACTAAATTTTATATTGATCAAGTGTAGACTTCATAATTATTAAAAATAAGACTAAATATACAATAATGTGTAAATTAATATTTGGTGTCTTAAATAGTTAAATTAATTAAAAAAAGGAGTGAAAATTGAAAATTAACAATTTAAATTAACGATTAAAAGGTAACCAAACCAAAAATCCGGTTAATCGAGTTTTTCAGTTCGGTTACGGTTCATTTTTTGCCGAACCGAAAAATTCGGTTCGGTTTTCAGTTCACAATTTTTACGAACCGACTTTCCGGTTAACCGAAATTCCAGTTAACCAGTTTTGATCACCCCTACTCGGTATTATATGGGTTGTATGTAGCAAGATAAGATTATCACGCAAAGGAAATGTTGTAATTAATTGGTTTCTAGATTACATGAACTTATGTAGGCTACTATATGCTAGGTGTATACAAGTCATTGTCCCTTAAACTATATTTTATAATTATATAGGTAATGAAGAGCTGGAGACTATTTAGATGTGAGTTGTTGGTTGACATTGGGAGTTTGGGCCATTGGCTCATGTTATATAAATTAATGTGCCTCAATCAAGGTGATAATAGGTTCGAGATTGCATGAGGTGATTGAGCCTATAATGTCTCCACTTATTATCAGGCTAAAACAAACACTAAATACGTATGGGAATTACTAAATGTTGATCTTAGTGCTAAGATATTCATAAGAGATTCTAAGAAAATGATATAAATCATTCATCCAATTCAAGTGGATTAGGTGATGGAAGATATTTGGTCGAGCTATGCTTATTAGATAATGTAAAATAAATTGAGTGGAGAGAATTTTATTATGTAGTGTACGAGGTGATTCGGTAAGTAGACTCCTTGGGGGTCATCAAGTATTAGGGAAAAAAAAGAGAGAGATAAAGAGAAAAGAGGGAGTGAAAAAAGAAGATACTTTGAGGTTGGATTCATCAAAGAAACAAAAGTGGCAGTTAACAACTTTAAGCATACTCTATTTGTGAAAAACAATTATTCACAAGAAAGGAACCATAGATAAAAGATTGAGGATGTGCTATATATGTGTATGTGTCCTTTACCTTTGTATGTTAAAAATGCTAGAGGTCATAACTTACATTCTAGCTAATAGGTGGATAAGGTTCATGGATAAGATTTGGGGGATAAATAATAAATGGAGAAGTACAATATAAGTACAATAGTTCTGTGGGTTGAACTCAAGGATTATGCTACTAAGGAATGTGGTGAGCCGAGTATATATTGCATGGACTATATACGATTATTACTAGTAAGCTTCTAAGATTGAGATGTTGAATTCAAGAGGGTATGCTTGCCAAGGCATACCCCAAGGGTAATAACAAAAGCTTATGGGGCAATACAACATGGGAAGTGTCTATATAAAAGGTTGAAAACCTAGGCGACTTTCTTTTGAACTTATCGAACCCATGTAATTTTAGTTGCATGAGTCCATATATTGCTCTAAAAGAATCTACAATGACATTTAGCCAACTAACATTAAACGTTCCTTCTAAGATATCATTACATAATTGCATGTGTATCCCTTGTTGAGTCATATTAACGCCTTTTTTTGGCAATTTTTTTTATCACTTTAGCAATACTTCGTTGGATATATTTTCCATCATTGAATTACCTTATGACATCAATCTTTATGTGGAAGCCCCATCATCAAGTTGAGATGTGTCCCTCTTGCCTTCACCAATCATCTCTACTTAGCTTACTTCTTGTAATTATCCTTTTAATAATAACATGACCTCTCTTGCTTATAACCGACTTCGATTCCTATTATTTCATATTTGTCACTTGAATCTGTTACATCTAAAGGGATGTCCCCCCTCTCACATAAGTGAATTCAAATTAATTATGCTAATGAACAAAGTCCATCCCTATTTGTAATGTTTCAAACTCTTTTCCTAGCCCTTTGTAGGATTGCTAACTATATGTCATTGTGAGTGTGACTTGAACTTATATGCCAACGCCTTGGATATGAGATCACCTTGTTTCTTACATCATTTGTCACCTTACTATGGCTTCTCGTGCGAGATCACCATTGAACTTTATGACCTTGACCTTTTATTCTACTCTTTTGATCCTTGAAGATACATTATAAACTATCAAGACCTTTTCTTCTTGGAATCACACAAACTTAATTACATGTGAATTCCTACATAACTTACGAAAGGTGCCTTTGTAAAAATCTCGTTTCGTGTGTTTACACCCTTTTCCTACTTTTGATTGTCACCTTAAGTGGAAAATAAATAAATAAACACGGTATTATCGGCACTTTAGCCCACACCGACTAATAGTTGTGTGAAGGTTGCGACCCTAGAGATTCTTAAAAAGAGAAATCTTACGCAAATAGATAATTTTATAGTCCGCTATTGAGTGAATACCTTGTACATACTACAACACCACCACCTCCCAGTGTGAGTTCCACTTTCGCGGGGTAATACCTTATCCATACTGTTCTTTACAAATAACAATATTAGATATGCCTTTAAACATTTTATCAATGCTCTATTTTTATTAGTAGTTTGGCTTTCAAATTGATATCAAATATTCTTGTTCACGTGTGACTAATGTTTAGAACTACTTGACGCTTGACTCTTATTACCTTTCATTCTTAAATTCTTTATGCTTACCATTTATCTGCATCATAGTGCTATTTCCTTTACCCATGATTGCGAAATATGACATCTATTCTGAAGCGGAGCAACTCATGAGCTTGGGCCTACTCTCACTAGTGAGGGTCATGAACCAAGTTGACCCAATATTGACTCTAGATGAAGGACTAGGTCGCCCTAGGTTAATATTGACCTAGGGCTCTTAAGAAGGTCCAATTAGGGATAGGAAAAGTGGTAGGGCCAATAGTAGCCCTAAATAATGAGTTAACTACTTAATCCTCCCAAACCACTTCGTTTTCAATTTTTCGGTAGAATACTTTACTTTATTTCTATCTCAAATTTAACTCGGTAAATGAGCTCCAATTTATGCAAATTATACATGGTTGGAAAGACCTAAGTGTCTATTTTCTAATGTTCTTGAATCACACTCAAACTTTAAATATTGAGGAAGTTAGGGGCTAAATACCGAGCAAGGGTAGGTCCACGACTGAAAAATACACGGTTCTGATTATGGGCTTAATTAAGAAGGCCACAGCTGTAATTTTGGAGATTAATAAGTGTAGGATGATTTTTCACACACAAGGGAAGAGCCAACAAATAGCAGCACCTCCATTGGAGGAGTTGAGCCTACTCAAGGCTCTCTAGAATATTGAGGATGAATCCTGAAAAATACAGCTCATAATAATTATAATTATCTTAAGCATCTTAATTTATTTTTCTAGGATATTTTATAAGCCTCCTATTGCTCTACTTGCCTCACTAATGTACAACTAATTCCCCCTCTCACTGGGTATTTATGGAACCAATTACCTCTATGAAAAAGTCAGATTTGATGAATGATATGAGAGTTTAAAGTTTGGTTTTCCTCAAAATCTCATACTCTTTATCTCTCTTAGGAGTGTGGTGATTTGAGTATTCTCTCTAATTTAATCCTTGGCGCTAAGACTTTAGAGGGTTAGAGGGTGGGTTGATATATCTATTTGCTACATATTTTAAGTGTCAGGGCTTGTTCTTTTCGTGGGTAAATTGGGTGGGTAAAAGGGTTAAGTAGGTTGAAGTAGGTTGAGGTGGGTTGAAGTTGGTATTTTTTTTTTTTGAGGTGGGTCGAAATAGGTTGAAGTGGGTTGATGTAGGTTGAAATGGGTTGAAGTTGGTATATTTTTTATGTGGTGGGTTGAAGTGGGTTAAAATAATGATAATGTAATTAATGTGTGATAATTTATGCAGTTATTAAAATTTTGTGGAATTTTTGTTTATTCTTTTTTATTTTTTATTTTTTATTTTTTATTTTTGGATTTTGAATTTTGAATTTTGAATTTTGAATTTTCATTGTTTAATGCTTTAATTTTTTAATTTTTAATTTTTAATTTTTTAATTTTTAATTTTTACTTTTTATTTTTAATTTTTAATTTTAAAATTTTTAATTTTTCAAGTTTCAATTATATATTTTTAATTTTTAAATTTTTTAATTTTACATTTTTAATTTTAAATTTTTTAAATTTTATTTTTAATTTTTAATTTTCTATTTTTTAATTTTTAAATTTTTAATTTTCCATTTTTTAATTTTTTAATTTTTAATTTTCAACTTTTCAACTTTTTAATTTTAATTTTTCAATTTTTTAATTTTTAATTTTAAAATTTTTATTTTTTAATTTTTTAATTTTTAATTTTTTAATTTTTAATTTTTTAATTTTTATTTACTATTTAGTATTTTTATTTATTTTTTATATTTTATAATTTATCTCTTTTTAGTTTTATTTTTATTTCTTATTTCTCATTTCTTATTTTTATTTTTTTGAAATTT
The DNA here is from genome assembly GCA_017589665.1 of Selenicereus undatus. NCBI lineage: Eukaryota > Viridiplantae > Streptophyta > Magnoliopsida > Caryophyllales > Cactaceae > Selenicereus > Selenicereus undatus. The sequence goes on from JACYFF010031958.1 coordinate 97,934,976, forward strand.
TCCATAGATTTTCTTTAAAATAAAACTAAAAATATAAAAAATTTAAAAATAAATACAAAAAATTAAAAAATTAAAAAATTTTAAATTAAAAAATTAAATATTAAATATAAAAATTTAAAAAATTAAAATTTAAAATAAACAAATAAAACAATTATATGCAAAAAATATAAAATATAAAATATAAATATAAAATACAAAATACAAAATACAAAAACACATAATACAAATACAAAATACAAAATAAAAAATACAAAAATAAAAATAAAAAAATACAAAAAATAAAATGTAAAAGTTAAAAATAAAAAATAAAAAATAAAAAAACAAGAAATAAAAAAAAGAAAAAGAAAAAAGAAAAAATAAAAAACATAAAACGAAAAATAAAAAAACAAAAATAAAAAAATGAAAAATGAAAAAATGAAAAAATAAAAGAAATCAAATACAAAAAATTAAAATAAAGAAAATTTAAAATTAAAAACAAAAAATTAAAATTAAATTTAAAAATGAAATAATATAAAATTAAAAATAAAATTAAAAAATTAAAAAATTAAAAAATTAAAAATTAAAAGTGTAAAAAAAGAAATAAGAAATAAAACTTAAAAATTAAAAAACGTAAAAATACGAAATAAAAAAATACAAAAAATAAAAAATAAAATTTTAAAATTAAAAAAAAAGAGAAAAAAATAAAAAACAAAAAAAAACAAAAAACAAAAAACAAAAAATACAAAATACAAAATACAAAATGCAAAATACAAAAATTAAATACAAAAAACTAAATATTAAAAATTCAAAATTCAAAAATTTAAAAATTTAAAAATTTGAAAATAAAAAACTAACAAAATACAAAAATACAAAAATAAAACAATTCCAAAGTACGATAATTTACAAAAAAGTAGTATAGTAAACTTTTTGTGCAAGAATGATTAAATCTTACATGATACTTTTCAAATTATTAAAATTATAAAGGGGTGGGTTGAAGTTGGTTGAAGTGGGTTGAAATAGGTTGAGGTTGGTTGAAGTAGGTTGAGGTTGGATGTAGTGGGTTAAAGTTGATAATTTTTTTTTTGAAGTAGGTTAAAGTAGGTTGAAGTGGGTTGAGGTTGGTAAATTTCAATTGACCCACTAAAAGAACATGCCCTAAATCTACTCCATTAAAGGCTTTCTTTACTTGAGAATTCTCTCTGTCTTGATTCGTCTTTGGTGAGATTGGTCTTCAACATCCACCGGGCTCCTCTACATGCATTTCATACCCATATTTGGACAAATGGAATTCACCATGGTATGTTTGGCAGGGGGGAAAATTATTTTTCCAGAAAATCATTTTCCATGAAAAATATTTTCATAAGAAAAATGATTTTTCACTTACATTTTTAGCTGTTTGGTAGAATGAAAAACAATTTTCTTCTCACTTCATTTTTTTCTATTTGATAGAATGAAACCCCGCCCCCAGTCCCCACTTCATTTCTTTTACTATCAATCCCCTCCGCTGCTCATTACTCTGACTAGGTAATAAACCTACAAAAAAAGAGAGTCAACATTAATGAATTTCAATTTTTCCACTATTCTTAGGGATTATCTAATAGAATTTGAGTGATATTTAACTCAGATTAGAGAAAATGGAGAAGGGGAAGATGATGGATATCTCAGATTGCGAATTTCTTGAAAAGAGTAACAGTAATAAGGCCATAGAACTCGAGAAGAAATTGCAGATATTAACGATGGAAATCATTGATGAAGAAGAGGGGAAGAATGATAGAAAAAATGAGAGTGAAAATAGAGTGGTTTTAGGCATAATTAAAAGAAAATAGAATGAGAGACAAAATTGGGCAATGAAAGTTAGGCCTGGAAAATCAATTTCCCTACTTTTTCAAGGGAAAACAATTTCCTTCATATGGGACAAAATGATTTTCCCCTGAAAATAATTTTCCCCTCTACCTTTTACCAAACAACATAAAATGAGAAAATTATTTTTCGGGAAATGACTTTTTTCCCTACCAAACACACCCCATGTATCATGTTCTTTTCATTAAAATCTTACATCAGCAATATTCTCATTACTTTCAATATTGATTTAGTTTTCCCTTAGTCATCTCGACCTATTTATTGACATCATCGCTTTGCTATTGCATATCTTCTTTTGTATTAATGCATTTCCTTCTAAAATTTCTCGCATTTGCTCGACTTGCCCCACCTTTAAAATTTGCTTCTTTCCAATTTTGTTTAATTTCCCTTTTCATTCCAAATATGTAGAGTTTTGTGGGTCTTCAAGAATGCCCATGTCTTCTTTCTAACAGGATTCACCATGTCTTTGAAATTTGTTGCTAAATATGGAATATGTATCTATTCAAATTTAAGTGGTTGATGACATTTTGATACTTTCCTCACTTTCTTCTTCATTCTGTCAAAAGTATATTTACCCATATATCTGACACCCCATTTATTCATATTAATAAGCCCGTATCACGTGTTTTGAATTACAAATGCAATTTAGCTCACACTAGTGGGGGTGAATCTTGATTGTTGTACCACACCAGTCCTCTTGCTTTAAATTCAACTCCTCAAACATGAACTCGACCCTCCTCTTTCAATCTGTTGCTTTACTTGAGCTTGCTTCATGTGAGCGAGGGCATATTCCTTTTAATTCATTTTATAATAAATCCAAGATATTTTACACTCTGCTTTTCCAAATCTATCTATCATTGTTTATTTTGCTTTTTATTTTGCTATTGGATTTGCTTTGTGTTTTGATGGTTCATTGCGGGTAAATTGTGATATGTGTATGATTAGCCCTTTAGATGGCTAGTTGATCTTGTTTAAGCTTTAGCCTACTTTATTTATGCTTAAATTTAGAGTTTTCTCTCATGTCCGCTAAGTATTCGATGGAATACCTAAAAGAGCTTTCATTCATATTTCTGGGCAATTGACTTGTGATAAAATGTGTGTTTAATTGATTAGTATGGGTAGGGAGAATAGCTAGCATTTGGACATGATAATAGTCTGAATTTGAATGAGGTTCAAGGTTGCTATTTTTTTTATTTAATTGCACTAACCTCATGAAAAAAAATGGTTAGAACAATTAAACTAGCCTCTGACACTTGAAAAAGGGCTTGGATGAGCTTTAATAGTGCAATCAATCATCTCTAAATGCTATCATAACTTGAAAAGGTGAGAGTTTGACTCGATTAGTTGATTTATCTTAGGTTTAATCATAATCCAAGTCCTTTTTGTTTGTTTCTTTTAGTAGTTAAGTTCCCCTTTCTATCACCCTTTTGATTTGCCTAGCTTGAGATGCCTTAGCTGGCTTTGATACTTGGAACTTATACTTGTCGATTGCTAGCTACAGCTATGCCGTGCATTTGTGGTTTTAACTGTAACAATCACTCTTAAAAATTTCACACATAAGCTTATTTGTTATGGAATAGTTTTGGGATGGAGGACCACCCATCAAGGCTTCCTAGGTACTGCGCGAATGAGAACAAATGTTGTTGGAAAGACTTGTAATGATTTCTAGGATTGATCGCTACTTCTTAAGTCGTTCTATATAACTATATGCAATTCAGGAGGAACTGGGACATGACAATCTGTAACCCTTTTATTCCCTTTACTTGCCTTCCCCCCAATCTTGGTATCCCAGCAAGAGGTAAGCCTTTAATTGGGTTATTTTCCACCCACCTCAACTAGAAAGAGCAAGTAATGTTGAATACTTTAGATAACGTCTTAGATAATTGTTTATAAAATATTACTTAAATCTTGTATTTCGCAAGGTTGTGGATCATGTAGATAATTTATTCAAATGAATATCACTTACGACATTTTATTTAAATTCAATGTTTATCTAGCCCATGAGAAAAATTAAGTTCTATGTCTATATAAAGTCAATTGATGGAATACGATGACATGATTTGCCATGGTGATAGCGAGAGTCACATGTATACGAATATGATATCTTAGAATACAATAGTAATGGAAGGACTAAGGGTCTGTTTTTTTCGATGGTAAATTGAGATTAATAAAAGAATAAAGTTAGTTAAAGCAGGTTCAAGTGAATTGAACTTGATATTTTTTATTGAAGTGGGTTGAAGTTAATTAAAACAGGTTGAAGTTCATTGAAACGGATTCAAATTGGTATATTTTTTTAAGTTAGTTAAAATAGTGAGAATAAAATTTTAAATAAGATAGATTAAACTTGATTAAAATTAATATTTTTTATTAAAGTAAATTAAAATTAAAAAATAAAAAAAAATAATAAAAAAAACATGCCCTAACTCTGAAAATTTAATGTACCTAACACTTTCCGTTTAGTCTCTATATCATCTTCTCATCTAGACAACCATGATGCTGACAAGTCGTGTAAATTAGAGCTATTAAATGCAAGACAAATGGACCTATTATGTCACATGTTGGGGAAAACAAAGCACGATCTGACATTGATTTCTGTTATTTCATAATTGTCACTCTCTTTGAATCTGTTACATTTATAAAGATGTCCCCATCTCATATACAAGCAAAATCTAATTAATTATGCTAGTGAACAAAGTCTATCTGTATTTGCAATGTTTCAAACTCTTTTCTTAGCCATTTGTAGAATTGCTAATTAGAGGTGATTAAAATCGGTTAAATAGAAATTGATTAATTGGAAAGTCGATTCGTAAAAATTGCAAACCGAAAATCAAATCGGAACTTTCGGTTAACTAAGTTTTTTGATTTGGCAAAAAACGTGAACCGTAACAGATCCCAAAACTCAGTTAATCGGATTTTTGGTTCGATTATTGGTTAATCGTTAATTTAAATTGATAATTTTTAATTTTTACTCCCTTTTTAATAAATTTAACTATTTGAGGTACCAAACATTAATTTATACATTATTGTATGTTTAGTCTTATCTTTTAATAGTCATAAAATCTACACTTGACTAATATAAATTTTAGTATTTTTTTAAAAATGTGAAGTATTGGTTTCGATTAATCGTCGGTTAACCATGCGGTTAACTGAATCTCAAAAGTCAAACCGAACATAAACTGAAACTGAAATTTTTATCAGTTCAGTTAACTAAACCGAATTTTTTTTAGAAAAATCGAACTGGTTAATGAGTCTTTTAGTTTTTTGGTTCATTTTTCGGTTTTTGGTTTTTTGTGCTCACCCCTATTGCTAACTATATCTCATTGTGAGTGTGGCTTGAACTTATATGTTAATGCCTTGGATATGAGATCACCTTGTTCCTTACGTCATTTGTCACCTTGCTATGGGTGTTCTTGCGAGATCACCATTCAACTTTATGACCTTGGCCTTTAATTCTGCTCTTCTAATCCTTGAGGATACATTATGAACTATCATGACCTTTTCTTCTTTGAATCACACAAAGTTACATCTGAATTCTTACATAACTTGCCTTTGTAAAAATCTCGTTTCGTGTGTTTACATCCCTTTCCTACTTTTGATGGTCACCTTAAGTGAAAACTAAATAAATAAATAAATAAATTCGGTATTGTCGTCACTTCAGCCCATACCAACTACTAGTCATTTGAAGGTTGCGACCATAGGGATTCCTAAAAAGAGAAATCTTATACAGATAAACAATTTTATAGTCTGATGTTGGGTTAATATCATGTACATACTAGTCTTTGCAAATAACAATATTAGATATGCCTTTAAACATTTAATCAACACTTAAGTCATCTATTTTTACTGTTTGTTTGGCTTTCAAATCGATATCAAGTGTTCTTGTTCATGTGTGAATAATGTTTGGAACTACTTGACACTTACTCCCTTTCATTCTTAAATTGTTTACGCTTACAGTTATTTTTATTCTATCTTTCTCATAGTGCTATTTCCTTTACCCATGATTACAAAATTTGCCATTTGTTTTTTCATTAAAATCTCATATCAACAATATTCTCATTGCTTTGAATCATTGATTTACTTTTCCCTTAGTCATCTCGACCTGTTTATTGGCATCATCTCTTTGTTATTGAATCGCTTCGTTTGTATTAATGCGCTTCCTTCTAAAATTTCTTGTATTTCCTTGACTTGCCTCACCATTAAAATTTGCTTCTTTCCAATTTTATTTATTTTCCCCCTTTTCACTCCAAATCTGTGGAGTTTGAGGGTCCTTAAGAATGCCCATGCCTTCTTTCTAACATGATTCACCATGTCTTTGAAATTTGTTACTAAATATGGAATATGTGCCTATTCAAATTTAAATGGTTGACAACATTTGATACTTTTGACTTTCCTCACCTTCTTCTGCATTCTGTCGAGAGTGTATTTACCCATATATCTTACACCCCATTTATTCATAGTAGTAAGCCCGTATAGCATGTTTTGAATTACAAATGCAATTTAGCTCTCACTAGTGTGGGTGAATCTTGATTGTTGTATGACGCCTTTCCTCTTGCTTGAAATTCTACTGCTCAAAAATGAACCCGACCCTTCTTTTTCAATCTTGTCGCTTCAATTGAACTTGCTTCATGTGAGTCAGGGCATATTCCTGTTAATATATCCAAGATATTCTACACTTTGCCTGTCCAAATCTATCTATCGCTATTTATTTTGCTTTTTATTTTGCCTGCTAGTTTAGTTGCTATTGGATTTGCTTTGTGTTTTGATGGTTGATTGTAGGTCAATTTGTGATATGTGTAAGATTAGCCTTTTAGATGGATAGTTGATCTTGTTTAAGTCTTTGCCTACTTTGTTTATGCTTAAATTTATAGTTTTCTATCATGTGCACTAATACTTGAAAGAGCTATCGTCCATGTTTTGGGGCAATTGACTTGTGATGAAATGTGAGTTTAATTGACTAGTGGGGGTAGGGAGGATAACTAGCATTTAGATATGAAAATAGTTTGAATCCTAACTAGGTCTAAGGTTGTTATTCTCGTGATTTAATTCCACTAACCTCATGAAAAAAGGTGGTTATAACAATTAAACTAGTCGTCGACCCTTGAAATATGGCTTGGATGAGCTTTCACAGTTCAATCAATCATCTGAATGCAAGCATAACTTGGGAAGGTGAGAGTTTGACTCAATTAGTTGATTTATCTTAGATTTAATCATAATCGAAGTCTTTTTCATTTGTTTCCTTTTAGTAGTTTAGTTCCTCTTTATATCACCCTTTTGATTTGGCTAGCTTGAGATGCTCTAGCTAGCTTTGATACTTGGAAATAGAGCTTCCTGTAGATACAACTTGTACTTATTGGCTGCTAGCTACAGTTATGTCGTGCAGTCGTGCACTTGCTGTTTTAACTGTAACATTCACTCTTAAAAATTTCATAATTAAGCATACTTGTTGTGGAATAGTTTTGAGATGGAGGACTACCTATGAAGGTTTTCTAGGTAGTGCGCGAATAAGAACAAAGATTGTTGGAAAGACTTGTAGTGATTTGTAGGACCGATCACCAATTCTTAAGCCACTCTTGATAACTATCTGCAATTTAGGAGGGCATGCCAATCTGTATCCCTTTTATTCCTTTTCCACACCTTCCCCAATCTTGGCATCCCAGTAAGAGATAAACCTTTAATTGGGTTACTTTCCACCCACCTCAACTAGAAAAGGCAAGTAATGTTGAATACTTTAGATAACGTCTTAGATGATTGTTTATAACATATTATTTAAATCTTGTATTTCGCAAGGTTGTAGATCATGTAGATAATTTAGGCCCTGTTCTTTTCAGTGGAAAATCAAGGGTGTGGGATGGGTGATTGTGGGAAAGGGGGGAAGAAGTGGGTGAGTGTGGTATTTTTTTTAAAGTGTGGGAAAAAGTGGATGAGTGTGGGTGAAAGTTGAATGTAGTTGAATGAAGTTGAAGTATTAGTTATTAATATTTTTTTGTTTTATAATGTAATAATTTTATTGTGATAGTAATTAATGATGATGAAGTTTTTTTTATTTTTGTTTATTTTGTTTTGTTCTTTTTTATTTTATTTTAGTTTTTTTTAATTTTTGTATTTGTATTTTTAATTTTTTAATTTTTGATTTTTTTAATTTTTATTTTTAATTTTTAATTTTTAATTTTTAATTTTTAATTTTTTTAATTTTTTAATTTTTTTAATTTTTATTTAAATTTTTATTTTTCTTAAATTTTTTAAATTTTTTTTTTGTATTTATTTTTTATTTTTTTGTTTAAATTTTTTTTTTTGGAATTTTCCGTTGGTTGTTTTTCAAGAATAAAAAATACAAAAAATTAAAAAATAAAAAATTTAAATTTTTTAAAAATAAAAAATAAAAATAAATACAAAAAATTAAAAAATGAAAAAATAAAAATAAATACAAAAAAATAAAAAATAAAAAAAATAAAAAATAAAAAATTAAAAAATTAAAAAATTAAAAAAAATTAAAAAAATTAAAAAAAATTTAAAAAATTAAAAAATTAATGAAAAAGAAAAAAATAAAACAGTTCCATAATATCCGAAAAATTAAAATTGTTCATAATTGCTATTAGATTATTCGTACACATAATTACGTAAATTATAAAAAAATTTCAAAATATAAGAAATGGTTGTTTTATATAGGTGTGGGAAGGAGTGAATGAATGTGAGAATGAGTGGTATTTTTTTTAAGTGTGAAAAGAAGTGAAAAGAAGGAAAAAAAAAAAAATAAGTGTAGAATGGATGAATTTTTCAATAAAAAGAACAGGGCCTTATTCAATTGAATATCACATACACCGTTTCAATTAAATTCAATGTTTATCTAGAAAAATCAAACTCAATGTCTATATAAAGTCAAATGATGGAATACAATGATATGATTTGCCTCGGTGATGGCGAAAGTCACGTGTATACAAATATGATATCTCAGAATACAGTAATAGGGGAAAAACTGACTCCGAAATTTAATGTACTTAACGCTTTCAGTTTAGTCGCTAAACCTAGACCTCATCTAGATAGCCATGACGCCGACTAGTCGTGGACATTAGAGCTACGAAATGCAAGACAAATGGATGTCTAATCCTATTAGGTCACCTGTTGGGGAAAACAAAGCACGATCCGTGAGAGTCGGTGAGCTTATATTTATTAGGTTGAGGCCCTCATGGCCACAACTGGTAGTCACTTCTACTAAAAGCCCTATCAACTTCTACAGGTGACAAAGACTACGTTGGGCCATGACATCCTACTTGGACCCTCCCCCAAATGTGTTTCATGGTTTTATCTATAAAACAAAGGGAGACCATCAAATTTTTTTTTGATGCTCGATTATATATTAAAGCATGTCAAATTTTAGTTAGAAGCAAATCATATCGTGTCAAACTAACGTTTTTGCTTAACAAGTTTGCATTTGACACATCTTATGTTAGATTTTTTTTAACCGATATAAATATAATGCATGATATATGATAATTATTTTCTTTTCAGTGTAGAACAGGTGAAAGTGAGAGTACAAGCATGATATCAAAATAAACTTGAAATCGAATCTAATATGTTTTATTTTTTCTTATAATTTTTTTGGCTAACATGTATATAAAACTGAGCATAGAATTAAAAAAATTAATAGCGATATAGTGACAATTGAAATGATAGTTTAAGGATAATTTTTCATTGCTGTCACCATCGACTATGCACCGTTTTTTTAAATGCCCATGAAAAATATGAGAGTACCAATAGCAATTCATAACTTAGAAAAGTACGATTATTACATGACTAATCCATGTACTGCATGAAACAGTGGAGCCAGTTAATCTCAAATTGCATCCGACAACGTGAGCTATTTCAACCTGTAGGTTTATTAAGACCATTCGTAACGGATGTCTCGCGGGGAGAAGGTGGGACCCGTGTGAAAGTTGTATGGCAAGAATTCTCTGGCAGCAAGGAGAATTGAGGGGGGGACACGCGTGTGACCACGCCAGTGCGGTCCCCCTCTTGTGGCAGATTTGGCGATTTTTTTAATTTTTTTTTGTTTTTTTTTTGAAGTAATATATAATTTTTATATGATTAAAAAAATAGGTTGTGTGTTATAAAGTGGGTCCATGATAAATATTTTTATTGGATGATTAAAATTGAGTTCCATTTGTTGGAGAAGTGATGGAATGCAAGTTCCAAAATTGTGGAACTTTTGCTGACGTGGCATGCTAGAGTTCCAAAAACCGGAACTCTATTGGGAATGCTCTAATAATTGTTGGTAGAAATTAAAACTTGATTTGATGGTCTATGACAGAGGCTTTTAGGCAAGTGAAATACAAATTTTCAAAGATTTTATTCAACCCCATAAATAATAAGGTCACGTGAATGTAGGACTTAGGAGGACTGGATATTCAGGTCATTTTCATAAAATCGGTTTCGGTTCTGATTCAAATTGGGTCCAGATTTTATTCCTAATTTTTTTCTATTTTGTTACATTTTATTTATTTAAAATTTTGGCTTATGATTGTGACTTTGTGAGAGAAATAATACACCTAACAAACTTGTTAATAGATCGTTCGAATCAAATTTAATAAAGTTGCAGTTGGACATTTACCATGCATTAAAATTCAATTCCTAAATTAATAAATACCATTTCATTTCATCCAAGTGCAAAAAAAAAACTCTTCTCATAGTATTATATATAACAAAAAAAGATTTACTAATAGCAACATGTAACCAAAAACTATGGTGACATTGGAAGAGTAACATCTTATGTTAAATGGTAACCGAGTAACTCATACATTTTTTTTAAAAAAATGAACTGGATAGCTGGGTAACATCGTTCGAATCAAATTTAATAAAGTAGTAGCTAGACATTTACCATGCATTAAAATTCAATTTGTAAATTAATAAATACCATTTCATTTCATCCAAGTACAAAAAAAAAACTCTTCTCATAGCATTATATATAACAAAAAAAGATTTACTAATAACAACGTGTAACCAAAAACTATGGTGGCATTGGAAGATTAACATTTGACGTTAAAGGGTAACTGAGTAACTCATACATTGTTTTAAAAAAAATGAACTGGGTAACCGAGTATTGGATCCAGATCCAGTTCCAAGTTTTCATGGCCCAGCTCCGGACCTGGTTGCAACCGGTTTCAGGATTTTGGAACCAATCCCGGACCCAATTCAACCGGGTCCGGGTATAGACCCAGCGGTCTGAACAGGGTCTGGTTACCTGATTATTTTGCTCAGCCCTACATGAATGGATCTTTGGGATACAAAAAAGTCTTCCGTATTTGCAAATTGCACTTACGAAGATGGAACCATAAGTGTCCAATATGTGATAGAAAAATTCCAAAGATTGTGATGTTAGTATAACCTTCTTAGTTCATGTCATTCAATGCATGCCCATGTATGTCATGCATGACACATATTTATAAATAAAAATATCCTTCTCGTTTCATGATAGGATAGTATCCTTTCATAAAGGCACCACTTCAAAAAGGAACATTTCTCTTCATAATCACACATTTTCAAATAGGAGGTGCAAATTAGTTACTAAACAATCACAGTTCTTCATGAATGATAATTTTACTAATTATTAGTTGTATGCAATTCATTGTACTTCCATTTTTATGGAAATTACTCCAAAAATCCCTCACCATTTCCATAACAAATGATATTTCAAACTTTTGAAGGTCTCGTGCATAAATTAAGTGTCTTGCAATTGAACCCTTACCTTAATACCCCCTCCAAATAATCAAGACAACATGGTAGACACTTGTATCTAAGCTACACACAAAACTTCCATCCTGCACCACTTAGTAATTTGACACTATCAACGGCCATGTATCCCGTGTCCATTTCATGAGTGCTATAAAGCAGTCCAAGCTCGACAAAAGCAGGTTAAATTTACACATACTAAGAAAATCTCATCAATAACCCATGAAGTATCAAATGATAACATTTGAATACATCAAACAATTGGCATCAATGATTAAGTACAAATAACTTAATCAAAGTCTTCGTTTATGCACCCACTCAAGTGTTCTCTACTGAGGTTTACTAAGAGTAAAAGCTCACCCTCCCTTTTAAATACATAGGTAACTTAGTACTCCATTTAATTTGGATGGCAATTATCATGATGAGTGTTAACAAGTCATATAAATGGTGTACTTTAACTCATTGAACTTGAGCATCGATATTTCCACGAGCGTTAAGTTGAAGTTACCCCATGAGAAACTTAGAGTATATATGCTTAACACCATCCCTACGACAATCACTAGATTCTAAATGACTAACAAGAACTTTACAAAAATTTACTATCAATACTTTAACCTATTAATCCCACATGTGCGAATTATTTTTGTCGATTCGCATCCATTGTCTCTGTAGGTTTGAATTATGCGTGCATAAGACTCTCGAAGTCAATTGAAAGGATAATAACAAGGTCTGACTTCAAACATGGACGTTTCAACCTCTTAAACAAGGTTAATTATAAAAATACTTCATATTTACATATAAGTCCATCTTGACATAATAATCATACTTTCAATTGAAGAACTTAACAATATATTTCATCACCATATGAATTATGAATATACACTACACCCACCATTTACTCTAAACAATAGCAAATTATTATATACCCATTATATGAAATTTCGAAGTTAAACATATATTGTAGACCCATATCCATCTTTGCGTTCTCTTATGACTATAATAAAAATCTTATAGTCATAAACAACTCCAAAAGTTAAATTTATATACGTGAACTTACGCATGTTAAAATATTTCAACATGTCCATTTCATGAAGTTTCATATTTTACTATCCTGAAACCCATGAAAATAAATAAAACGCAAATTTATTTTCATCAAGGATTAAACAATTATTCTTCCCAACTCCATTCTCAAAAATGGATTAAGTAATATCCAAATGTCCAAGTACTTCCTTATAAAAAGAAAATATGAGAATACAATATCACACGTTCACACTGAATCCCATCAAGGATAAAGACTTTTATCCTTAAAACAAATTAAATTAGGATATATATATATATATATATATATATATATATATATATATATATATATATATGCACAATAGCATTTTACTGCATAAATCAAGCCCCAGAAAATTACACCCACAGTACAATCTCCACATGAGAAGGTGGGTAAATTATATTATTAGCTAACTTGATTCTCTATTTCAAGTCCAGTTTAAAAAATCTAGCAATTCATGGCTATGGAAACACGTCTCATTCCGTACCGTCAGATGTTACCACAATCATAACCATATGACGAAAGCCATATCTCACACAAGTTCATTTCCAATGAATTATGATTAAGTATGATTGTAGTTTCTTGATCTTATAATCAATTTCTACATATGTACAGTAGCCCATTTGGACCTCTGATGTACATACATGCACATCAACGTAACATAAAGTTAATTGATTGCAACAAGAAAAACAATTATTCATCGTTTGATTGAAAGTAATGTAATCGCTACATAATGGAATCAATTATGTAAAGCAACTGTCAGTGTAATGAAATGAGATAATAATTATATTACAATGTTTGGTTACAAAGTTTTTACAATTATGATGGGATGGACTCATTTACAAATAATACTTAATTTTACACATAACGTGAAGTACTTGCAATTCAATTCGTATTTTATCTTGTTTATTTTAATTATTTGTAACTTGGTTGATAATTATCATCTAACATCTTATCATCATGATTATGATGTTTCACATGAGATTTCACTCTATTTCTTCTAAATTATAAATTTACAATAATGTAATATTGTTCAAGTTTAGAAAGTAGAGAGAGAAGATGATGGTGACGATATGAAAGAGAGGTGGGAGGGAGGGGAGAGATGATGCCTAGAATATACAAAATACAATTACAATAATATGGTCATGATTTGAGTTAAATTTTATCTAATATGGAGAAGAGAGAGAAGGGGGTGAGGGCGGCTTCAAACATTTAAAAACATGGTGTTGTACTCTTAAGATACGGGAAGCAGAGGAGAGATGATGGAGAGAAGAGAGAGAAAGTTTCCAAATATAATAACTTATGGTTAGTTAGACTTTGATTCAAATGTATGCAATCATAATAGTTTAAAAAAGTCAAGTTATTGTATTTGCATAGATTAAGGTAAAAGTGATTACAATACAATCTTAATTACATCCCCTTATTGGTAACCAAACATGGTAATGGAATCATCATTAATATTTTGATTGCATTACCACTTTGATTACACAGTACCAAACGAGCCATTGCAATACACGATAATCTCACCCCTTTCTAGTCACATCTCTCCCCATCAAACCTCGAGTTTGAATTAAATAAAAATGACTTTTTTTTATAATTGACAAAATGGAGTCTTTAGATTGTTGGTGTGCAAAATTTGATTTGATGGATACAAGTATTAGTTTGTCTATGATAAACTTTGTGTCAAATTATATGAGGCTTTTAGATAGATGGAATGCATTTTTCCTAAAGACTCCATTCATCCCTATGTGCAACAATGTTATGTAAATAGTTCTTTGGGACACAAGAAACATCTCCTATCTGCATGTTACACTCACGAAGATAAAATCATAACTGTTCAAAGCGACGACATGACAGAAATTCCAAGGATTGTGATGCTAGTATAACTTTCTTGCTCCATGCCATTCAAGGCATGCCTATGCATGTCATGCATGCCACACACTTATAGAGATATTCGTACTTTTTCATACATGTTGATCACTTATAATGGAAAAGAAGACATTTCCAAAAAAAAATCTCAAAACAGAAGAAAAAAGGAGTGTGAGTTTCTTGCACATACAGCATAATCGAGATATAAATGATAAAGGCTTTTGCATACATGTTGATCACTTCTATATCTATGCCTCTTTCAAAAGGGACAACTTTACAACTGAAATACAAGTTTAGCTAGAGAAATTAATTTATAAGGTCCATTATTGAAGGTTCATCTTTACCAGTTTTACCACAAAAAATAGTAGAATAATCCATAACACACATTATGTACATTTGGTTGTAAAATATGATTTTTAAATAATTTATGGACAATTTCATTAATCTTAACAATATATTGCATATGCAATTTTATTTTATTGAACTATGTAGTTATATTTTTTTTCTTCAATTTTGATAAAAGCTGGACGAGGTTATAAGCAGTTGGGAGAAAAGAACAAGCGCTTAATGAAAATAATTAATTCAGTACGTAACAATAAAAAGAGACAGATTCTCATTTATTACTAATACTTTATATTAACCGTACTTTTTTCATATAAAACAAGACATGATAATTCAAAATCCAAAAATCCAACAATGGCAATGTTCCAGTACAAGAAACCCACAGAAATTGTACAATAATTATTCTCTTTTAGCTGTCCTTGGGGTTCAAAAATTCAATACTTTATAAGATGTGCACAACACAAAAGAAATGTGAAAGAAGCAAAGGGCCCTCAAAAGGCCTGTATATGGACCACCTGGCTAATACATTATTGGGCTTATTGAGGTGGTGAAACGTGGGCATCGTACGTTAAAAAAGATGAATAACATTAGACATTTAGACGCAGGGACGTAACATGGGTGCCAAAAAGTTGGAGCAGACAGCTATCAGTTTTGGTGCTCTTTTCACAAAAGGGAAAGGGCATAATATAGATGTAGCCATTAGTCAAGATCTCTCTCATTCATATATAACTTTTTTTTGAAACAAAATATAACGATTTTATTTGTAAAAAATTGCAAATGAATAATTGCATATTTAAGACAAAATTATGAAACTTAGCTTTTAAATAACTGATACAAATTCTACTACTCTCCATTTTGAAATTACAATAATCTCATCTTGAATAGTATTCGATAACTTTGTACCTTCACTATTGATGGAAATTTCACAATTCGTGTTTTAGCAATTTAAAAATCGATCTTCATCGAATATTTTAGATCACATCAATTGAACATAACTCTGATAAAAGAAAGACTAATATTCATATCGAAGGGTATAATAAAGCTCTCACTTATGAGGAGACATGCTATCATCATATATGTGTACATATTTTTGGGTTTTAGGAGTGGGTTTGACGGTCTATAGATGAGGAATATTAAATGACTAAAATTGCTATTTGATGTATGTGAATTAGTTATATATGTACATTTATTTTATTAATTAGCTTAGTCAATTAGTATCAATATCTAAGGAAATGGAAAGAAAAATTGATTAATTCATCTTCCACCACTAAATCCTTCATTTAAATTGTTATTAACAGAAAAAATAAATAATATAACTAGAGCTGCGAAAGTTTGACCCGACACGACAACCCGACCAGAAGTTACTGAGAGGAACCTGAACCTGACACGAACCGAACCGATTTCGACTCAAAGTCGACACGATTTGACCGTTTAGCTTGAAAACATATTATTTTTCAATTTTGACTTGATCTAAACTATTTGAAAGGTTGACACAAAGTTGACCCGTTTATTAAATGAGTCAACCTGAACCGACCTGTTCCGTTACCCAACTCTAAATATAACATTGATACAATGGCGTTAATAGTATCAGTAAAAGTGATACAACTATATAAAACTAATGCAATACAAATCAAAAGTCTAAGATATTATAATATTAATAAAAACACTAATAATACAGCCAAATCAAACATCTAAATATATAATTAATTAAGAATTAAATGCTAATAGATGGTAATATAAAAGGTAATCATCGGTTAGTCAATTTGGCCATTCAGCACTTCATTTTTTCTCCTCTTCCTCTACTTTATTCTTCTCTCATATCTGTTTTTATTTGTTTAATTATTTGCATCCATTTTCCTAGTCATGTCCCCATATATATATTTATTCATTCTTCTCTTCTTTTTTTTTTTGTAATTTCTTTTAGATAAGTTATTACTGTTAGCTAACAAATATTGTGAGGCAACATTCAATTTTATTAGTTAATTTGAGAAGATTTTGTATTTTGATTTTGTAGTTTTTTTTATTGTTAATTGATCAAGGTCTAAGGTAATCCCCACCCATTGGCATGCGTTTGAGTGGGGGGGGGTCCAAATTCCACACAAAAAGTGAAACTTTGCCTTCCTAGCACATGGGAAATGCAAGTAAGCATGCAGGCAAGCATGAGGGTCCATTCCTTCCTTCATTTCACTATTTTTTTTTTTTTTTTGTATTTCCTTTTTTTCAAAAAAAATTATTTAGACAGTTATAAAAAAAAATTATGTGTTATGAAGTGGGTCAATAAAAAAATATTTTATTAAATGATTTAAGTTGGAGTTTCATCAGTTGGAGAAGTGATATAATATAAGTTCCAGATAAGTGAAACTTTTGCTGTTGTGGCTAGACTGAGTCCCAGTTTTTGGAACTCAGGCTGGGACTGCTCTTATATGACGCAAATTAAAATTGTTGGTTGCTATTTAGTTTTGATTGCTTAATAAAGACGTGTCGAAGGTTATTTCTAGTTTTGATAAGTAAGATGGAGACCCAATAACATAGTGAAGATGTTGAAAATATATATCTATTTTATTTTTATAAATAACGTACAAATAATTTATTAACCTTTATTCTCCTCTATTTTAATATCTAACTTAGCTGTTCAATATTTTCTTTTTTTACATTTTGTATATTCAAAATTATGTCCTGGGTTTCACTCGATCAATTTATTTATTTAAGCTGTTATTAATAATTTGTTATTAATAAAAATATATATAGTTTTCATTTTGTATTTGTTTATCTCTTTTTAAATGAAGAGACTTTTAAAATTAGTTCACCAAAAAATATTGTAGCCATTTATTATAGTATTATCTGGAAGAAATACATTAAACTATAAGATATGAACTATCTTATAAAACTTTAAAAGTTGACAAATTTTTTTTGCCCCCTGGAATGAACAAAATTCATTTTTGAAAATTTTTTCTATTTGGATACGCTACCTACCGGAGAGTTCCATATGAAATATAGATTTATATTGAAGAATGAAAGACTACATTCAACACCATATAATATCTCTTACTCAATTTTGGCCTCACTTTTGTTCTTTAGGAATCATATCTAATATCATATTCATAATCCTTTTTAAATTAGACATAAAGGTCTCTGTAAAACGTAACTATAGAGGGTTAGAAGGAAAAGAATTGTACCTGTGTCTAATTTATAAAAATTTAATATATGACTTCTCTATGATTCTCATATATTTCCTTTCAACGAGATTTTCTATTTTCAAGGAAAAAAAATAGCACATATGATCATTTTTAACCAATTGTGATAATTTATTTTCAAAATTTGAAATTGCATATGTAATCAATCACGATGGATATATTATATAAACATGGGATTTAGTTGCAGCGTCAAACACTAGTCAAACTAATAATTGGCATAAGATTCAATTAAAATAGAACTTACCAGTTGCAAAAGATGTTGATGACAACCCCTCTAGGGCATGTTCGTTTTGCGTGTAAATCCTTGGCTCTCATTCCTTCCTACGTCTTCCTACTCAATTCCACTTATTAATTCTCACTCATTCTCATTCCTTAAAGATAAATACTACTCATTTTCACTACATTTCACTCACTCCCACTCCCTCTCAATCTCCCGCTCCTTTCACTTCTTCTTACATCTTGATATTATAATAATTCTCTCTTTCTCCCACTTAATTCTGTTCTTTCTCACTCCATTTCACTCTAGCCTACTTCATTCTATTCATTCTCACTCCTACACCAAAAAAAACTTACTCCTTTCAACTCCGTTCCATTTCTTCCCATCCCATACTTCAATTCACCAATAAAAAGAACAGGCCCTTAGGAGGGGGGGGGGTCCGAGATTAGAGTTACTTTTGGAGGGGAGGGGCAGAGAGCTGGAGGAAAGAGCAAAAAAATGAGAAAAAGACTGTTTAAACCTGTAGGTTCCCCCATTTTTGTTGGTTTTAATTTGATTGTCATATTTGTTGATGTTCTGCAGTGTGAGTACGAACTTGCAATGCTTCTGCATATGCCGGCATACACTGTCATCCAAACGTGGGTTTCCTGTTTTTTTACCCTACTTTTTTAAAGCATGTTTTTGAGCTGGCTAATAAAGTTAGAGCTGGATAATTGGTCTATTTGGACAGACATATTTAATAAACGGGTTAATTTTATGTCAAATTTGAAAATAGTTTAAACTTACTCAAAATTGAAAAATAGCGTGTTTTCAAGCTAAACGGTCAAATTGTGTCAACTTATAATCGAAATCGGCTCGGTTCGTTTGGGGTTTGTATTTTTCTCAGTAACTTCAAGTTGGATTCAGGTCGGATTATCGTATTGGATCGAACTTTTCCAACTCTAAATAAAGCTAAATACAAATATAGAATGGAGGTCGAGTAATCTACCCTCAAAAATTGTACATAGTCCATTAAATAATACAATTCTTTTTCACTTATTTAATACCATCCTGATCATTTAGTGTATATATAAAATAAAATTATTTTAAATTGTGATGGCTAGTTGGGAGGTATTGAGAGTTATATTGACCGAATGAGTTTCTTATATATCCGATCACATTAACATTATTAATGCACTAAACCCTTGTTCGGCAGCAGGGTTATTAGAAGCATTTAATATTTTGACTAAGTTAACACTACTTATGCTAAATTTTAGTGTTCGATAAAATAGTATTTTTTGATCAAAATTAGCGTAATTTTGCTAACGTTAAGGTCTTTAACGTCTCCTGAGCTGAGTAGCGTTCTACGACTGGTCTTTCCATGCCAATTCGGTCCCTCACCCCACAATGTCATTACTTTCTCATTGTTCAATCTTATCTCTCCGCGTCTCTCTGGTGGAAGTCACATGAACGCCTTTTCAAGCAATTAATTAACTTGATTTGATTTTCCAGAAGACATTATACATTGTTTCTTATTTTTATTTGCACAAAAGACGAAAACAGTTGAGCCTTTGCGAAAATTAGCATAATTTTTACATTTATTGTTTCAACAATAAGTTGATATTTCTATAAAAAAAAATGTAAATTAATATTAGAACTTATATGAAAACGATAAGAATAACAACAATAAATTACGACAACAATAACAACAACAATAACAATACTATAAGAAGAATGACGATGGCTATGACTTAACAAATAACAATTAGGTCCTTTTCGGTCATTTTATATTCATCAGCTAACTCTGTAGCTAATATGACCAAATACAATTTACTAAAATCAAACAATTATCTGCTAATAGCTAAAATATAGCCGTTGTATATATGCTAATGAAACAACTATTCACTACTTGATCATCTATCTACTACTTGCACTACTAATTTTACCAAACAAGACCTAAATCTTGTCAAAACCCAACTGTTAAGTGTAACGAGAGTAGTTTTAGTGTGAGTACCCTCTGGAAAAATACTCGCGTTGCACCCTTAATGAAAAGCCAAATGTTATCTTGTCTTATTATGTAGTTAACCTGATGTGTGTGTATTAAGTTTCAAGTTCAATTTTCTCTCTCCTATTATCTGGTATTGTTTTCGAGACTCATTTAATTGAGAAAAGAAGTTATGACTACGACATAATATTTGTTCTTAGTCATCTTTTATTAAAGCTACATAATTAAAAGTTGTCTAGAAAGGGCAAAATGGTACAGGAGATTATCTGTTAATTGATGTTTTTATTGATTAATAATTACAATTTTGGCCAATTATTCTCACAGGTCCACTACATAAACATGTTATATATTGTTATAAATGAGCTGTTAATCTTTCTGTGAACAATCCCCCTCAAAATAAGATGCATGCTACTTAGAAATTCCACTAGGTTTTTAAATGAGATATCAATGTTAGATAATAGTTCGAAATAGGGAAATATTCTATTTAACCCAACATTTTATATTTTAAATTACATTCTATCAAATTTAATTAGACTTAGCTATCACATTGTCAACATTATAATACTTTCAGTTCAATTAATATTTACAAATCATTGGTCAAATGTGTAAGTTTGGTTTTGCTAGCCAAATCACCCTAGAAAGGGTGAATAGAGTGATTGGAAAAAGATTAATGCAATTATCAAAATTAATTGCAGAATTTAAAAGTGTTTGGACAAAACATGTCGATATTTTTATAATCAAAACATGTTGGGTCTTCCAAAAACAGGGTTAATCACCGCCTAAAGCTCTTTTTTCCTGAGGATTTGAATCGTTCCACTTCTTATTAACTTAAGAAGCTACAATCTCGAGTACTCTGACTCTACAAAGGCTTTTTTGGATACTTTCAATGTCGGCTACTCAATATTGAGAACACTCTCTGTTCTTTTACCACTCAACTAAGTACCTTAAATTGAGTCAGTCACTAAGTATTGGCCACGCAATATGTATTGCTCCAAGTGAGCTCTCCCCAACTTACTTGTTATAAGATTCCATTGTACGAAGCTATCCTCACAAGATGAGTACAAATAATGATCAAATTAGTATTTAAAATACTCTAGCACAAAGTATTATCTTAACATGTTTAATATAAGCTCTCTTTAATTTACAAGTGTAGCTCAAGTGATTTCTCAGTTGCTTTGGTGCCATGGAGTTGCTTTAGCTTCCCTTAATCGTTTTATAGCCAAGGATGACCAGCTTCCCATTATATATGATGTAATCTCTTAATGTATCATGACATCTTTTGACTTGCTTAAATGATATTTTCAAGGCCCTGAACTCGTTTTCAAATCCTTGGAATCATTTTTTATTTGTCACACAAATAAAAATGCTATCACACTCTCAAGATTAATTACAGGTGTATCTCATTTAAAGATCACGTGTGATATAATCCAACTGACCCTTCATTTGCTTGTATTTTTCAAATTTAAATTCAAATTCTAGCTTTGTAAATCAAGGAATAATCTTAGAATTTCTACTATGATATTAATCATAATATTCTTCCTTAATCAATTTAAACAAAATAACATCAATCATCTATCCAAATAATATCAAATTTAATCTTAATATTTTATCATATAAAGTTAATCATATCAACAAACATCACAAGGTATTTTTCATTAGACTTTATTTTAATTATTTTACTATCCAATCCATAAGATAAAATCTATATTATATCCAATCAAATCAACCAGAAATCAATAACATCTCCAATAATATCTCATTAAATATAATATTCAAATAAGATCATGACTTAAGATTAATAAAACCCATCCAATCTCATGCTTAAGGGCAAACGATAAATCAAGATGATCTTGCCATGATGTGTACGACATTTTCTTTTATGATAACTAGTCTAAACCCGCGTTTTACATGGCGCATCCTACAATAGACAATTTAAATACAAATATGTATATAAATATATATGTGTGTGTGTGTACACACACGCGCGTGCACACTCACATAAAAACAGGCACACACACACACACACACACACACACACACACACACACACATATATATATATATGTATATATCTATTAGGATCTGTTCTATTTCGCGATAAGATACAACTATAAGTTTTAAGAAAATGTAAAGGGCTATAAGAAGTTGTAAGGAGTTGTAAGGAACTGTAAGAAGATGTGAGGAGTTGTAAGATGTAAGGAGTTGTAAAAAGATGCAATGATAAAAGTAAGGAGTTGTTGAATTGTTGAAAAGTTGTACCGTATAATTTGTAACAATTATGATATATTGGTCATATTTACGACTAAAATTTGATACCATTAGTAAACAAAATATTTCTTAATATAATTGAAACGAAATATGTTTGTCTTGCAATGAACGTTTTGAATGAGAAACGATAATATTAAAATAATAAACTTATTGAAAATAAACCCTTAACTAAGTTAACTACACTACTCAAAATGTATAATCAAGAGTACTCAGTAATGAAAACTCACTAGGCATACCTTCTATGAGTTAACATATAACTCAAAATGTATAATCAAGAGTACTTAACAATAAAAACCCATTTGGCAAGGTAAAAGAGTTTTATGTTGTCATAATATTTTATTGGTTAATAACTCTTTTACTCCTTAAATATATTATGTTTGACAAATCATTGTCTGTAATGTACTTTCAAAATTCAATACTTAAATATTAAACATGAAAGACATAATCTAATTATAGTTATATTGGATAGCGAAATCACAATGCTTTATAAATTTATCCACTTTTATTTATGCGATGTTGTATTGCAAATTTGATTGCATCCATATTCAATCCTACTAAGTGAATTAAATGGATTTATTTTATTTTCTTTTGATTTTATTTTTTTGCTTTCTTTTGTATTTTTATGTTCGATTTTCTTTTTCAGGCGGAGATGGAAAGGGGTTTGATTTTTCAAATATATTAAATTTACTATATCAAAATTCAATATTTAAATATTAAACATGAAAGACATGTTGTAATTATAGTTATATTGGATAGTGAAATCACAAAATTTTATAAATTCATCCATTTTTATTTACATGGTGTTGTATTGCTAATCATCCATAAAAATTGAAACAGTATCCAAAGATATACATTAAAGCAGGGAGGTTTCAATTAAAAATGCATAAATCGTAATATACACATCAGAAACTCATGAAAATTTACCAAAATTAGCCAAATATCATAGATAATATACAGTAAAATGTTCACAATTTTTCTCCAAGCAAATAACTACTAGAAATTAAAAAAATAGATGAAATCATGCACTAAAATAGGGCAATTCCAATAAAAAGTTCATAACTCACAAATTAAACATCCAAAAGTAAAAATGTATAGAAAATTTCCAAATAACATGTAGATTTTATAGTAAAAGTTTTATAATTTTTTTCATCCCAATAACTTACAATAACTGAAACAACCTAAAACAATTACTATTCTTTTAAAAGCAAAATAAATCAATATACTTTAAGAAGCAAAAAGAATTCCTAAAACTAACAACCCACTGTGCAAATGCTAAAGGGTCCAGACTGTGCAATGTTTGGAAGGTTTGGACCCTATCAAATTAGGCACTTTGTTACCCGTGCTTTGTACGAATTTAGAAAAGTATTAGTATTCTTGTCACAAAAAAACATAAAATTATTAATATTCTTTTAAAGCGAAAAAGAAAAAAAAAACTTTGGAAGGTCTATTTATGAATAACACAAAATCTAAGAAACTAATAAAAAATGAACAAAGTTGCATTTTCCAACAAAATCCTACAGTTTCATTTCTTGTTATTGAAAACATATTTAAAAAAAAAAACCACTCAACAAAGCAATTATAATTTAGAAAGTTTTGAAATTTATTTAAATGTAATCAAAATTAAATCAATGGTTGAGACCAACAGAGAGATTGCATCCAACGGTCTAACAACTCTAATTTATGAGAATTTAGGAAAAATTCACATCATCACAACATTGCTATTATATAATAGTATAGATTTCTCTATAGAAAATATCATAATTCCTTATAATTTTCAAGATTAAATGACTCAATCAACACATGTAGCTTATTACAAATTACAAATATGTTACTCCACAATATATATTAAACTCATAAGTAGGTCCAAAGTTTGTGTTTCAATTTTAATAAAAATATATTAGACCAATTACAATGCTATATACAATTAGGATAATTATAACATTAAGTCATTTCACCATTTTATTTATAACACTAATTATATTATTTGTTATCATCACAATCAGCATGTGACTCTTAGAGTCAACAAAATCAATTTGAGAATCAATTGCAAATCCAAAAGACAACACCTCTGTCGTGGGGAGAGTGCTGAACTGGTAGTGGCCGCGCCCTAGTACGTTGGCTCGGTGTCTCCTTACTCAAATGATGCCGTAGTTTTGGAATTCTCTTGTAAGATAGTCTTAAAGGCATATGTTTCCTTTCTAAGTCTCCGAAAATGTCTTATTTTCACCTGTTTCATACCCAAGAAAATAATATTGTGTCACATATGTTGAGATTATTGTCCAGAACTACAATATAGCTAAGGGCGTATTCGGCAACAGTATTTTGGGTAGCGTTTGGTGTTTTGACTAAGTCAATACAGTCATCAAGTAATTTTTAGTGTTCGGTAACATAGGATTTTGACTAGCATTTCAAGCAGCGTTTAGCGTTTTAAGCAGCGTTTTTGAAAAACTAATAGTATTAACGTTTTGCACTCAAAAGTAGTGTTTCATATTTTTTTACCAAAAAATATCCTTTGGAAATTTTATCTTTGGAAATTATCTATATCCTTTTATGTCAATTTACATTAATCAGCTAACCCAACAACTAAATTTACTGAATACATTTATTTCAACTGCTCATCTAAACAGCTATCCGCCAATAGCTAAATTAGAAACGCTATCTGCTACCTAAACAACTATATGCTACCTAAACAGCTATCCGCTTCTTGAACCGCTAATTTTGTCGAACATGGCCTAAGAGTTTGTTCGTTATGAGCATATTGGAGGATCGAACACCACGTTGAATTAGCAGTTAACATATTGAAGTAGGTTGAAATAGATTGGAGTAGGTTGGAATGCTCTAGAACACCCTAGAGCATTTTAGAATGATTTCAATAGTTTTGTGATTATCAATGACTATATTTTGCGCAATAATATTTTATTTTTGGAAAATTGATAATAGTTTACATCAAAAAAAAAAAAGTGCAACGCATGAGTTGAACATCATTGTAAGCATTATTGCGCGAATTAATTATATTTTTCATATCTTGAGAAAATATAATGACCATATGCAATCAGATAAATGCGTTTCGTTACGACAAAAGTTACATATATAGCTCCAGTTGTTGTTTACGACCCTACATTCCATTCATTGCTTGTTTGCTTTGCTCGTCATACAGGCGAACATTGGAATTGTTACAATGTTCATTGGTCTTGGCAAAATTGGTGTCCCTTTTTCATTACATTCGGCTAAAGTTACATCGTGCATTATTGTCCTTTTCTTAATTTGTTGTTAATAATTTTCTTGAAAGGATATCTTTTAGAGAATTATTATTTTTTACCTACATCGATTGAGGTTAATTTGTTGTTCATGCGAAAAAGTTCATACTTTTTTTCTAGCGGTTTGCATTGACTTCAAGTGGGGTTGAATAGTTGGACCAGGTTGTGTTAGATTTTATAGAAAATAGGCCTTAAACAAACAAGTCATATATATATGCTCAAATGAGACTCCAATCCAAAACCAATTGATGATGGGTTGGAGTAATTCATAAGCTTATATGCATGCTCAAGGTCTCAGAAGTTAACGTGGGACGATTCCACTTTTCATAACTGCAATATGCCCCCTCACATATGTACTACTCACAAGGCTTGATACGTGAACATATTGAATAACATGGGGACCGTGGCAAACCCAAGAGCAACATATACTTTGATACAATGCTAAATTTTATAGAAATATTGGACCTTAAAACAAATGAACCATGCACATAAGTTCAAACGAGATTCCAAGCCAAAATTAATTAATAATGAATGGAGTGACTCACAAGGTTATATATATGCATGTGGAAACCTCTTAAATTCTTAGTTTGGGATAATCCCACTTTTCCTAACTCCAACAAGTAAGAGCCAGCCAACTGGAGCTGGTTGTCCATTCATCCTTACCCTCTCCCAGACCAGACAATGCCAACCTTGCAAACTGTTCCAACTCCACGCTGGTGATCTGAGCTTTCTTTTGTTTTTTTTTTTTTTCTTTTTAAAGGACTATTCACAACAGCATTGAATTGATAGCCACTAGTAATAACAGTGGAAGCTAAGTTAGGTTAGGCTAGTAACAGCAGTGGAAGCTAAGTTAGGTATGACAACAAGTGGGCAAAGAACATTCAAAGGTCTTCAGAGCCGGGATTTGTGTTAGTTATGTAGGGTCCCCCCGTGCCAATGGGGAACGTGAATGCATGAATCGTGAACAGTGATCATGTATAATTATTGTTGCTTTTTTTCAATGAAAATTCACATGTACAATCGGATAAACACATGCTTTCAATCATGCAAATATGTTTATCTACCCAACTATTTCTTTCCTAATTAGAAAATAATTAGTTTTAATAGCAATATTTTTTGCATTTTGGACTGGCTTAAGAATAATTATATTCTAAGTACTAAATATCGACTTGATATGGTAATGAAATCTAAAATCTTAACCCAAAATTAAATAAATTGGATTTTAAGAGACAAATTACAAAAATTAAAGTAAGAGGGGTGTACTTTGAATGCAATTAGACGTTTTTAATGAAAATATAATTACTTTTCTTACCTTAATTAATCTGCAGGTAATTGAGGTCACTTATTGTATCTCAATTCATTATCTTGTTTGTTTGCCCTCCTCATCATAATTTAAAAAAAAGGTAGTCTGGTGCACAAGTACCCTCCGTTCATGTAGGGTTCGGGGAAGTGCCGCACCCTATGAGGTGAATTGTAGGCAGCCTAACCTGACTTTGTCAGTGGTTGATTTCATCGCTCGAACCCGTAACCTTTTGGTCATATGGCTCATCATAATTGTACCATCTTATTAAAAAATTGTGAAATATAAAGAACAAATTAAGGTCTTTAGAATAATCTAGTTGACCCAATTAAAAAAAAAATCTTGTATAAACAATTTGTATGATCATCTCATTCAAGAACTCTTCTTCTAAGCTTTGCGATAATTCTATTTGTTCTATTATTGGACAAAATGCGCCACGATTTCCTAATTTACTATTCAATCTATGCTTAAACTTCATACTTCTGCTCGTAGTTTCATATATCTTCTACGAATTTTATGAGTCCTTCATAAATTTTATTTTTTAAAAAATTCGGGCATACATCTAAAAATTTCAAACAATTTATAATAATTTGTAATTAACACTACTATATCATGAGCCCGATGCAACACTAAGCATGTAACACTTCTAAAAATTATTGCATATAGGGTCAGCTTAATATATAGTGCCACAATAAGTAATAAGTGTTGCACTTAGATATCTAAGACAATCTTTTTAATAAATGTTGCAGCATTTAGCGTAAAAATGTAACACCTTTTGAAAAATGTTGCAATCCAAAATAAAAATGTAACACTTGTTAAAAAATGTTGCTGTCTAGAGTAGAAATGTAACACTATTTTATAATGTTGTATTGATAAGTGTTTTGTCACAAGTGTTACATTTGCCACACTATTAAAGCAACTTCAAAGGCTCCTATGGTTGAATAAATAGGTTGTTCTCAAAGAAATTATCAATAAGAAATTTTTGATAACACATTCCCCCAAGCGCTCACAAAGGGTGTTCAATTTAATTGAAATATCTAACAACTATGCTTTCTCTAATTATTATCAATACATTTTATACCAAAGATAAATAAACAAAGAAATTAAAGAAAAAGCAACTTGAATAAATAGTTTAATTACAAATATTTAGCAATCTATTATAAATTTTTCGTAAGTACATAATACAAAATGTGTTGAAATGAATCTTGGTCATTTCTAAGAGTTTTTGGTCAATCAAAAGGAAAATTCTAGGTAAAAATAATACAATAAAAATTATGGACTAACATTCTGGAGGATATCACAAGAATCATACTAGATCGAATATATGCGATTATAGTTTGATTAAAAATAGAATATCTCAAATAATCATTTAACTGCCATACAAATTATAAGAAAATCAGTTCAATCAAACAGTTCTGTATCATTGAACCACCTAACATTGATCAGTGTAGTTTTCAATATTTACTATTATATATGAAAGATAAACACTTAGAATATGGTACCCAAAATGATTCACGCACTGTCAACATTTTAAATTATTATTCCAGTAAGTGCAGCCAACCAATGCTTTGTCTGGGATCCAAAAGTCTATTCTCCATCTTGTATTTATATGACATGGATCAAGTATAAAATATATACTTCATCTGCCCCATTTTTATGTTACTAAATAAAAAAAAATGCACGTTTTAATAAAATTATATGCTGGCCAATAGATAATTACTATAGTATAGAAATTTTGCAAATTCTTTGATTAACGGCGCATTTAATGAGTATTTTGGAAAATAAATTGGGGACAAAAAGAGTTTTGATTAGAAAGATAGAAATGGGACAAAGGATAAACACAGATTGAAAGAAAGAAATTGTGAAAGCAACATCAACTCTGCAAGCAGAAACAACAAGTCTAGAACAACATTAATTAAGATGGCAAACGAAAACTTCTTTTTTGAAAAAATGTTTTAATGAAAAAAAAATAGTATTGATAATGTTTTCGCTACTTACCCTACTTCTTTTGAGTTAGACTAAAATTCTCATTATTTCTTTATATCAACTTATTGACGTCGACTCAATAATTATTCAACTATACTTTTAAAGTACCATTTACTTATTCAAAAATTTAATCCCGGAACAACGCACGGGTCTTAGCTAGTTTAGTAACTGAAGAAGTTAGTCAAAACGTTATTTGAGCTTGAAAAGGGACATGCAAACAATAATTGAGAAACTTCAATAACTAATTTTTTATTCAACGAAATTTCTCCATCAAATATCCTCACAATTAAAGCCTGTGAATGCCACTCAAGCTGAGGCGGAGTCTGAGCCGAGTTTTGATTGGGCTGAGTTTTCACCAAGTTGAGCTCGAGTTTCACTATGAATTTTTTTAATTTAATAATTCAAATCTTTACGCAACCTAATTTGAAAAATATTGAAAAATTCTTTACTTTAAAACTCTAAAAACCATACTCAAAGAAAAAATATCAAGTATTGACTTTAATATTGAATTATGGACATCCAAACTAGTACAGAGTCTATGCATACTAATAAAACATGGACTATTCTGTACTCTAATACCTAAACGAGGTCGATTGTGCTGAACCTAACTAGTGTCGGCTTCACCTTGATAGGCATCCGAGCCGACTCAAACTTTGGTCAACTTGAGCTCAAGTTGAGCTTTGATCGAGCCATACCCAAATGTTTACGAGTCGGTTTGGTTCTTAATTTTGTAACCCTATCCTTCACTAATGGTTAATAATAAGTCCTCTAATTGGTCAAAATTGGACACATTCTCCAAAAATTAAGATCTAAACACAGAGGTTCGGCAATCAGATTCACATGCAGCGTTAATTATGAATAAAAATATCCCAAATTCTCAGTCTCTCTCTCTCTCTCTCTCTCTCACACCTCGTTAATTGAATATTCAACGGCGTAGGGTAGGGCACAAGTGGGTCATAGTTGAATTGATCGTGACTTTGATCAGTGAAGCAATGGGGTAGGTGGTTGTACACTCAGTAGAGAAGTCAGAAATTTTAAAGAGGGGTGTCAAAATTAATAATATACAATTAAAATTTAATAGCAGTCACAAACAGAAATTAAATGACTAATACTTTATATCTAATATCATTGTCCTCTACAAAACCTTATATTTTGAAAGCGATATAAAATATAATCAGTCAATACACTTTCAAACAAATTATCTTCAAAGTAAGTAATAATAGTATCTTAAAAAACTATACATACATACATACATATATACATACATACATACATACATATATATATATATATATATATATATATATATATATATATAAGTAAATAAAAGTAATAAAAGCAAATTAATCTACATATTGAAGAATTAACCTATAATTGAAATTAAACCTATAAATTAAACAAATTTGGAAGTGACATTGGCAAACAAACTTACAAATCAAACAATAAGAACAAATTAATTTACAAATTGAAGAATTGACCTAGAATTAAAACTATACCTATAAATTAAACAAATTTGGAATTGAATTGGCAAAGAAACTCACAAACCAAACAATTAAATAAATTAACCTACAAATTAAAGAATTAACTTAGAATTGAAACTAAATCTATAACTAAACAAATTTAGAATTAAAATTGGTACATAAACTCACAAATCAAATAATAAAAATAAGTTAATCTATAGATTGAAGAACTAACGCCTTGTTATTTTGTTAAGGTCAGAGAGTAGAGAAGAAATGACAGCATTGTGCTTATTTCATTGATTATCATCAATCGTACATGTATACAGGCTATGCTTATATATAGCTGATGTAAAGTTCTTTCCCGCCTAAAACTAAAACTGAAATTGGTTGTAACAGTGTTAACAACCAGGAGAGAGAATGCCAACAACTAGGAGAGAGAGAGAGAGATGAGGGAGAGAATACAAAAGACTTATAGAAACAAGTATATATTCTAACACCCCCCCTCAAATTGGTGGGTGTAAAACCCCCAATTTGCCCAAAATTGAGTGATGTGAGACCCCTGTAAGGGGCGTAGTCAAGATGTCTGCCAATTGTTGCTTTGTGTGGACATGGCTGAGGGAAATCAAACCTTCCATGAGCTTTTGTCTGACATAGTGGCAATCAAGTTCGATGTGTTTCGTTCGTTCATGGAACACTGGATTTCTGGCAATATAAATGGCAGCCTGATTGTCACATCGCACAGGTATTGGGGTAATGTCTTCCACAGTCAACTCATGTAATAATCTGCTCAGCCAGGCGAGTTCAGCTACAACTCTTCGCATACTTCTGTACTCGGCCTCTGCAGAAGAAAGACTTACAGATTGCTGTTTCTTAGACTTCCATGATATGAGGGTGTTTCCCAAGAAGATAACATAACCAGAAACAGACTTCCTGCTATGAGAGCATGATGCCCAATCGGCATCACAGTAAGCCAGTAGGGAAAAGGACGACTCCTTTGAAATGAGAATTCCAAGTGAAGGTTGTGTTTTGAGATATCTAAGCACATGAATTGCAGCATGGTAATGAGGAGTTCTAGGTTCTTGCATGAACTGGCTTAAGTGCTGAACAGAATAAGCAATATCTGGTCTTGTGTGAGTAAGGAAGTTGAGCTTACCCACCAGCCTTCTATATTCTGAAGGGTCAGAGTACAAATCACCTTCATCAGGCTTCAATTTCAAATTAATGTCCAAGGGTGTGATGACACCAGTGTATTCGTCACAATGATGTTCCTTGAGAAGTTCTGAAGTGAACTTTCTTTGAGTCAATATGAGTCCCTGCTGGGACTGTAGGACCTCCAGCCCCAAAAAGTAGTTAACAAAACCCAAATCTTTGATTTTGAATGTTGTATCAAGGTGTGTTTTCAAGGCCTGTATCTCAGAAACAGCATTTCCTGTCACCAAAATGTCATCAACATATACAGCAACGAACACTGCAGAGCTTCCAGTTTTCTTGTAGAATAGAGAATAGTCATTCTCAGAGTGCTTATATCCTCTTTGATAAAGGACCTCAGCTAGTTTGGCATACCACTGTCTGGAGGCCTGTTTTAGGCCATAAAGGGACTTCTTGAGTTTGCAAACTGCATTAGGTATGTTGGTGGTAAACCCTTTAGGCAGTTGCATGTAGATGTCCTCATGTAGATCCCCATGAAGGAAGGCGTTGTTCACATCTAATTGATGTAAGGACCAACCCTTCTTGACTGCAACTGTCATAAGAGATCTGATGGTAGTCATTTTAACCACAGGGGAAAAGGTTTCATTGTAGTCTATCCCCTCCTTTTGCGTGAACCCTTTAATGACAAGTCTTGCTTTCAACCTCTCCACCGTTCCATCAGCTTTAAATTTCACTTTGTAAACCCATTTACATGCTATGGGTTTCTTTCCATCGGGTAGAGAAACTATGTCCCAAGTGTGATTGTCAAGTAAGGCTTGGAATTCTTTGCTCATGGCTTCTTGCCAACCTGGATGCAAAATTGCCTCATCATATGATTTAGGTTCAGTACAGTCCAAGTTCTTTAGAAGCTGTTGACTGTGAGAGGAGAGACAAACAGAGGGAATAGATGGAGGCTGCAAGCAAAGATTAGTTGCAGTAGCCAGACAGTTGACAGCATATGCTTCATTGGAACTGCACAACACATAATCTTTTAGGTAGCTGGGAGTTTTATGAGACCTTTGTGGCCTGCCCCCTTCACAGACAGAATTAGGACTAGAAGAAGGAGTTTCTGTGGAAGGTTCTGCTCTCATGGAAGGAACCAGAGTGGAGTCATGAATCAATTCATGACTGGGAATGGGCAATATCTGAGAACTAGGTTGGATAGGCTGTTGTTGTGCAAAGGGAAAGGTTTCTTCATGGAATACAACATCTCTAGAAGCATAAAACTTCTTGTCACCCAGGGACATGACCTTGTATCCTTTCTTCCCATGATAGTATCCAAGAAAAATGCATGGAATTGCCCTATTCTGGAACTTATCCCTTCCTGCCTTTGTGGTACTCATGTAATAGAGACACCCAAATACTCTCAAATGGTCATATTGAGGCTTCTTTCCAAATAATAGTTCAAAAGGGCTTTTGTATTGTAGGACAGCAGTGGGCATTCTATTGATTAAATAAGTAGCAGTAAGCAGGCAATCTCCCTAAAACTTTGTGGGAAGATGTGATTGGAACAAAAGAGCTCTACTTACTTCAAGTAGATGCTTATGCTTTCTTTCTACTACTCCATTCTGTTGAGGGGTTTGAGTGCAGCTTGTCTGATGTAAAATACCAGTGGAAGCAAAGAAATCTAATGCTTCATTACTTAGCCCCAATTCTAGAGCATTATCACTTCTTATAACTTTCACAATCCCATCAAACTGGGTTTTGGCCATTGCCACAAATGACTTGATTAGGTAAAAGGCCTCATCCTTAGTCACCATCAAGTGAGTCCATGTGGACCTTGTATAATCATCCACTAGTGTCAAAAAATATCTATGACCAGTGTGTGTTTTAGTGTGATAAGGACCCCAAGTATCCACATGTACCAACTCAAAGGGCTTTGTGGAAGAAATAGAGCTAAGATGAAAAGGCAACCTCTGTTGTTTTGCACGAGGATAAACATCACAAGGAGCTTGATAACTGTCTTTATTGATTTTTGAAGTGAAATCATGCAATACAGGAATATGCTTCAACTTTCTAAAAGAAATATGACCCATCCTTTGATGCCAAAGGTCTATAGACTTGACTGTACTGCAAATAAGAGAATACTCGTCCTTGTTTTTCAAAACAAAAGAATTACATTCAGGCATAGCAAGATCAGTAGCTTCAAAGACCAAATTCTTAGCAACTGCATCATCCAATATGTATAGGCCTTGGGTGGATCTACCAATTTCCACTGGCCTCTTCAGAGAAGGGCCCTGCAGAACACAAGAGTCTTCTGAGAAGATAACATGGCATTTTAATTGTTCACTCAATCTTTTGACTGAGAGAAGATTGAACTGAAAATATGGGACAAACAAGACATGATGTAAAACCATATTGTTTCCAATCTTTAGGTCACCAGACTGAGTAACTTTGATCTTGTTGCCATTGGGTAGGCTAATGAGTATAGGAACCTTGAGTGTTCTAATGTTGTGCAAAAGATCCTTATCAAAAATCATGTGATCACTGGCACCTGAGTCTATAATCCAGATTTTGCCATCCAAATGGCATGTGCAACAGATGGTGTTAGCAGAAGTGACAGACCTCAGTAGGTCAGGATTTATACCTGCTATATAGGCGTTGGAAACACCTGGAGGAGCAGAACATTGTGAAGACTGTTTTCCTGCATGTAGGTTAGTCAAAAATTGCAGTAGTTGTTTAGATTGATCTGCATCAAGGCCAGGCAGAGCAACAGATTGGTTGGTTGAATAATCTGGTCCTGCAATGTGAGTAACATTTCTGGCCATTTCAGATTGATTCTCTGCATCATTCCAAGCATTGTTAGCAAACCTTCCACCTTTAGGTTTGAATGGTTGCTTGCTGTTAGGGTATCCATGTAGCTTGTAGCATTTGTCAATAGTGTGTCCTTGCTTCTTGCAGTAGTCACAGAATAGCTGAGAGGTTCTTCTTCCTTCTGGCTTTCTCTGGAATCTAGATAAGCCTGACTGTTGTGTTCCAGCACTGAATGAGGAAGCTGAGTCAGTCAAGAAGTTTGGGTTATTCTTGACCTGCCTTTGTTTCTCTTCTTGAACAAGAGTAGAATATGTTTGTCCAAGAGAGGGCAGGGGATTCATCATCAGTAGGTTCCCTCGAACACTTGTATAGGAATCATTAAGGCCCATGAGAAAGTGGATCATATTCTGTTCTTGAGCATACTTGGTTAAGGCTGTATTTATGCCACACTCACATTTCTTACATGTGCATCTTGGCATATTGTCTACAGCAGCAAACTCATCCCAAATTTTCTTAGCTCGAGTATAATATGAAGCAATGTCAGAATCACCTTGTGAAATTGTTGCTAGTGCCTTCTTAATCTGAAACAGTTTGGCTTTATTGGATTGACCAAACCTCTCCAGTAGCTCATTCCACATCTGCTGAGC
Source organism: Selenicereus undatus (assembly GCA_017589665.1). NCBI lineage: Eukaryota > Viridiplantae > Streptophyta > Magnoliopsida > Caryophyllales > Cactaceae > Selenicereus > Selenicereus undatus. The sequence goes on from JACYFF010031958.1 coordinate 97,970,064, forward strand.
AGTATCGCAATACAGCACACTTCCTGATATATCTTTGTGCAAGGCATTGAGAATCCAGGAGGCAACTAAATCGTTGCACCTCTGCCAGTATGGTAATAATGGCGAATCATTGGCAGGACGAGACACCTTGCCATCAATGAAGCCAATCTTGTTCTTGGATGATAGGGCAACCAGGAAGGTTCTTTTCCAAGATTCAAAATCTTCTCCGTTGAATACTTCACTTACCAGAACCTGTCCAGGATGATCAGAAGCGTGGATGAATAGAGGATCATTTGGCTCAATCACAGGTAATCGACTTCCTTGAACAGCCATGACATACGAGAGAAATTCAAATGTAATCAAGAAAATCAAATTGGTCTGGGATGAATAAGAAAGCAATCGGCTCAAGAAGATTAAAGAAGACCAGACAAATGCAAATCAAACTAATTGATTGTCTTGATTTTGCAGAAAGAAAACGAGACTGGAACTAGAATGAACAAAGAGAAAAGAGAATCGATTTGGAGGGAAGGCAAAGAAATGGAGCTTTCGGCTCAGGCCTGCTCTGATACCATGTTAAGGTCAGAGAGTAGAGAAGAAATGACAGCATTATGCTTATTTCATTGATTATCATCAATCGTACATGTATACAGGCTATGCTTATATATAGCTGATGTAAAGTTCTTTCCCGCCTAAAACTAAAACTAAAATTGGTTGTAACAGTGTTAACAACCAGGAGAGAGAATGCCAACAACTAGGAGAGAGAGAGAGAGATGAGGGAGAGAATACAAAAGACTTATAGAAACAAGTATATATTCTAACAATTTTCGTGGTTCAATTCTAAAATACCAACCTCAACCTACTTCAACCCACTTCAACCCACTTCAACTTACCTTAACTATTTTAACCAAATTCAATTTATCACATAAAAAACCTTCAACCCACTTCATCCTTTTACTCACCCCAATTTACCTACGAAAAGAACAAGTACTAAATAACAATTTAACCTATAATGTGTGTCCAAGGCCGAATGGAGAGGAAGGGAAAAGAGTCTTCAACCTACTTCATCCTTTTACTCACCCCAATTTACCTACGAAAAGAACAGGTCCTCAGTAACAATTTAACCTATAATGCGTGTCCAAGGCTGAATGGAGAGGGAGGGCAAGGAGTTCTAAGGCAGAAAATATTATAAAAATGATGAAAAATTGCTTTTAGAGGATTAGAACCAAGGACCTCTAAGAACAAAGCAAAGCCAACCCGACCTGCCTTCCATCGCTTGGCCAATTGCACTTTCAAGTTTGCATTCTACTTATTATGTATTTATATAATATTAACATTTTTTAGTTTCTGCCATATACTTTATTTTTTTTTTAAGAGGGGTGTCAGGTGATACCACTGACACCACATTGGATCTGCCACTGTGTACGCTAAAGATCAATTCAATGTTACAAATGTCACTGTCAGTTCCATCTGCATGCAATTAGGAATAGGAATGAATGAATGTAGGCAACTAGGCATCACGAACAAATTAGGGTTGGGGAATATGGATTGATAGATAGATGAAGTTTAGGGCCGATAAAAAAAGAAATTTGTATTTGTCTAAAATTTACAAAATTTGCTCCAATTAGTACGGGTACGGGTGGTAAAAATAGAAAAGAATGGGTATGAGATAGGTATTGCTAAAATGGGTATGTGTATTAGTACAGGTCATACCCGCCCCATACTCGTTTTATTAATACCTGCCTCATACCCGTCTTAGACTCACCCCATGTAAAATCCATACCCGTTTGTTTAAAGTTCTAATTTGGTACTTGTACTTGAATACTTTGCTATTTGCTTTGAGTTGTATGATATATAAGACTCCAGCGGAATATTTTGTTTGAAACTGTAATTGTCAAATGCTAATTTATTGTTTTGATTGACAAACTTTTAGTTGTATTTGATGTGTTATGATATGTTGTAGGAAACTTGGTGTTAATGTGACATATTAGCTATTTGATGTCTAATATAGGTGCAAAATGGACTTAATTCTTTTCTGTCTATATGTACCGCATAAAACCCCCATACCGGCTATATTTAGTTGGTATGAGTATGGGTATAACTTTACAATATCTGTATGGTTATGAGTTTTAATTTTGAAAATGGGTATGAGTGAGGGTACGACTAAACTCATCCCGTACCCGTCCTATTGCCATTCCTAATGAACTTAATTGAGATTGATAGAAGTATTGAATTAGATTGAAGTGAGTATTTTTTTATTAAAATAGGTTGAAATTGGTTGAGGTAGCTTAATTTTTTTGTATGATGGGTAGAAGTTGGTTAAAATAGTAGAAAATGAGTTAAAGTTGGTTAAAATTAATATTTTTTTATTAAAATTCATAAAGTGGGTTAATATAAAATTTGAATTTACCAACGAAAAGAACAAGGTTTTAATATAAATAATTAACCATTGAATGCCTTTTGGATAAATAATGTTTCATGCATTCGAATTGGGGGAAATAAAAATTATAAGTTTGTTTAAGTTAATGCTATATTGTAAGCATCATTGTCAACAATTTTAAATTAATTGAGATGTAATTACTTTTTAATTATTGAAAGTTCGGAGACTCAGCTATCAATCATTACAGTGCGACATCTTTTGACTGTATCAAAGGTTTGATTCAAGTATGCTTTGTATTAATATTTACTCAAATTATCACATAGAAAGTGCCGCCGTCCGATACATTGTTAGACTTAGATATTCAAATTGAAATTATTAAAGAGATAATTGAATTAGAAAAGAAAATCGGAGTGATTGTTATAAGTGATGAGATCTTACAGTAAGAAAAATAATTAAGAATTTGAGAAAAGAGTTTAAAAGAAGAAGGCAAGCATTCTAATCCGACTACTTATTTTACAGGCTAAGTTGAAAGCAAGCATAGTATCCTGCTAGAGTGTGAAAATATGATTTGTCCAATATTGATAAAATTTAAAGGGTTTGAGCATGTATATAAGCATGAGAGTTATTCCACCTATTGCCATTTGATTTTGGGTTGAAAATTCATTTGAATTTATACGCATGACTCTTTGTTTAAAACTACACACACACATAAATATATAATTCTTTATTTATGACCCAATTGATATATATATATATATATATATATATATATATATATATATATATATATATATATATAAAAATTAACATATCCTAGCCATTTGATTCATTTGAAAATTTTATAATTTAGTGAATAATAGGAGTTGTTTTTAGGAATTGTTTTATTATACTTTTCCTTTTATATATTATGTTTTGTTCCAAAAAAGTTATATATTAGTATAAATATAATGTTCAAATTATTTTCGTTGAAAGATAAATTTTATTTGTGTTACATGCGAAACTCAAACTAAACCAACTTCAAAATAATTTCTACCTAACTTCACTAGACAATTAAGGACTTCATGAATTTTTGCTCACCAACAAGAAGATGAGGTGGATTTTTCGTCATTGGCATCATAGATTGACATATCATCACCCTATTTAGCGTGCTTTGTAATAAATTCAGGGTCTGCTCATTTTCAGTATTTTGCATCTGCTACCTACTCCAACCTGTTCGAATTTGCTCAAATCTACTAACTGCTAGTCAAACCCGTTTCAATCTACTCTAGCCTGCTTCAACCTCATCGAGAGAATGTTTGGAGTATTAAAGAACATTTAGAAGATCTTAAAGAACAGAATGATGCTCAACACTCTAAACTTTAGAGGTATTTATTTTCAATAGTCTATTTTTAATGCTTGAATTATTTTCATTTAATATCCCAAAGTTCAAATTATTGACGTCCCATAATCCATATATAAATGTAAAAATGTACGATCTTTCTTTTCCCCATTGGATATGGTAATAAGTGAAGCTGGATAGCAGATACACTCAAAGACCTTGTCTTGTAGCCATGGGTGGTCTTATTGGCAGATGAGTAAACAACCAAACATGCCCTCTCTCTTTCACAAAAAGGAAAAGAAAAAACTTGTTCCACCCTCAACACCCAATAATGCTCAAACAATGATTCGAGTAGTTGGGTGGTGATAAATATTCCATAATAAGACATTTTTTAAAGTTTTTGGTTTTAATCTGAATTAATCTATTATATGATATAAAATTATTAGTTTTTTCAATAATTACAATTAACTGTTAAAGGTGAAACTTTAATATTTGTCGGTTATTCTGTCGGATACAAATGACATCATAATTCGATTAATTGTGTCAGTAAAGAGGTATTATCATAAATATAATCTCATAATTGTGAAAAATTATAGATAAAAAAGATATTTTTAGTCAATATATATATGCTAACACCATTCTTTTTCAATTTAAGATCTGACAATATAGTTTTTAAGCCAAACTAAAATATTTGAAAAGTATTTTATTACAAGATATTTGTTATTTTGCAAATCTCTTTATCCTACTCGAAGAAGAAACTTGTCTCATACACTAATATATAGTTCTGTTTTGAGAAAATAAGTCATAATCCACCATCAAACTTTGCCTTGCCAATCTGGGTATCAAGGTTATATTTTTTTTCCCATCTCCCTCTTTTTTGAATTGAAAGCAATGCATTATAAGGGAAAAACACCCAAGGTGATTCTAACTTATTTGAGCTATTTTTATACTTAAAATTTATATAACTCTATTCTTTTTTTTGACAAAAATAAAAAATAAGTTTTCTGTAAAATCGTCTCACAGTGACTTATATTATGAGATGTCTCACATATTCATTAATATCATATAAATTTAAAAGAAAAACATCTTGCTATATAGACAGTCTTACAATGTTTTGTATAAAAATTTGTTAAAAGAAATTCCTTCTACATAAATTAAAAAATTAATTAATTAAATGTGAAAACGTCTTGCTTTGCATAATGCATACGCACCTTGACTTTGGAACGTGCACAATTACAGAGACAACCCCACTTATTTATATATATCCCGTGCGTTACCTTATTGGACACTTCACTTCAGCTCTTGCCGCACCCCCTGGCCCCGCTCCTTTCCTTTCTCCCTTCAGAGAGAGAAACAGGGTAAGAAACAAAGAAGAAAACAGAGGGGAAAACAGGGGAAGAGAGAGAAAAGCAGAGTGATGATGGAAGATCTGCACAAATTGATGCTAATTTCAGTGTTTTTCTGTGTTTTAATGAGTTGGGCACTTAATTTTTACAGAAATAGTTTATGGGTAAGGTGCCAAACCCACAGAAAGAAGCTGAGAAAACAGGGGATCAAAGGGCCTTCACCCAGTTTATTGTATGGGAATGTGCCTGAGATGCAGAGGATTCAATCAATGGTGGCTAAGTCTCCCTCTTCCAATGGAGAAATTGTGGGTCATGATTACACTTCTACCCTTTTTCCTTACTTTGAGCAGTGGAGGAAAGAATATGGTACTCTCTATCCCTACCTATCTGTTTGTGCATATGTCATATGCGTGTCTTTATGTGTGTTTGTCTCTGTTTTTAGTTTCAAGAAACCCATGTTTGCATTGAGTTTGTTCTTTTCTCATCAGCTATGGTTTGTGTTTGATAGCGTTCTAGATGCTTTTTTGTTTGCGTTTGTACTTTTGATTTTGATTCATTGGAGGATTGTGATGCTCTCTCTCACTTCTACGTGTTATGTGTATGTGCCTAGAGTTGCGTAGGGTAATTGGTATCTGATTCACTTTCAAGTACTAGTGCATAGGGCTATGGAGTAGGGACCTGGGGTTGAAGACAGTAATGGGTTTTGCTCGATTTCCACTGTTTGCTTTGATCAACACAGTAGTGAATAGTGATACTTTCGGTTTCGGAGCTAGTCGTTTTTTCGGAGATGGTCCTTTCGGCGGTCAAATTTGGCGTTTAGTTGTTATGGGCATTTTGATACGGTCATGAATTATGAGGGTTATGAACATTTAGGTACAGTTATGAGTGGTTGGTAGTAGTTAAGATAAATTCGGAGTAGTTTGATATACGGTTTGTTACTAGGAGTATTTATGAGAGGTTAACAGTAATATGTATATCATATTCTTATGAGTATATACTCTCTACAATTACATGAGCAAATATAGATTAAAAAATTAATATATGACAAATATACGTGTAAAAAATATATACACATGAGCAATAAGAGTATATACTCTTGAGAACAAAAAAAATTATCGGTTAACGACTACAAATGATGAAGTGAATAGGCTGTGAAGGGGGGCAGGTGGGTAAATCAAATTTTGTATCTTGTACGTAATCATTTGTATAGAAGCTGAAGTGAAGGTTAATGATCGACTACTACTTAAAAGTGTTTAGTAAAGTAGTGAATGAGATAGTGGATAGAAGTTTATATAGTATTTTTCAAATGCTAATGAATGTAGCTTTTATGAAACTTTATCTAATGGTTGCATTAAATTACAAAATTATTCTTTTTATTAATTAAAAACCTTTATTTATTATGTCATTTTTAATCATTTTGTATAAATCTGTCACTTGAACAACTATGTACCTTTACCAACCGTATTTATTTTAAATGGCTACTTGAACAGCTGACTATTAACCACTAACCACTAGTGGACTATAACTAATCGGTAATAAAACTGCTAACTATTACTAAAATAATTGATTTTACTGAATGTATCTCAAAGCAAAAGTATACTAGTAGAAAACTATGCCAATAAAAATAATAGTATAAAGCTTAACATCTCTCCTTTCATAGGGTATAAACATGAGTCGATACGAAAAGGGAGGCATAACTAGAACATCTGAGCGACAAATTGATACTCATTTTGATTAACTTAGGAGTTTTTTTTGGGGGGTTATGAATATGTAATACAAAATAAGAGTCTTAGGGTCTGTTCTTTTCGGGGGTAAATTGGAGTAGGTAAAAGGGTAAAGTGGGTTGAAATAGGTTGAGGTAGGTTGAAGTAGGTTGAATTTTTTTATGTGACACATTAAACTTGCTTAAAATAGTAGAAGTGGGCTGAAGTGAGTTGAAGTTGGTTGAATTTTTTTATGTGACACATTAAACTTGGTTAAAATAGTTAAAGTGGGTTGAAGTGAGTTGAAGTAAGTTGAAGTAGGTTGAAGTTGATATTTTAAAATTGACCAAAAAAAAAAAACCCTTAGGCGTAAAAAATAATAAGCCAAAATGTTTCTAGAGTAGTACTATTTAGTGTCTTTTTCAAAGTTTGAGGCTTGGGGTCAAATCCTGCCTCTAAGAGCATTCCCAACAGAGTTCCGGTTTTTGGAACTCTGGAATGCCACGTCAGCAAAAGTTTTACAATTTTGGAACTTGCATTCCATCACTTCTCCAACAAATGAAACTCAATTTTAATCATCCAATAAAAATATTTATCATGGACCCATTTTATAACACACAACCTCTTTTTTTAATCATATAAAAATGATATATTACTTCAAAAAAAAAGAAAAACAAAAAAAAAATAATAAAAAATTACCAAAATTTACACGCATGGAGGAACTCCCACAGGTTCCTCCATGCGTGTCCCACCTATTTCTCCCTTGCTGCTAGAGAACATTTGGCACGCATGTGACACGCGGGCCCCACCCATGCCTTGCGTGTCATCTGCTGCCCATGCTCTAATACTTCTTATAGAGGCGAGAATTGTATCATATGTGAAAGCATAATCAAACCTATAATTTCAGGCCTGAGCCCATAGCAGACTTTGTCCACTATTTTTTCCGCTAAGGAGGATTCTTTGTAGTTGAAGGAACGATTGCAGTCTCATAATCCTCCCATCCAGCGACTGAGAATTTGTTTAGCAAATTATTTTACCATTGCTAGTGGTAATTCATTAACTACTTAAAATCTCAGTTGTTGTACTGCAAGATCGCAGTCTTTTCTCCAATTATAGAGGTTTCAACGTTCAAACACTTTTCCTCTATCTCCGGTCCTTTTAATTATCGAGTAACCTTATTTACTAGAATCCACGTATAGACAACTTATTTCAATGTAGCGAGACGGTATTTGAGTAAATTACTTATCTTGCCAATTTTCCCTCCAAAACACAGACAATAACAATGAGCTTTTACTAATAAGTCAATAATTGGTATTCATAGGCCAATTAAGGTCACTTACACCCTGGTCAATATCCATGGCTAGTTCATAGTGACATATCTCGTGGAACCACTATTTTCATGAAAAGACTTGACAGTCGAAGCCGAATTCTTCACGAAATCGATACGCAAGGCACCACTTTCTGATAATGTTAATCCAAAAAAGCTCAAAGTTTAGCTAAGATCTTAGACGGATACAGCATAATTTGTCTTCAATAAATGTGGAAGATCAGCATAAAATCCATTTTATTAGAAATTTTCATACATCACCCCTCCTGCAAAAAAAGTCTCGTCAGACATTTTGGCAATCATTTCTACAGGATTTACTACATTATTATTTTTGAAATATTAAGGGTCTGTTTTTTCGTTGGTAAATTGATGTGGATGAAACAGTGAAGTGGGTTAAGGTTGGTTGATGTATGTTAAAATTGATTTTTTTTTTTTTAGGTAGGTTGAAGTGGGTTGAAGTGGATTGAAGTGGGTTGAGGTTGATATTTTTTTTTCAGGTGGATTGAAGCTGGTTGAATTGGGTTGAAGTATGTTGAATTTAATTGAAGTTAGTAAATCCAAAAGGACCTACGGAAAGAATAGGGCCTACTTATGAATAACTAAAAAACATAAGTGAAGTCTAAAATTCTATAGGAGTTTTTATATAAAACTCATATCGCAACTTAGAAGTAGAAATTATATCCAAACAAGTGTTTGAGTATTTCATGCTCGTAAACATTGTGCAGGCACCTGTTAGTAAAAAATTAATATAAATCCTTAAAAAAAAAAATTTAAATGGAAAAAATTTAATTGACATATACAAAATCATAAGAAGCTTAGAAGGACATCCTTGTTCCTTTTTTTTTTTTTGTTGGAGGTTGAGTGTCATATCCTATGCATTGTTTGTCATAATTTTTTTTTACAGTCTTATAAGTGAGGATTTTCAATTTTACAAAAACTTATAGTTTTATTATTCAATTATACTTTATCGTGCTTCCTGTAATTAAAAAACAGATCAATAGAAGGCACAACAATGACTAAATGCAGGAAGAAAGAGGAATTAAACTCAAAATTTCATATAAAGCTCAACCTACTTCAACCCACTTCAACATATTTCAACCTATTTCAATTCACTTTCATAATTTTAATCAAGTTTAATTTATCACATAAAAAAATTCAACCTATTTCAACTCACCTCAATCCATTTTACTCTTTTATTCACTCCAATTTACGTACGAAAAGAACATACCTTTAATCAATAAATCAAACCCTGATTATCTTTTTTTTGTTGTCTATATTGATACCTATCTAGTTAAGGTCTTCACAAAGTCAACTTTCAAGTAATTAATTATTAAAAAAATGATCAAGATTAAAAAAGCACTTTGTATTTTGCTTGTCCATCTTGTCTAACTATCTTATCAAGTATCAACTATTACAACCTAGCTACATATCTATCACATTTGCATGGGAATTATGTAAAAGCAACTTTTATAGGGTAAAGTTTTTGACCCTATTCCATTTGCAAGTTGTAGAATTCCTTTGGAGAAAAAGAAAAAGAAAAAGAAAAAAGGGAGAAGACAAAAGGTCCCACCTATATGTAAACTTATTTACTTGCTAGAGCCAAAAACATGAAAAAATAAAATAAAAATTGATGTTTTTTCCAATGATGTCAAAATCCATGTCAAAAAAGGGCCCAAAAAGAGGAACTCAAATCTTATCTCTTGACAAGTTTAATAGAGTTTGGGCTTACTCTGTTCCTCCACTTTCAATTTCTTTGTGTTTGTTTTATTTACCCGTACCTTTCCTTGTTTTGACATGACACCAAATCACTTATGTGTCAAAACAATGTTGGCCTGGAATTCATTGTCATTATTTGTCAGCATTTGAAAATGAGAGTTGAAGATTATAAGACAGGGGGAATATGTGATTAGTTGGATTTATTTTTAATGAGCTTTGTTTCAACTTTCAAGTAATACTTTTGATAATTTGTCTGTGGTTATCATTAGGGATTGAATTCTAATGGCCTTCACTTTCTTGTCAAAAGGGGAAGGGAATAATGTGTCTTTTGATTTGAGCTTTAGCATATATTATTCTTTTGAATGCATAATTGCATGCTATTAATATATTGTTAGACACTATTGTGATTTGAGCTTTTATTTTAAATTTGAGCTGTAATTCATCTAATATGTTTCCTTCGAAAATAAGAGTAAAAATAAATTTGTCAATTTCTAGTGACAGTTAATTTCAATCAATCTGAAATTTAGGTTCAAGTTAAGTTTAAATTACTTTAATCCTGGATCTCAAAGTTAAGTCCGGTATTACATAATATTAACTTAAAAATCTATTTTCAAGTGATTATATTTTAAGTTTCAAAGTTGACAAGATTTGTCAAAAATATTATGACATTCTTTCCCTTTCAACCAATCAAAGTCTTCAAAAAAAGAAAAAAAGAAGAAAAATGGGAATGGTAAGAGTTAGCATAAACAAGGGTAGAGACTAAAACTAGGTTTGAGGTGAACCTAGAAAACTAGCTACTTGGCAATAGACCTAGAAAAGGGCGGGGGGGGGGGGGTTGGAAGAAAAAGAAAAAGGAATTAAGGTAGTAGTGGGCGTAGGCCAATTTAAGACTTGCCTTGGCTAACAAAGGAATGCCATGATTTTGTGAGGGCTATCTTCCCATTTTGATATGGACATGATCAACTCCACTTAGATTTGCTAATTTGCTAAGAATGAGAGCCATTATGAATTAGTTTAGACTTAAATTTACTTCTTTGTTATTTATATTTTTCAAATTAATTAGAATTAGAAAACGCGTGCACACACATATATACACACACACATTGTTTAAAATTTTTCATGATATTGATTATACTATAAAACATGAATATTATTGTAATTGTAAAAATGCTTATTTTAAAGAAATATTACATTATTTAACTTCATAAATTTGTCATTAATTTTCTAAAATACATAACTATTTTAAGATTCTAATTGAAATTGGCACACAAACTTTTTTAAAAAATATTTATAGTAAAAAATTAATTATTTTGCAAACAACTTCCATCTCTAATTTATATTAATGTAGCAAATGGCTTTCAACTTTCAGAATTAAACTAATTATGCAATATATTACAGCTAACAATACCAAAAAACTTTATGTTAACACTAAAGTAACTTCAAACAGTAAATATATTTTAAAATTATATGTATATTATACATATCAATCAAAAAAACTATTCATAGATTAATTTACAACAATCTTCGCATATATATATATATATATATATATATATATATATATATCTATATCTATATCTATATCTATATATCATTGGAATGTTCCATTACCAGATAAATAGAAATGCATTCCCAATAGCTTATGTTGGATATATATACATGTAAATTACTTTATAAATACATTTATTGGCTTGATTACAATTACATGTAAGCCCATTCCATACAATTTCACACAACTCGATATAATTTAACGTATTTCAAGAGTAAGCTTAATAATTATCTATCATAAATCAAAAGAACATACCCATCATATGATAAAATCTTATATTTTTCTCAACCCAGTCTTCTAAATGTATAGAGCAATAAGCATCGAAACGTGACCTTAATACAATAAAATGGTTCTCTCCTCAGTTGCATTTGATGTAGTTGTAATACAAATGTGGATTTTGGAGAAGGATTTTCAAGAATCAATAAGTTCAACTAGGAGAGAAGAAATTAAAGGTGTGACTGTTAATTTTAAAAGGATGTTGTTGGTCCTATGCAGGTCCCATATACACATATTCGGCAGGAAATAGGCAACATTTGTATGTGAATCATCCAGATCTAGTGAGAGAAATGAGCCAGAGCATGACTTTAGATTTGGGAAAGCCTTCCTACATCACCAAGGCACTTGCTCCTATGCTTGGCAATGGCATTTTGAGATCAAATCGCTCGGCTTGGGCTCAGCAAAGGAAAATCATTGCTCCACAATTCTTCATGGACAAGGTTAAGGTAAGCAAAATTTTGAACTTTTTAAGGGGACTTGTTCGTTTTCTCTTTGCATACATTTTTAAATTGAAAAATAAGTAAACGACACCATTTCAGTTGTCTGCATCTACTTTTTTTCTGAACTCTAGTAATTTAATGAAACTCCCGACAAATTGTCGAAAGATTTTATGTATGGTATACGCATTGGCAGTCCTCCGCTTTCATTTTAACCTGTGTACATGTACAACTTGTTTATATGCATTATAAGTCCTGTTTGAAGTAGGGATGAACAATGGATTGGACTTAGGTTGGGTTCACCTAGACTCAAATCTATTAAAATTTTTTTTTTTTTGTTCCTGGACCCAGATCGGCTCCAGATCCAATGGATTCGGAAAGATGAGACTCAAATCCAAACACTGACCTTATGGGTCTAACGGGTCAATGGATCCTTAGCAGGTTCCGATCATTTTTCAAATTAAAGAATTTTGACAACGGATTTTTTTGAATTTATTTTACATCCCAATATAAATTCCCACATTCTAATGACCCAGAATTTTCAATTTAAAAGATATGACATTTAGACTTGATCATATTCTGTGTCGGCTCGAGTTGAGGGTTGGGTCATGAGAGTCGACAGACAGGATTTTCTTTACCCTAACCCTACCCGACTCTCATGAAGGTCGACATACCCTTGACCCTGACCTTAACCCTGATCCTGTGGGTATATTCAGGTCAACGAGTCATACCTAATTCTTAAATCTTTCCTATATAGAAATGATGTTTTTCACTAAGAAATGATGTTGGAAAATTGAAAAAAGACCAACAAAAAAAACTAGCCCTTAGTGATTAAAATTATTAGTTTACTAAAACGACTAATCCAAATATCAAAGAGGGAGTGTTAAGAGGTTAACAGCCAGTAAGATTTGGAGAGGTGAATTAAGGGGATGCTAAGAGGAGACAAGAAAGTCAAAAGCGAAAGAGACTTTGAATAAATGAAATCAAAGTATCTTGCTTTGATTTTAAATTTTAATTTTTTAAAAAAGGTGAGAGTCAACAAATCGGGTCAGAGGGTTAAAACCTCTATCTAAGCCCGATCATCATCATAGTCAGGTACCCTCAATTTGAGTGTTGAGGCGGGTTGAAGACGAAAAACTGAAAAAGGCCGACGCTGACCCTCATTTTGAAGGTTGGGTCGAGGCCCTGACCCGTTGATCAAGTCTAATGACATTTGATATCAAAAAAAAGCTCTTTCAAAGTGCGAGATTTTGATCGAGTGGGTATGAGAAAGTAAAAGATTGAACTAAGGCCTTGTTCGATAAAATTAGCTGTTTAAGTAGCGAAAACAGTGCAAATAGCAGATAATTATTTAGGTAGAGGATAATGGTTCTAATTTAGCTGTTTAGATGAGCGGTTCAAAACAAATATGATCAGTAAATTTAGTTATTGGATTAGCTGATTAATGTGAGTTGACTGAAAAAGATATAGATAATTTTCAAAATTAAAATTTTCAAAGGACATTTTTTAGTCAAAAAAAGATGAAAACTGCTTTTGAAGACGAAAAACTAATATTATTAGGTTTTCAAAAATGTTGCCTAAAACCCTAAATACTACTTGAAATATTAGTCCAAACGCTAGGTTATTGAACATTAAACATTCACTAATTACTTTATTGAATTGGTCAAAATAATAAACGTTGTTGTCAAACACTTCCTAAGCAAGTGAGGAAAATATAGAGAGATTGAGGATGAAGAGTAGTGACTATGAACGTAGGGAAGTGGTACAATGCAAGATAGCTAAGCTCAAAAGATTTTAGTCACTCAAATTTACGGTGTAGCCAATTTCTACATCTAAAAAAAAATTAAAAATTAAATGACTCCCAGGTTGGGATTGGGTCTCAATTTTTTTAGACCCAAATTCAAACCCGATCTAGACCCCTCGGATCCAGACCTGCTTAAGCTCTATCGGGTCCCATTTGCTTGTACCCAAACCCTTTAATTTGGGTTGAGTTTGATAGATCTGGATCAACTCCTGGACCCACTACCATCCCTGATTCAAAGGATCGACTATTAGTATTTGATGTCGGACAGACATATCCTAAATTAATAGACATATTCAGAATTATTTCAGTAAGTATCAATCATTATATGTACATTAGAGTATCAAGTGTCCGATACAAATACCTAAACTAAAATAAAGATTTCAAGTAACGCAGGACCTGTGGCCTGTGGGTCTTGAAAGACTGTGTTGCCTTGAACCTAACGAACAGATGTGGGAAATGAACAGCCCATGGTGGGACTAATGATGGAGGCAGCTCAGCCATTGTTGGCAAAATGGGAGGCTAGCATTGAAGCCCAAGGAGGGTCAATAGCAGATGTGAGAGTTGATGAGGACTTACGGGCCGCTTCAGGTGACATGATTTCTAGGGCCTGTTTTGGCAGCTCTTATTGCAAAGGCAAGGAGATCTTTCTAAAGCTGAGGACCCTCCAAAAGGTCATTTCCAACCAGAATTTCCTCTTTAGAGTGCCCACCATCAGGTAATGCATTTAATTTATGCATTTCGGTTTGTTTGTTTGTTGTATAAATTACAATCTTACAATCCTACGATTTTCCTTCAAAAATCTTCAATCCCACCATTCGAAAGGCTCAACCAACCTGATCTTTAATAGAATCTTGACATTAATCGGTACAATCTTAGAATTGCTTTCATGAGGAGTCATACTGTGTTTTTATCGTCCTTCTTTATTTTAAATTCTGTGTCCCCAAAATATGAACCCCTAAGGTCACAACTGCATCAAAATTTGAGTACTATAAGCTACATCTTATAAGTAGATTAACAAGTGTTTGGCATAACCTAATTGCATTTTCAAAAGCATGCAAACAATTGAATCAAAAACAATGGCATGCAGATTCCTCAGCAACAAAGTCCAGAGAGAGGTGAAATCCTTGGAGAAAGAAATAGAAACCCTGATTTGGGAGGCAGTACAAGAGAGAGAACAAGAATGCTCAAAGAGATGTTCCTCTGAGAAAGACCTCATGCAGTGGATCCTGGACGGGGCAATCAACGATCAGGATCTAAGCAAGGAATC
Source organism: Selenicereus undatus (assembly GCA_017589665.1). NCBI lineage: Eukaryota > Viridiplantae > Streptophyta > Magnoliopsida > Caryophyllales > Cactaceae > Selenicereus > Selenicereus undatus. The sequence continues at coordinate 97,985,163 of JACYFF010031958.1, forward strand.
ATCAAAACAGCTGATTGTGGATAACTGCAAGAACATATACTTTGCAGGGCATGAATCAACGGCTGTGGCTGCATCATGGTGCTTGATGCTGTTAGCCCTGCATCCTGAGTGGCAGCACCATATCAGGGCAGAGGTGGATGAGCTTTGTAAGCGTAATGGTGACACTGATTTTGTTCTTGATGCTGATTCTCTCCTTAAGATGAAATCGGTACGTTTTCTCTTGACTTATATTTCATGTCTTCATGGGGAAGTTTTTGCCAATGTTGGATTCGCGTAGTGTTGTCCGTTATGGATACATGTCTAAGCGTCAGACTCGACTGTTTTTGAGAAAATTTGTAAATGTTCGATGTAATTTGAAGTGTTGAGTTTCTTACCCTTGTCCAGATATCAAGGGTCTGACTTGGGTGGAAAAGTTGAAGTAACATAGATGAAGTAAGAATATATCATTTTATCCCAAGCCAATTAGGGACAAGTAGCTGTCCATTTTTTTTAGTTTTTTTTTTTTTATGAAATTTGACAAGTATCAATTAATTTTATAAGTTTGCTTTTAAAAAATTTAGGGATTTTTATATAGAGGTTCATTGGAAAATTTCGATACAGGTGTGGAGGACACTTGTATCAAATACCTAAATTTGCAATTTGTGGAGGTGTATGTGGAATAACAAGGGAATGTCATAAACTTGACAATGATTATGTTGTTTTTCACCGTTGTAAGAGCCTTTACTATTAGCTAATTTCTTTTAATATTGAATGTCGTGGACCAAAATGAAATGATTTGCTAAGTTGATGTTTTTCTGTTGTTTTTGGGGGGTAGGGGGGTGGGGGGAGGTTGACCATAATGGCCAAATCTAAGATCTAAATTAAACCCTCTCTTATTGAGTACAGATGTAAGGTTTTTACCAACAATCTTGTCATAATCAAGGTGACGACTTGAGTCTTGTTCATGTTTAATTTGGTTAGATGTAGAAACACCAATAAATTTTTGCATTCATTAGCGGTAGTTAGCAGTAAATAAGTGACGTGACACAGTTAATTTCAACATATATTGATGTGACATAGAAAATACAGTTTAAAATACTATTAATCGATGAAAAATTTTACACTAAACAAATCACTTTTTAAAATCTATTCATAATTCGTGGTGCAGTAAGATAAAAATTTTCTCTACAAGGATTCGCTAGTGTTAAAAATGTATCATGACATAGTTAATTTCATCATATATTGACATGACATCTGGGAGATTATTTAAACATTATTGACCGAAATCCTTCAAATATGTATAAATCTCATGCATGGACTAAATGTTTCATTTAATGTAGGTGACAATGGTGATCCAAGAGGCCCTGAGATTGTACCCACCAGCTGCCTTCATATCAAGGGAAGCACTAGAAGAGTTCCAAATGGGGAGCATAGTGGTTCCAAAAGGGGTGTGCATATGGACTTTGATACCCACATTGCATAGGGATCCTGAGATATGGGGTGTTGATGCCAATGAGTTCAAGCCTGAGAGGTTTGCCAATGGGGTCTCCAATGCTACCAAAGTCCCACAAGCTTATGTCCCCTTTGGCCTTGGGGCTAGGCTTTGCTTAGGCAAAAACTTTGCCATGGTGCAATTGAAGCTCTTGCTTTGCCTCATTGTCTCCAAGTTTAGCTTCTCTTTGTCCCCTAGCTATAGGCATTCCCCTGCTTATAGAATGATTGTTGAGCCTGGACATGGTGTACATATTCTTATTAAGAGAATATGAAGGAAGTTCTATATATGAACTCAATAATATTGCTGATTTCAAATCTTGGCGCTTAATGTTATACTGTGTTTTTACAAATGACACTTCCGTTTAGCGTATTTGTCCAAAGATTGGCATGATATTGCCACTTATGCCAAGTAAAATTGTTGAATATGTGTCAAGTTATCAAGTGGACATACAAACGACATCAAGTAAAATGATAATTTGGTAAACTTCGCCTGTTACCTTTTTTTCTTTGGCTGCAACAAAATGATAATTTCATTAATCAGTAAATTCATGCATCCATCAACATCAATGATATAAATCCAACTCAACCAAACACAATCCTAAATATCGAAACTAAATATAGGCTCCACAAAATTCGATTTAAAACATACTGAGCACTCATCTTCATTCGTAAACTGTTATTTTTCGCTAATTTAACATGGGGAAGAGATCAGCAGATGTGTCATACTCTTCCTTGAAACGCACATCTATTGATCTAGTGCTAATTTTGGAGAGAGGATAGACTTTTGACAAGAGGTATGTACTTGGAGAATTGAAAACCATTCAAGAATCAGGCGAGTGATTTTATAGAATCCTCTTATAGACAACTAAAAAACACTGAACACCAAGAACAAAGCAAACCTATAAGCTTCCACACAATTGTGAGTACAAATGTACATAAGATGTTAACATATCTAATAGCATAAAAAATGGTGAGCCAAAAATTTGGCTCACCAGTGGATGCCTACCAGTGTCACATCAATTCTCTCTCCAATTTTTTAGCTTACAATCCTCATTTTCTCCAATACAAGGCTCACCACTTTAGCTCACCAAATAAAATAATATCTATGGACCCCACACCAATCATATTTAATTAGTTTTGTTTTTATGTTTTGTGTTGTTATTTAGCTTTATTATTTATCTGGAAAATAATTTGCACATAATAATTTTGAAACTCAATTATTTAAAGATGCATTTTTTTTAAAAAAAAGGAGTTTGAAATAAAAAAAATATTAGACATGCTTGAATGTAACAATTTTAAAAATACTTTTTGTTTTGTTTTGTAATTTAGCTTTATTATTTATGTGAAAAATAATTTACACATAATAATTTAATAATACAATTATTTAAAGACGCATAATATTTTATTTTTAAAAAAATAGTATGAATATAAAAAAAAGTTACACGTGCTTGAATGCACCAAGCAAAAAATATTTTTTGTTTTATTTTCTTATGTAGGTGTATTATTTATGTCAAAAATAATTTGCACACAATAAGTTAATAACAAAGGATTATTAATTAAAAAAAATTAGACATGCTTGAATGTAAAATTGCAATAGGTCAATGATTAAAAAAAAAATACATTGATAGACGAAGAAAACATTACAATAGGTGAACAATAAAAAAAATTACAATATGAAGATAATCTAATTATCCTCTTCGTCGCAAGCCCGAATTTCGCTTCCATATCTCCTCAATCAAGTCCGCCTGGAGAGCTGCATGTGTGTCGGAGTTGCGAACTTGGCATGACCGTTGAAAGTATGTATTATAGCATAGATGGTGGGTGTGGTTAACAATAGTCTCCGGGACAGTTCCCTCCACAACGTCGTAGTCAAATGCAAGCTCGCAGTTGTCCCATTCGTCCTCAGCAATCATGTTATGGAGCATCACACATGCTCTCATAATAATACCAATTTCTCTTTGATTCATCAGGCGAGCGGGGCCTCGTACAATGGCAAATCAAGCTTGTAACATATAAAAGGCTCGTTCAACGTCCTTCCCAACCGACTCCTGACGTTCAGCGAAGAGTTTATTCTTCGACCCTTGGGGAAGAGGGATAGTCTTAACAAATATCGCCACTACGGATAAATTCCATCTGAAAGATAATATCCTATATTGTACTGATGCCCATTGATGACATACTCACATTTCGAAGCCTGTTAGGCGATACATTGTTCGATTTTACTTGTCTCTTTCACCTACTTTTAGCTCGTATAATAACTTAATCTTTAGGATTTTTACTTATTTTATTTACTTTTATAGGTAATAAACTTTAAATCGAGCAAACATCGCGCAAAGGAGCGAAGACAGGACAAAGCGAAGAAAAACAACAAAAACCAACAAAAAGGGACGACGGGGGGGTCAAGCCACCGTGCCAGAGAAGTGGCACGGTGCCACGTGGCACGGTTGTGCCTCCCCCCGTTCGCTCGGTTTTCTATTTAAACCCTTTTTCGGCATTTTTGTTCGGAGGTCGTTGGGGGTTCTCTCTGACGATTTTAGGCTACTTTTTTACTTTAGGTTTTAGCCAATAAAAACCTCAATAGGAGAATTAGATTAGGATTATAGTTTGTATTTTGGGATTCAAGCTTGTGGATTTCCAATTCTTCAATCAATTCAATCATAAGTTTCTCTCTTTCTCTCTCTCTCTTTATTTCACGTTTTTGTTCTTGTTTTGATTTTGTTAGTTTAATTCTTGTATTTGATTTGCTTAGTTTAAATGTTTAGTTTTTATTATGATTTTGTGTTTTCTTTAGTTTTCATTCGTGCTAGTTTAGATTAATTCCTCTTTCGTTCATGTTTATGCTCTTATTTGCTACTTTATGTTTAGTTTAGGTTTTCATACTTTCGTGTTTAATTAGTCGTTAATCTTTGTTAGATTGGATTGTGGCTAGCCCTTGATGGCTGAACTTTGTTTAGGCCACAACCTTACCTTGTTTATGCCTAGAATTTAGAGTTTTCTTTTACGTCCGTCAAGTATTCGATGTAATGTTTGAGAGAGCTTTTAACCGTGTCTTAGGGCAATTGACTTATGTTAAGAGATGAGGTCGATTGTCTAGTGTGGGTATAGAGAATAGCTCGGATTGGGACATAAAAATAGTCTGATCGCTAACTAGGTCAGGGGTTGTCAATCTTGTAGTTTAATTGAACTAATCCCATGAAAATAGGATGTTAGAACAATTAGACTAGCTCATGACCCTTAAGAGAGGGCTTGAGTGGTTTTAATGGTGCAACCGATCATCTCTGAATACTAGCGTAACTTGGGAAGGTGAGGGCTTGACTTGATTACTTGGTTCATCAAAGGTCTAATCATAGTCATTTCGTTTTTGCTTTAGTAGTTTAGTTCTATTTTCTATTCCTTCGATTTTACCTAACTCGAAACGCTTTAGTTAGTTCTAGTAATTGGAAACACAACTCCCTGCGGACGACACCCCAAGTACTCAACGATACATCTTACACTTGGGGTTTATAAATACTAAAACTTTTTCCCTAACAAGTTTTTGACACTATTGCTGGGGAGTTGGCGCTTTCTAATATTAGAGCTTACTTGGGCATTCGAGACTAGACTTTTATTTTGAAAAAAAAAATTGAAAATTGAAAAAAAATGTTTTTTTCCCCATTTTCCTCAATATGAGCATGAATTGTTTTGGAGATATTATGACATATTACATGCTTTTCTTACTCATTGCGATTTTTATTCTGGGATTTCTGTACTAAAGATGTTAATGAAGCATGTAATTTTCTTGATTGGTTGGCTCGGGATACTTATGAATATGAAATTAGTTGCACTAATTCATATATCCTACCCCCTTGCATCCCTAATTATGTTCCTCCTATGTGCGAAATTTGCCATTGTTCTAATCATAACAGTAGTTCTTGTCCTTATTATATTTCTGATGAGGGCTTTGCTAGACTTAGCAATATTATAGAGACAATGAATGAGCAACAAATTGAGTTTGCTAATAAATTGCGGGAGTATAACCTATCACCTAAGACTGACCTTAGCTCTAGTTCTTCTAGACTTGATGTCAATCTGTGTGATGATGGTGCGTCTTTCCCTCCTCTAGAGTTTGGACTAGAGGACGTACTCGACCCTCCCTTGACTACTTTACTCACCGTTGCTCCATCCTTTCCTAATACCTTTTGGGACAACACTACGTTTATCATGACCTTTCCTGATACACCTTCCCCTTTAGCTCAGTCGACGGAGTTCGAGGTAGGTGAGACCTTTGGTGTTAGCGCTAGTGTTGATGAGGATGATACTTGGTCTGAGTTAGGCCATGATTTTATTGAGGAGTATGATCTTCATGAAACTCCCATAGGGACTTCATGGATGGATGTTGTGGTTGTGGGGTTGGCTAATCTTGATTTTGTTGATAATATATCCCCCAACCCTCTTGATACATTCCATGCTTTTTTTTCCTACTCACTACCCTCCCATTCCCTAAGTGTTGTGATATGTTACTTATTGATTCTCATACGATACTTGAGGGGAATGAGGTTGACTGTTCTGAGTCCCTCGGTACTCTTAGAGGGTACAACCCCTCCTTTGATCTTTATAGTCTTTACTTAAAGGACATGCTTGGAAAAATCATATTGACTAATGCATTCGATTATTCTTTCGATTTTTCCAACACATTGGATATGTTTAGGAGAGCACTTGTTGCTATGCATGTGTTCATATTTGTGTGCTTTTACTTACATTCATCTGAGTTGCATGCTCAAGTGTTTGATAAGTTCATGCGAGCTTTGACGACATCTGATTTGGTAGCTCGGGTCTTGAGATGAGGAGGAATGACTGATGCTCCTTCAGCCTCCCATAACACTGTCTTGAGGAGGTGGTAGTTTAGGACCATTCAACACCTAACCTGGTAAATTCGTTTTTGTATATATAACTTTTGCCCTTTCTTCATAATATTTTGTTTTTGTATAGTTATTTTGTAGATTTATTTCTTTTGTCTATATTTGTGTTTTTGTTGGTGATTGTGACTCCTTAGCTCCCAATGAGGACATTGTGAGATTTAGGTGTCGGGGTGAGGTCATCTGCCCTTTTATTTCTTATTTTTGTGAAAAATTTTCCCTTTTGTGCAAATCTTTCAATTTTTCTCTTTTCTTTTGTATAATTTTTCCTTTTTTGGGGATTTAGGGGAGTTTTGTACTATTTTGATCAGTCTTGATCTCCGGTACCTTGGCTATTAGCTCGTATATAAATATAATGTGGATGATAGATATTCGTCCCAAGTATGTCTTTTAGGCCTCAGTTCTAACTGCAACAGTCCATTGTAATTTTGCAATCAAGTCCTAATTTATGTATTATTATTATCTTACATTCTTAGCCTTTCATGATCGGCTCTCCCACTTGTCTATTGCACAGTTACCCTTGTATGTGCTTGCACCCCTTTTACAAAAACAAAAACAAACAAACTCATGCGCTACTGGGTGTATCCCTTTGAGGCGTGATAAGAAATTGGAATGACAAAGAAGAAGAAAGAGAAAAAGGGGGGGGGAGAAAAGAGTTTGGAATGACAAATACCCCTTTGAGGCATGCGCTATTAAGTGCTACCCTTTGAGGCAATACTGCTATTGGGGAAGCTTGTTTTCCATGCTAGCAAATCAATAAGGTAGCTTGTGTTAGTTAAGTGGGATTGAGTCTGATTTTTGGTAAGCCAAAGTCTTAGGGTGATGATACACTTGCACACCAGGCACCAGGATGGATTCAATGTTGTCATGCATCGTGGGGTGAAAAGCTGATGTCTGGATGTCATTCTTTGGGATGATGTGTCCTGAAATGCATATAATGCTTGTGTACAGACTAATACTTGAGTTACTAGGGGGTTTTGGTTGATCCAATTGTGTACCGTTTACCTCGATGTATATTTTGTGTTTTGTCATTTTTATTTTTCGATTTTTGTTTCTCTTTTCTTTGTTTTCCTCTTTGAAATTTTGTGGGTATATTTTCTGCAAAGTCTCATGAGACCTCACTCGTCCACTTGGGGGAACTAAGGGTTTAAAGGGCTTGTTGCATATACTAAATGCAACCGTAATTCCTACGAAAGTGAGTTAGGTTCTTAGGTTAGTTTTTATTTTGTTTTGCTCGAGGACGACCAAAAAATAGGTGTAGGGGTATTTGTTGGGCGATGAATTGTCCTATTTTACGTGCCTCTTTCACCTACTTTTAGCTCGTAGAATAACTTAATTTTTAAGGTTTTTACTTGTTTTATTTACTTTTATGGGTAATAAACTTCAAATCGAGCAAATATCGAGAAAAGGAGTGAAGACGGGGACAAAGCGAAGAAAAACAGCAAAAACCAACAAAAAGTGACGATAGGGGGGTCGAGCCACCGTGCCAGAGAAGTGGCACGGTCGTGCCTCCCCCCGTTTGCCCATTCGCTCGGTTTTCTATTTAAACTCATTTTCGGCATTTTTGTTCGGGGGTCGTTGAGGGTTCTCTCTAGTGATTTCAAGCTAGTTTTAGTTTAGGTTTTAGCCAATAAAAATCTCAATAGGAAGATAAGATTATAATTATAGTTTGTATTTCGGGATTCAAGCTTGTGGATTTCCAATTCTTCAATCAATTCAAGCATAAGTTTATCTCTTTCTCTCTCTATCCTTATTTCACGTTTTTGTTCTTGTTTTGATTTTGTTAGTTTAATTCTTGTATTTGATTTGCTTAATTTATATGTTTAGGTTTTATTATGATTTTGTGTTTCCTTTAGTTTTTATTCGTGCTAGTTTAGATTAATTCCTCTTTTGTTCATGCTTATGCTCTTATTTGTTAGTTTATGTTTAGTTTAGGTTTTCATATTTTTGTGTTTAATTAGTCGTTAATCTTTGTTGGATTGGATTGTGGCTAGCCCTTGATGGCTGATTAACTTTGTTTAGGCCCCAACCCTGCCTTATTTATGTCTAAAATTTAGAGTTTTCTTTAACGTCCGCCAAGTGTTCGATGAAATGCTTGAGAGAGCTTTCAACCATGTCTTGGGACAATTGACTTATGCTAAGAGGTGAGGTTTGTCTAGTCTGGGTAAAGAGAATAGTTGGGATTGAGACATGAAAATAGTCTCGTCGCTAGCTAGGTCAAGGGTTGTCAATCTTGTAGTTTAATTGAACTAATCCCATGAAAATAGGAGGTTAGAATAATTAGACTAACTCATGACCCTTAAGAGATGACTCAGGTGGTTTTAATGGTGCAACTGACCATCTCTGAATACTAGCGTAACTCGGGAAGGTGAGGGCTTGACTTGATTACTTGGTTCATCAAAGGCCTAGTCATAGTCCTTTCGTTTTCGCTTTAGTAGTTTAGTTCTATTTTCTATTCCTTCGATTTTGCCTAGCTCGAGACACTTTAGTTAGTTCTGATAATTGGAAACACAACTCCGTACGGACGACACCCAAAGTAGTCAACGTTACACGTTGCACTTGGGGTTTATAAATACTAAAGCTTTTTTCCTAACAGAGCCTGCTCAGCATACAACTCTTGAAAAATCGATGAGCGGTGAAGGACATTTATGTCATTGAGACTTCCAGGTAATTCGAAGAATGCATGCCATATCCAAAGGTCGTATGATGCAACGGTTTCAAGAATAATAGTTGACACCTTATAAATTTGCTTTTGAAATGATGTCTTCCAAACCGTTGGATAGTTCTTCCATTTCTAGTGCAGACAATCTATGCTTCCCAGCATACCGGGAAAGTCACGGGCTTCAGCAACCTGTAGTAAGTGATCAATATCAGCTTGATTGGGTTTTCTCAAATACTCTTCCCCAAAAACCTCAATGATGCCTAAGGAGAACTTCTTCATGCATTCCATTGCGATGCTCGCACCAATCTTCAAGTACTCATCAACGCAGTCGGCCGCTACACCATAGGCAAGCATTCGCATGGTTGTGGTACACTTGGTTAATGGCGTCAACCCACATTTTCTGGTCGCATCGTATCTAACCTGGAAGTACTTTGAATGATGGCCAAGTGCTTCAAGAATGCGGAGAAATAAATGCCTCCGCATTCGAAATCTGCGACGAAAATGACGATCATTGTACAGTGAATCTTCGGCGAAGCAATCTTTGTATAAACGGTTGTGAGCAACTTCTCTATTCCTCTTAATGAATCTCTTCTTTACCTGAGGCCTAGATGCCGAATGCATTAACTCTCTTGCTGGTTCAATAAGTTGGAAAAGGGCGACCATATCCTGCTAAAGTTGTTGCTGATGTTGGAAAAAAGCGTCCATTACCATGCTATCAATAGCTGATGAAGATGAGGAGGATGATGAGGATGAATCTTCCTCACAAGGCAGCTTCTCAACATTGAAATTATCCATTACAGATATCCTGTGCAAGATAATTATGTACAAAAGTGTTTAAGTATAGAAAAGAAATAATTTGATTAAACAACAAAGACATACCAATTTTATAAATTAATATCATAAGACGATTACACCAAATCATATCTAATACAGTACATGGTAAAATAAAGTTACATACTACAATCTTCGAACTTCATTTGAGCAACATTGTTTTTGTAATCTATGTAATGATGGGGGAGGCGAGACATATTACTGAGATGATGACGATTGTCGTGATCTCCTTCTCATGATATGTGCTCTTCTTTCCTCATAATACGCTGCTTGTTTAGGACTCAGCATTGAGGTGTCCATCATCATTATTCTCTCCTCTTTGACCCTCAGCTTTTCTGCCCTCATCATCATCTTCTGTGTCTTTTCTTGTCTTGCTAGTGTGATATAATCTTTGAGCATTTCATTCATATCACTACTGTTACTACTCAAGTCCTGCAACTTAGTTGTGACTAAATCAATGACAATGGTAGTTACGTCTTGCTTTAGCCTTCTCTTCGTTGCTTTTCTCCCCTCGGGTCTTTCACTCCCACCGGCACCTTTCTCTCCTGCCTCTTTGGTGTCGGGATGGGAATTTTTGGAGGATCCTGACCCTGACTTTGGTGGGTCACATATAGCCCTCCATTTTGGTTGGTCTCTAAGCAGCTCGTACCAGTGCTCGAGGTCGAACTTCTTCCCCGTACGCTCTTTGTACAACTTCTGTGATGCCTCCAGACTCATAACCTCGTTCCATCCACTTTGGTTGATACACTCAACCTCTAACGTAATACCCGCCCATTTACTGACGAGCAGGGAGCATCAACCCCATCGGCCGTTCAGCGTCTTCCAAGAACAAGGCGAGGCTCCTTGTGGACGGTGGTCATTGAAATTAGAGGCTACCCTAGCCCAGAAGTCAGACCTCTTCTGATCATTCTCGACAACGACATCTGTGTCTACATTAATCCAAGCACGTATTAGCCGTTGATCCTCTTCAAATGTCCACTTCTCTGCACCAATACTTGCACCCCAGTGTCCTTCCTCCACATTCCCTTCAGTACTTGGGTCAATATCGGTATCAGAATTTCCTAACCTGACCATTGCCCCGGTTGGCGTAGATGAAGGTGTAGAGTTGCTCCCTGCAGAAAAGTAATTCGGGGTGGTATGTGGTGGAGGATAGTAGGGAGGGTAATATGGGTACTCACTGTGATGCACATTGTGCGGATTATTATGTGGTGGGGGGTAATAAGGTGGAGGATAGTTACGGGGGTTTTGACCTGAGCTACCACTTGGATTCCTGAACTAGGGTTGTGGTGGGTAATATGGTTGGTACATGTGTTGGTTGCAGTTAGGCGGTGGGTATAAGCGGTAAGACATGTGGGAATTACTTGGGGTAATAGAAGTGGTACTATTCGCTCCAACTTGGGGTGAATCGTCTTCCTCAAGTAAACTAGTAAATGATGGGGGGATGCGGGGATTCATAATAGAGATAAAATTACGACCTACATGCATATTAATCGTATTAATTAAAATATTAACATCTTTTATACCTCTAACATAAAAGCATAATAAATTTTAACCAACATGCCAAATACATACATTTCCTATAATTCCCAAAGAATTCATCCTACCATTCCAATTCAATTATTTCCCTTCATTTTTTTGCCCCCAATTTGCAACACATTTCAAATTAGTAAATGCAATGTCATAAAAAAATAACATATAATGACATGATGACTTTACATGATGTCACTTTATACTCTAACTTGTGAAAACATAATTACTTACTAACCATAATTACTTGCTAATCAAGTCACATTATCATGCCACTTTATACTCTAACTTGTCAAAACATAAATAATTAAATTTAACTACCTTGTCGGTTATTTAAATGTAACCATATTCATTATTTTAGATACTAACATATATACTACTGCTTAACATAATTGTCGACACTTTTAAAATTATCCATACTAACATGTTAACATTCCAACTCTATAAATTTTATTTATATATTTTTCAATTTATGAAGCATTTGCAGTTACTAATGCCAAGACTTTAAAACATATTCAAATGTTTAATTCATTTTAATTTTACTACTTAAATTTTACCAATATGCCTAATCATATTGTAATTTAAAATTTTACCAAGCTACTAACTACTTATATAATAAAGTAACCATAATTACTAACCATAATTACAAACTAATCAAGTCACATTATCATGTCACTTTATACTCTAACTTGTGAAAACATAAATAATTAAATTTAACTACCATGTCAGTTATTTAAATGTACCATATTCATTATTTTAGATACTAAAATATATACTACCGCTTAACATAATTGTCCGACACTTTTAAAGTTATCCATACTAACATGTTAACATTCCAACTCTATAAATTTTATTTATATCCTTTTCAATTTATGAAACATTTGAAATTACTAATGCCATGACTTAAAAACATATTCACATATTTTAATTCCTTTCAATTTTACTACTTAAATTTTACTGATATGCCTAACCATATTTTAATTTAAAATTTTACCAAGTTACTAAGTACTTATATAATAAAGTAACCATAATTACTAACCATAATTACTTACTGATCAAGTCACACAAACATGTTACTAAAATGGTACGTACATGTAATCTAACTTGTGAAAACATAAGTAATTCAATTTAACTCATTCCAATTTACGTCACATTTGAAATTACTCATGCGAAGACTTAAAAACATATTCACATATTTTAATGTTACTACTACAAATTTACTGACACGCCTAATCATAATTTAATTTAAAATTTTACCAAGTTACTATAAACATAGTCACGTGATATTTTCAATTTATGACATTCATATTATCATATAAAATATTCACATATTCTATACATATGACATGTGAAAGCATAATATATTTTAACTAAAATGCCAAATAAATTAAAATGTAATCATATTAATTATCTTCTATACTAAATTAAAAACTAACTTGTAAACAACATTTTGAATTACTAAATTCATTTACAAAGCATTTGAAATTAATAATTTCAACACTTATAAATAACAAAATCATATTCACATAACAAAATTTCTTAATATTGACTTATTTTACTAACATATAAAGTTACATATAACAAAACAAAATTTGTCAATAATATTGAAAATATTGAAACTCACAATGTTCTTTACTTCTTTTTTGGTTGAGAGCACCTCCAACTTTTCTACAAAATAATAACAAAATATTATAAATATAACTACAAAATTTAAAATTGTAAAAGAAAGTATTTAATGGAATAGAAACTAGAAACACTTACAATTGCTTCACTTTTGGATGAAATTACTCACAAATATAACAAAGTTGCTTAGAAATTTTTTGAGAGAAATTGATATTTTTGTGTGTTAAATTTACACAAAATGACACCTATTTATAGCAAGCATACATAAAAAAAAATAAAATTAATACACTACCTATTAAAAAAAGAACCGTTGGCAAAGCAACGACTCTTTTTCAACGGCTATTTCCAGCACTGGTAGAACAATTTTTTCCTTATTTATTTTTTTTTTAAGTCAGGCGGTTAAAAAAAAAGCGGGTCAACACGTCTAAACAACGTCGTTTTGACCCGCAAATGACAAAAAAATTCAAGCGCGGGCCGCCCGTGGTTGTGAGCCGTCCCACGAGACTTGGGCCGCAGGCCTATCATTGCACGCCCACGAGACCAATGCATGCCCGCCTGTCTCTTTTTCCCTCCCGTGGGCCTGCCGTTGCATCTGCTCTAAATGCGGTCCCACGGGAGGGAGAAAGAGATGGGCGGGCCTCGCCTTGTTCTTAGAAGACGTTGAATGGTCGATGGGGTTGATGCTCCCTGCTCGTCAGTAAATGGGCGGGTATTATGTTAGAGGTTGAGCGTATAAAGCAACATGAAGAAGAATATTAGTTCGCTAACATAAAGTTCTTAACTTATATCATGATCCCTACATCATTTTATGAAATAATCTATAAAAATCACATTAACAATCTATACGTATATCAAACTCTTTATCAGTAGTTAACCAAAATTTACTTGCCATATCAATGACAAGATGGGACTACCATTCTTTTGATTGAAGATTGAGCATAACAATGGAAATGAAATCTTTTGATGTTTGATCCAATAAATTTTGTCTTGTAAGAAAAAGTAATTGTGTAGGAAATTTTGGGTGAATTTAGATCAATTTGAATTTCGAGTCTTCCTTTGAATGAATTTATTTTAAATGTAGAGTCGGATATACATACAAGTCAATTTGAAGTTTTAAGCATTGTGTAAGTTTTGTTAGGTGTAATTCAGCTAGTGTTATAAATACCGTACTGTACCGTCCAGTATCGGTCGTAGCATGCCAGATCAGTCTACCGGTCAAGAAACAGTACAAGCTATTGTCCAGTATTATACCGGTTAATATTGCTCTGTACTATTAAATAACGAACGATGTCAGCATCTTCAGTCAAATACCGGACAGCGCCAGTATCTTCAGTCAAATACCATCCGGTATGCTAAAATTTTAAATTTTTATTACTTTGATTTTTTAAATTTTTTTTGAAATTTAAAACAAACCTGATGCAACGGTACATAAATTTGATATGTTTTGTTTTAATAAAAACACGTTATGATGACTGGTAGGATATTGAATTCAGCCCTGGAGAAGATCAGTATCAAAACAACTGAAAGGGATAAGGTATATAAGGATCCACGTTCATCGTGAGCACACAGCCATCCAATTCGATACCCAGAAACTTTCAAAACCCAAACTTCGAAACAGAGTAAGAGGAGAAATGGCGATTGGAATCGGATCATCAACCAGGGTTCTCCTTCCCATAACGATAACAAGCAGCATCAGTGGTGGCGGAACCCTAGGAGGGAGAAAGAGACCACCTCCAATCTTCATCACCACCAACCCATCTCACATAAACATCAACACTCTCTCCTCTCTCTACCGATTGTGCAACCACTCCCCTCACCGCTTCCCCTCCTCCGCCGTCGCCAATGATATAGACGTCGGCAAGCTCGCAGTCGCCGTCGCCCACAGCGCCGTCGTGGTCTCGGTTTTTGCTCAGATTGACAGCGGCGATGGCGGCGGCAGTGAGAGAGATAAGTGGTTGTTTGAGCGGATGTTGCGGGCGCCGGTGAGAGTGGCGCCCGGAAATGGGGATTTGGTAGGGTTTGGACGGGCGGTCTCGGATTTAGGGTTGACGGCTTCGATTTATGATGTCATGGTCAATCTCTTAGTAACCCTCTTTCATTTAGTCATTTATTTTCCCGAGGATATTTGTTTTTGTTTGTTTGATTTTGTTTTGTGAAACTCTTTGCGATTGATTGAAGATTGATTTCGTAATAAGAAATTAAGGATGGTAGTGTGATTGATGAAAGCAGAGTGGTTGTGTGATTGGAGTTAAACCAAAAGTTGAAAAATTTAGGGGAGGAGGGGTCTGAATGATGTGATGGTTGTGGCAGCAAATTTGTGATTGTGGGCAATTTTGAGGAACTGCTTAGTTTTATCCTGAGCTGATTTGAATGGATGCTAGATTGTCTTTGTAATCAATCTTGGATTTTGAAGGTAGCACCAGCATAAAACTTACCTTTAACATTGAGGTTGGAGGATGGGAGCTTGTGGCTTTTGACTTGAAGTAGGGTTCATTGGTTGTTTGTTGTTGCTGGGTTGGGTATCACAGTCTAAACATGGGTACATTGTGTTCTAATAATATTCAAAGACCTCCGGAGGTTTACAGTTCCTGTGTTCCACAACCCTTGTGATATGTTTTGTTAGAGCACAATACTGTGCACTCAATAGAAGGAAACCCAACAATATTATGCTGTCAATTGCACGATATTGTATCATGCCATGTCAGATATAGGGGGTATTTGGTTGCAATAGCCGTTTGGACAAAGAGCTATTTTGGAGTATTTAAGTTGTTTTGATCAAATCAAATAGCCAAAGAGTGTTTGGGAATTAGGGTCTGTTCTATTTCGCGTTTTAGATAGATAGATAGATACAAGGAGATGCAAGGAGATGTAAGGAGCTGCAAGGAGATGTAAGGAGCTGTAAGGAGATGTAAGAAGCTGTAAGAAGATGTAAGAAGCTGTAAGAAGATGTAAGAAACTGTAAGGAGCTGTAAGAATAGATATAAGGAGTTGTTGAATTGTAAAAGAGTTGTATAGTATAATTTGTTTTAGATGAAAAATAACAATATTAAAATAATATACTTAAGAAGCTGTATTTTGTATTTTATTATTATTATTATTATTATTATTATTATTATTATTATTATTATTATTATTATTATTATTTTCATTTTTTATTTTTATTTTTTACTTTTTTTATTTCTTGTATTTTTTATAATTTTGTAATTTTGTAATTTTTGTAATTTTATTGTTTTATTTTTTATTTTTTTATTTCTTTATTTTTATTTCTTTTATTTTTTAATTATTATTTTTTATTTTTTATTTTTTAAAATTTTTAATTTTTATTTCTATTTTTATTTTTTTTGGTTATTTTTTAATTTTCTATTTTATAATTTTGTAATTTTTTATTTTTATTTTTATTTCTTATTTTTTATTTTTTTATTTTCAATTCATAAGTTTTTAATTTTTAATTTTTTAATTTTTAATATTAAATTTTAATTTTAATTTTTTAATAAAAAAATAAAAAATAAAACTAAAAATTTTGA
>JACYFF010031958.1:98001797-98052441 GCA_017589665.1 Selenicereus undatus
TTTTAATTTTTTAATAAAAAAATAAAAAATAAAACTAAAAATTTTGAAAATTTTGAAAATTTTAGAATTAAAAATTAAAAATTAAAAATAAACATAAAAAATAAAAATTAAAAAATATAAAATTAAAAAATTAAAAATAAAAAACTAAAAATAAAAAATAAAAAATAAAAATAAAAAATAAAAAAATTGAAAAATTAAAAATTAAAAATAAAAGAATAAACAAAAAAAATTTAAAATAAAAATAAAAAATTACAAAATTACAAAATAAAAATTTAAAAATTAAAAAAATTAAAAAATTAAAAAATTAAAAAAAAATGAAAAATGAAAAATGAAAAATAAAAAATAAAAAAATAAAAATAAAAACTAAAAAATAAAGAACAAAAAAATTAAAAATTAAAAATTAAAAATTAACAATGAAAAATAAAAAATAAAAAAATACAAAATACAAAATAAATAAAATGAAGATGTAAGAAAATGTAAGAAGATGTAAAGAGATATAAGGAGATGTAAGAAGATGTAAGGAGATGTAAGGAAGTATAAGAAGATGTAAGGAGATGTAAGAAGATGTAAGGAGATGTAAGAAGCTGTAAGGAGATGTAAGCTCCTAGCTAAATCCTAAAAAACGCGAAATAGAACAGGGCCTTAGTTGTTTGGAATACTTATTTGGCCTTAAAAAGCTCTTTTTGAAAAAGCTATTCTCATTAGCCTTTTCGGAGGAGTTTTTTGTGAAAATGACACATTTTGTCCCAAAATTTGGGAAATTGCTCCACATGCTAATAAAAAGTAATTTATAGATGAGGCATATATGAAAATTTTCCAAACATCTTTTTTAAAAACAACTAGTCTTACTAAACACTTTTTCTAAAAACAGTTAATTCAAACAACTAATGCAAATATCTAATTCAACAGCTAATTCAAACAGCTAATAGGTTATATCTTATAACTAACAGTTGTTTGCCAAACATGGCCATAGCATTTATTTTCGTACTATATGGATGTTGGCTGTTGCTTTCCCCTCATACAGGGCAGCACACCTATAGGCTTTAGCTCTGGTCTTGTGCTGGATGGGCCGAAGTACAGCATTTTATTGGCATTTTGTTCATATTATCATTAAATTACTCCTTTTCCCCATGCAATAGTCTATCTCGCTCAATTTCTTTAATTTTCAGTTCTTTTTGGGTGATACTTAATTACTTGGAGATAAATTTAGAAGCATTGACAGGCCACGTTGGTCATCACCATTGTCTTTATGGAATTGAGGTTAATACGAACTCTTCTGTGTGGTTCCATTGTTAAGAACATATATCAGCTACTCTGTGTGCTATCAATTTGCAAACCATGTGTTTTTTAGTTGTACTTCTTAAAATGATGTTTAAGATAGTGCCTGCTATTTGGTTATGTAACCAAAGCATCGTTTTCAGTAAATCTCAGGTTATCCCTTCTTTACGACGTATGGGAATTGGTCGAATGATAGTCCAGCGACTCATAAGGTTGGTTTCCAGTCCATTGGTTTGGTTATGCCTTTGACTAATGAGATAACATTTATAACCTTCCAAGGCATTGTTATTAGTTCTGAGAAACTTGCGTACCCTGCTTTCAGAAGGCTCTATAATAAAGGCATCTATGACATTTCAGCACTATGCTCTGAGGAGGAACAGTAAGTGTACATAGTTAATCATTCTGATTAAGATATGAACAAAGAAGAGGCATCCTATCTCAGAACTTCTGATGCTTCAAATTCCGCCTCCTCCCAACAAACACATACCAGATTATTCTTTGGAGCTTGCGGATTTGGGGAAGACATTTTGGGATCAACTACAATGATGTATAACAGAGAAGCCTCCAGCAACGTGGATGATGCTCAGATAATTGCACGAGCTGGTCAGAAACTGCTGATAGCACCACCGCTGAGACTATGCCCTTGATATCTTAGAACTAGCCTCATAGCATGCCAATATGAATGTCTTCCCATTGATCTGTGTAATGACAAAATATGTTTGTGCCTTCGATTTCTGTAAATTTTTAAAATCTTCTTCAAATGTTAAGCCTTTCCACCAAGGTGAATGTACAGCTCTCTCGTGTCAACTTTTAGTTTTTGGAGCAGCATGGACATAATAGTGGGTGTTGTAAATTGTAGTGTAGCATTTTATTTTTTTTTGAAGCATTATGAAAAAGGAAACAGAAAATAATGGTTATTCTTTTAAATTGGTGCATAATTAGTGAAGTATTTCTATTCATTAGGTGAGGTAGCTCTGTATGTCACTTGAAAGGTACCTTTGCTTTCATTTTCTTTCCACTTTCTCTCTTTTGGTTTGATTTCCCAGCTTCAACAATTCCTCCTAAAATGGGAGAGATTACATTCTCTATACGTCTAATTTCTTGCAGAAGTAACCATCATCAAGGTTCAAGCATTCAGACTCATCTTCTAGAGACAATTTGGTTGCAGTCCATCAAATTTCAGCGGGCTCTCCTGTTTTCCGCTGGAAGCTTCAAGGGCACAATTCTTTGGATCAATTCTAGTTGGTACTGCACCAACATATAGTCAACTGAGGGGAGACAAATCCTGTTTGGAGAACAAAGTTGTGATTGTCACTCATTGAGAGCTACGAATCAGATTTCCAGGCCTGGCAATGCACATTCAAGCTTTTGGCAAGCTCCCTTTTCTTAAAGAAGAGTTCCTCAGACAATCAGCTTGAAGGAGTTCTTAGGTATGATGGCAAGAACGCTGAGGACTTGAAACAATCTTGTTGAGCTACCGTTCCTGTTTTGTGTTTGAGAACTCATAAGCATTCCCAGAACTTGATGATTGGTTGAAACTTTCCTTTAGCCCAAACAAGGTTCTTGTTTTGCGCCTATTACTAGGTAAGGTTGTCTAATTTTTTGAAGGGCAAATACCATTTACTCATGTAGGATGATGTATTCATTCACTTCATGTTCTTTCATTTCCTTTCTTTGGCTATGTCCATTTTGATTGAGTGCAGCACTCAATTTGACACTTTTCTCCCTTGTTTTTAGGAATTGAGGAATTCAACATCAGGGATGGATGACAAGCACTATTTTGACAGCATATGCACCAGCTTACCCAGTAGGAAAGGCCGACAGGATAAGAACTACTATCTTGCATGCCAGGAAGCCCTCTTCTGCTTCAAAACGTCCTTAATCCCATGCCATACCAGACAAATTATTCACGCCCATGGGTCAACCAAGTTATCAACCAGCCTAGAATGTGAAGTCAGCTTCAATCTCCACGACCATCTTCTAATGCTGTTTGTATCCCCACTTTTCTCCAAGGGAACAAAAACCCACCTCGTGAATCAGCATTCCATCAGTGAGAGCAGTTGCAGTACATGGCGATTGATCCAGTTATGAGCAGTCTGCCTGGACCATTGTGGGATGGGTCAGCTGCTGTGAGTCTTAAGCCACTCCCTTTAGAGTGGCTAGTTCGATGTCTACTACCAGCAACACAATAAGCTTCAGACGACCGCACCTTTACTAGTAACCAGCACATGGTAATGGTTGCAGGAGCCCTAGCTGCAGCTGTTATCTACTTATCTTTGGTTATGTTTTTATGACCGGATTTGGATTTCCGGAGGAGCTCAACATGCTAGCCTCGCCATATCATTTGATTCCCTTGTTTTGGCTTGGAAATTTATGCTGAATATTGTCCTTGTCTTTAAGCATCAAGAATGGTTCCCTTTCTTCAAGAACAAAAAGACTAGCAGATAATCGGCAAAACAGAGATCTGAGGAGTGCATCTGTTACCTTGGTTTCAGTCATGCTTCCAAAATGAGTTTCACTGTCAAGTGTCAAAATTCGTACATCCTTATTTCCCACATCATTAAGAGAAAGTAGAAAAAATATTTTGTTTTTACTTTGCATGACTCACTCATATATTTTTAAAGCATTTTCTGTTTGAGTTGGATCGTATACAAAGTAAATTTTGTCCTTTTTTTTTTTTTGATGCAAATGAGACACAAAAATTAATGTAAATAGCATATAAATTCAGGTCTCTGCTAACAATTCTTAATTTTCTTTTTCCTTATATTGTTTAAGAAATATTTTTTGCATGTTTTTTTTTTTAAAAATTTTAAACAGGTGTCGAAGCAATCAAGTGAAATGACGATTAATCAACCACCTGTCCAGTAGTACAGAGAGAGAATGATGGCGATCATCTGAGCACACTCTCTCTCTCTCTCTCTCTCTCTCACTCCACTCAAGTCAACAAAATGGAAGCACTAGTAGTCCGAAAACTCGGCGATCCGACGGCTACAGCAGTCTCCGACGAGAACTCGCCGGTATTCTTATCGAAAAACGAGCCGGTGCCGGAGCTGAAGTCGCCGACGGCAGTTAGGGTTAGGGTTCGTGCGACGAGCTTGAATTACGCGAATTACCTCCAGGTTCTGGGCAAATACCAGGAGAAACCTGCCCTTCCTTTCATCCTTGGCTCCGATTACTCCGGCGTTGTCGACGCCGTTGGGTCACGCGTCTCTAAGTTCAAGGTTGGCGATCGTGTTTGCTCATTGGCTGATTTGGGTTCCTTCGCTCAGTTCGTCGTCGCTGATGAATCCCAATTGTACGTATTTCAGCTTCCATTCTCATTTTTTCTGGATAATTTGTTTTACAAAATGCTCGTATGAACTGCAAGAACTCGGTGTTTTTGGTGTCTAAATGCAATCTTGGAGCAAAGGGAGCTTATGAATCATGATGGTATTCGATTCTTCCATTGATGCTTTAGTCAACAGCTTGTGTTCACCACCTGCCATAGTATATATTCTCAAATAGGGTAAATTTTACAATACCCCTGAGAGCACTTTGCTGAACTCATGAATTGTTCATGCATGATAACAAAATTATTTTTGTGCATTATGTTGTTGTCATAAATTAAACTATTTGTAGATGAAAGTGTGCATCCTTGGGAGTATGGTATAGGCATGGCTCAGATAGAGGGGAAGAGGATAATGTGGGTAGGAAGGAAGGAAACATTTGAAGGGCATCTCCTGCCTAGTCCCTCTGGATAATATATTTTTGGAGCAGGGAAGATCAACAGAAGTGTAGGGGGAAGAAACAGTAGTTTTTGGGGGGGTGTTGTTGAACAATTCTTCACCCATTGTTGTTTAATGGGGGCTATACCCCGCCAAGAAATGCACAAACACAAACACACGCACACGCACACGCACACGCACACGCACACATTCGGGTATGGCCTTTAAAATGATCAGTATCTTAAATAACACCGTTATTTATAGAGATCGATGCTTCCTTGCATACTATCTATGGGATTGGATCCAACCCAAAATCAATATCTAATGAGTTTTTGTTAATGTGGGAGAAAAGAAAGGAAAAAGCAAGAAAAGAAAAAAAGAACAAAAAAAATAGACGGAAAAGAAAAGAGAAAAAGAACTGAAGAAAATTGCCAAAAGGAAAATTTGCTTATATTTGATGAGGCCCATGTTGAACTTGATTTAATAAACAAAGCTTCTTGCTATGCAAGTAATGCCTATTAGGAGTTACAATGAGGAAAGAATTCCAATATGTGGAATTGAGGTGTTTTTCCAACTTGCTGCAGGTAAAGTCGTAGTTGTTGCAAGATTATAAATATGGTGCCTTGGCTTTGATCAAATCATCCCTAGTGTGTGGGAGAGATCCTCTTGACCCAATGTGGGGTCTTGAGTGTGGGTGGGATCCTCTTGGCCCAATTTGGGGCCTTGAGTATGGGTGGGATCTTCTTGACCCAATGTGGGGTCTTGAGTGATGGTGAAGCCGTTTATTTTTGGGGTGTGTCCCGGGCACCCAAACCTCCAGTAGAGGGAGAGCATGTTGAAAAGGAGGATAGATTCGTGAGGGTCGAGTGTGACTCAAACACTAGCGAGAAGAAATTGGGAGTGCGTAATCTTATAGGTGTACCCAAGTGTAATATATCTTTTTTCATTATAGTGAATGTGCATCAGGCCGTGGCTTTTTCCCCACAATGTGGAGGGGTTTTCTACAATAAATTATGTGGCGTTCCTTATCTTGATGTGGGGGGGGGGGGTTAATTTTTCTACTACGCTTCCGTTCCCAACAAGTGGTATTAGAGTGGGTTTAATCTCAACACCTCCTTTTCTACTTGTTTTTAACTTTTTCCAATTTGGGTTACTATTTTTCTAATGGTTTTAATGAACTTTTTCTGGGACAAACTGACTTATGATTCTCATGTTGTCCGCTTGAAAAGGTTTAAAGTACCAGAAGGATGTGATCTGGTTGCTGCTGCGGCACTCCCTGTTGCATTTGGGACTTCGTATCTTGGTCTTGTTGACAGAGCCCAACTTAAACGTGGGCAGGTATTTCCCTTCTTTTATCAGCTTTGGCCTCCCCCAACTCTCTTGATCATGTGGAGTTGTTGCATTTCTCTGCAGTTTCTGACTGATGATTCATGATACTTTGTAGGTTTTGCTAGTCCTTGGTGCAGCAGGAGGAGTTGGTGTTTCAGCCGTTCAGATAGGAAAGGTCTGCGGTGCCATTGTCATAGCTGTTGCCAGGTATTTATTACACCTTATGTAACACAATGCAAGTACAGATTTTGAATGTCTAACCTCAGATTTCTTCTTACGTTTTGTTGCGGAATCTTTAGGGGAGCTGAAAAGGTACAATTTTTGAAGTCACTAGGTGTTGACCACATTGTTGACTTAACCCAAGAAAGTGTTATTCTAAGTGTGAAGGAGTTTCTCAAGTCAAGGAAGCTCAAAGGAGTTGATGTATTATACGACCCTGTTGGTGGAAAGCTCACAAAAGATTCCTTGAAACTTTTAAATTGGGGGGCCAACATTTTGGTAATTGGGTTTGCTAGTGGTGATGTTCCTGTGATTCCTGCTAATATTGTTCTGGTGAAGGTACTCTTCTTCGCCATTTTTGAAGCTTGGGAGTTTGAAGTTAACTCTGTAGAAGTTAGAATTCTTGGTTGACCATGTGTTCTAATGATGTCATTGATTAAGTTCCATAGATAAATTTGTTGCCATCTAAAATTTCAGGTACAAATGGTCCCAGAGTCTGAATTTTGCTGTGTCACTTTCATTAACTATATCATATTACTTCTCTATTTTTTGCCAGAATTGGACTGTACATGGACTTTACTGGGGTAGCTACAGAATACATTGTCCAAGTGTCCTTGAAGATTCACTCCGGCAGCTGCTGTCGTGGCTGGCAAGGAGCGTGATTTCCGTCCATATTTCTCATATTTACAGTCTTTCAGAGGTCAGTGTATAGTAAATCAGCAAATATGCTTCAGCTGCTGCTGTAATTTTAATTGTTGATCCTGTTTACACGCATTTTAGCAGTTCAGTCTGGTTTTTCTTGTTCTGCATATGTCCATATTGGCTTGCAGATGGAAACACTTTTTGTTGGTTAGAAACCACTAGTTCTATTTGGATTTGAGTCTCTTAAGAGGTTTTCAATGTTTATGTGGACCTGTGGTAGAGCTAATTACTTATCCAGATTCAGATCTGGGCCTGATGCCTTCATCTATATATCACTTGGTACCACCTTCCCCTCCCTCCCCACCCCCCACCCCCCCAAAAAAAAAAACACTTGTTACTTGGTTTGATCATTCTTCTCTGCGGGTTTAAAACTTAGGGCGTATGGTTGCCAGGTGAAACTGCTGAGACCTACTTTTTGTGCTGCCGATGTCGTTTTCGATTAATTTTAGAAAGAAGAAATTACAAAAACTTGATAACGCCTATCATGAATACCATTATATCACAGACCATCATGAAATGTAAATCCGAAATTTATTAGAGATAAATGCAGTTCCATATCTTCTGCTGTCCAGTATTCTACTTCAGATGTTCCATATATGAAATGCACAACAGGAGATCCAATTTACATTTACTGAATTTCTTATGTTTATGTTTCCCATTGAGACTGCTGATGTTTCGGCAAAATGTATATACATAATGTAATTTCTGGAGGGTTATAGAAGTGTTCATCTTGTTTGAATGTAAACTCTATGGAGTATTCCATGTCCTTTCACTTAAACCTAGGTGTAATTTACTGAAGGACTGGATTAACTTTTTCCCATCTAAGTCACGTTCATAGAACATTTTTGCTGTAGTCAGACACTATGCACATAACCAAATGTCAGCAATTGCTGGCGTCGTCCTGCAAGCATTTTGACCGGCATTATGTTTGAGGTTTCTAATTTGATGTCATCCTTGCTACTTGAGGTTGAGGATGGTGTCTTATGTTATTTATTTATTTATTTATTTTCCTATCATGAACTGTTCACGTTGGTGGCAAAACATACTGCTTTGTATGCTTGCTCATTGCTACATGGAATATTCTGTTCTTTTTCGTTTTCCTTTTTGTTTGGGGGGGGGGGGCACGGAGGGCCACTAACTACAGTCTACAGGTGAGGATGCAAGATTTATCCGATTGGTTCATTATCCTCTTTCTTGGCACTTTTCTTCATAGTCTGTTAAGCTCTACTGTCATCTCTTTCCTTTTCAGCTTAAGGGGGACTTGTATTTCAGATCTTTCTGTTTCATGTATCATACAAATTTCCCCTCTTAAGTTGCTCGGAAACAGACTCTTTGTTCCCTGGGAACAATGTTAGGGCTGCAACTCCTAACCTCATGGCCAACCTTGAGCAGGGCTGATGTATCCTATGCAAACAGCTGATTATTTCTTTGATGGTTTGGATACCTCTTTATATATTGTATCTGCTATCTTGATAAGTTTTATTTTATTTTTTTTTCAACAGGCTAACCTAGCATTTTCCGCCATCAAAGACAGGAAGGTAATTGGGAAGGTGATGATTACATTTGATGATCAAAAGTCTGCAAGAGCCAAGCTTTAAGCTGAACTGGGTTTGGCAGACAAGCAGATAGAGCACTTATAATCTCCAGGGTTGATGCTACGGTTCTCAAACATTAATCCTGTTGGATGTTGGTGGCATTCACGTTCCGATCAGATGCAGAGGAGTTCTTCCTTTCTATTGTACATGTGTTCCTCCTAATAAGATGTCAAAATTGGATATCTGATGTTGAGAATCTGGATGTTGTAAACTCATCCACATGCATGGGCACTTTTAGGTCGGGTAGCTCGTACAATGATGAGATGTAGCGTCTTTATTATTTTCAGTGCTTCATTGACTGCAAGCCCCTCCCAGTTATGTGACATGGAATATCTTTCTATTTTTCATTGTTGGTTGGTCGATTTCAGCTCATCTCATTTTCATCTTGGTTAATTCTATTTTTCATTGTTGGTTGGTCGATTTCGGCTCATCTCATTTTCGTCTTGGTTAATTCAGGTGAAATTCATGATGGCTTGGCTATGCTATTGATTTATCCATGATCAGTATTGATCAAGCAAAATTTAGGTCAATGTATGCATTGGATAGTTTCAGTTGAAATTGGGCGCCTTCACCTTTCTAGATTTGTTGTACACAATACAAGGGCCTTGTATCCTTATGTTGCAATCAATGGGAGATAGGGGGCAAGATGAGGTCCCTGTAGAGATTGAAGGGCAAATTTATTGTGCTCAACTTGGTGTTTTTTTTTTTTTTTTACAATACTATTACCATAGACTGTCTTGCTCTAGATTATTAGGTTCACGTAAATTTGATAGAGGTTTTACTTAATCAAGTAAAAATTGATCAAAGTCAGAGTTCTTGAAATTGAAGCATGTATTATCAACTGACCCAAAAAAAAATAAAAAATTATCAGACTCATGTTCATCAATGGTAAGTGTCGTGTGGTACATTATTGAGCCCATGTCGTAAAAATCTCTCATGACTTTCTTTTTTTGTTTCTTGTGCCGCGATCTCATAAGTCATAACTATTGGGACAAAATGGGTCGCCAATTGATTGCTTTTGTTGCTGCAGGGTTGAGCTTAAGGAAACGAGTTGTGCTACTTTTTGGTCATTGAGGAAGGCATTAAACTTAACAATGTTGTTCAATGCTATACACAAGTACTCTTTAAAGTGACAAGTAAGTTGTCATTGAAGCACTTAAACGGAGCACTACTGATATGGGTAGGGGAAGCAAATTTAGTAGCCAACTTACCAGAGCACTATATGGTCAGAAGTCATCTTTTTTTCCCCTTCTTTCCCCCAAGTTGGTCTTGAGATTTCCCCTTCCCGCCCAAGCTTTAAGTGTCTTCTATATGAGGATAAGCTACAATTGCGATCTAATGGGTCAAGGCCTGTTCTTTTTAGCATTTTACTACTTACTGTTAATTTTAATGTATGCTTACCTTGCATTCTAGTAGAAACCAGATTTTTTTTAAGGGCGGGGGTTCTGCAGGTATACTTGAGGCTCTTTGAATGACCTGGACAGGATTCATGGCAATCCACTTTCAACGATTGATGTGCAAATATGGCATTACAGAAGAAACTATCCAAATGCGAAGTAATCCGCAAATTCAAGCTTTTTCATTCACGCCACTACCACATAAAATATCAGTTTCTCTTCTCTTTCTTCTTTTATTTTTTGTGCATTGCAAAGAAGCAAAGAACATGCCAACAGCTCACAGAAATACAGTCGACCCACGGAATCTTGTAACACTGATAGCAGATGCACCATCCTTCACTTTAACACAATTTCTTCAGATTCACCCAGAACTGACATACTGATTCAATTCACAACTGCAAAAACCGCGCTTGGAAAGCTGATAAGCTCATCAGGGCAGCAAACGAGATCCAGCCTAAGTGGCAAACATACAAAGAGCTCCCTGTCGCGTTGTGGGGGGAGGCCTTTTAACATTGCCAGGAAGGGTGCTGATTTCTTACTGCACAAGATTCGATAATACTCACAATTTGCTTCGCAGTCTGCCCATACACATTGCTGATCCTCACCCGGTAATAGTGAAAGAACACACTGTACAATATATCATATGGGCTTTGGCTTCCCTTTTTTAAGTTTACCAAAGAATAGTTGTGATATTTACAAAGCAAGCTCACAACCGCAAGGAAACGGCTTTCCACAATCATTAATTACTAGCCAGGCCTACCTCGGCCTACCATCAGTTTTGCGAAAACATACATACTCCAGCTGCGTCATCTCCCCTCCATTGTTGGGATCAAAACGACACCTATAGAAACTGAAGAAGGAAGAAATTAACAAAGATTACATTAATACTCCAATAAGAAGAAATCCTGTAGACTATGCTCTCTTCAAAAACAGGGGAAACAAAACAGGAATAAGAGGAACACACTCATCCTACTAAAGCATTGCACACCACTTTAGCACCATATATGGACACCAAAAATCAAGAGGCTTGGGAAGAGCAACCCAATCCTGTCTAGTTGTCTTTATAGGTTAGGCATTTAATCAAAACTTAGCCAAATCCAAACCCATATCGTGGAAAATCCCTCTAGGCAGGATGTAGAGGGGGATGTTTTCCAAAGTAACAACTTTATACCTCTACATAGGAGAGAAGTTGTTTCCATCACACCTTAAATTAAAAACAATTAACCGCCAACTCCTCCCAAAACAACCCCTCCAAAAAGAAAAAAGAAAAAAGAAAAAAAGGTGGGAGTCTTATTTAGTCCACCAAATCCATGCTGGAAAATTTGTCTAAAAGTGACTTTTTAAGCTGTCCAAAAAGCAGATGCACATTCAATCAAGCTTATGTCCACCACAAATAAACACTAGCTGCGAATTTAACCTAGAGTTTCTAGAACCAGAGGAGTATCACCACTTGCTTAGACCACATTAAGTTGCAAAGTGGAAGACAACAACATAGAAGAGAAGTGATCTTATGGTGCTGGCCGCACTTCTATCTCCATGAAAGTAACAGTGAAGACATGAAGTTATACTAGAATCCTCTACAGATGGTCACAATGACATAAGAAGGGGCATGTCCAGATGTGACACATTAGAAACATACTTTGGAGTAAATAACATTGATTAGGCTGATTGGCTGATGTTCAATCTTTTGACATTCTCTAGTAACATAAGCTCCAGCTTGCCACTATACAAACGGGGTTCATTGAATCACTATGGTGAAGAAAATAGATCAAAAGAGAGGTTTTAGTTATGACATACCAAGTGAAACCATCATTGCAATTAAGATCACATTCAATTAGAAAGGTATTACGAGTTTCTCAAATATTGAATGGATGATCTGATATCTCTGAAGACCGTGAGTAGGAATAGTTTGGTGATTTGAAGATGAGCAGAAACAAAACCAATTTAAATATGAGACAAATCCTCAGAATCTTAGCAACGCACCAGATCCTATTTTCTCATAACTGCTTTCATGTAACAAAACAGTAATTGCAGAGCGTGGTTTCTTCGAACAACATAAGGTTGAGTCAACAATTCAATCCATGATCTTGGGTATGTTTACAGATTCATCTCTTTTTCTTCCTATATGTCCATTAAACCACCCCCTATCAAAACCTTGTGTATGCATAAGATTAACATAGCTTGTATTCAAAAACCTAAGTGGGGGTGCTAAAGCGAAGGAGATTGATGGGTATAAGTATTGGGATTCGGGCTTTAGTAGCGCCAAGAATGGAGTTGGGATTTTGATTGATAAGGAAATAGTGGAGCAAGTTGCTGAAGTGGGGCGTAAGGTGACCATATTATTTCTATAAAGTTAGCGGTAGGTTCATAGATCCTTAATGTACAAGTATAAGTGTTTACGCGCCCCAAATAGGGTTGGTCGAGGATATTAAAAGGCTATTCTAGGAGGAATTAGATGAGGTTATCCAAAGGATTCCACAGACTGAAAAACTTATCATAGAGGGTGATTTTAATGGACATATAGGAAGAAAAGAAGATGGATATGATACAACACACATAGGTTTCAGTTACAGGGAGAGAAATAATGGAGAGACTTTGGTTGCATACGAACTATTAGTTGTTAACCCTAATTTTAAGAAAAATGAAGAACACTTGGTGAGTTTCAATAGTGGTAGCACTATGATACAAATTGACTACGTTAAGATGAGGGCGAACAGTAAGAGATGAGGCAAAGATTGTAAAGTAATACCGAGTAAGTACTTGATGCACTAACACAGGCTTTTGGTCATCAATGTGGAGATTAAAAGTTTGAAGTGGAAGAATAGAAGTACTAAATACTGGGGAATTTAGAGTTCAATGATGGAATCTAACTAGTGAACATGCGAGACCCCGCTATCTGAGAAGATCAAAACATAAGGAAATTGGAAACCAGCAAGGGATGAAGACACAATGTAGGGAGAAATGGCGGCGGAATGTATTTGGAGATCAACTAAGGAAATATTAGGAATCCCCAAAGTGGCAGGAGATTAAAATGAGCTTAGTGGTTGAATGAAGAGAGAAGGGGAAAGTCACGACAAAACAAGAGGCATATAAGGCTTTATAGGGGTGGTCATGGTTCGGATACCCGAAGCAAAAGAGATCTCCGTTCGGGTACCCAAAATTTTGGGTAAGTAAAATGGTGAACCGTACCCAAACAGAAACATTCGGGTACCCGAAATTAGATACCTGAAAATTTCAGTTTGAGTTTTCAGTCACCCAATAACCCAATTTTTTTCTAAAATCTCTTTTTCCCTATTTTGCCTAATAATTTGGTTGTATCCATAATATAATTATTGCTATTTATACTATTAAATGTTGTCGTATTGTGCGAACTTGCACTTGATATTATTACACAATATGATACTATCACACAGTCTTATCACCATTCACATTTTCAAGGACTCCACACCTCCATAAACCATAAGCTTGTCAATATCATATTCATCCCCAACACATGTCCATATGCAACAAAGTCTCCTAAAGTTCTAAACAAAACAATGCAACGAAATCAAAGTACTTGTCTTTTCGGGACTTGGGGATATTTCACTTATAAAGTCTTTAGGAAAGAAAAAATAAAAAAAGTTCCAAAAAATTAGGGAAAAAAGTTTTAAAAAAAATTAGGGAAAAAAGTTTTGAATTTTCGTCTACCCAAACCCTCAAAATGCCTAAGTCGTGCCTGAACCAATAACCAGAAAATTTTCAAATATTTCGATTCAGACACCCAAAATTTCAAATCAGGTAGCGGATTTTTCGTTTGAGTAATTGATTAAGAATATTTTTGAACACCCCTAATGTTTCCGTTAGTAGTGGAACAAAGGAAGACAAGAAGGTTAATAAAGGGAGGTATAAGATGGTGAAAAGGGAAGCAAAGAAAGTTGTTATGGTAGCAAAGATCACTGCTTACAAAAGGTTATATCATAAACTAGCATCTGAGAAAGAGAGAAGAAAGTCTTTAAGCTAGCAAGAGCTAATGAAAAAAGAACAAGAGATATGGATAGTGTAAGGTGCATTAAAAATGAAGATGATACGGTCCAAGTTGAGGATGCTAAAGTAAAGGATAGACGGAAACAGTAATTATTCTATAGGCTCTTTAATGGGGAGAGGTTAGAAAATTCCCAAAATAATAAGCAAAGGTATCGAGAGAGGCAACATACCTCTAGGTCCTGCCATCATATCACCAAAGAGGAGATTAAATAAGTACTAAAGAAAATGAAGAATGGAAAGGCAGTTGACCCAGACAATATCCCTGTGGAAATTTAGAAGTGTCTTGGTGAAGAAGGCTTTGAATGGCTACTAGAGCTAGTTAATATTGGGGGCGTTTGGTAACACCAGTTTTTTGGGAAAAAAGAGCTGTTTGGAAGTGTTTTAGCTATTTTGACCAAGTCAAACAGCTAAATAGGTGTTTGGGAAACAGCTGTTTGAAACAGTTTTTGCACCAGACAGCTCTTTTTGAAAAGGTTGTTTCCATTAACCTTTTCAAAAGAGTTTTTTGTGGAAATGACACATTTGCCCAAGGTTTTAAACAAATTACATTACATGCCATTACATTATATTTATAGAATATTATTCTATAAAATAGAAAGAGTATATAGTATTATAAAGTGTTCCTTAGTAGCATTCGAACTCAATTAGATCTTGAGGATTCACAAGAGTAGAGATATTTTATTTTATTTTTTAGGCAAAAACAAACAATTGAAGTTGCATTGTCTATTTCAATGTTTGTATTTTTTCCCTAACCAAGTAGTATACGTTTTGGTGTAAATTTTCTAATTTTGCTAGTATATTACATCACGCTTATTTGGTTCTCTCACCCTGCACCTTTATGAACGTCCAATATTTTGATATTTATACTTTACATAATTCAATCTCTCTTCCGAATTCCGATTGCCTCAACAATGAGCTTTGGATCGATGCAAAATAATAACATTTGATACTGTATTTCGCATGAATTGAATCTAATGAACATAAAGTCACTACAAACAAAAAAAAAATTAAAAAAAACAAAATAACGTTATAAAACATTGGCATCACTTACATAAGAACAAATTGAAAAGAAATAAGATAGACAATGAATACAAGTTATGTAAAATTTAATAAGAAAGTAAAGTCTTATCAATGAAGTTTTTCTTCAATTTTCTTTTGTGTCATAACAAATTAAGTTCATTTAGACCTACGACACCAATTTAATTTTTTTTTTAAAGAAACTGACCAATAAATAAAAAAATGTTCTATTAAGAAGTAATTTAGAGATAGGGATATAAATGAAATTTTACCAAACATCTTTATTAGAAACAGCTAAATTTACCACATAGTTTCTCTACAAACAGCTAATTCAAACAGCTAATGTAAACAGCGAACAGCTAACGGCTAACGGCTAATACAAACAGCTAACATTTAATAGCTAACAATTATTTACCAAACAGGGCAATTATATTTAAAACTGCAGAAATGTCCAGCGAATAGAGATTCAATACAGTTATCCCTTAACACAATAATAGAGACGATATTCAAAACCACAATAACTATAAATGTATAAAATTGTTTAGTCACATTATGGAGTTGTGGGAAAGAGTGATTGAGAGAAGGTTGAGGGAGGATATAACGATCTCAGAGAACTAGTTTGATTTTATGATAGGTACGTCAACTACGGAAGTTATCCATCTTCTAAAAAGGATCATGGAATTCTACAAAGGTTTTTTTTTTAAAAAATAAGAGCATCTCCACATGGTGTTCTTAACTTGGAGAAAACATATGATATAGTACCTAGAGGGTGTCATGGACGTGCTTGGAGAAGAAAGACATGTCGGCTACTTATATTTGAGCAATTAAAAATATGTAAAAAGGAGTAAGGATGAGAGTTACAACCTTAGGAGGGGATATAGAAGACTTCCCTGTAGTTATTGTGCTCCATCAAGGATAAGCCGCCATTTTCTTTTTACGATTATTATATAAGAGCTTACTAAAGGGATCCAAGACGAGGTGGATGCTTTTTACTGATATCATGATGCTTATCAATGAGACTAGGGATAGAGTTAAAGACAAGTTGGAGATATAAAGAGATATCCTAGAGGTTAAAGGCTTCAAGTTGAGTAGGTCAAAGAGACAAAGACCTAGCACTTAAAATGTAGATTCAACGAAAGGGAAAGTGGCATCAAAGACGAGGTGTCCATTGGGTGTGTGACTACACCAAAGGTTGAAAAGTTCGGATATCTAGGCTCAATCATTCAAAAAGGAGATATTGACTAGGATATTAACCAAGGAATAATATATATATACATACATATATATATATATGTGTGTGTGTGTGTGTGTGCGGGTGCTCGCGAATGTGTAGGTATATATGTACATAGATGTATATATATATATGTATATATATATATATATATATATATATATATATATGGAAGAATGCTTCAAGGGTGTTGTGCGATAAGAAGATCCTATTAAGGTTGAAGGAAAGTGTTTATCATATGGTTGTTGCACCAACTTTATAGTAAGGTATGGAGTGTCAGCCAATTAAGAAGACTCAAGTCCAGAAGATGAAAACTCAAGTCTAGTATCAAGTCCCGAGGATACTGCTCGCTGAGATGAGGATGATACATTGGATGTATGAGTGCACGAGATTGGATAGGATCATAAATATAATGATTAGAGATAAAGCAGGAATGACTTCCATACAGGATAATATGAGAGGCTAGACTTAGATTGTATGGTCATGTAAAGAGAAAAAGCGTGGGTGCTCCAGTGAGGAGATATGAAAGGATTATCCTTCTCAAGTGTAGAAGGGATCGAGCCAGACCTAGGAAGAGTTGGAACGAAATGATTAGGCATGAGTTAAAGAATTTAGGATTAACGGAGGACATGACTTAAGATAGGAAGTTATGGAGGTCTAGGATTAAGGCTGCAGATCTGAGATAGCTTTATATTGCCCGTTCCTTAGATCACTGGGGCAGATTTGTGGTCCCGGCTATTACCTATCATGCATGTAGTATTTTTGCTCTCATTTTTAGTGGCTATTATTTAACTTAGTGTTATTCATTTATTGTGCCTGACCTATCTCCTTCATTTACTTATTGTCACTTCTTGTTAGTGTTGTGAATTTTGCTCCCTTCTACACCAAAAGAGTTTCAACCCTAAAATATTTTGTCGGATCTATTGAAATAGTCTTTTGTGTGGGCAATACCTGCATAGGTAAGGTCGTCCATATCTGGATTTCATCAAATCCCGCACAAGTGAAACCCAGACTGTGAGTTGTTGCTGTGATCTTAGGAACGCTCACCATATCTTCTCAAGAAACAACTACACTAATCCCCCACAAAATTGAGCTCTATTCTAGACAAGCCAATTCACTAAGTTCTCTTACTAGATCGGACGAATCCATATGAATTCGTATTTGAATGAGCATCTCCAGCGAGGATTAGACTTGCTTAATGGTTTGATGTTCTCTTCGATTTCTTGGGTAGTTTTCAACTTGTTTTGGAAAAATCTTCCCAATTACTTATAAGACTTCTTTCAAAAATGACTATGCGGTCTTTCGAGGACAACCCATCAACTTGAAAGTGGCAAGGCTATTTACATTTGCATCACATATCCCACTTAAGTGGACAAATAGTGGGTGGTGGCTGTAGTTACTTGAATCAATAAAACAAATGCAATAACCTCAATAACTGAAACAAAGATTGATTCTTCTAGATCAAGAAGGCATGGGATAATAGAGTCTAGATTCTAGAGATGCATCTCTATGTGTTGACTATTTCAGCTATTCACATGATGACATTGGCAAATTACAATTCTTCCCCAATAATGATTAAAACGAAAGAGGTTAGAGAGAGAGAGAGAGAGAAGGGTGGTGATTTTCATCCCTCCGGCAAAAGGTAATGTCACATTAGCAATGTTTTGATCGCTCAGCAAATTTTTCTATCAATTAAAGGCAAAGGAAGCGGAAGGATTTCTCTATGAACAGAAAAGGGGGCAGTTTCAATTGGGAGTAATCACTAGCAATTGTGCTAAAAAGGGAGTAAGGATCCCATAAACATTAGTCACTTTTAGGGACACCTTACTATGCTTCCCTCCCATGGATTTAGGTCTACACACCAGCAAAAGAAATAAAGTTTCTTACAAGATCTATTTTAAATAAATTTTTATTTCATTGCCTCGTCCACCTTGTTATTACTTACTCTAAGTACAATCCTATTGGACTGAATTATTGAATAAGATAACAAATAATTTCTTTTATCCCTTTCATATGCTAGGAAAATAAAGAAAATAAGAAATGGATCCAAACGAATCATGTATACGAAAATAGAGTCTCAAATCACAGTATCTGATCCGATGCAGCATGTGATATGGCTCCCCAAGAAGAAAAGGATATAGGAGGTTCCGGCAAGATTTCTTGAAAAATTCCCTTTATTTTTGACTCAATGCAGGATGGTACTTCATACTACTCGACATGAAGCTTCAAATTTTATGGGTCACAATCAATAATAGAAGCATTAATAAAATATCCTAAATAAAATGAACAAATTTCTGATTAACCAGAGAGCCAGAAGCAGATCTTAGAGAGACAAGCAGGGAGCATAGATTGGAACTCATTGCAGAACATAAACTGCAAAAGCATTTTAGGGCTTCCAAGTATTAAAGAATTCTTTGTAAAATCATTAAAGAGGGATTAAGCCGCAGTAATTCATTCCTTCTTCCATTTATAGATGGGCTCACGAACACAAGAACTGAGAAGATCTTTATAGCAGTCATATCTGTTTTGCCAATTTAGTGAATTTACGATATCAGCCATTTTGATAACTGTTCTTAATTAGTAATGTACGTACGAATAAAAATTGTTTCCCAATAAACATTAGATTCAACGGCAGATTCTGTAGAATAACTTTTAATAGCCAACTTATTCTTACTTCGACCCAAACGGCTAACAATGGAGAGGAATCGAACAAATTAATTCGTCTCCCAACAATGAATTCCTAGCCCAACCTCTAAACTCCAAGGAGACAATGTAACCATGAGCCAAATAACCTCTAAGGTAGAATTTAATACTCCCTCTATCCCCTTTTGTTTGCATGTTGTTCCTTTTTAGCATGTCCTATATTATTTGACTAATTTTTGGGTCTTTGAAATATAATAATCCGAACTTTTAAGGGTGATGGAAACCAATAATCCAACCTTAAGAAATAGCCCCTAGTGCTCCGAACATTGCGGATATTTATTTTCAATTTTTCAGATAATTTCAAGGGATATTGCGTCTAAAACAACACACAAATATATGAAATTCACAGTGCCAAGATTCATTTTGAAAATCAAGTTGCTGAGAAATACAACATTTCATGACCCTTGAACTGTTGAAATACATACCGTAAAAATCCGGATCATTGAGAGTTATTGCTTAAGTTCGGATTATTGGCTTCCACCACACCCAAAGTTCATATTATTATATTCCAAAAATCCTCAATTGTTGATTTTTCCTTTTATACACTTACAATGACCAATCCATTTTCATGAAATTCATGCTTTAATTCTGCAAATTGAGTTTGGAAAAAGTAACAATGCATCAATTTCGACATGGGGAAGCTCCCCCTATTATTATTTACATGCTCTAAGGCTTCTAATGCTAATTATCAATTATAGCACTGAGAGTTAATGGCTTTGGAAATTTGTGAGACAACTTTTCTTCACAACACCAATTATGAAGACAATCACTAAAAAGGCAATTGTCAAGCCCCAACTTCTATTATGCAAGGGCACATTTGACATTTGAATATTTTTTGACTAATTCCTGAATATGCATGTTTTTTCAACATATGCAAATATATTGGGACGGAGGGACTAGGGAGTATTAATGATTTGATGTCACATAAGAGGAAACAGCCTCCCCATTTGGTAACGTTAAGGTTCACATTCAGACAGAATATGATGAATCCTTATAGAAAGGGCGAAATGACATTTAAAATATATGAATGGCGACATACCTTCCATCCAAGCCAACCACAATAACAGTGTTGTGGGAGCCAAATGCGACAATGCATCGGGTGTTTTCAGGTAAACGAAATCGTGCAAATGACCATTCTGAACTAAAATACTTTGGTAGCACTCCTGCCAAAAACATGCACATAAAAAACATAGGTCAACCAAGGTGTCCATATAGACATTTTCAACTTTCTAAGTAGCCAAAAGTCCTCTTACATAAGCAAATTCAAGACATGAATGACTGGATGGGCTAAAGACAGAGAATTCCAGCACTAACGCATGAATAAGGAAAACAAAATCTAATGGTTTGACAGCCACCAGCATCAAGACTTCTTTCTCCATCTCCAGCGAACAAGTTAATATGGGAAATTGGGAACAATAACAGCTCAGATGTTTCCCCATCCCTTTTTCCAATTTCCCATTTATAACATTAGTTTATTGACCTAATCTGTTAAGGCATGTTTGTATCAAACCAAAACTCGCCATAAAATTGCCACCTAAGGTAGGGTAAAGGAAGCAGATATCCACCAGCTAGACGACAAATAAATCGCAGATTCATCATTGCCATGAAATCACATATTGAAACTGGTTCACTGTCTACCACCCAATAACAATAGATGTAAACAATTAGTGAGACATTTACTTTTAGTAGCATAAATTAAGTAATGCATGTCAATTAATTAGTGATAACCCAAAATATACACTCCAGCAAATAGTAGAAACAAACTTTCCGTACCTTTCACAAAAGGTAATGACAGACCAGGATTAGTGCCAGCAATCTGGGCAATAAGGGGTTCAAGAGAGGATGAAGAAGTTTGATGCAACAACCTCGGAGTAGTACTAGGGCGAGCCGATTCATCTTCCCCGGCCACTCGAACTCTCAGACTGAATATATGAATAGTACCTCTATCACTAGACACCGCCAACCATTGAACATTTGGAGAAAAAGCAATTCCATATATCTCAGCCTTTTCTGTCCCTCTACGGACCTAAAGAGAATGAATCAAGGAACTTAAAACTACTAACAGACAGCAAATTCATAAATATGAGGTAACATAAACATAAATATGGATGAATTACATAAACAAGATATATTACGCCACAAAAAAATATATATATATATAGTGACTTTACCCTTGAATTGGGGTTGGGGGTATCACATGTAGTGACTTTACCCTTGAATAGTTGAATTACAAATATGCTGGATCCACTTCACCCTAAATTAAAAACCATTGGTGTGCCTACTACTCATAAAAAGGAACGGATGCCAATTTGCTCATAAGATGCCCCGAATTGGCTTTTATAACCCTCTAGACAGTGGACAAATAGCCAATAAGAGAGCTTATTTGAGGAAGGGAAATATGCTATTCTTGCTATATAACCTTTTCTCTTGTTGTTTTTTGTGCAGTGGACAGGAGACTGTTAAAAGCTCTTAACTTTTGTCAAGTAATAGTCCAACAAATACAATCTTCCGAAGGAAGAAAGGAGATTCCAGTAGCTTGATTGAATATCTAGGGCAAGACATAGTTACATTGATTGAACGCTCATACTAATTGGCAAGTACCTCGATCCAAAGAAGTCAGTATTTCTAACACAGATCATGTTGAATTGTTGACTAAACGTTTCCTTACTCTCAGCCCTGCAACTATGAACAAACATATTCTTTGCGACACATTGCCCAATCCTCACCCCCAAGAGACCTGGTTTTATGTTCACATATGCATGCATAAGTTCATGCACTCGCCATACCACAGAACCAATTATTCAATCCAGATCAACATGCAAACACACAACCAACCAAAGACGGAAACCATCAAAGGGATATGAGATTATTTGGTCAACATCTTCCCCAAATTACGAAATCAAAAATGTTTGCACCTTTGTTAGCAGTAGCTGCTTGATATTTCATTTATTATGAAACCCCAGAAGAACTCAAAAATAAATTGAATAGAATTTTCAACTCCACAAGCGCATACCTCTTGCAAACAAGTCCCATCCATTGTATTAAAAACTCTTATAAGAGTCCCCTTTGTACTAGCTGTTGCAAGAATCAGCCCATCCATTGTCAATGTAAAGCATGCCAGGTGAGATTCGTGAGCATTTATGAACTTTGTCATACGAAGCCCAAAATGTTCAATCCTGATCTCCCCTCTACGTCGGCCTGGGCAAGCCAGGACAGAAGTATTTACATGGTGTGATAGACAACACAGGCCCCTGGGATTCGAAATGGTCTCAATTTGATGAAGCAACTTCAGATCCAAGAAATTATAAACATAAATCTTGTGCTCCAAAACAACAACAATGCGGTCCCTTCTCAACTTCACCGCACGGACCTCTGACCTGAATGAGAACTCACCAATACACCGACCCTGATGATCATCCCAGATCATTACTTTATTAGGAGAGTACTGGGAGTCAATCCCACCACCAACAAGGGCCAAAATATTGCATCGGAAAAGCATCTCGACAATTCCAAAACCCCCATTTTTCAGATCTCGCCTGAAGGTTTCCTTGAAAGGATCACAATTATATATCCGAAAGCCACGACTAGTGCCTGCTGCAAAACAACTGTAATCCTGATTCCAGGATACACTCAACAACTCGGTGTCATCAGGTTCATTGTTCTGAGACCCAACACGGCCGAAGGGATCAGCAGTCCCAGAATTTGTGAACTCATAGGCACCTAATGTTGAAGCCGAGACAAATCCTTGAGATGGGGAAACAGTTGAACTCATTGGCTCACAAGATACAGTAATCAGCAAGGGATGGAATCACCATACCCACACGAAAGTAGGAAGCTGATGGCAGGAAAAGAAAAGATTCAGGCTTTAGTAGTACACAAATGAATACCACTAGGTAGGATTTAGTCAGTAGTACACAAATGAAAACAAACAAAAAGTATTTTGGTTAGTCTTTAGTAAGAATTCCGCACGCATTTTCTATCGACCAAGGGCAGATTTATGAAGGAGGTAGGGGTACCATGGACACCCCCTAACCCTAAAAAAATTTAAATGAGTTCATTTGAAAATTATGAAAATATAATGAGTGGATATCTTTAAAATAGACCTAAAAAATATTAGATTGTTAAATGATGAGATCTACAGTAAAGGTTGAGAAAAATGCAGCCAATATATGCAGCTCATCCGAAAGATTGATTTCATTTAAATAATTTTTTGAAATTACTAAACTACCTTTTTAATTTTGGGTTCTCGCGTGTTGCTCTTCTCATACTCTCCAACACGCAAGGAACTCTCCAATCTCCAACCCTCTCTTGCAGCCTTGCTTCCCTTAGACTCTCACCTTCTCGCTCGATCACGACTCGCGCTCTGTCCTATCGGCCATCGCGCAAAGTAGCCACCTAACCGAACCGCCCGCTGGTGCTCACTAAGCCGACCTGTCGGCAGCCTACCAGTAGGATGAACCCTAAATCGCAGCATAAGATTAAGCAAGTTAGATTTTGGTCGATTAGGGTTTCAATTTGAGTCATTTGACAATTCTAATTACTTCTAATTGCTTATTCTCAACTTGTGTTGTGTAGATAACAATTTATTAGTGAATTCTACAACGCCAAGCATCTACTTTGGCTCCAAAAGTCCGAAAATCAGGTCTGATTTGTTTTTGCCGAGTTCCAAACTTTTTGTTTTTTTTTGTTAATTTTTCATGCCCAAATTTGAATATTTGATTGTGGTTTTTTTGAACAAATTAGAGTGCGTCGTTGAGTATCAATTTGTGTAGATTTACAATGGTTAATTGTTTGATTAACTCATGAACATCTTTGAAATTCATTTGCAATTGTTAATTGTTAATTGTTAATCAATTAGTGAAGGTTGTTTTGAGTTTACGGAAAATTACGTGGTTATTATTTTCAACTCTAGAGTGGTAGTGGAGTTTTCTTGAACAGAAAATTGTTAATTCATTGAGTTAACGGAAAATTCTTAATTCATTTACAATTATTAATCAATGGTTAAGTGTTTTGAGTTAATCAATTACATTTAATTGCTCCTGGAGTTAGTCTAATGTGTTGCTTGTTGCTTAATTTTCAATCAATTTATCAATTGCTTGGTAGCTTGCAAGTTGTTTCATTGCTTGTTATTTCATTGGCTCATCTCTTTATTTGAACTAATGTGCTGCTTGTTTTAACTAAGTGAGCTTAATTTCTAAGTTTCATGTTCTTCTTTTTTTTAGTTTTATATGGATCGATTCAATTCCATTTTAAGATACTTAAAAAGGAAAAAACCTGAAAGAGGCAGAGAGAATAATGCAAGTGGTAGTTGAGTTGGCTCTAATATTAATGAATGTCAAAGAGATGGGGGAAATGAAGGTGAATCTAATATTCATAGCAAAAGTGGAGGCAATGAACCAGGTGGGGGTCAATCTTCTAGATGAAATGAGTTTGATTTGAGTACTTTTCCAATTGATCCTGGGTTGAGAAAAATAATATCAAAATATTCTCTCAATCTACAAGATGGAATAAGAAGATATTACATAGCTAATGGGTCAATCCAGCCTCGTATTCACATGTTGCCACAAAAATTAATTGGAGGAAGGTTGGGTTGTTTTAATCCTTCTTGATTTGAAAAGTATGGGACTTGGTTAGAATATAACATACATAAAGATGCTGTCTTTTGTTTATGTTACTACTTGTTTGCTAATGTTAGAGAAAATCAAAGTGAAAACTTTATTAGGATGGGATTCTCAAGTTGGAATAAACTCGACTCATTTGACAATCATATTGGCGATTTTAATAGTGTTCACTACAAAGCTTTGGGAGATTATGAATTT
Source organism: Selenicereus undatus (assembly GCA_017589665.1). Classification (NCBI taxonomy): domain Eukaryota; kingdom Viridiplantae; phylum Streptophyta; class Magnoliopsida; order Caryophyllales; family Cactaceae; genus Selenicereus; species Selenicereus undatus. The sequence continues at coordinate 98,026,815 of JACYFF010031958.1, forward strand.
AAGGAGGTCAAGACAATCCATCGAAGTTGCTTTTGATAGATATGATGAAGAAACTAGAAAGAAATATTGACTTCATTTAAATACTTATATTTCTTGCTCAAGATACTTGTTGCGTCAAGGTTTACCTTTTCATGGTCATGATGAATCTGAGAAATCAGAAAATAGAGAGAATTTTCTTGAAGTTGTGAAGTTTGCTGCAAATTTGAATGAACTCATTGCTAGTGTTGTGTTGAACAATGCTCCCAAAAATGAGAAATTAATGTCACATTTTATCCAAAAAGATATTGTGCACGCTGCTGCTAAAGAAACACTAAATGCCATCATGGAAGAATTTAAAGATGATGTCTTTGGTATGAGTCTAGAGATGTATCTCATAAAGAGCAAATGGGTGTTGTTCTTCATTTTGTGAATAAAATGGGAATCGTCAAGGAACAGTTCGTTGGTGTTGTACATGTTCAAGCACTTTTTCTCTGTCTTTGAAAGTTGGAATTGACTCTTTGTTGGCAGAACATAGTTTGAGTTTGTCAAGAGTGCGTTCTCAAGGTTATGATGGGACATGTAATATGCAAGGTAAATTCAATGGACTTAAGACGTTGATCTTGAATGAGAATAAATGTGTCTACTCAATTCATTGTTTTTCTCATCAACTTCGACTTACATTAGTAGCTCTTGCAAGGGACAATAATTATGTTGGAGATCTTTTTGATGAAATTGGTAAACTTTTAAATGTTGTGGGAACTTCTTGTAAACAACATGATCTCTTGCGTTAGAAACAAGCTGAAAGAGTTAAGAAGGCATTAACGAATGATGAGATTGAAACTGGTCATGGGTTAAATCAACAACTTGCTCCTATAAGGGCCGGTGATACACGCTAAGGATCTCGCTACAAATCACTATTGAATGCAGGTCTGTTGTTTGATACTATAATGGATGTACTTGAGCTTATCGAACTTGAAGGGGAGACCTCAACTATAAGGAATTATGCTACTTTGCGAATAGCTTATTTAAGTTCCTTCAATTTTGCTTTCACTCTTTAATTAATGTTGAACATTTTGAGGATCGCACATGATCTTTCACAAGCTTTGCAGAAAAATGGTCAAAATGTTGCAAATGCTATGAAACTTGTCCAAGCCACAAGGAAGTCATTAGAATCGATGAGAAATGATGGGTAGGACTCTCTTATGGATAAAACATGTACTTTTTGTATAAAACATAAGATTCCTATTCCAAATATGGAAGATAAATGGCTCATTCCGGGGAGGTCACGACGTAATGTCGAGTAGCGTACTTATGAGTTTCATTATCAAGTGGAAGTGTTCTACATAGTTGTCGATCTACATCTTGAAGAGCTTAGAAATCGCTTAAGTGAGACTGACACCGAACTTCTTATTTGCGTGGCTTGCTTAAGTCCATGTAATCAATTTAGAGCTTTTTGACCAGTTTAAGCTAATCAAATTAGTGCAATTTTATCCCAATGATTTTTCTGATTTTGAGGTTACAACACTTGAGCATCAACTTGCTAATTTTGTTCTTGATGTGCAATCTGATTAAGCTTTTCAGGACTTGAAAGGGCTTGGTGATCTTTGTAAAGTAATGGCGGAGACAAAGAAAGACATTACTCATCTATTGGTGTTTAGATTATTGAAGTTAGCATTGTTACTGCCGGTGTCCACATCAACCGTGGAAAGAGCTTTTTCGACAATGAAAATCGTAAAAAATAGATTTTGGAATCGAATGTGTGATTCATTTTTGAATGATTTCTTGGTTTATTATATGAAAAAAGATGTATTTGACTCAGTTTCTAATGATTCTATCATGTATCCATTCCAAAAAATTTAAAAAAAGGACAATTATAATAGTATCACTACAACAGATTATGGTTTTAGTGGCATTCATATCGCGGCGATTAATACAAACGCGACCCAAATTAATATCAAGTTTAGAATTGGCCGGCTTTGGTAGGAGTTGCAGAAATGCCGCTATAGGCTACTGTATTATGCGCGCCCAGCCCACTCCATTTGCCCGCTGAAAATTAAAAAAAAAACCGGGACTTGGAAATTAAATGAAATTCAAGTCAATGAAGTCATGCCTCAGTTCTGTCTTCAGCCTTTTCAATTCTCAGAACCTCTCGACTCTCGCACAACCCATCTCCTTCTTCGCCCTTCCTTCATGGCTTCACACCATTTTCTCCGGTGAAGAGGTTGAGAACAGTGCCGAATTGCTCAGCCCATGTGCTATCTGGGTCAAGCACAACCCCCTCTCGTTCACAGACTACCTGGCGTAACTCTAGGGTTTGAGCATTCTCTGACACAATTGCTAGATTTGGGTAATTCTCCGGCAAAGACGTTAAGTACAACCCCAAAATTGCTCACTGCATACGTTATCTAGGCCAGGTATCTCTCTTTTTCTCTCGCTCGCTATGTGTTCCCTGTATTTAGCTTGCCCTTTCCTGTGCATTTTCATGGCCTTTAGAGTCCTGAATCTGATTCTCCACCCTGATTCAGAGAATTGTTTGTGATAAGTCTCGGTTGTGTTGTTTCCAATGTGTAATGTTATTAAAAAGGGGAAAGTGTTGTGATATTGCTATGGCGTTGGATGGTAGAATCATGAGCCGTGTCAGTCAGGAACCTCAAGACTAAGGAGTGATGAATTAAGGAACACAGAGCTCGGCAAATGCTGTCTGCTAGGCTTTCTAAAACTGCTTATACTCTGGGTGTTTATGGAAGGTGTTATAACATATGTGAGAAAGTATGTTCATAGTGCTGATAAATTTGATGATGATGTTGGTAAACTAAACACAATTATACTAAACAGTAACTAAGCAACACAAATAAAAGTAAACTAAACATGAAGGACAACAAAACACACAAATAGAGGCAATAAATGGAAGAAGCTTGGGTTAGCCGAAGGTTTCTTACACCAGCAGTCTACAATAAAATGAAAAGAACAAATTTACACATAAAATGAAAGAGTGGAAGATAGAAATAGCACCAAAGGACAGCTAGCATTCTCAGTCCTAGTCAGAACATAGGGATGGGGAAGAACACCGAACAGCTCGCCAGCACCGTGCCCTGGCAGAGGCTAAACACCGTCGTACTCCTAGGCCGCTAGAACAGGGTCGGTTGATTATCATGTTAGGTAGCAGCTGCTGTGGTGGGTGTTATGAACTTGGCGTGAGGTCGAGTCACAAGAGTTGTGGCCACTATGCATTTTTGTAGACATCTACAAGATTGAATGGTGACTCTGCGGCACTGAACTTGACACTTTGTCATCATCCAACTGCGGCTATGACTTGTATGGAGAGAGGGGGGAGGCCCTACTAAGCCTTCAGAATTAAGACCTATTACATGTGGTCATACTCTTTACAAATGCATGACAAAATTGATCAGAGGTTCAGAAGATATGAAGAAGAATTTTAGAGAGAGAAGAGGCTCAGCCATTATTATTCAACCTGAAGGAAAAATAAATAGAACAGTGCCATATATATTGGCTTACATTCTCCTATAATATTCTTGTTGTAACCAACTAACTCTCCTCTAACCACCCCTTAACAACTTGCTGACCTAGACAGTGCCTGGCTAATACTAATTATACCTATATTCTTCTACACTCCCCCTCAAGCAGGGTGTTGAAACAGATTGAAATACAGGATTATGTGCAATATGTAATGCAGGTTGGTTGTCACAGTACAATATGACTGGTGCTAGCCCAGATAAACCAAGATCCTTGAATGAGGACAATATCCACATGATTTCACAACAAGTAGTAGTTATGGCTCTGCACTCAGCCTCAGTTGAGGATCCTGCTGTGACTGACTGCTTTGTTGCATTCCAGGAAATTAGAGAATTCCCTAACAATATGCAAAAGCCTGATGTGGACTTTCTAGAATCCATACAACTACCCCAATCTGAGTCTCTATAGGCTATCAACTTGGCAATACTGTTTTTAGACAATAAAATGCCCTGACCTGGACAACTTTTCCAGTACCTGAGGACATGTTTTACAGCATGCCAATGTTCTTCAGTTGGGGTTTGCATAAATTGACTAAGCAACTACACTGCATACGTAATATCTATCTTGGTTATGGTCTGATAGATAAGTTTCCCCACCAGTCTTCTATACTGCTCAAGATCTTTAAGATATTCAGCATTGCTAAAATTGATCAGTTTTATATGACTCCAAATGGGCAATTGCAAAGGTTTTGCATTCTGCATTCTCAGTTCTTTCAGCGGGTCAAGAGTGTACTTCCTTTGACACATATAAATCCCCCTGTCTTGCAATTTCCAAACCTAGGAAGTATTTCAATTCTCCCAAATCCTTCATTTGAAATTGATAGTACAAGTACTTTTTCAATTGAGTGACTTCAGCAGCAGCATCATCCATAAGTATCATGTCAACCACATACACTAGAACAACCATAGTTTTACCATGGTTCTATTTAGTGAACAAGGAGTAGTCATCTTTGGATTGTGCAAATCCATACTACAGCAATGCTGTAAACAGTTTTACCATGGCTCCTTCTTTCACCACTAGTTGTTGTGGCCATCATATGAGATTTAAGAAAATTCTTGGTTGGTTGATTATGGGTTGTGAAATTCTCCTTCCTGGGTGCCTTTATGTGAGGGATGATATGATTCCTGAAACCTCTCAGATTTGAATTAAGATTATTTTACCTCTTCATTCATGACCAAGCTACTTCCTGTCAATGCACTTTTATTCAGTAGGTAATGCTCAAATTAGATAGTTTCTTGGGTTTCCAAATGGCTAGGTTGTTTTTCTGTTGTGCTGTTTTGTGGGTGTGCTGTCTTACTTCAATGTCATTTAAGTGAAATGATCTTAGCAAAGACAAGGTTTGTTCAATTTATTTGAATTTTAAAGCTTGTTAGTATTCTAATTTCCTGGCTTTGATAATAAGTAGGTCTCTATTGCCTTTCATCTTGTTTTATTATAAATTTATTATCAACAAACTTGTGATGGACTGAATATTTTGCTTTGGCAGCTCTTGGAAAGCGAGATTCAGGAGGCGAAGTCAAAGAAAGACACACTAAAAGCACGTCATCATCATCGTCCAAGAAAGAGAAAAGGAAGGCCCTCTTAGTCAATTTCTCTAACGGTATTTCCCTCTTATTTGGCCGTTCTTCTTGTATATCCATTTGTTTAGTTTCTTTCATCAACATCAGTGCTAACTGCTATGTTAGGAAGCTTTCATTATTTGCTGACCTTGGGCCTTGTATCTTTCTCTTTCTAAGAAATGTTTGGTTGTGATAGTTGTGAAAAGCTTTTATAAAAAATGTTGTATTTGTATGGAGTATGTGCAAATATAGTTACGTACAATGCTCATTGGTTTGTTGGCATTATTTACATATGTATTTTACTTGGTTCTTGCATGGATTGTTGCTCATATATTATTTTATTGTCAGTGAGAGAATGGATCATCGAAAGCGCAAATGGATTGACACGAATAATTGGCATGAATACTTAAACGGTGTTAATGAATTCTTGGAGTTTGCCTTTAGGAATAAGGATGAGAAAGTCCCTTGCCCATGCAAAAAGTGTGTCAATCGATTTCATAGATCTAAAGAAGAGATATTTGACCATCTTGTTGAACACCGAATGATTGAAGACTATGACACATGGTATTGTCATGGGGAATCATTACATACATCAGGCGTGGCAACAACTTTGAATATGAACCAAACAGTCAATAATGATGATGTAAATGATGATGATGCTGATGATGTGATGGATATGTTGTGTAATATCTTTGGAGTTCCCTCTCGTAATAATAATGTGAATTTAGATGAAGATGAAAGAGTGGAGGCGAATTTGGGGCAGTGTACTGTTGAAAGTAATAATGTACATAATGATCCAAATATGGAAAAGTTCTATTCTCTAGTTAAGGATGCTGATAAGGAATTGTATCCTGGATGCAAGAAATACAGCAGATTGTCATTTTTGTTGCATCTGTATAATGTGAAATGTCGTTTTGGATGGTCTAATAAATCATTTGATGTGTTGTTGAAACTTCTGAAAGATGCTTTCCCTGAAGGGGAGACCTTGCCTGGTTCTATGACTGAAGCACGAAAAATTGTGGATGGTCTTGGTCTGAAGTATGAGAAAATAGATGCATGTCCTAATGATTGTATGTTGTTTTGGAAAGAGAATGCAAGTGCAACAGAGTGTACTGTATGTCATACTTCTAGATGGAAAGAGCATGGAGAGAAAGAAGATGGTGCAGGTAAAAGAAGAAAGAAAGCAATTCCTGCCAAAATGTTAAGATATTTCCCCTTAAAGCCAAGGTTGCAAAGATTGTTTATGTCAGATAAAATGGCAAAAGATATGGTGTGGCATGAGAAAGAGCGCAAAAAGGATGGTATTTTAAGGCATCCAGCTGACTCGCAAGCTTGGAGGCACCTTGGTGCATTATATCCTTCCTTTGGTGCTGAACCCCGAAATGTGAGGCTAGGGCTTACTAGTGATGGGTTTAACCCATTTGGTAGACAAGATAGTCGTTATAATGTGTGGCCTGTAATCTTGATACCTTATAATTTGCCTCCGTGGTTGTGCATGAAAAAAGAAAATTTTATTTTATCACTGCTTATTCCTGGACCTAAAGCACCGGGTAATGATATTGATGTGTACTTGCAACCTCTTATTGAGGAGTTGATAGAGTTATGGGAAGTTGGGGTATCGACATATGATGCAGCAAGTGGGCAAAGTTTTCAGTTGCATGCAGTTCTTATGTGGACAATAAATGATTTTCCTGCAATAGGAAATTTGTCTGGATGGAATGTGTATGGAAAATTTGCTTGTCCTTCATGCAACATGAATACCAACTCCATAAGATTAAAATATGGTAACAAGTTTTCTTTTATGGGCCATCAACATTTCTACGATGATTTGACCAACTGTAAGCCACCATCTGGAACAGAAATATTGGATCAAATGAAGAATATTGAGTTCACTTTAGGTAAAATGAGTGCTCAAGCCACTGGGGTTCCTGAGTATACATGGAAAAAAAAGAGCATTTTCTTTGAACTTCCTTATTGGGAGCATAATCTAGTGCGTCATAATCTTGATGTGATGCACATAGAGAAGAATGTTTGTGAAAGCATTGTTAGCACTTTGTTGAACATTGATCATAAATCAAAGGACAATCTTAAAGCTCGTCGTGACATTCAACATTTGGGGATAAGGAAGAAATTGTGGCCTCAACGACGTGGGGAATCTGGAAGGGTATATTTGCCACCAGCATGTTTTAATATGAGTAAAGAGGGGAAGAATTTCTTTTATGAAACTCTAGAGAATGTCAAATTTCCTGATGGGTATGCATCTAATATCTCTAGGTGCGTTCAAAAGCATAAGACATTAAGTGGTCTTAAAAGTCATGATTATCATGTGCTTATGCAGCATCTTCTTCCTGTTGCTTTGAGAGGAAACGTAGATGATAAGGTCACATCAATTTTGGTTGAGCTAAGTACCATATTTTGAATGTTATGTGGGAAGACATTACATGTTCATGAGCTTGACTTGATTGAAGCAAAAGTTGCAAGAATTCTTTGTTGTTTGGAGAAGATCTTTCTACCTGCGTTCTTCACTATTATGGTGCATTTGATTGTTCATTTGACACATGAAGCAAGGGTTGCTGGACCAGTGATTTATCGTTGGATGTACTCAAGTGAAAGGTAACAAACAATATCTTTGTTCTTAAATATGATATATATACATTAGTGTATATAGTTTTTGTGCTAATAAGATAAAATGAACACTTTGTGTAATTATAAAAACAGGTATTTGAAAGAGCGCAAATCTGATGTTGGTAATCCAGCACGCCTAGAAGGTTCTATGGCAGAAGCATATATAGCTAGAGAATGCCTTAATTTTGTTTCACAGTACTTGAAAGGGATAGAGTCTAGTAGTCAAGCTCGAAATAATGCCTCCAATGAATCTCAGGAAGACGAATCCGGTTTGTTTCCAAGTGAAGGGACACCTTACGGGAGTATTCAGGGATTTAGGATGGATGAAAATACATGGAAGCAAGCACATTGCTATGTGCTTTTTAACTGTGAAGACACGAATCTTGAATCTTTAAAGAAGTAAGTTCAAGGCACAAGCTATAACATCATTAAATATTGTGGATCTTATCATTAATGTAATCATTTTTTTCTGTATAAATGTATAGAGAGCACATGGCTCATATTAACAGAATAACACGTCGAAGACATCCGACACCACGTGACAAGGAGCGGATGCATTCTGAAGAGTTTAGCGATCGGTTAAATGACTATGTATGTATTACTCATTATATGATATTGCATTGTATCCATAGTGTTTAGCTATGCTAATCATCTCTCTTATTTGATGCGGAATTAGGTGAAAAGCCCAGAAGGTTTAACTGATGATCGAGTCACGAATCATATCAAATCACTAGCTCTGGTCCAAATTTCATTGCAAAAAGATTCCAAGCTTTTGATGTCAGGAATGGTTATCGCTTTAGAATAAGAGAGTATGAGAAAAATATGAGTACTCAGAATTGTGGTGTTATGGTTGTGGCAAAGACTCAAAGCTATGCGAGTTCTAGCGATACAAGGCCAATGGTTGGAGATGTTGTCTATTATGGTCGTATCATTGACATGGTTGAATTGGATTATTATGGAGACTTTATGGTTGTTTTGTTTAGATGTGAATGGGTTGATGTAACCCAAGGGAGGGGAATAAAGAGAGATGGATTAGGGTACACATTGGTGAATTTTCGTCATTTGATACATACTGGCCACAGATTGAATGACGAGCCCTTTGTGTTCCCTTCTCAAGTACAACAAGTCATATATGTACAAGATCGACAAGAAACTGAATGGTTTGTTCCTATACCTATGAGACCGAGGGAGACATATGATCTTGGGGAAGATGGTGAAGATGAAAATGTCTTTTTTATGGATACTAAACCTCACATAATTGAGATTGAAGGAGCTAGTGAGGTAGAAATTGATGCAACGTCTTTGGTTGAAGGGATATACATACCAGATGACCATATGGAAGACATAGATGAAGAAGATGAGCTTGATTCTTAATTTGTGGAATGTGACAGTGCAATTCTTGAGCTGTTTTTGGAATGCATGTATATCTGTCTAGTTTGTTCATAATTTTATTAAGTAATTGTTTAATGGGCTTTAATATTATGCTTGTGAATGTACGTGTGACCTCTTATTAATTATGTGTTATAGGTATCATGGGAAAAAGAAAGAGATCACGGACGGTATACATTGCTATTCAAGATGAGAGGACTTCTAATGCTGCCTCTCCCTCTAGCGCTGAAATGGAGCAAAATGTCAGCGCACAATCTGGTGCTCAGTCAGGTCCATCTGATGGTAGTCCTGTTAGCGATCATGAGTTAAGCGAAGGTAAACTTATTCGGTGCAAAGTAAATTATATTATATGAAGGCTTTTCTTGAGTGTAAAATGCAGTATAAAACGGAAACCTTTTGCCCTACTTACTTGTGTTAGAAAATCATCATCCTTTTTGGTTGAGTAATGGGTCTTGTAAAGTCCATGCAATTTGCAACTTTGCATAGATGAATGAGCTTCTATTTTTGGATCCATAATTGAGTTTGTATGTGTATTCTTGGTTTCCAACATATACATATGTTCACTGCGTTTTTGAAGTTTGCCAACAATAATCTACTCCATTTTTCTAATTATAAAGTACTTCTAGTTTGCATGACCATGTGTTGTGTTTGATAGGGATATTTGCATGTAACTCATTCAAAAATTAGGGATATTTGGATGCTGACTGCCATACTGGAGCTTTTAGTGTTGGCTTCTCCAACTCTTCAATCAACAAAACCAGGAAAGTGTGATGCATTCATTTTTTTTAAATAAATAAAAAAAGACTGGGAGCATTTTATCACACTCAAGAAGTGCAATTGTGTTAGGTTTTGGTCTTAATGAAGTTTCTAGGAATACATGTTTCTAATAATGTTCAGATACAGTGACTACGTATTACATTGTGAAGTGCCTTGTTGATTTGGGTTTGTTGGATGCAATAGCTCTTAGTATGGGTCTTGTCACAATGGGATCTAAACTAGATCTAGTCATCATATATATGTAGGCAGTAGGCAATGTAAGAAGAACACATGCAAGCATAGAGAGCGATTTCAATTGGGTTTGTAAAAAGTCATTCCAAAAAGAAGGATGTTACAACGCTGCCCCCTTCTTCTTGAGCCCCGCTATGATAATTCACTTTCTTGATTGGTGATCCATTGAGAGTCTGTCAACCTTTAATGCTTGCATTTTCTATTCAGGATCATGTAAATGTATATCAATTTTAGTTGATTTCAAGTAGTTCATTGTGGAAGTCAAGTTGTCTACTGTTATGTGTTATTTGGTACTAATGCTCTTTTCCCCCTGTTTCTTGGCAGATTCATTGTTGTAAGACTGTCGGATATACGCAAGGAAGTACAATGTCCAATATGTCTGGGTTAGTTTTGGAAATCCATCCTGTCAGCGATTACTAACATATGGAAGCTAGTCAAAAGTCTTATTTTTAGATTGGAGTGACATTAGAAAGTGCAGTGTTGTGGTTTCCTGGATGTAAAACTGTTGGACGATGGATGACATTTATTTTGTAGGTTCATTGAAACCTTCTTGGGTTTGCTACGCTATGTTATGTAATGGTGGCTATTTATATTTTGGATTTAGAGTACTGTGTACGTAAACACTCTTCTACGATATATTTATTGCCATTTCGGAAAAAAATTTATGTTTGAGTTTGTTCTTTTATGTAAATTACAAACATCAAAGTAGTTCACAAATGAATACAAACAGGGGCAGCAAAGTGTTCTTTTATGTAAATTATAAACATCAAAGTAGTTCACAAATGAATACAAACAGGGGCAGCAAAGTGAAATGTGAAATTGGCAACAGTTGGGAATGTCCTATGGCAGCGTTTATTTCGGCCTTTACCAGCAAAACTGTTAAATGTCGCGCAAGCCTTTGGCGACATAGCCTTCAACGGCAAATAAATAAATGCCGCTACAAGATACGTTGGCATTTACAAATGCCGCTAAAGCTACAAATAAATGATGTTAAAGCCCCTTTCTGTTGTAGTGTATATTATGTACTATTTTATGTATTTTAATATTTCATGTATTGTTTAAACTTTATGTTATGGTACACTTGTTGATAAATATTCGAATGTGGACACCCCTAATTCAAAACCCTAGATCCACTACTGTTATCGAAGCAATCACAGCAGTACAACAATTGAACATAACAATTTGTTTTTCTGTTCCAAATACCCACCAAAAAAATTTTAAAATCCAACTAGAATTGAATCGGGTATTGCAAACAGAACAACACTATCTTCAAATAAAACATAAAAAAAACGACATTTATGGTGGCAATTAATCAACTTTATTCAGATGCAAGCAATAGAGCTTTGGCAACCTTCGATACAAAGAGTTCAAATCACTGCAATTTAGACGAAATTGAAGGTGAAGTAGCTTCCAATCATAAAAATGCGCATTGAACAATGAAATCATCAATGTAATTGATTAATCATAACTAAGAATTACCATTTCGAAGAAAACTTCAGAGTCAAATTTGTGAACCCTAGGCTGAAATGCAGATAGAAACCAACGCATGATACTTTCGGCAAAAGCTATCAGGGAAAATCACAGATTTGGCAAGATCTGTAGGAAAGGTGATATGGGGGAACGAATAGAATTAAAAATTGAGAAATTAGGGTTTTCAAATTTCGCTTTGTATTGACTGGGATTGCAGTTTTTGTGTGTGTGTTCATCCCTCTTCCTCTTCTTCTTCTGCTCGATAGAGTGGAGAGCTTTAGAGGAGGGAGAAACGCCACCCACGACACCAGGATCACGATCGCATTTGCTTGGGAGCCATTTACCCTTTGACGCGTGTACCTGTTTGGTGGCTCATATTTCCCTTTTTTTTGAGTACTTTTTAATTAGATCTAGCAAATAAGTTGTTTTGCTCGCATAACCCTGTTCTTTTCGTTGGGAAATTCTAGGTGTGGGATATGTGAAAGTGTGAAGCGGCGAACGGAGTGGGTGAGAGTTCGTAAGAATAGTTTGTTATATGTGGGTGTGGAAAAGGGAGGACATAGTGGGACGGAGTTGACTGGAATATGAGTATTAGTGTAAATTATGTATTTTGTTTTTCAATATAATATTTTATTTGTGATAGTAATTAGCAATAATAAAAATTTTATTTAGACTAAAAAAAAATTTCTGTCTTGACTTGGTAACGAAATATTGTTTTGTGACTATTGTCACCCCAAAAAATTGTAATACTTGTTATTCATAAAAAAAAATGCAGATGTATTTTTTGTTGATATATTTAATCAAATTTGTTATTTTCTCCATAGGTGGCCAAAATTCGTTAGTCATTGCAAAAATTATAAATTTAAATTTGGTGATGTATGTTGAGCAAACAATTGCCAATTTCAACCTATTTCAACCCACTTCAACCAACTTCAACCGACCTCATTCAAAATTTTATTCTCACTATTTTCACCAACTTCAACTAATATATCAATTCAATCCACTTCAACCTCCTTCAACCCACTTCAATCTCCTTCAATCTCCTTCAACAAAAAATACCAACTTCAATCCACCTCAACCAACTTCACTCTTTTGCCAACCCCAATTTATCAACAAAAAGAAAATGTGCCAAATAAGAACAAAGAAAAAAAACATATGGTCCATATACAGGACACAAATCATCTATTGTTTGTGTCAACAATTACCAATATTTTGTTCCGAACGCAAACGGAAAAAAAATATATGCTCAATATACAGATAGAATACATCTACATTGTTTGTCACGAATTACGACCAATGCAAAAAAAAAAATCAAAGCATCTTTTTCATATATAGAATCAAACCCAAAACATCTATCAGTCATAAATAACTAACATTTGCTTAACAACACAAAAAAAAAATAATTATTATTTGTTCAATATATATAACAAAAATTACTTCATCTATAATTTTCAACACAACTAACAAATATTTTCACAACATTCAAAAAATAAATAAAACTTATCATGATTGTTATTATACTATTCGTACACATAATTACATAAATTATAAAGTTTTCAAAATATGACAAATAGTAGTTACATGTAGGAGTAGGAAGGAGTTGGTGAGAGTAAAAATGAGTGTTTTTTTTTTTAAAGTGTGGGAAGAAGTGGGTAGGGGGAAGAAATGGTGGAAGTGGGAAGGAGTAGGATTGGTCCAATTTTTTTTTGTCGTGCTCAAGAGGAGGTTATAACCTCCTGTTAAAACTTTTATTGATTGATAACAATGTGCGGCCAAGCCACTCCAACAAAATCCTCCCTAACAACGTCATAGAGACTAGGAGGGGGGGAAGTATAAATGATCAACTTCTTAGCTTGGGCTGCTCCTAAGTTAGCAAGGGCATCCGCAGTTCGATTGGATTCCCTGTAACAATGTAACAGACGATAGTCCAACAAATTGTCATCTACTAGTGCTTGACAATCCTTCAGAGTAAAATAGTTTGCTTGGTTTCTTGATGCAGGAGTTTTCATCCTGTCCACTATCAGCTTCGAGTGTATGTGAATAATAACTTTCCTGAACCCTTTATCTCTTGCAATCTTCAAACCGTGCCACAAGGCCATCATCTTGGCTTTGACCGAGGTGCACACCCCCAGATTGATAGAAACACTAGCCAGCCACTTACCTAAGGGGTCTCTAAACACGCTTCCACAGCCTGTAGATCTAGGGTTACCACGAGGTACACCATGTAGGTTCAGCTTTACCCGACTATCTGGAGGAGATTTCCATTGTATTAGAGCTTCCGTTTTATTAGAAATGGCCCGAGCCTGAGTTAACATATCAGGGGTGTTTAAGGCCTTAAGAGTGATTATGGTTTATTGTTTGATGAACTCCATAGGTTTATGGAGTGAAGTTCAGGTTCTCCATACATCTTGTGTTTCTCCAGCGCCACAACCACCAAATAGTGATGGAAAACATGAGAGCCCAATTAGGATCATAAGAAGGGCTAGCTTCCAAATTTAAATTAAGCCACCTTCTATACGGTACAGTTAAAAAACTATCTTGTTTGGGCTGGGGACAAGTTTTTTCCATATTTGTTGGGCATGAACACATTTTCTTAGGATGTGGTCTACATCTTCTTATGTGAATGGACAACACTTACATGAGGGATCACCGGTAATTCCTCAAATAAAACGGTTGGAATTTGTCATTAATCTGTTGTGTGCTGCAAGCCAAATGAAAAATTTGACTCTTTATGGGGCTCTTATTTTCCAAGTGGCTCTCCAGATGGGGTCATCGACCCCGTTCTCCTCTTGAGGGAAAGAACATACTTGATCGAGCATGTATCTGTACCTGTTGATTCCAGACAAGACAGTCCTCTTGGAGTTCATTTGGATTTATGGAGGTTGCTGTAATTCTCTTTAGAATCTCCACTGGCAGTAGCTTGTTGAATAAGCGTCATTTCCATCCTTTATTAGCATCCCATAACTCTTCCACTGAAGCATCTTCCACTTCTGAGGGGATGGGATTAATCACTAGCTTGCTCAATGGTTGATCGCAGGCCCAAGAGTGAAACCAGAAGAGGGTTTTTTTTCCATTCCCCACCTCAGCTCTTACTCCTTGTCTAACGAGTTTGGCATTTTCTGATATGCCTTGCCATACATTTGAGGCCTCCCGTTTGCTAGAGAACATGTCTATGTCATATCTTCTATTACAGTACTTAGCTCGCACCACTCTAGCCCAGAGATTGTCTTTCTCCTTCAGTAGCCGCCAACCCAACTTAGTCATGAAGGCCGCATGCTTGTCTCATGGATCTCAAGCCAAGTTCTCCATTTTCCTTTGGTTTGGTAACGTTATCCCAAGAGATTTTGTGGATCTTCTTTTGCTCAGAATCCCCCCCTAGGAATTTCCTTACTTTTCTATCACACTTATTGCAGAGGGATCTTGGAGGTTTAGCAATTTGCGTTGAATAATAAGGGATGGCAGAGATGGTTGATTGGACGAGAGTTGTTCTGCCCGCTAGTGACAACAATTTTGTTTTCCATCCTGCCAACCTTTTGTCAATCCTATCTGAAACATGTTGAAATGTTCTTCGGGTAACTCTTCCATGGTTCGCAGGCATGCCTAGGTATCTTCCGAGGTCATCTGTTGTGGAGATTCTTAGTTCGTTGCTGATATTTTCTTTCTCCTGAGGCCTGACATTTTTCGAGAAGTGGACAGCTGATTTAACGTGGCTCACTTTTTGCCTCGAGGCTCCACAAAAGAGATCTAGGCGGCCTTTGATAATCGACGCTTGTACAATAGATGCTTTGCCAAAAAGAATGATGTCATCGGCGAAGAATAGGCTTGACAAGGGAGGGCCATTCTTGCTCGCAAAAATTGGTTTCCATTCTCCTTTAGCCACTGCTTCCTCTATTATATGATTGATCGTGCAATACACAACACAAAAATATACGGGGAAAGTGGATCCACCTGTTTCACACCTAATAAGGGTAGGAAGTCTTCAGTTTTCTCTCCATGCCAAAGAATGTTCGGTTTTGTGTTGCAAATGCACTTCATAATCACTGTGATGATTTGTTGGGGTAGTTTGCTCTTCTCAAGAGTTTCTTGGATGAAGAGCCACTTGAGTCTGTCGTAGGCCTTCTCTAGGTCCAGTTTCATAGCCATGTAACCCACCTTACCCTACTTCCTGCGCATTGAATAAGCATCTCTTGAACAATTACGATGTTGTCTGTGATTTGTCGCCTTGGTACGAAGCTACTTTGCGTGGGCACAATAAGCTTGTTCAAGACTGGCTTGATGCGGTTGATCAACACGTTGGGCGCCACTTTGTAGGTCATGTTGCACAGGCCAATAGGCCTCAATTGAGTCACTGATTATGGATTTGAGACTTTAGGAATGAGTGCAAGGAAAGTATGGTTGAAACCCTCAGGCATGTTCTACCCATCCAACACATTTAATACCAAATGTATTAGTTGTTCTCCCACCATGTTCCAGTGTCTTTGATAGAAGAAAGCTTGGAAGCCATCTGGGCCTAGCGCCTTGAATGGATCCATATCAAAAAGAGCCTTTTTGATTTTGCACACCATGAAAGGCTTGTTTAGATTGGCATTACATTCAGCATTCAGTGCAGGGAAGAAATCTTTTGGCAAGAGGAAAGGAATTAACGGGGTGCCATCATCAGAGAAAGAAAAAAGTCCCTAACCATCTTCCTTATACTTTCATCATCCCAGAACCAGTTGCCCTGACCATCTTGCAAAGATTCAATTCGGTTGAACTTTCTTCTCATAATGGTTGACAGGTGGTAGTATCTAGTATTACGATAGTTGTCCCTTATTGCTTCAATTCGAGATTTTTGAAACCAAAAGGTATCAATTTGATTCAAAACCTCCTCCTGATCTTTGCACAATTTGGCCTCCAACTTGATGAGTAAACTATTATGTTGTCAACTAAGAGATCTTTAGATACCCTCAAGTCTGGCCCAAACTATTCTCTTGCAATGAAATAGGTCCCCAAAAGTCTCTGCGTTCCATTTGTCAAATGCATCAACAACTTGGTGAAATAGGGGGTATAGTGGAACATGAGCCCTCCAACTCTCCTCAAGGCAATCCCTAAACTTCTCGTGTGTAAGCCATGCTGCTTGAAATCGAAATGGGCGTTTGACTGTGTTGATTAGAGCAAATCCATTAGGAGCAATTAAAAGGGGGCAGTGATCAGACTGATTTTGGACAAGGTGTCTAACCCCTGCCTCTAGAAACTCCACTCTCCAAAGACCCTTACACAACGCTTTGTCTAAACGAGCTGATTTTCGTGTATGAATTGAATTTTTCTGGCTCCAAGTGAATTGTGGGTCTGAGAAGCCAAGGTCGATAAGGCCATGATTGTTGATCCAATATAGAAAACTATCACATCTCCTTCTTAGACCGTCACTAGTTTCGACGCTCGTCCATGGACACTGTTTCATTGAAATCACCCGCAAGCATCCATGGAAGCATTGTGGAGTCAACATAATCACCCAATTTGTTCCGCAAGTCTTGTTGCCGTGCCTCTTGAGGGCTGGCATAAACTACCGAAAATGCCCATTTCAAGGAATCATTGCAACAAACTTCCAGAGTAATAAATTGGGGATTTTCTTCTACCACTTTTAGGGAAATCTGATCTTCACGCTAGAACAGCTAGATTCCCCTGCTAAATCCCACCGCTTCAATTCTATGCATCCCTTTAAACCCAGTTTTCCTGCAGACATTGTTTGCAATAGTTCCACTCACTTTCGTTTCCACTAAGGGTAGAACCTTAGGGTCATATTTGTGAATGATCTCTTTAAGAGCCAAGAGAAATTCCTTTTTGGCAGCACCTTGAACATTCCAAACGAGGAAGGAAACAAACTTATCTTTTGAATTTCGTCTATTAATGGGATATCTTTGAAGTATTGGAACGAGCATCTTTAAACCTGGGATTTGGAGTCATCTCCATGCTCCAAACCTTGCATATCCTCTTGCTCTCCATGGCTTCCATCTCCATGAATAGCAGGTGTTGGGTTGTCATCTTGGGACTCATTTGTTGGCAAATCAGCAGAACCAGATGTGAATATGTCCTCATGAGATCGCTCACCTAGGTCCGGTGCCAAAGGTGGATCAATTGTATGTTGCGAGGATAGGGAATTTGGGATTCCATTGAGTGCAACTAGCTTCACTCAGCTTGGCGTTTGGCTCACTATTGTTGTCTGCAATGAATCCATGTTCGCTAGATTGTGGAATCCAGATTTTGGCTTAGGGTTGATTGAGGAATAGAAAAGGAAGGGCGCATTTTCCTTCTGAATTGGCATGAGGGGTGCGTTTATGGTGCTTGACACCTGGCCTTTAGAGCCGTATGTACTTCTTGGAGCTATTCTGGATTTACATGGGCCTAAAGGCCTCCTTGCGGATTTCTTGGGCTCGTTAAGTTGTTTGTTGAGAATAGTGTTAAACTTGAAGTCATGTGGAATTGGTTCCTTGCTAGGGTCTTCCACAACCCTATCCCCTATGATTTGGGATTTGCTTCCGTTGATAGTATCATGTTTGTTGCCAGTTTTTTCCATTTGATTGTTAGTATCACTAGTTTCCTCACCTCCAATAACCTATGGATTTTCCCAAATATCCATATCTTCATTGTCCTCAATTTCCAAAACCTCAAATCCTGATCCCGAATTCCCCACTTGATTTTTTGGATGTAGAATCAAGATGATCAGATTTTCTCCCTATATTCTTGGCAACTTTTCATTGCTCCTTTGACTCTTCCTTACCGTTGACTTGCCCTGGATTCAGGTCACGCCCACAGGTTTCTTCTTTACCCGAATTTCTCTGGGTCTTCTTCCTTTGAGGTTTCTTCATAAGCATACAGGATCCAAACTCCTCCCTGCATTATGGTTTATGTTGATTGGATACCTTATCCTTTTGAGGTTGGTTGTGCGGTTCAGCATGATTTTGATCTTGTGTGACTCTTGGTTGACAGCCCGGGCAATTCTCCTCCTTATGTCGCACTTTACAGCAATGGAAACATAGCATTCTAAGACCTTCATACTGAATCTTCCAAACACTGTTCTTGAGTTTGAATTTAGATAGTAAGGGCTTAGATAGATCTATTTCTATGCTTAGTCTCATAAATTTCCCCCTTTCCACATCAGCAGTGGTACTATCAATACCAACTACGTTCCAAATCTTCTCCCCTATCGTTCTTAAAAATTCATTGTCAAAGTACTCAATGTATATATTAGGAATACGTACCCATGCCATAAGGTGTTGGATGGGTGCTTCATCAGGCACAAAGTTGGGAACCCAGCGTCTAACCGTAAGGTAGTTATCCCTAATCAACCAAAGGCCTTGATTCATAACATGGTGGCGATCGTCAAGGTTGGTGAATCTCGCGATATAATAATCGCAGCCAATTTCAATGAGGGTAAAATCTCCATTCAAGCTCCGTACAGTTTTTAGCCAGTTCTTTAGTTGCATGTGTCCTATTCCTTTCTCAAAGAGTTTGACAATCAAAGCATTACGCCATGGGCGTCTGAGTTTAAGCTTCTATTCCTTTGTGAGTCTGATAGTAGGGCATCTAGGATCCTCATCAATCTTATCCTCTTCGCCTTCATCATCATCTAAGACAAGGTCATCTTCATCATCAAGGCAGAGATTGTCAAACGAAATATTAGGGTTATTTCTGATGACTGTCTCTTTGAATGAGATAACCTTTTTATGAGATCCCTTCACTTGGGGGGGGGGGGAATGCCGATTGTTTTCAATGGCGTGCCCTTGGCGATCCTGAGTCCTCATCAGTTCAGGGGTTAGATCATCCACACTTTTTCGCTTGAATTATTTGTTTGATCGTTGAATTAAATCACTCTCTTGAGGGTCATGGTTTTTTCCTAGCTCATGATTGAGCGCCATTCCAGAGAGCTCTTTTCCTCCCTGTTTCAAGTAAAATTGATGAAGTTGATCGAAGTTGAGTAGTGGCATAAAGTTGTGTTCTTTCCCCAAAGGATTGGTCCATTAAACCAAGAAAAGAACAGGGCTCTGTTCTTTTCGTTGGTAAATTGCAGTTGTGGAATGAGTGGAAATGGGAAAGGATGTAAGGAGTGGGAAGAAGTAGAAATGAATGGAAAGAAGTTGAATTAAGTAGAAGAGTTGATGTAAGTTACATATTTTGTTTTTTAATGTAATCTTTTATTTGTAATAATAATTACCGATGATAAACATTTTTTTAGACTTAAAAAATATTTTTTGTGTTGACTTGGGTACAAAATATTGTTTTGCAGCTGTTGTTACCTCAACAAAATTGTAATTTTTGTTATTCGTAAAACAAATTGTGAATGTACTTTTTTCCATATGTTAACTAAATACGAATAACGAAAAAAATACACATATATTCAGGCTATATTCTTTCATTGGCAAATCCAAATTTATCAACCTTAATCAAATTTAACCCACTTTACAAACCTCAATAAAAAAAATACTAGCTTTAATCCACTTCAGCCATCTTCAACTGAATTTTCACTATTTTAACCAACTTTTACCCATCATATAAAAAAAAACTCAACCAATTCAACAAAGTTCAACCCACTTCAACTAGCTTTAACCCACTTCATGAACTTCAGTAAAAAAAATACCAACTTCCCACTTCAACCAATTTCAATTAACTTCAACCCACTTCAACCAACTTCAACGCACTTCCCACTATTTTAATCAACTTCTACTCATCATACAAAAAAAACTCAACTCACTTTAACCTACTTCAACCCACGCCACGAAATTCAATAAAAGAATACCAACTTCAACCAACTTCAATCAATTTCAATCCACTTTCTACTATTTTAACCAACTTCTATCTATGGCTGGCAAAAGTTTGGGTCCAGGTCAATTCGGGTTCGGACAAATTGGACATTCAAACAAAAAATTCATATCCGGACCCTGTTCGGATTATAAATCAGATACTTTGACCAAATCTAGACCCGGACCCAAATGTCCAATGTCCAGACCCAATTGTCTGAATGTCCGAATTTGTGATATGATTTTAGGACATTCTCACCGAAATTTTGTGTGATCGAACCCGAACCCGATTTTTTTATATCCAAATCCGGTTGTCCGAATATGTTTTTATAAAATTTTATGAAGAATTTGGACTAAAATTACATATAAACATAATTGTTTGATGTCCGAACCTAGTTGTCCGATTGTCCGAATTTGTCCGAATCCGAAATGGTTCAAAAATCCGGACAACCCGCACCCGACCCGGATTTAAATTCGAACACGACCGGTTGTCCGAATTTTAAATTCGGACATAAATTTGGGGACCGTACCCGATTTTTTTCGGGTCAGACAAATTCGGGTAATCGGGTCGGACATATTTTTGTCAGCCCTACTTCTATCCCTCATACCCCCCCCCAAAAAAAATAAAAAAATCAATCCACTTAAACCAACTTCAACCAACTTCAACAAAAAATACTCACTTCAACCTATTTCAACATACTTCCATCAATCTCAACAAATTTCACTCATTTCCCAACTCATATTTCCCAACGAAAAGAACAGACCCTCAATACATGGAAAACAATTATCTGCAATTTGTATAAAAAACTTCTAATATTTTGTCATTAGCGTACACGGAAAAAAAATTTGCTCAAAATATACGTACAATACATCTGTACTTTCTCTCACGAATTACAAACAATGCCAAAAAAAATTACATATTCCTTCATTATGCTAGAAAAAAATCTGCAATTTCTGTCACGAATTACAATGAACGAAAAATAAATCTGTTGCGCATACAACAACAACCATCTATGATTTGGTGGCCTATAATAAATATTTCGTAACCAACGCAACAAAAAAAATTAAGCATCTCTTCAAACCCAAAATATCTATCAGTCACAAATAACTAACATTTGCTCAACAACGCAAAAAAAAAAAATTATTTCTTCAATATATATATAACAAAAATTACGTCATCTACAATTTTCGACATGAATAACAACTATTTTTATAACATCCGAAAAATAAATAAAAATTTTCATAATTGTATCAGACTATTCGTACACACAAGTATATAAATTATAAAAGTTTTCAAAATATGAAAAATAGTAGTTATATGTATGAGTGGTAAGGAGTAGGTGAGACTGTGAGAGTGCGTGGGAGTGGGAATGAGTGAGATTTTTTTTAAGTGTGGGAAGACGTGGGAAAGGAAGGGAAGACGTGGGTGGGATTGGAAAGAAGTGAGATAGGTCCATTAAACCACGAAAAGAACAGGACCTTAATAGTTGTTAATCGTGAACATATATGTAAAACATTGAATCACTTAATAGTTGTTAATCGATTGTGGGTTGGAGCCATACTTGAATTGTATACATTACTTGATTGTTTAAAACCCAAATCATGTAACAAATCCTATAATATCATATGTTTATTTTTTATTCTTTCTTTTAAAAGAACTCTTAAGAGCATATATATACTCTTATTTAGAACTCATTTGCACATTAATGAATTACAATTACTAACAAGTTGTGATTTACTAACGACTTTACATATTTAATAAGATCTTAATATAATTGTCAGCTACTAACAAATTGACACGTTTGGTGAGATCATAATTTAGTGCCTAAAAATTGAACCCTTAAACATTAAGTATCAAGTTTCTTTCACCTTTTTTACGTGTTATATTCGCTTTTTTATAACTTATATCTAAATGGGGGGAAAAAATATACGACATTAGTCCATTAAGATTTTAAACAAATGACTAATATGAAAATATTAATGGTGTGAATTCACTATAATATATGAATAATAATGTACATAACGAGGGTAGAAAATCCTATTTTTCTTTTGAAGGAAGTGTTTTGATGCAAAAGAGGGGGCAAAAAGCCCCAATTACAAGGTACAATAACTAAGGATCAATTTTATTGTGAAAATCTAATAGCATACTCAGAGAATCTTGCTCAACTCATAAGGAGGGCCCAAACCCAGATGGGGAGATTGACCTACTCCAAAAGATTTGCGAATTACCCCGTGACACGATTTGCTTTGCAATAGCAATGCTCTAATGCTTCACGATAGCTTAACATAAACTCCCAGTTCCTCAAGGAGGTGTTTTCATCTGTTAATAAGGCTCCTGCGAGGGCAACAAGCAGTCTCTGTCTTCATGGAAGAGATGACCACTGAAAAATCTACATTAACAATGAAACAAGCAGCTTGGTGTTTTAAGAGCTAGTTTTTCCATGCGTCAAAGCTTTCAATTTAGCTCTAAGCCAAGTGCAAGCCCCTACATTAAGATGAAGGCTTTCAATCTTGTTTTCAAATGAAAAGAATACATGAGTTACAACTTATAATGGATGTCTCATCTACCACTCCAATTGAACCCACAGTTTTTTTGTCCTTTAGACTCCGTTTGGACCTTGAAAAATTTGGTAGAAAGAAAAAAAAATAAAAAAATAATTTGTTTCTTGTGTTTAGTTTAGAAAAAATCACAAAAAAATAAAGAAAAATTAGGTGAAAAAATTGTTAAAAACAAATGATAAAATTTTTCTCATACAATTGTGGGGAAAGTTTGAGAAAAGTTCTCAAAAAAATTCTTAACATCCTCCAATTTTACACTGTTTAGATGATATCAACCTAATTCACGTAATTCATCAACATTCAAATTTCTTATCCAAATTCTTGTATTTTTTCCTCAATCCAAATAAGAGAAAAAAACTTACTTTCTCCCTACTTTTTTCCCTTGACATTTTTTTTCCTTCAACTTTTTTTTTACTAAATTTTATAAGGACCAATGGAGCCTTAATATTTGTGCCCCTTTTATGAAATGCTCTTTTAAACCTTTTTTTTCCCTACTTTTGGATGTATACTGTTTTATTAAAGAAATATTTGACAATACTTTGCTGATCTTCAGCATCTCCACCTCCAACAATAAAATAAAACAAATAAAATTGAAGTTCAACAAAGTACATGGAATTCATGTGCATGTTGCGATTTGTACATCATGCTTTAGTTATAACAAATTTTAGATTTGTCATTCCAAAGTTGTAGTTCATTCCTCTCTTCTGGTCACATAAGAAGGAACCACTTATAGTAAATTTACATAATTAACTTAATTGAATTAACAAATCAATTAGAATTCGAGTCCGCCAAATTTTATATGAATTAGACCTTTAAACAGCCAAGCTATGCATATAAGTCAAATGAGATTACAATCTAGAATCAATTAACAAAGAGTGAAGTAAATAATTAGCTTACAAATGTTTGTTAGGCCTCTTAAATCCTAAATGTGGGACAATCCTTAGTTAACTATTCTATTACACATCCCCTTATGTGTTAGTTACTGACAAGGTACAACACATACATGCAATTACTGACAAAATACAACACATACATACAATCAATCACACGTGAAACAATGGCAAACACAAGTCAAGCAACCTTGTTTCAATACCATCTTAAATTTTATATTAATGGCCCTTAAACAACTTAAATATACATCCATCAGTCAAATAAAATTTTAATTCAAAATCAATTGACAATGAATGCAATAACTCATTAGGTAACAAAAATATTCCCAACCTCATTCAATCTTCAATAAAGAATAACCATCACATACTATTCTGCAACAGAGTCGAAAGATAAAGAGGCTTGGTCCATTATTTTGATAGCATGGGTGATAAAATATATTGTTTAAAGGTTGCATGAGTGACAACTAGTAATATTATTAGTAGAGGTGGGCAATGGACTGGGTCGAGTTATGTTAGGGTCGGCCCGTTTACAAAACGAGCCAGGTTAGGTAGTGGTTGGCCCGACAACGATTTGGGTTGAGTCGGGCCTTTTATGCAAATAAAAGGGCCGAGTCGGGTCGATCATGAACAACCCGCTTTTGGCCCATTCCAAAATGGAACAAACTTGCTCAAAAAAATTATGTATAATAATTATTATTATGTATCAAGCATTGGTAATAAAAAAGGGGAGCGTTGGAGCAACGGTAAGGTTGTCTCCGTATGACCAAAAAGTCACGGATTCGAACCGTGGAATCAGCCATTGACAAAGTCAGGTTATGTTGCCTACAATTCACCCCTTAGGGTGCGACCCTTCCCCCGGACCTTGTCTGAACGCGGGATGCTTGTGCACCGGACTGTCCTTTTTTTTTTTTATCAAGCGTTGGTAATAAGCTTACCTAATTGTGACATGTAAATTATTATGACAGGTAGGTTGAAAAAATAATGAATCACTAAATTGGCCGTTAATTGACCCGATCCATTATTGATCCAATCTTTCATAAACCCTATTTAAGTAGATCAATCCGATTGATTCAATAAATACCTAATCTATTGTCCATCCTCATTATTAGCAACAATGTGACATTTGTTCTTATCTACTGGTCAGTGAGGTAGTTGTAGGGCCGCCCAATGAAAAGAAAAGACACGAGAGAGCTGGAATCTAATTCTCAGGTGTATGTAGGGAAAAGGTGGCATCATTCATTGCCTAACCAATGACGAGACAATTGTCTTCGCATCTCACACAACCTGCCAAAGCACATATAATAAT
Organism: Selenicereus undatus; assembly: GCA_017589665.1. NCBI lineage: Eukaryota > Viridiplantae > Streptophyta > Magnoliopsida > Caryophyllales > Cactaceae > Selenicereus > Selenicereus undatus. Next base: position 98,051,908 of record JACYFF010031958.1, read on the forward strand.
AGAGCAAAACAGAGGCGCACGAGCTACATCCTCTGCCTAGTGCTAGGGTAGGTATTGGACTATCACCCTAGTCTCTATCCATAGGAATATGGGAGAACTTCAGCTTAGATTTCAATGTATCCCACCAATTTAAGGCCTGTTTTTATTTTGATAAATTTTAATTTATCAACTTTAATCAACTTCAAAAAAAATTTTAATTTTAACAAAACAAATACTAACTTCTACTCATCATATTAAAAACATATATCAACTTCCAACTTCAACCCACTCTACCAATTTCAACCCACTTCAACCAATCTTCACCAATTTCACTTATTTTCCAACCGATATTTTCCAGCTAAAAAAACACACCCTTAGAAATGACAATCATAGGAACGGTCTAATGACGTAGCTTATATTAATCATTAAAGAGTGCCCATGGGCAAATGATGCTCAAAGCCCCCTTTACTCTACCAAAAGGTACCAAGTCAAAATCTCCCAGATGGCTCACCAGCTAGATGCGCACTTGGATAGATTTCCCCTTTTCAATCGTTG
>JACYFF010031958.1:98052451-98102468 GCA_017589665.1 Selenicereus undatus
TTTAAAGTTTTACAAATAGATGCTGAAAGGCTCATCCCGCATTGAGCAGAAGATTCAGATATTACACCTCTCATTCAAAAAGGACTAAATTAAAGAACAAACTTAATTAGCCCACAATTTAAATTGATAATTGAAAAAACACATGAATAAGTTCTAAACTTGGGTTGGTCGAGAATCTTCCCAAAATACTCTCAACAGCAGGGCCTAAGCTCTAAACCTGGGTTAGTCGAGAACCTTAATACATGCATTGTGCCCTTACCCATTGGCTCATCCCTGTTCCCCCCACTGCGCTAGGGTAATGTTGGCTATACCTTCAAAATTTGACTTTTAACTATGTATTTAAGAAAAAGAGTGCTCATACAAATTGTAGAGGGGTGCCCAGAAGGATCATCACATACATAAGATGCATTCAATCCCCATTTCATAGCAGATGCTAATTGTACAGACAAGATTGCTTGTCTTCGATCCTCGAGTATATACTTAAAATCAAAACCACTGCCTGAATATTCATAATGATGTAGATGGTGCATGGTTACCAACATGCTTAGTAATTTCAATTTCTACTGCTCCTAGCTAGCTCATTGGAAATACTAGACTGTCCCCTTTTACTTACGACAAATGTAAAAACGTAAACACGGTGCGTAGTTTACTATGATCTTCTCCTCCAGGTTAACACTCAAGGCTAACAAGTGCTAACCATAGTAATGAGAGCTTTATCATCAACCTTAATTATCAAAGGCACAATATCAAAAAAGACTAATTTAAGTACCCTCAAGACATGATGCATCTGTAAGTCTTTGCCATCATGAATAAATCTAGTTGTCCGAGGTTTCGAGTTTTGCCACAAGGTAGCACTGGCACCACATAGAAATTCCCTTCTTCACATACATTTCCATCTTACCAGCTGGAGTTTGAACTTCAAACTAAGCAAGCAAAGTGGTCAGGTTATGTTCGAAATTCGAAAGCAATCTCCGGCATTTTCATGGAGTCACCTTTTTTGAGTGCAAGTATCAAAAACCTGTGTTCAAATTCTGCCCATCAGTATATTAATGATATCAATGCAACCCCCCCCCCAAAAAAAGTAAACACTTTCCAAAAAGATAAAAAAGTAACGCCCTGTTCTTTTCCCTGGTAAATCCCAATTTATCAACTTCAAGCCACTTCACAAATTTCAATAAAAAAAATACAAAATTCAACCCAGTTCCTACTGTTTTAACCAACTTCTACCTATCATATAAAAAAAATTCAACCACTTAAACAAAAAAATACCAACTTCAACCTACTTCTACTAATTTTAACCAACTTTAAGCATTTACCAACCCTTATTTTCCAACGAAAAAATCAGACCTAAGTCATGTTTAAGGATAACCCAAAGGACATCAATTAAAAAATAAAAAAGAGAACCAACTAGCATACTATAAAAAAATTAAAAGAAAAAACTGTTCAAGCATATCAGAGAGTAGAAAAGGATAATTTTACCTGTATACAATACATGCTCTGAGCATGTCCTGCAAAATTAAGCAAAGAGAAATGGGGCTGCAAACTAGCAAATATAGCATAGGCTTTCCGCAGTTGCACCAGAAATCTAGGCCGAAAGCTTTGTTTATTCACCTTAAAAGATGCAACAATTTACATGCACCCACCCAAAGTACTTCTATTATTGGGACCACTATATATTATACACCAATGAAACTCTATATATGTAACAATATTGGACCAAGTTAGAGATGCCCACTGCCATTTCTTTATATATAAGAGAGAGAAGAGAATCATCGAATCATCTCCGAACTCCAAGGAATGGGCATGATATTGATTCCTGAAAAATGGGTTGCGTTATGCAGTTTAGGTTTTGATTCGAATTGGGTCATGTTTGGGTCAGATATATATTTGTTGTTCGGTAAGTTTACGAAGAACTGACAGAAAATTTCTAGCAACTTCATTGAAGTTGAGTCTGTTCAGAATCGGAAGGGCCAGAAAACGGGGTACTGTTTTCTCTTTGGCAAGAAAAGAAGCCCATTTTTAGACGTCCACGGCTATATTTTTCAGATTGATTAACCAGGGAATAGCTGCAAGCTCTAAATAAGATTAAAAACTCACTGATTGTTCAGATCATACCTCATTACCAAAATGGGTGGTTGCTAAGGAGAATCACCTCATGATGACGATTGAATTGCGTGGAATCGCATAGACGCCGTGCTGGAAACCTGGTTAGATGAGAGACAACCAATCAGAAATTAAATAATTCAACATGCAATAGGATAATAATTTGAGAGAACACACACACACGTCGGGCAAAATCATCATTTTAGAAAACTAAAAAATTAACAAAAAAATAATAATATAGAGGAAGCAGAAAGACAAGAACACAAGTTCACATGAAAAGAAAACTGAGTAACTTGTACTTGCCTCCTCGAGGAACCCGGACAACTAAGCATTTGATGCTTAAAGGTACATACATATACACGAGACATCTGTATTTGCACACACAAAAGTGATTAAACAAAGGCAGAGTTTAAGCAGAGTTTTGAAACAAGATGTTTATTATTATTTGAGATTAAGCAGGTATCATGCTTACCTTCCTTTTGTCTGTCCCACTCCCATCATTAAAAATGAACTTCATTGACGAATCAAGATCGAGTGTCGGCTTATGAGCAGGACCACAGGCAGTAGCAGCAGGATTCTGCCTGGATCTCAATTAATTGAGCTGTGATGTCAAGCAACCCTGGGAGGCGGAGACAACAATATTGGTATGATATTCCCAAGAATAAAACCATCAACATACTAGGGTTTTCAAGCCTCTTTGAGAATAAGGATAAAGTAAAAACTACATATGCAACTCTGCAAACCCTGCTTTCGCAGAACCCACACTTGAAGGAGCCATTAAGCTTTCCACCAAGGAGGGGGGGGGGGATCAAGGACACTCTGGTCGTTTTCGCCTCTCTATCTGTAACGCAACAATTGTCTATGTCATAACTCTCTAACCATACTTCAATGATTGCCCATGCCTGAAATTGTTAACTTTTCAATCCCTACTCCAACAGAATTGAGACACGGTGATTGTTGATCCCTTGGGCTTTAAATAAGGCTAGTAGTTCCCCGCTGCCTGCCCAGGCCCAAAACTGTGAACTTTCTAATCCCTACTCCAACAGAATTTGCACTAGGTGATCGTTGGTCACTTGGGCTTTAAATGAGGGTAGCTGCTCACTGCTGCCAGTGTGATGTACTAGAAGAAGATAACAAGTCGTCATGCTAGCTGTGTCATGCCATAGTGATTAAGTTTCTCAATATATACTGCGATGATCAATGATTTACTCCTGCATATACTCTCTTACTTCATTCAGTTTGTGAATGTTCAAGGAAACATTACTCAAGACTCTGATAATAACTAGCAACAGCTCAGATTACCTGCGTGCAGCTCAAAACCCGAGAATATGGTCCAGTCATAATATGCCATATGTGGAACAAGCAACGTTAAAACACCAAGGGGATAGCCGGATAGGTGATATGCACAGAGTAGAATGGAAATCAGTGTGAACATATAATTATGGACCAACATGGAGATAACAGTAATGGAATGAGCAGATATGATTAATAAGAGGAGTTTAACCATGCGTACAGCAAAGTTGAACAATAAAACTTGCATTTGCTCACTAATTGACTTAAACTTCCACAACTATGGATTCAAGACGCTTTAAAGCTAGCCAATGTTAGGGTAAGGCAATGTACATACAGAATCTTTGGAAGCCACTTACGCAAATCCACACCGAGATCCTGCCAGTTGGGTTCATCTACATAGATTCTTGGAGAACAAAGTGTTAAGAGAGATGTGTCAACAGCAAGAAAGCTATGTCCAAGCTCCATAAAGGCTACTAAAACTTCCAACACAACCCCCCCTCCCAATACTAAGATTTGGGCAATCAACTGAAGTACTTCAAGACAGATAGGGTATGAATTTGACAAGAATTATAAGCTTATGACATTATGATGTATATCCATTGACAACAAATCTTGATTTACGCATGAAGAATGGGTAGACATGAATTAAGGAAAGATTGTCAAGAAAACACGGAAGAATGAGTAGAAATAAACAGCTAAAGATTCTCACGGGAACATGGAAGATCTTCATAAAAGTTTCCTAGTATGAGCTTTTAACACCAATATATCTACATCTTCTATATGGCAGAAGTATGCAAATCACAATGATATAACACTAGCATAATCCATTCAAGTAAAAGAATTTTACCCCAAGCTGCTTCTTTTTTACCAAAGGCAGTTTGTATTACCTACTTCCAATTTTACTTCAGCCATCTCTTATGGGACACAAAAAGTTAGGCAATTTTGATCATCTAACTTAAAGGAGAAACATGAACAAATATGGAAGATGGAAACACATGTTAGAAGTCCAAATCTGCAATAATTCAAGCTCTAAGCATAAAATAAAATTGGCATGCCTCTAACAGAACAAGGAAAAAAGATGATCATCGATGACCGTCATCAGAGATCAGATGGCTCCTTCTAGAAGTGAAACATTACCAAGGACCATGACTCGTTTGAACGTTAGAATAGAAAGGATAAAAAAACATCGAGACAATCAAAACAATTTTTGTTGAGAATGAAATCGTATCTGGTTCTTCATCATAATAATGAACACATAAATTGAAATGATGATTATTGCTACTCAAAGTTCCCTTAGAAATCACGAGATGAAATGACAGTAAACACCAACTAATGATCAATTGATTGAAATAGCAACATGAATAGAACCAAGCTTTAGTTCACTTCATCTTGTCAATTGAAGCCGGAAATTTTTTTTTATCATAGAAATTTTTCAGAGCTAGCCAATAAACCTATCAGTCTCCTAACTTTCAGAATCTACCAAAAGTTTCAGACAGGAAACTTTCCCAGACAGACAAAATGAACAATGACTTATTCATGAAAATTAGAAACAATGATTTAACTCCCATACGAAAGCACAAAGTTCTAAAATCGTGGCGACTCCTATCGAGCATATGATACATGAACCAATGATAGAGAAAGGGAGCTCCCTTCAGTCCAAGCATAGATGGAGCGGGCCGAAATCATCTCCCGCATCATTCATGCAATCACAGTAGTGCCGATTACAAACTCCCCCGATCTACTGAGTGTTTGGATGAATGAGTCGGCAGATAATTCGAACCCCCTTTTTCCCTTCCATGAGTGGACTGAAGGAAGCTCCCTTAGTCTATTTCTTAACCTTAAACTACTCAATTAATTAGCATATAATTCTCTCAAAGGTAAAATTAAGATTGGTTCACATAGATTGAAGGAAACCAAACATGCTTAGAACCTTGATCAAATAGACATATCGACATGAATTCTATACCTGTGAAAACTAAAAACTGATCTCAAAATACTAAGCTAGACAACAAAATAATGCAAGAAATAAACATGAGAACATGTTTATTTGATTTTTTTTTGGGGGGGGGGGGGAAGATTTGACAAAACTCAAAAGACAAATATTATTCAGAACTTGAAGATGGAAGGAAAAATGTGGAAAAATTATTGAAAGACGAACTCAAATTAAACCTAATATAGCAAACTGTACTAATTATGTTCTTATACCATAGCAATAGATAAATATAGATACACCATGCAAAGAACTAAATTAATAACAGAAATACATCCCTACATATCAACAAATAGATGCAATGTCATAAATAATCCACCAAACCCTAATGATTTGAAGCAACAAAATAATAAAATGGGGGATTTTTTTTTTCTCCCCTTTTTCTGTGAGTGTGGGAGAGGGGTGGGGGTTAGAGGGTCAAAATAGACAAGGAAACAGATGAAATGAAGGAAAGTGATGGTATGGGAAAGGGTAAAACCAAGCAAAAGGAAACAAACCAAGTTACAAGAAAACTCATAGGGAGATGGGAAACTTCAATTCAAAAGTGGGCAAAAAACACAGATAACCAATTCCCAACCATGCATTCTCTTTGCTCATTCAAGATTCTGAAGAAAGAGAGAGAGCCAGCAAACCAAGCTGAGAGAGAGAGAGAGAGAGAGAGAAAGTCCAATCCCAACCCAGTTGAGAGAGAAAGAAGAGGGCAAAAACTTGGCCGCAGAAGCAAATGGGAATCATGTTTGTTTTTGCAGACTTATTAATACTGCTGTTGATATGATCTGACCCTGAACAACCAAGTACAGTTTCTTAGATATTTTAATATTTTAACTTGAAAATTACCCCCCAATTAAAAAAGTTACACAGAGAAAGACAGGAAAGGAAGGTGAGGAGTAAACCAAACCTTTCATCAACCAAACTTCTCACAGTCTGACATCACATCCATGGAAAACTTGAGAGAGAAAGCTTACTTTTCTCCACACCTTTTTCTCGTTTTTTTTTTTTAAAGGGCTGTAACTTGGAAGGAAAAAAAACTTTAAAATAGGGGAACTCATCAAGAAAGAACTAATTACCTATCAAAGAAAAGGTAAGCTATGAAAAAGAGTATTAATAAGTCATGGGTTCATCCTAAATACTAAAGTGATTAAGGGTAAAACCCTAGAATCTCCAATGAACCCAGAAATTACAACTGCCCATCAAACAAAACTCACCAGGGAAAAAGGGACAGACAATTTTTGAGATAAGAGAGAGAGGAGGGTATGCTGACACATGAATGCATTTATAAGAATGAAAAGGGGGAATTAAAGCATGTATTTATAGGAAATCAGAAGATAATGAATATGACAATAAAAGGAAAGAGAACAGTGAGAGAAGAAGAAACTGAGGAGAGGAAGAAGATGAAGAATAGAATGGTCGTTTTCTTCATGTAAGTCAGAGACAGAAAGCGACCTTAAGATCTCGGCAAATCCAACACTTCCAACTGGAGAGAGAGAAAGACAAACAGTAGTACTAGTAGTACTGTTGGTGCTTTTGCTGGGTGTTTGTTTTGTTTTCTCTCTCCTCTCTTTGTAGCTCGTCTTCTTCACCTGTATGTACCTGGAATCAGATATTTGCAGTCACAGAGAAAAGGTGGGATGAGAGACAGAGAGGGAGAGGATGAGCGGTGAACTTATAATGGGCACAGCACAATTTTTTGTTTCCCGATCTATTTTCAGACAATGGAAAAAAGAGGGAAAATAGCAAAAAAAAAATTATAGAAAGAAAAAAAATTAATTTTTTGAATAACCCTTCTCAGAAAAAATAAAAAATAAATTAACGGATTAAATAGAAATTATTTTCTTTTTCTGATGGAGAAATTATTTTCATTACTTAGACATTGATCTAATTTGTCTTTTTTCTTTGAATTCGTAGTGATTCAATTTTTCTCACTGATACTGTGACTTAATTTTTACTTTAGAATTCGAAGATCCAACAATTTTTTTCGAAGTTCAAAGAAATGAGCACATTAATAAGATAGTACAATTTAATAGGAAAGAAAAATATTTGTAACAAGAGATGATGAACAATTAACAATTGTTGGATAATATTGAAAGTTATGAAACTTTAAAGCTATGAAAATTTTAAAATTGCAAAAGGGTGCTGAACAATTAAAGAAAATATAACTAGACATTTTTAATGACTACATTCTTTTTTTCTTAGTACCGAGAAGTTAGGAGGTCTTAGTCATTCATATCAAGGTCCACGATAGGGGGTGCCAATAGATGCAGTTCAGGTTTGGTGAACCATCATCCACATGCATCATCTATTTTGATTCGCTTCATCTAATTCATCAATCGTCCATAAAAATCTAGCACAATCCATCCATCTATCCATCATCTGCATGTGAAAATGAGTAAATTGGGCTTTAGAACAAGTGATGAATGTCTATGTGTATTATATTAGCAAATTTATAAAGAAAAAAATAAGTTTTGCCATTTGAAAAGTTAAAAAAGAATAAACAAATTGATGATTAAGTAGGTCATGGATGTGGTGACGAGTAATGGGTTTGATGCAGCATCACCAATCCAACTCAATTTGTTAAACCATTGTCTACAATCCATATATCTTGAGTTTTTATCCGTTTTGTTTGGATCACGTGGAACGAATACCTATCGGGCGTGAGTGAAATTATCACCTCTACACCACAATGTGAGATATGGAAGTAGGAGAATTGTCCAACAATAAATGATCAACATCTAGATCAACGCTAATTCTAGCAACATCATGTACAACTATATTTCTCGCTGTTTTAACATGATTAGCCCATAAATAAGAAGAGTAAAATAGCAGACCATGTTCTCTTCAACTGTTTTTTTAAATTAAAGAATAAGTTCAGTTTAGTATAAAAAAATAAGCTCATATCATTCCAGTTTATTTTAGTTCAATTTAGAAAAAATATATTCGGTTCGTTTCGGTAATAAAATAAGTTCAGTTTAACAAACAAATAAGTATTACACATATTTTTGACCCTATTTTAGCCTTTATTTGACCCATTTTTCTCGGTGTTTTCCTGTCAAGTTTAGATGAAAGAGGGTTAAATTCACTTCATTTGATCAAATTGTGCTTATAATATGTTTTGTCTTACTTTCAGGAGAAATTATCGGGTTTTAATAGAAAGGAAAACCTTATGAGCGATTTGAAGGATGCATAGAAATCTAATGAAGCCCCAGGAACACAAGTGAGAGCTGCAGGAAGCGCACGGTCGTGCTGCAGGACCAGAAGTTGCGCACGGCCGTGCGTCTTGCTAGTGCGTGGGTGCACGGCCTTGCGTCATACCTGCTGTCACGATTTAAGTAGTTTCCAACCTTTATAAAAGGGCCTTTTCTTTCTTTTTGGGGGGAGGCCTTTTGCTGGGTTCTTGAGATGGTCAATTAGGGGTTATCCTAGCCTCCACAAACCCCTTTAGGGGGAGATTAGATTAGGTTAGTACTTGTATCAATTGTAGAAGATTTTGGATTCGCAATTGACGACTACGTTCTTCTTCTTGTTGTCTCATTAATTTCATGCTTTTTAATTTATATTTGCTAGTTCAATAGATTATTGTTTTGCTTTGGTTTCAATGTTTGTTTGTGAATTAAAGGCTTCATCTTTGGTTGTGATTCGTTCTTGAGATGGGCAATTGATTCTTGTTTAGGCATTGACCTAACTTGTTTATGTCTAGAATTTAGAGTTTTCTTTCACACTCACCAAGTGTTCGATGAAATGCTTGAAAGAGCTTTCATCTGTGTTTTGGGGCAATTGATTTATGCTATGAGGTGAGGTCAATTGTCTAGCATGAGTGGAAAGAATAGTTGAGATTGGGACATGAAAATAGTCTTGTCACTAGCTAGATCAAGGATTGTCAATCTTGTAGTTTAATTGAAGTAATCCCATGAAAATAGGAGGTTAGAATAATTAGACTAGCTCATAACCCTTGAGAGAGGGCTTGAGTGGTTTTAATGATGCAACCGACCATCTCTGAATACTAGCATAACTTGGGAAGGTTTGGGATTGACTTGATTAGTTGGTTTATCTTAGGTTTAATCATAATCAAAATCCTTTGTTTCTTTTAGTAGTTTAGTTTTGTTTTCCATCCTTGTTTGTTCTGCTCAACTTGAGACGTTTTAGTTAGTTCTGGTACTTAGAAACATAACTCCCTGCGGACGACATCCCGGGTATTCAACAATGTACCTTGCACTTTGGGTTTATAAATATTAAAACTCTGTTTTTCCCTAAATATTAAAACTCTGGTTTTTTCCCCTAACAATAAGCTCTCTTTAGTTCAATTAAATTCAATTCAATTTAGCAAAATTCAGTTTAAAAAAGACCTAAATATCCTCAATGTTGAAACCAAGAGGAGTAAGGCCCTTGTTCTTCAACTGTAGCTTCGGGACAGTCTGCTTGGAGTATGATTCAGTGATTTCCTTGTTGAACCCGACCTCTTTTGTTTTGAACAAACTCAGTCTGGCCGCAATTGCTAAAGCGATATCTACATTCTAGTTTGCTTTCACCCTTCTGGTTATAATTACTTTTACATTTACCCTTTAATGCCTTAAGGATACGACATAAGCCTATCATAGTTACATCTAAATTGATTTTTATAAGTACTTTAATAATGCTAATATACTTATAATAAACAAAAAAACTTAACCTAATTAGTATTTTTTTATTAAAAAATTAAATTGAACAGATACGGTAGACTTAACCTAGAAAAAAGAAAAAGATTATAATTATCCTTTTTTTTGTGTAATATTTTCAAAATTTTACGATTTGAGCTAACTAGTAGTCACTAGTCAAAGGATTATAATTAGCCTTTTTTTTACGATTTGACCTAATTTTGTGCCTCCCAAAATGAATTCTAAGTGGCATTCAATAAATATGGTGTTGGTGGGGATTCAGAGCATTAATTGTTCTACCAGTCAACCAAGTCACAATTTTTCTGTTATAAACTGCCGCCTATGGTTGTTACTTGTTACTCCATTTGGCCTCATGTATCTTTCACTAATACATTCCTCTGCACTTTCTCATAACAATTGTAATTTGTAGGTAATGTATATCATACATTTAAAGAGTGTGTACTCTCACTTATTATGTATATATATATATATATATTTTTTTTTAACGTGTATTTATCATATAGATAATTTTTAATACATGACGTTAATGTGACGCGTGAGAATTTGTGCTCTTAGAAATATGATATATGTTTTGTAATTTGTAGAACAGACAAGTGACTTTCTTTTTGACCAATGTACTTCTATATTCCCCCTTTCCAAATGGGCAAATGGTTGAATAAAAACGGTTCAGATGGTTGAACTTAGGGTGTGTTTGGTAGGGGGAAAAATCATTTTCCCGGAAAATGATTTTCCCATTTTACGTCGTTTAGTAAAATAAGGAAGGGAAAATTATTTTCAAGGGAAAATCATTTTATCCCATTTGCAGGAAATTATTTTCCCTTGAAAAAGTAGGGAGAATGATTTTCCAAGCTCAATTTTTGTTGCCCAATTTTGTCTCTCGTTCTATTTTCTTTTAATTGTACCTAGAATCACTCTATTTTCATTCTCATTTTGTCTCTCATTCTTTCTCTCTTCTTCATGTTCATCACGTTCATCGATGATTTCATTGTCAATCTCTGTAATTATTTCTTGAGTTATCTGATCTTGTTACAGTTGCCCTTTTAAAGAATTTCGCAATTTGAGACACCCATCGTCTCCCCATTCGTCATTTTCTTTAATCTGAATTTAGTATCACTCAAAGTCAACTGGGTAATCCTTGGGAATGGTGAAAAAATTAAAATTAATTAATGTTGACTCTCTCTTTTACTGGGTTTGTTACTGAGTATATTTCTTACTGATATATTGGGTTTGATTTTGAAGATAAGAGAGAAACAAAATTCGTTGGTTGGGTCGGGTCAGAGTATTGAGCAGGGAATGAGGTTGATGGTAAAAAAAATGAAGTGAGGACGAGAGGTTCATTCTATCAAATAGCAAAAAATGAAGTGGAAAGAAAATGATTTTCCATTCTACCAAACAGCTGAAAATGTAAGTGAAAAATTATTTTTCTTGGGAAAATATTTTTCATGAAAAATAATTTTCTGAGAAAATGATTTTCCCTCTTACCAAACACACCCTTAATTTCTTTTGGTTGTTTATTTGGCTGAAATTGTTGAGATTGAATGTGTTGGCTTGTCATGAAATCAGAGTAGTTAGCTTTTTTTTTTTGGGATGTGGTATACGATAAATAGTATTACATTTGGCCATGTGTTTTGTTATAAATAAGTCGTCATTTGTTATCATAATGGCCGTGAGTTGGTCTTTGATTCAATGAACAATACAACTAATAGTAACTGACGTTTTCTGGATATTGAATGCCTCTCTGTTGTTTTACTTGATCATGGAGTTGTGTCAATCATAACTACAATTCACGTATCTAAATTTGCACTGACAATTATTATTTTATCTTCTTAACCGTTTACCTCTTTCTGCCTAAATTTTACCCTTAAACTTATTAAATGTTACGCGGAAACTAACTTTTTTTTAGCATATTTATATGCAAGATCTCAATAAATTTTCAAGATATGATCATCTTAATATGTAAAATTATATATAGATATATATTAAAACAAAACAAAACTCCTAAACTTTTGACAAGTGTCATTCTCACAAAATTTCTAAGATAATTAATAGTTTTTATTTTTTATAAGAAAAAGGAGTTAGTCAATTATGAATGGAAGATTTTCTTTCTAAAAAAAGACTTTATAAAATTAATTACAATTCTAAAGATTTTTTTTTTTTACAATTATGAAACAACAATGCTCAATAATGATAAAACATTAACTTTTGATCATAGAAAATATACTATATACAACCTCCAATGTTACCAAAAACAATCATAGAAAATATACTATATACAACCTCCAATGTTACCAAAAACAATGTGTTATATTATAATAAATAAATGCAGGTAATATATTGTGCATATTTGGTTTTCAATTTTCAGCAAACTTTGGCTCCTAATATGGAATATTATAAAGACACATAGTCATAGACACACATTTTGATAATATATATATCTAATTTACCATAAAAACATAATAATAATAATAATAATAATAATAATAATAATAATAATTATTATTATTATTATCAAGAGTTAATAAAATATATGTTGATTTTCATCATTATTGTTTTTTTCTATCTATTTGAACATATACATAAATATAAATTTGGAATATTAGATATCTTGGATATAATAAAATCTCCTAACAGACCTTATATATACAAGAAAATACCACTAAATTTACTATTATAAGGTACCAGTTTGCTTTCAATTTTTAAAGTAAGAGAGTCTAAACCAATATTAACAATTAACAGTGCTAATATTATGTTATCTTTAACAAATGTTGTTATTGTAGTATGCAAAAGCTTACAATATCTTTTCAATTTTCAGGATAGTAGAATCCAAGTGAGTATCAACAAGTTTGTGGTAGTAAAGAGTATCTTCTCTATAACACATTCTTATTGTACTATTATTACTATCAAACTAAAAATAATTAATACAATTAAAAACTTTATAAGATTTTTCATGCATTACACGGATTTTTACCACTAGTTTATAAGTTTATATCTTTTAATTTCCGTGATATTGTATCTAGGAAATAAAGTCACTAACAATTTAAATTAAAATTTGCATATTCTAAAGTGCCGTATTCGGAATAGATGTAAATCATACATTGGCTAAGAGTAAAATCTTCATTTAATCTAATTCAAAATTTAAACTCATACTATAAAAGCTCAATACTTCAATCACCAAACTTACAAAGAAAGATAATTAAACAAGAAATTTCAACGTGTGTATATCAATATAAAAACAAAATGTAGGTATTAATTTATTCAGCTAATAATGTTATATAGTAGGGTTTCTCCCCTTTAAAAAAAAAGAGTGGGAAACTTGGGGTGACAACCTTTTTCTTTTTCTTTTTTTGGGGGGATGTGGTGAGAATTCTCAGATAGCCATAATTTGGTGCTCTACCTATTCAAATTAAGCAGTATGATTTATAACTAATACAAATTGGTTCAAGTGGTTTAACACTTGTTAGTTGTTTCTCTTATGCAAAGTCTCGGATTCGAGCTTTGTGAATTGAGAAAATTTATAATGGGAGAGTTCTACTTCTTATTGGGCTAACAGTAGCTCAACTCCCTGTGAAATGAAGAATCTAATACCAAAAGTAAGGAAAAAAAATTAAATCGAGTCAAAAGTATTGGTGTTAAATCATGTTCCAAGCTAAATTTGGTGGCAGACATCTCAATGAAAAGTAATCTGCATATGGTCGATTGGTTTTTTGATCATTTGAGCAACCCCCTCTGTCTCTATATGGAGTCAATTCAACTATCACAACTAATCAAATTTAAACCAATCAAAGGTTCACCACATTGCAAAATTATATACCAGATAAATAATTCATCAACTATTTATCATAGGCACTGCTAGCCACCATATTTTTATCATTTTATTACATGGTGCCTAAGACCTATTATTTATTTAAGTTAGAATGTTATGATAAAATCAACAACATTAATAAAATTCATTATGAATTGTACTTTCTTATAATTTTATGCTATTTAGATCTAAATAACCTAGTTTTAACAAATAGAGAAACTAATTTTATTTATTGAATAAGTAGAATCATATTTATATAATTAATTTTAATGAATTAAACAAAAACAGTTACAAAGATGATCTTGAGAAAGACTGAATTTTGGTGATCTCTTAATTATATTTCACAATTTTTTATTTTTTTTTTGGGAAAAAAAAGTATATGAATGATCATGTTGCTCTTCTCTCAAAGGTTATACCTAAACTATTAGCAATAAGTAATAAAAAGAGTTCCTATGAGGGAGGTTGTGTGTAATAGCCCAAACCTAATTATAATTACTCTATTAAACTCAATTTAAATATATGTACAGTTCATATTGAAACGACAAATGACCTTGAAATAAAATTTGGTCATGCCATATTAACTTGCTCAGAATTTACCAGTGACTTTCTTTTTGACCAATGTACTTCTATATTCCCCATTTCCAAATGGGCAAATGCTTGAATAAAAACGGTTCAGATGGTTGAACCTTATTTCTTTTGGTTGTTTATTTGGATGAATTTGTTGAGAATGAATGTGTTGGCTTGTCATGAAATTAAAGTAGTTATCTTTTTTTTTTGATGTGTTATATGATAAATGGTATTCATTTGGCCACGTGTTTTGTTATAAATAAGTTGTCATTTGTTATCATAATGACCATGAGTTAGTCGTTGATTTAATGAACAATACAACTAATAGTAACCGACGTTTTGTGGAAATTGAATGCCTCTCTTTTGTTTTACTTGATTATGGAGTTGTATCTCCATCATAACTATAATTCACGTATCTAAATTTACAGTGACAATTATTATTTTCTCTTTTTGAAACATTTATTTTTTTAATTTCTTCCTAAGTTTTGTCCTTGAACTTATTAAATATTATGCAGAAACTAACATTTTAACATACTTAATTATATTGCGAGATCATAATAAATTTCTATGATATTGTTTTGAGTTGTGTTTAAATCTATTTAATTTGTTTAGTTATTTACTTGTTTGTTCATTTATTTGTTTATTTTGCTCATTTATTCAATTTTTACTTGTCTATTCATGAGTTTATTTTAATGTCTACTGACTTTCTTGTAGATGACCAGGCATGGAGTGTTTCCGTTTTGACTTTACTCTTCCTGTCATTTTCGATTAATACAGCTTTTAGTGCTGTTGTTGTTTTACTAATATAGCTTTTAGTAATATTGTTACCATAGTGTCTCTTATTTTTATCGTCGTTGCGGTTGTTATAGTTATCTTTGTTGGCGTTGTGACTTATTATAATTTTTAGAGTATTTCAGGATGCTTCTCTAGTGGTTAATGATGTAGTAATCAGTGTTTATCCTCCAGGGGGAAGGGGTTAGGAGGAGTAATGATCATTAGAATGCGTCTTACGTCGCGGAATATTGGAACTCTTACGAGCAAATTTATAGAATTAGTTAAGGTTTTGCATAGGCGCAAGATTAACATAGCTTGTATCCAAGAGCCTAAGTTAGTGGTGGCTAAAGCTAAGGAGATTGATGGGTACAAGCTTTGGTTTTCAGGTTTTCATAGAGCCAAAAATGGAGTTGACATTTTGGTCGAGAAGGAGTTAGTAAAGCAAGTTGTGGAGGGGAGACATAAGAGTGATCAAATAATGTCTATCAAGTTGGTGGTGGCGTCTGACTCGAAGTTACTTAATGTTGTAAGTGTCTGTGCTACCCAAATAGGGTTGGAAGAGGATACTAAGAGGTTATTCAATTCTGGGAAGACTTAGACAAGGTTGTCCCAAGTAGGGGTGTTAATTGGTCCAACCTAGTCTGGATCATGGACCGGAGCGAATAAGTCAAGGATCGGACCGGGACCGGACCAAAAAAATGGATCAGACTGGACCGAATTGATATGCTAGCAAATTTTATGATATGAACATCTTATATTTGTTTCAATATGAACCATTTTAGCATATTTTCACCATGAAAAACAAATCAATATTCTTGAACATTTGAGAAATTATAAGTTGTAAAAGAAAATTAAAATTGAACAAATAAAAAGTCGGCTTTCAAAATTTTTTTATGCAGTCCTCGGTCCGGACTGGTGAACTGGTGGAGCGGATCGAATACCAAATAAACAAAATTTGTGGGTCATGGACCGGATTGAATTCATTCGGTATTCGGTCCGGTCCAGTGTAGGCCAGTCTTTGGTCTAGTTCGGATTTGGACCGAATAATCAACAACCCTAGTCCAAAGTATACCGTCATTCGAGAAACTTATCATTGGTGTTGATTTTAATGGACATATAGGTCAAAGGGGGGATGGACATAAGAAGATTCATTGGGTTTCGGATATGAAGAGAGAAACAGTTGAAGGGTGTTAATTTTGGACTTTGTAGTTGCATTCTATAATGCCCCGGCCCTCACTTGAAGTGCACAACGTCCTCATTGTGCCTTACTAACCAACCGACTTATAAGTATTCTTGACCACTAGTTCATCCCAGTATCTTTGCCTGTTAGGTGACTACCCAGGGCTCTCCCGTCCACTAGCGCAGCTCACAGTCATGGCTCGGCTATGCTGCCATTTATATCGCCTTGGCCCCCTCCCGAGCCGCCGACAATCATCAGGAACTACTTCAAAGATCGTCAACTGGCCTTACAAACCACCACAAGCCTTTCCTGTGTGCTCCCATGTTGCCTGGGAAACTTCCCAGAAGGTCACCCATCAAAAGATTCCCTACGACAAGCACACTTAATTTTGGAGTTTTTAAGAGTGAGCTTCCCGAAAAGGAAGGTGCACATATGGTGATATAGGTAGTCGCATCAAATTCTTTAAGCCACACACGGGGTGTTGCGCGTGTAGACTATTCATTGTTAACTCCTACTTCAAGAAAAAGGAAGAGCACTTGGTGACTTTCAAGATTAGTAATACTCAGACTACAAATCGACTATTTCTTGATGAGGGTGAACAATAAGAGGATGTGTAAAGACTACAAAGTGATACCAATGTGAGTGATTAATGACGCAACATAGCCTATTGATTATGGATGTGGAGATCAAAGTTTTAAGTGGAATAAGAAAAGTGTAGACTTTAAAGTTAAATGGTGGAATCTACAAAGGACAATGCCACTAAGTTAGTTGAGAAGATCAAAATAGGTGGTCATTAGATTTAGTAAGCGATGCAGACAGAATGTGGAAAGAGTGACAGATTGTATTTGGAGGTCGGCTAGTTTCAAAAGGAGGGGGAAGAATGAAAGAAGACTGGTGGTGGAATGAAGAAGTGAAGGAGAAAGTAAAGGCAAAGTGTGAGGTACAGTCGACTTTAGTTACTAGTAGGTCAGAGGAGGAAAAAGAGGTCATGAAAGGGAGGTATAAGAGTGCAAAAGGCGCTAAGAAAATAGTCACGATAGCAAAGAACATGGCTTACAAAATGTTATACCAGATACTAAAATCTAAGGAAGGTGAGAAAGAGGACTTTAGGTTAGCAAGGGCTAGGGAGAAAAGAACTAGAGATGTAGGTAAAGTGAGGTCTTTTAAAGATGAAGACATGCGGATTCTAATTAATTGATGATTCCGAAATACAAGGAAGATGACAAAGTTATTTCTTTAAGCTTTCCAATGAGGTTAGGTTTGACATATGCCAACAGAATGTGCAAAGGGGTCAATAGGAGAAGCAAACTCTAGATCATGCCAGCATATCACCAAGAAGAGATTAAAGAGGCATTGAGGAAGATGAAGGCAGGAAAGGCATTTGGCTCAGACAATATACCTATTGAGATCTAGAAGTGTTTAGGAGAAGAGGGCATTGAATGGTTTATGAGGCTTTTTGCTGTTATATTTTGGACCACTAAGATGTCGCATGGATGGAGATTTAATACAATTATCCCTTTATACAAGAACAAAGGTGATACTTAAAACTGCAATAACTATCATGGTATAAAATTGCTTAGCCACATAATGAACTTGTGTGAGAGGATGATAGAGAGAAGGTTGAGGGAGGATATAAGGATTTCGGAGAACTAGTTTGGTTTTATATGATAAAGTACCTAGGGAAGTACTTTGAAGGTGCTTGGAGAACGAAGGGGTATCGATTGCTTATATTAAGGTTGTTAGAGATATGTACACGTGAGTGAGGACCAGAGTTAGGACTTTAGGAGGGGATACAACTGACTTTCCTTTAGACATTAGACTTCATCAAGAGTCAATAATAAGCACTTGGGGGGGGGGGTTAGTTATAGATGAGCTCACTAGAGGGATTCAAATAGAGGTACCATGGTGTATGTTATTTGCTAATCACATAGCTCTCATCAATAAGACTAGAGAGGGATTAACAAGAAGTTGGAATCGTGAAGGAACATCGTACAGGCAAACGGTTTTATGTTGACTATGTCAAATACTAAATACTTATAGTGTCGATTTAGGGGCGAAGAAGGTAGTATTGAACATGAAGTACCCATTAGGGGTGTGGCTATACCTAGAGTTGAGAAGTTCAAATATCTCAACTCAATCATTTATGAAAAAGGAGATATTGACGAGGACATTAACCAACGTATAAAGGTAGGATGATAGAAATAGAAGAATGTCCCATGCGTGTTGTGCAACAAGAAGATCCCACTAAGATTGAAGGGGAGTATTTACCATATAGTTGTTAAATTGGTATTATTGTATGGAGCGAAATGTTAGCCTATCAAGAAGTATCAAGTCGAGAGGATGAGGGTTGCAGAGATAAGGATGCTCCGTTGGGTGTGCGGCCACACAAAATTGGACAAGATTATAAATGTAGTGATTAGGGACAAAGTAAGAGTGACATCCATAGAGGATAAGGTGAGAGAAACTAGTCTTAGATAGTTAGTGACATCCATAGAAGGAATATGGATGCACTAGTGAGGAGACGTGAAAGGATTGTTCCTTCGGAAGGTAAAATGGGGCAATGTAAACCTAGGAAGAGTTGGAAAGAAGTGATTAGACATGATTTGAGGATTGTAGGATTAGCGGGGGACATGACTTAGGATAGGAGGTTATAGAGATCTATAATTAAGGTTGATGACTTTAGATAGGTCGACACTAGCCCTTCCCTGAATCCTAGGGAACATGTACAGCTAGACGTGGTCATATATATTACTTATTATGCATTTTCAACATTTGTGTATCACAATTATTTTACTTTTGATTGTAATGGTTTTCATTTACTTTCAGCATTTTCTTGTTTTGCACGTTTCTATTTGACGTGTTTTCTACTAAGGCTTGGTTTCCGGACCCGGATCCATACAACATTTGTTGTTGTTGTGATCTTCTTAATGTGTACAAATTATAAATTTATATTTTTATCGTGACATTGTACCAAGGAAATAAAGTCAATATAGCAACTTAAAATAAAAATTCACATATTCTAAAGTGCCCTTGTCTTATATTTAGTATTCAAAATACAATCTTGTTTATGTAGTTGTTTAGCATCTTAATTAATTATACATTGACTAAAGCTGAAGCCTTCATTTAATCTAACTCAAAATTTAAGCTCATACCATAAAAGTTCCATCACCAAACTTATGAAGAAAGATAACTAAACAAGAAATTTGAACATGTATATATCAATATAATAACAAACCGTAGGTATTAATCTATTCAGCTAATAATGGCATATAATAGGGTTTCTCCCCTTCAAGAAAAAATTAGAGTGGGCAGCTTGTGGTGACAACTTTTTTTTTGGTTTTATTTTTTTGATGTACTGAGAGCTCTCAAATAGCCATCATTTCATACTACTTTTTCCATATTCAAATTGAGTATGATTTGTGAAGCACCAGAAAGGGTGTGATAAATGTCAAAGAAATCAAGTCAAACATATTGGTGTTAGATCATGTCCCAATCTCAATTTGGTGGCAGACATCTCAATGAAATAAAGTAATCTTTATATGGTCGATTGGTTCTTTGATCATTTCAGTGACACTCTCTGTCTGTACACGGAGTCAGTTCAACTATCACAACTAATGAAATTTAAACCAATAAAAAATTCGTCACATTGCAAAATTATATACCAGATGAATTATTTATCATAGGCACTGCTAGCCACCATATTTTTATCATTTTACATGGTGCCTAAGAGCTATTATATATTTATTTAAGTTAGAATGTTATGATAAAATCAGCAACAATAATAAAATTCATTATGAATTTTACTTTCTTATAATTTGATGCTTTTTACATGTAAATGACCTTGTTTTAACAAGTAGAGAAACTAATTTTATTTATTGAATAAGTAGAATCATATGTAAATAATTAATTTTAATGTATTAAATAAAAACTATTATAAAGATGATCTTGAGAAATACTGAATTTTGCGATCTCTTGATTGTATTCCACTACTTACCCAACACTTCTCAAACAACTAATGATGTAGCTTGTAGTTTGTTGCCTAATGGATGTTCAAACAACTAATGATGTAGCTCAAGTGGTTAAAAAAATATCGAATCAAATAGTCAGGATCAACTTTTTAGGTTTCTTTTAATATTTTCTTTCATCGATCTGTAGGGGTTTTTATATTTCTGTCTGAATCTAAAACTGAATAAAAATTGGACAGAATTTAACCAATCTGGTTTTCGGTCTTTAAAATTTTAAATTTTGGGTTCTGATTTTGGAAAGAGTTGAAATGAAGTGATTAGGTGTGATTTAAAGAATTTAGGATTTACAGATGACATGACTCATGATAGGAGACTATGAAGGTCTAGGATTAAAATTGCTGATCTGAGATAACTTGTTACTCACCCCAAGGGCATACGAAATGTTAATGTACAGTTCTGGCCATTACTTGTCATGCGTTTCCATTACTTATGTATGTTAGTAATATTTCTATTCTTACTTAGACTTGTGATTATATAACTTAGTGTTACTCATTTATTGTGCCGAACTTATCTCCTTTGTTTTTTACTTATTAATACTGGCTCTTAGTTTTGCTAATTTTGCTCCCTTTCTATCAAAAAATTTTCAAGTCTAAAACGTCCTGTCCAATTTTTTTTGTGGGTATCTTGAAATTGACCTTTATGTGGGTAATACCGGCATAGGTAAGGCTACTTACATCTGGATGTCCTTAGGCCTTGCGATTATATATCACAATATACTTAAGTCTAAAATTTTATTATTATTATTTTTAAAAACAGGTTACGTTAATATGATCGAAAGTGGTTTCGATGTTACTTGTATTTGCCTTTCGGCTATTAATTATCGAATAAAAAAGAGGCAACCACGTCAATGTTAATTTAAATCTCTTTCTCGCACTCTTTCCTAATCTCTCTAGTCAAGATCGAGGGTTACAAATTATGATTGGGTTGGTCCAGATTAAGGACCGATTACTTCTGGTCTATGTTTAGTCCTAATTTTCTAAAGTATTTGGATTTCAATTTGGTTCAATCCGATCTAAATTTGATCCAATAAACACCTCCATGACTTGTATACCTTATTCTATGAACTCCATTTACATTTGTGGTAGTTCTATGGCATATTTTCAATTGAAATTGGAGCCTTGATTCCAAATGAAATCTTGTCGTATTAGTACATAACCAAAACACACAACCTGTTTATACTGGGGAATGGGAATTGTCTGAGGTTATCTATTCTCATTTCCCATGAAATCTGGGCAAAATGTGCTCCTAACAAAGCTTTAATTTGGTAAGAAAATCATTAAGTTGAATGCTTTTGTACGCCAATTCTTACTCTTAATTAGTTATTTGCACCATGGCTAAGTTGAGAACACTTGCTATCAGGGCCACTTATTAATGAGATAGACACACAGGCAGCCAAATGTATCAAAACATGATCACTATGAATATTGAGCAGACATTTTTTTCCTATTTTTGATAGCAACTTATATATAAAGACTTTTAATCAATAAATTGAGTTTAATTAATTCTTATTCTAATATCTCTAATTTCTGGTTGATTGTTTTTCTTTCTTTGGCAGCGTAATTATCATCGCAAAACTACAACCGCATGAACTCAGAATTTACTGGAAGGTCGTTGTGGTTCCAGTGAATGATGACAGTCCAACACAAGAAGGTGCAATTGACTCAATTCACACTTGTATGTTCATAGCTTAGGCCTGTCGTATTTGATTATTTTGTCTGACCTTATTCTAAAATGAACTTATCTAAACTTTATTCTGAATTTATTAAGAACAAATTTATGAACTTATTTGCTGAACTTATTCTAAACTTATTCTAAACAAATTCATGAACTTATTTGCTGAACAAATTTATGAACTTATTCTAAACTTATTTGCTGAACTTATTCTAAACTTATTTGTATATTTTGAACTAAACTTATATGAACTTATTCTTCAAAAAATAAGTCGAGGAGAATAGCGCCTTAGTGTGACGTAGTATTTTCACTGTCATTAATTCATCTGCTTGTACGTCACCCAAAATTTTCAAAGTTACACCAAAGATGTTTAGGATGATGTACTAATTATAGATTAGTTTTTTTAGGGAAGTAGCAATCGCTATAAATATAAATAATTTTGTCTTCGAGTCAAATCTATTTATTCATACACCTCTTAAATTAGGAGTATGGAATCGACCATTGACAAAGTTAGATTCAGTTGTCTACAATTCACCCCTTGGGGTGGGGCCCTTCTTCGAACCCTGCTTGAATGCGGGATGCTTATGCACCGGACTGTCCTCTTAAATTAAGAGTATGCTTTCCTTAGCTTAAGGTTAAGACCCTGTTCTCTTCGACTTATTTTTTGAAAAATAAGTTCAGATAAGTTCAGTTTAGAATAAAAGTTTAGTAAATAAGTTCATGAATTTGTTCTTAATAAGTTCAGAAAAAGTTCAGTAAATAAGTTCAGATAAGTTCAGTTCAGAATAAGTTTAGATAAAATAAGTCGAAGAGAACATGGCTTAAATATCAACTACAATATAAGAACTGAGAAAGTGTAAAACTATAATAAGCATAGAACATGATAAAAGTTGTCAGTAGTTGGAGGAAAAAATATAAGAAGAAATACAATTTGTAATTAGAAAAATGTTAAATCTAAAAAACTGAAAATTATATTTTTCGGTTTGGATTATAAAATTAATCGCCTCTTTTATCAAGGTTTTTTATATTATATTTTACATGAAAGTACACTTCGAGTCTAATTTAAAGGATGTAAAACGATAACTACTTATATGAGTTATATCACCAAAGACACACCTTCTTTTTCAAGGAATCACTCTTAAGAACTTCACAGTTAAACGTGCTTACTGTGGGGAAGTCTTGAGATAGGTGACCTCCTGGGGGGTTTTCCAGGCAACATATGAGTAAGGGCAAAACATGCTGGAAAAAACTTGTGGTGATTTGTGATATCAATCAACGATACTTAAAACTATTCCTAATAATTGTCTGTAGCTCAAAAGAGGCCACGACATTAAAAAATGATAACTATGGTGTTTTTTAGGTAAAAGACAACCTATAAAAAAGTTTCCACATAGCTTAAGTACCTTAGAAATAATTTTTGAAATAAAAAGATTCTTCAATTTTTTTCTGTCGTTTCTTGAAAAGTTAGGATAACCATACTATTGAATAAACCACATGCACCGACTGCTATGTAATGGTTGAATAGCTAGCTAAGGTGATATAAGAGTCCAAAAGTAGGTGTCCAAAGATAAACAGGAGACAGAGGGGGGAAAAGGAGAAAAGGTGCCGTGTTGCATGGGCATTGGTATGGGCATGCATAATGCATTTTCTTTCTTTGTTTGTGCCATCTTTTCATTTTATTTTATATATGCTGCACAAGTTTTCAGCTACATTGACAGTCACTACTCATCACCAGCTGGAGAACATCACACGAACCTTGTTCCCCTTCAAGCCAACTGGGGGAATCAAATTAAATTTAGATAATATTTGATTGGATATAAATAATTTTATAATATAAATAAGGTTGTATTTGTATTTTATTACCTTGTTTAGTTGTATAAATAATACCTACTTTGTAATTATAATTACAATATATTGTATAATCATGATTGCATAGTATTATAGTTAACTAAACATCATGTTAAAGCCTCCTTTGTATTATGTCTCGCAAAAACTTATAGTGGTTGTCACTGCAATACAACCATCCTAGTTGAGTGAATTACTATCTTATGCATGTCTTGATTATATCATAACCGTTTATTTTTTGGGGTTTTAATTGATTTAAAATTAAGCTTTTAAAATCAATTTTTTTTTTAAATTTACGAAAAAGATAACTAAAAAGTGTTCTATTTGGTATCCCAATTCCAAACTTACAAAAAATAATTTTCTTATAGAAAATAAAAAAGACCCCCTTGAGTTGTGTTCGTCCCATCTGAGTTCGAAGCCACCATTGTTTCCGAGTAGCCCTGACTTACTAACCACCATGTTTTGCAGCCTAAAAATTTCATATTTTTTTGGCGAGTTTCCTGGTATCTCTGTCCGCCGCTCTTCGGTTCGTTGCTGTCTCATCCCCTCTCTTCTGGCTATGTTTTGACTGCCGAACACTTCAACACTCGGCACGCTTCCCTGTTACAATGAGCAACCAATCACTGCAGACGGGGTCTTGCTCGCGAGAAAAACGCATGTTATCCGAGAAAAATGGTGGAAAATAATCTTTGTGCATGTGTTTCTAACTGGAAAATATGGAGAACTGGGGCTAACTTATCAGTCTCACAAAAGCGATGAACAAAGAAAAATGGCGGACAAGATGGAGGACCAAAAAAGGCGCTCCTCGTCGGTAAATATGGAAGGAAGGGGGGACAGTGGCCGGAAACGATGGATGGTTGGAGAGGATGCTTCCACAATATGAAGGGAAGGGGGAGTTCGTCCACAACATTAGTAATGGACGACATTTGGGGGGTCTCTTTTTTCTTTTAAGTTTAATTCTAGTTTTCTACGAGAATACCAAATAAAACCCTATTGAATTATTG
Organism: Selenicereus undatus; assembly: GCA_017589665.1. NCBI lineage: Eukaryota > Viridiplantae > Streptophyta > Magnoliopsida > Caryophyllales > Cactaceae > Selenicereus > Selenicereus undatus. The sequence goes on from JACYFF010031958.1 coordinate 98,077,355, forward strand.
TTTTATAAAATTTAGGAAGGTTTTTAGTTATCCAAAACTAAATTTCACTTCAATTAAAAATAAAATAATTGGTTGGTAGAGATTTGGTAAAGACATGTGTACGGTCAAGATTTTATCACTTATGGTTGTTGCCGTATAATGACAACTATTATAAGCGCATCCGCCTTACCTTTCACTAACTTGTTTTGTTGTTTTGTTTGGGTTTGTTTACACCTAGACTAGGCAAAAATGACCCGATACCTAAAACCCGAAGCGAACGATTCGGACCCATACCTAACTCGACATCCGAAACAGGCTCACCCCAAATCCGAATTGACCCAAACCGAACCATACCCGACTCGAAATTTTCTATAAAGTTATTTATTTTTTTTATAACAAGCGCATTGGACCAAAAATCGGTTGACTCGAAGGCAACCCGACCCGAATTGTCACTTAATTTGAAATATGACCCGACCCAAATCTAACTCTACCCGTACCTGAACCTAATGACTCATTTGTCAGTTCTATTTACACCTACACTTTAGAAAAGCAACACAAAACTTGACAAATTTCAGAACACCGTGTACAGGATATTTTGAATTTGCAATCCCACAAATTATAGTTGTAGTTGTTGTAGTAGATTAATTGCAATCAATTTTCCTAAACTCATAGTGCTGATTAATGATGATTTTTTGAATAACCAAGACAGATTATGACATATAATATTAAGAAAAAATTTTGTGCAACAGTTGAGAAAATAATGACTCTAGTTATATTGTGGTTTGGTTACAGTTGAATTGCAGTTATTTGATTTGACTGGAATTGAAGTTAAAAAATTAAGGGCACATTAGAATTTTAGAAAAATTTGTTAATGACAATCCAACTGCTCTTAAAACTTACAATTGAGAATTGACCTCATAACTACTTTTTAAAAGTCACGAAAGCTAACTTTCAAGAAAATTAACTTCTTTCCAAAATTTCTTTACAAAACACCAATTTATCTATTATCTTCGCATATTTTTCCCTACATAAGCAACAACTCAAGTCGTGGGCAAATATAACAGACCAACGATTTCCCCCCTTTCACATGAAGTTTCTTCCCACACGAACAAAATCCCCATTCGATTCAATGAAGATTCCCAGCAACCCTTAAGACTAGTTGCAAAGTTAACGTTTCTTTAATGTCACCAAATATTCAAAGTTGCATTCATTTTTTCATTGAGTCTCTATGCCACCAATTCTCTCCGAAGAGTACTACGGGTCTGTTCTTTTCGTATGTAAATTAGGGTGGATAAAATGGTGAAATAGGTTGAAATATATTGAAGTGGGTTGAGGTAGGTTGAAGTGGGTTGGATTTTTTTATGTGATAAATTAAACTTGGTTAAAATAGTGGAAGTGGGTTGGAGTGAGTTGAAGTAGGTTGAGATTGGTATCTTAGAATTGACCCACAAAAAGAACAGGGCCTACATCTGTTATCTGTACACGCTATACATCACTGCTTTTTTCCATGGAGCCTACAGTATGAGACTTTTACTCTATTTTGGGATTTTGTGGGGGGGGGGGGGGGGTATGAGATTGACTTGTATACTACCTCCATATTTTATAGCAACCTTCAAACATGAGAGCACGTACAAAATAGCAACTTTCACTATGAGTCTCGTTTTTATGGTATCTATAAGCACTTGTACAAATAGAGAGGCTTGTACAAATAAAATCATTAATAAATCGTAAAATTTATAAATAACTATTTTAAACTTTCAAAAGACTGTCTACAATTTACAGACTACTAAAATTAACAGAACCTATAGAAAACCTCATAACCCTTTAATCTATAAATGTTCTAAAATTTTTAATGGGTTCTATAATTTTGGGACTCACGAAATAAAAAATTCATCCAGAAATTCACAGCTATCCAAAAGGCTTGTAGTAGACTGAGGATAAGATATTAAACCCAAAGACCTGATTACCAATACTGTAACACAAAGGGAAGAAATTATCATATCATAAGGATAGGTCTTGTTTCGCAATCAACTGCTACATGTTAGCTATTAATTGTAGTTATTAACTATTTGAATTGATTGTTTGCATTAACTGTTTGAATCAACTGTTTCTAGATAAAAATGTTTGATAAAATTAGCTGTTTTTAAAAAGTTTGTTAAAATTCCATTTATGCCTAATCCGTACATTACTTTTTAGTTGAATATGATGTTTTATTTATTGCCATTTTATTTTCTTTTCAAAAATAACTACATTTATGTCATGTAAAAATCATTCAATACTTGGAACCTTATTTCATATTAATTCTCATATTTTGTATTCATTATTTATCTTATTTCTTTTCAATTTACGTATTCATGTGATACTTACGTCTTACAACCTTATTTTATTATTCATTTAAGGATTTGTTTTTGATTGTGAATGAAATTTATATGATTTTTTTTATCCAATTTAATCTTCTCAAGATATTTTTCTTTGTTTTTTAATCTTCTCAAGATCTTTTTCTTTGTTTTTTTACAAATTAAAATTTATCTGAATTTCAAATGATTTAATCTTCATTAAATTATATTCAAATAAAGTAATATCAAATATCACTACTAACCTGTATCAATCCAAAAAGCTATTAATCTTAGCTACTCATGGCATGCCATGTAATTTTATATGACTCGAATTAGGGTCTTTGATTTCACTAATGGCATGTCTTGCAATTTTAATAAAGTATTAGACACTTTTATTATTCACACAAACAGCTATTTAGAAAAAGCTACTTATCTTAACTTTTTAAAATTGACTTTTTGGCCTAAAGCAACTATTATAAAAAGTTGCTTACCAAACATCAAGTTTTTTTTTTTTTTTACTAGATCAAAATAGCCAAAAGCCTCAAAAAAGTTATTTCGTATCAAAAACCAATGAAAAAGTCATAATCTAGTGAAAGGACGACCCACCTTACATACAAAGTAGGTGGCTTACTGCCTGTTTTTTTCATTGGTAAATTGAGACAGATAAAAAGGTAAAATGAGTTAAAATAAGTTGAAGTATATTGAAGTGGATTAAAGCAAGTTAAAGTAGGTTAAATTTTTTTATATGATAAACTAAACTTGGTTAAAATAGTTAAATTAGGTTGAAACTGAGTTGAAATAGATTGAAGTAGATTGAGATTAATATTTTAAAATTAACCCACAAAAACCACAGGCTCTTGAGATTCCACCAATCTCAATGAGTTCTCTTTCTCTTTATTCCCGTCTTTATCCACTGGCGTGTTTTACATGAGATATGATCGTATGAACCCGGATTTCATCTCCATCGTAACCCCCCCCCCCCCCGGGCCCCCACTCAAAAAAAAAAAAAAAAACCCGCAAAAGGGTGAAGGAAGGCACAGGGCAATAAACCAAAGAGTACCAGGAATAAGCCTCGGCAACGGTAACCAAAAACAAAGAGTACATGCAATTCCTCCCTCACAATTTACATTAATTTCCCAAAGCTGTTGAAAACACTTGGGTAATACATCCATTTTATTCAGAGACAAGTGGCAAGGAGACAACATCGGACACCAAGATAACTCTCCAGCCACTAGAATTGCAACAACATTACAAAGCTACGAACCCACCAACCTGGTAAATTTGGGGGAAACGTCCTGTCACAATCAGCCTCTCCAATTGTCTTTGAGCTTCCGTATCTCACGGAGGGCTTCCACGGGGGAGCTGCAGCCAACTTTTCTCTGCAACACCAACAGTACATTGACTACATTCACAAATTTGCATCAATAAATCCATGTCGGGTGTTTCCTCCAACCTCCCATAATGACATTTCACACCTACCTTCTTCTAACCATTCTTATGAAAGAAGAGGGGGGGGGGGGGGCCCCCCGGGGGGGGGGGATGTTGCAAAACAAGAATTGACAAACAAGTTGTTTGGAAGGAGTTAAGGCGATAGATTAGTTTCGGGTTGATGGAATCTCATGTGTTAAGCCAACTTTATGCGTGTTGATGGAATTTCATATCAAATTTTGTTCAACTCGGGCTATTTTAAGTTCACGTCTTTAATCAACAGGTCCAATATGTTGTCCTGATTTGGGTTTGCTTGGATCAGGTTAATTCAGGTTTGACTTAAAAGTGGGCCACCGTAGCCTTGAGTAAGTCAAGATCAGATTAATTAATTGACTAAGGGCTAAATTAGTGTTTCCCTAACTTAGGGCAACGAGGTGGCTGGAGTTAGGTAATTGGATACAGGTCTATTTTGCTCTAATCAAAACATGCAGCAGTTAAATGAATGCAACTGTCTTCATCCAAAAGCAATACAAGGTGCTATTCCCACCCCCTTCTTTTTTTTTTTTCTCTTTTTGGGCCCTCTATTCTATTTGTTTTCTGTGGCTTGATGCATGCTATTAATGAAGCCAACAGCTGTATTCATACAAAACTAAAATGATTACTGACCCTATGTTACTAACGACTCGGTAATAACTGTCTAAGGCCGGGACACCCTGAAAATCACGTGAATTTTCAGTCCAAAAATGGAAGCTTAACATCCATAATTATGTCAGTGCTCAGTACCCCACTACACATGCTTGGATTGGTGAAAATAAAAACTCTAATAACACAGCAGTTATACGGATGTGACATGTAAGATTCCGTTCTCTTGTTTCCAATTGTATTTACTACTCCATAGCCCATTCATATGCCTGAGATCACTGTAAATCCTTGTATTACGACTGAATACAACCCTTTCAAACACTTGGATATACGAGTCTAACAAGGATACTCCAGGCAGCCTCCGATTAAAAATATATTCTAAGAAACAGGATTCAGGAGGTAAAAGTACCTGAACCTCTGGCACGTCGACCCGCATGAATGGGTTAGTCTCCAATTCTTCGGCAATGGTTGAAGGAATGGTGGGGAGGCCCGCCTTTCGCTGATTCTGAGCCCATGACAATTTCTCTGCTATCTTGGTATTTTCTGGTTCAACCGTCAAAGCAAACTGGAGATTTTTTACTGTGTACTGACATTTAAAAAAAGCAGCGGTAACTATCAGGCCACTTACTTCAGACAAAGTAAAGGATAATTGTGTCTATAGGATGCAAAAGCATAATGATGAAAAATTGATCTCTCTCCTTGTCATGATCCGACAAAAAGCTAGCAAGCTGCTACGAACAGATTGACCAGCAAACAAATGACTAGTATGTCACAACGCATGATTGTTTCCAGCAAATTTGGATGATATGGAAACTGAACCTTCAAACTGTACAGAGAATATTAAAGAAGACATTACCTCATGACCACAATAAACTCTAGTCGGCTTTGGCAAAGAACCCAATGTCACACATAGTGACTGATACATCTGTTCAGCTGTGCCTTCAAAAAATTTACCACAGCCAGCAATGAACTGCAGACGAGTCAAATTCCAAGTCCATTGAAATGAGATTCGGAAATTCCAGATCAAGTGAATGAATTCAGCATGAGACATCTTAAGGGAATATTGTCTGGGAAAAATGACTGCTAATTGCTTTTAGCAAACTGCCTTAAAGTAGGGATAAGAAAACAAACAAGATAGATCATTGCATTAAAACTGAGAAGAGTCTTACCAAAGTATCTCCTGTGAAAACAGCAGGGGTCTCCTCTTCTTTGTCAGTCACATAGTAACTTATATGACCTTTCGTATGGCTGAACCAAGACAAAGGATACATGCAGAATCCACGACAATTGTCAAAGAAAAAACAAACCAGTAAATACTCTATTTGAAATGGCCATAATCAGAGCATAATGCATCATGAAATGCTATGTTCACCATGGAAGTTCACCGTAGTAATGACTAATGAGGCGAAATTTGGCTATTAGATTTACAGTAACCAGGTACGTACCACTATGAAGCCCTAAACCCATTTTGCCAGGGGGGGGGGTTTGGAGGGGAAGATCATCAAGCCAAGCAGATTGGGTCATCAAAGATGACTGATCAAGTTCTTCATTGATGTCTTCAATTACACCTTCACCAATGTAGTTTCAGTATGTGTGCAGTCAGCACCGGAACGACAGTGACTTAAAACTTTGTGCTTCACTGCACCTCCATCCATCTTTCAGTATAGATGCCCACAGCCCAACATTTACAGGCCCTGAGGATAACGCACAGACCTCATGCAGTCTTCGGAAGTACAAGGACAAATTGCATAAGATCAGATGGAATAGAAGTTTTCAGATCACTTTTGGGGACAAAAATGATCTGATATGTCAGACTCACTGAGTCCTAGTTAGAGGGGCACTTTTAGAGTAGCTTAGAATAAGATCATAGACATGTACAGAAACTTAAAAGATCAACAGGGAGGACCACTGTTGCTTATGCATCCAAGCACAGATAGCTGTGCATTTTTCATTTTCTCTTCGGGGGACAATAGGCTCCCTTGCAATATATGGTCCACCATGTTAATAGTCTTCCTCACCCCCACCTCCCAAATTTAGAACCCAAGAAAAAAAAAAAGAAAAAGAGGATACAAACGTCCTCCGACAGGGTGATTTAGAAGGGTGGCTTCCTTGGGATCGTAACAGGGAGAGGTGCAAAGCTTAAAAGAAAGACAAGCACCAGGAATCATAGAACTCTGGCCCTTCGAATCAAGGAGTATTAATTGTATTGTAAAGATAGCCAATTGTTTAAAGTTGAATCACTGATGTAGGACACTCTGAAAGAAATTCCTACATTGGGAAAATTCACGCACAACGCTCTCAAACAATACTCAATTCAATTTTATTCCATTCACGTGTGTCTCCCCAACGCATAATCGGGAGTTTAAATAATGGAGTAGATCCTAAAGCAATAAGGAAACTAAATAATAATACAATCAACAAGATATTATTTGTTACCTAAACGATAGAATAAAATAACTAAAAGATAGTGTCCTCCTAAATAACAGTTCCTAAATTTTTAAATTTCCTATTTCTCCTAGAATAGAATTTCCCATGATATTTAATTGCATCATACTCCCCCGCTGGAAAAGAACTCGACTTTGGCCCTTTGAATCAAGGAGTATTGATTGTATTGTAAAGATAGCCAATTGTTTAAAGTTGAATCACTGATGTAGGACACTTCAAAAGCAATTCCTACATCGGGAAAATTCACACACAAAACTCTTAAACAATACTCAATTCAATTTTATTCCATTCAAGTGTGTCACCCCAATGCATAATCGGGAGTTTAAGTAATGGAGTACATCCTAATGCAATAAGGAAACTAAATAATAATATAATCAACAAGATATTATTTGTGACCTAAACGATAGAATAAAATAACTAAAAGATAGTGTCCTCCTAAATAAAAGTTCCTAAATTTTTAAATTTCTTATTTCTCCTAGAATAGAATTTCCCATGATATTTGATTGCATCATACTCCCCCGCTGGAAAAGAACTCGACTCTGGCAAGTTGTCTTGAAGATACCACTCCAAAAGCGGGTTCAGCTCACAGAACTCATCTTCCATAATCCAAGTGGCATCTACTTGTGGGCGGCCGAACCATTGCACCAAGAAGCGACGGAAGCCACCACGAGAGGACGACACGAACTCATCATCCAGCACGACCTCAATATCAGTGTGGGCTTGTGGGAAAGGAGGGAGCTTAGGAACCTGGGCACCTGCAGCAGCACTAAAAGGAAGACTAGGAGGCTCGAAAGTACCTCGGTGACATTGAAAATAAGACTAATACCCAAGTTGTCAGGTAAATCAAGCACGCACATACGCATTAGATCGCAACTTCCGATCAATCTGGTATGGACCCATGGCTCGAGCGTGGAGCTTTTTGTGGGAGTGTTTGGGTAGTCGTTCAGGTCGAATACGAGCCATAACAAAGTCACTCACCTCAAAAGAAATGTCTTTGCGACGCACATCAACTGAAATCTTATTATAACAGTCATTACTCATTGCAATTTTACGACGAATCTCAGCGTGCAAATCATGTATGTGCTGGGCAAATGTTGAGGCAGGTTGGGATACTCAGGCATACGGAGGAAGGGGAATAAGGTTAGTAGGGGTGCGGGGGAAATAGCCATGGACAATCTCAAAAGGACTCTTCCTTGTGGACCTATTGACAGCATTGTTGTAAGCAAAGTCGATAAGTGGTAAGGTCAAGTCCCATGTACCCTGTTTCTCCCTTAGTTTAAAAAAGTGCGCCCCAAGAGCGTCTAGGGGCGGTGAGGCGCAAGGCGAGGCGAAGGTCGCTTCAGGGGCAGTGAGGCGAGGCGAATTCTTAAAGTGGGGTGAGGCGTGGGCTTCAGTGCGCCTCGAGGCGAGGCACGAAGCGACCCAAAAGCGCACTTTATGGAACTTAAAGTAGCCGTTAAAGTAAAAAAAAAATATCGACCCTTGCCTTCTCAGACACTCGAAGCAAAACCCTAACTCGCCTCCTTCAGCACCAGTTCAGCACTTCAACCCACCATCTCGGCATCTCCAGGTACGAATCTCCATTTCTCCTCCTTTGCAGCGAATTTTTTCTTCCCCCCTTCTTCTGTGATTTCGACCCTCTCTGTGGCTGCTTTGCTGGTGTTCTTGCTTCTCCTCCTCTTTCTCTTCTTGTTCGGCAATCTTTGATGGTCGTAGTGTGTTTTCCGCCACTTCTCTCCCCCCCTCTCTCTCCCCGCGTTGCTGTGGAGGGCTCGGGCTCTGGTTCTTTTCTTTTCTTTTTTTCGTGGGCAGAGGGCCAGATGCAAAGAGCCTTAACCCACTTACCCACACGCCACACCCACAGACAATTATCTAACCTTTTAAGGGCTTTTTTTTGGGTATGTTAATCTATTTTATTTTGGTTGATGAATTGCTAACTATTATATTTAACCTTTTAAGGGCTTTTTTTGGGGCATGTTGATCTATTTTATTTTGGTTGATGAATTGCTAACTGCTTTTATTTTTGTTTTGCTTTGGTTAAATTGAATAAGTGATTACTGTGATATTGTGAAACTTTGTGTTGGGACTTGACTGTCGATTGTTGAATTAAAAAGGAAGATTCTAGCCCATCCGGTAATCCTTCGGTCTCTTCAAAGTCTTTAGACCCTGGAAGTAGGGGTGTGCAAAAAAATTCGAAACCAAAAAATTGAAAAAACCGAACCGAAAAACCGGTTAACCGAACAAATTTTTCAAAAAAGTCGCTTCGGTTAACCAAACCTAATTTTTTTTTTCGGTTTTCAGTTCGGTTACGTTTCGGATTATTGGAAAATTCGGTTAACCAGCGGTTAACCGAACCAAAAATAATTTTGTTTTTTTAAAAAATTATACATAAAAAATTAAAAATTTAGGTAAGAAAGTGCAATTTTTTTATTATTTATAAATGGTTACCAAAGTTCAATTTTTGTACAAAGAATTTAAACATAAAAAAATAAAAAATTCAGGTAAGAAAGCATAAGTTTTTTATTATTTGTAAACGGTTAATCGGCAACCGAGCCGAAAAATCGGTTAACTGAACCGAAAAACAGATTAACCAAAATTTTCGGTTCAGTTACAGTTCGGGTTTTGGACGAACCGAAATTTTTGGTTAACCGAAAAACAGTGAACCGAAATTTTCGGTTCAGTTACGGTTCGAAATTTTTTTGAGTCGAAAAATCAGTTAACTGATTTTCGATTGACAAAAACTTAGCTTGACCAATTTTACACACCCTTACCTGGAAGAGGTGGATCCAAACAATAGAAACACTTGGTATTGCGACTTTTGTAGGGGGAGGATCACGGGAGGAGTTTCTCGGCTTAAGCAACACCTAGTCGGTGGTCATCGAAACAGCTTAGGTTGTCAAAAATCTCGTAGTATGTTAGAAAAGAAATCCAAGATTATATAGAGCAAAAAAAGATCACCAAAGAGACATATAATATATCTAGACACATTCATCAACATTGCATGTATGAGGTATATGATGATGATGATGATGATGATTGAGTTGAAATGAATTTAAAAGGTGGAAGTGGAAAAGTTTCAAGTGGTGGCTCCAAGGGAAGTAGTAGCATGCCTTCGAAGAAGTCAAGACAAAAAGGCCCTTTAGATGTGGTTTTGCTCCTAATCCCGCAGATATTAACAAAGCTAGAAAGGAGCAAGAGAGGCAAAAAACAATAAATGAATTGTGTAGAAAGGAACTAAGGGAGAAGGCCTGTGTAGACATTACTAGGTGGTTTTATGATGCCGGAATTGCTTTTCATTCAACCACATGAAAAAGTTTTGCTATTATGTGTGAATCAATTGCTCAATTTGGACCCGAATTGAAACCGCCTTCCATGTATGAGCTAAGAGTTCCTTCCCTCAACAAAGAAGTGGAGGCAACCGAAAAGGCAATGCCAGAGCATAAGAAAGAGTGGGCACAAAAAGGTTGTTCAATTTTATCCGATTGTTGGCGGGATACAACCGTGCAAAAGGATATTGTCAACTTCCTTGTCAACTCTCCCAAAGGTTCGGTCTTTATTAGATCGATTGATGTTTCCGAAGTTATAAAGGATGTCAACTTGTTGTTCAAGGTTCTTGATGATATGGTAGAGGAAGTTGGAGAAGAGAATGTGGTCCAAGTTGTGATCGACAATGCATCTAATTACGTGAAGGCGGGTAAGAAACTAAGAACACTAACTTCCTTTGTCTTAATTCTTGAATGGTGCATATGTAATTATGTATCTTCTTTCTAATTCTTAAATTCTGATTTCATTCCTATAAAAAATGATTGCGGGAAAATTACTAATGGCTAAAAGACCACATCTTTATTGGACTCCATGTGCCGCTCATTGTCTTGATCTCATCTTAGAAGATATTGGAAAGAACATTCCCAAAGTCAAGATTGCTCTAAAGAATAGTATGGACATTAATGCCTATATACATAGCTCGGTTGCCTTAATAAACATGATGAGGAGATTCACCGGCCAAAGGAACTTGCACAGACCCGCGGTCACCAGATTTGCTACATTCTTCATCACTCTTTCCTCCATTCACAAACAAAGGAACAATTTGAAAAAGATGGTCACTTCTCAAGAGTGGAATGATAGCAAATGGTCAAAGGACTCTGAAGGAAAGAAGGTGACATCCTATCTCTTGCACGAAAGCTATTGGAAGAATGTTCTCTATACTCTTAAATTGATTGGCCCTATTGTTAAGATTCTTCGAATAGTAGATGGAGATAAAAAGCCTCCTATGGGGTATATTTATGAGGCCATAAATAGAGCTAAGGAGGCTATTGCTACTAGCTTTGGACACAAGGAAGAGCATTATGAGATGACATTTAAGTACATTGATACAAGATGGGAATGCCAACTTCATCAACCTTAGCATACAGCCGGACATTTTCTAAATCTCAAAATCTATTATTCAAACCCAACTATTGAAGTTTGTAGTGAAGTTATGAAGGGTTTGTATTATTGCATTTCAAGGTTAGTTTCGGAATTGGGGACCCAAGATAAGATTCTTGAGGAATTGAATTTATACAAGAATGCACAAGGTCTCTTTGGAATCAACATGGCCATAAGGCAAAGGAAGACTCTAGATCCCGGTAAGAATATTTAATACAACACAGAACTAGGGTTTATTCTTTTTTTTTAAAACATAAATGTTCATTTAAATTGTTTTCTTTTTTTGGTTTCTAATAGCTGGATCCTCGGCACCTCACTTGAAAAAGTTTGCAATAAGGGTCCTTAGCCTCACTTGTAGTGCAACCGGATGCGAGAGGAATTGGGGTGCTTTCCAAAATGTAAGTTGCAACATCCACAAAATTATTTTATTCTTTTATAGTCAAATAATTATTACCTTTTCAGAGATTAACGAAGTCTACTTATCTACAGCCTCACAACAAGAAGAGGAACAAATTAGCACTATCTCGATTGAATGACTTGATTTTTGTCAAATCGAATCGTGCTTTGAAGCGAAGGCGCGAAGAGAGCACCTCTAGGGATCCCATTCTTCTCAAGCAGATTGATCAAAGTAATGAGTAGTTACTTGGAAGAATGGACGGAGATTCGGATGAGGATGACCTCCTGTTTGAGAATGACACTTTGACATGGGCTACTGTTACCCAAGTGATGTAGGACGCTCTAAGAGCAATTCCTACGAAGGGAAATAGTTGATGTAGGACGCTCTAAGAGCGATTCCCACACCGAGAGATTCACACAAAAATTCTCAAATACTCAATATTTCAATTCAATTTAAGTCTGCCTCCCAAATAAATAACTGAGAGTTTAAATAGAAAAAGACCTAAACATTAAGGAAACTAAAAGATAACGAAATCAAAAAGGTTGTTCCTTGCTAGAAAAGATAATGAAAAGATATTCTACTACTAAAAAAAAATTCTTAAATTCCTAAACTTTTATATTCCGTGATACTGCATCATTCTCCCCCACCGGAAAAGAACTCGACTTCAGCGAGTTGTCTTGAGGGTACCAGAAGTGCAAGGTGCGGAAGCATTCAGAAATACACGACCATCAAATCATAGGCGGCTTGTCCATGCACGAAAGAGATGCACAAACTACCATGAAGGTGCCGCAAACTCAGCATTCGACTCAGCCAATGTCAGTATGTGGATGAGGAGGTAGTTTTGGGAGTCCAGTACCTGTAGAAGCACTCAAAGGAAGGCAAGGAGGCTAAAGTACCTCGATGAAAGGTTGGATCTTCCACATAGAAAATATGACTAATACCCAAATTGTCAGGCCAATCAAGCACATAAGCATTAGATCCCAACTTCCTGATAAGCGGGCAAGGATCCATGGCTTGAGCGAGGAGCTTTTCTGGAAGTGCTTGGGCAATGATTCGGCTTGAACACAAGTCATAACAAAATCACCCACCTCAAAATAAGTGTCCCTACGATGCACATTAGCTGAAAGCTTATAACTATCATTACTCATTACAATTATAGAACGGATCTCAGCATGCAAATCATGAATATGGTGGACAAATGTGGAGGTAGGTTTGGAGACTCGGGCATCAGGAGGGAGGGGAATAAGGTCCGGGGAGGTGCGATCAGAATATCCATTGTCGATCACAGAAAGACTCTTACCCGTTAATCAATTAAAGTTCCTCAATCTCTCGAAGGGTGTATGATGAAGGAGAGAGATGGTTCCCTTGGAGGTAAAGTGTAGGAAGTCACAAGTGCGAACGATGTCGGTGAAGGCTTTGGGTTTGAGGGAGAAAGCAACTGTTTAGGCCGACAAGGGGTAAGAGTGATGTTCCTGTTCTTAAACTTAAAGGTGTACGTATTGTCCCTACCATGATGAGTGACATTTCGATCATATAGCTAAGGTCGACCTAACAAAATGTGAGCAACATCCGTGGGCATAACGTCGCAAACGATCTCATCCTTGTAACTTCCAATCTGAATAGGGACCTTACATCTATAGGAGACCGCAAGGCTAGTCTTGTCGACCCAAGCTACCTTAAAAGGATGTGGGTGGGGCTCAACTGTTAGGTTCCAGCACTTAGCACTTAATAGTGGACTGAGCTACCACATTCATGGTGCTTCCACTATCTATGACCATTTTCATTTAAGTGTTGCTACATTGAACAAGAGTATGAAAGATGGTGGTGCGCTTCCACTCATAACTTAAAAGGGGTTTCGACAAGAGAAAGCTAACAACACCAAGATGAGAATCACCCAAAAGGAGACTGTTTTCCACCTCTACGAGATCCTCATAACTCCCCTCAGCTTCCACAATCTCATTCTCACACGCAACTGGCTTATGTGCTAAGGCAAGGGTATAATGAGGACACTCAGACGCATAATGACCTCTCCCACGACAACTAAAACATTGTACGACATTATCAACAGGGGTATGAGAAGCACCAGTAGTTGCACTGGCAGACAAGGGTGGTTTAGAGGGGACCGAAAGACTAGAGGCTTTTGTATTAGAAGCACTCCCTGGAAATTGTAGTGCCTTAGAGGCGAGTTGGGTGGGAGGCCTCACAAGCTTATTGAGTATTTCAACTTCTAACGCTTTATGATAGGCCTCCTCTAGTGTGAAAGGAGAAGACAAAGTCACATCTCGTCTAAGATTGGGTCATAAGCCACGAATAAATCGAGCTATAGTAATGGACGGGTCTTCTACCAATTCACAACGTTGAATCAACTCCTCAAAGTTATATAGTCTAACAAACAAGAACAATACTGCTGAAGATTAAGCATTTGATCCACAAGGTGAGCTCTATGAAAAGAAGGAAGATACTTTTCTTTCAACCTATCCTTCATAACTGCCCATTGGGTGATGGTTGGTTGTTGCATACGCTCAAGGTGAGTGGTTAGTGTTTGCCAAAACTTCCTAGTGGGACCCACAAGTTTCATTTTAGCAAAGCGAACACACTCAATATCAGACATTCCATACCAATCGAAATAGTCCTCCATGGCAATCAACCGGTCTGAAAAAGTGTTGGCATCTAACCGACCATCATATGTGGGAATGTCAACCTTGACCTTTCGGGTAATGTCTAAATAACCCTCATGCATAGTCCTACAGTCAACTCCAAGCTCTACATATCTAGGCTCCTTATAGCTACATAACCTCATGTCACCTCTAGGGTTATCAAACCTTCGATCCCTTGGGTCTCCCTGACCATGTCTCCAACCACTTCCCTGTTCTCGCTCTCGACGGCTAGTGTGGAGAGGTTCCCTCTCCTCGAATTCATTAGCCCGACCCGACTTATAGACACCCCACTTACGTCGGTCACTTCCCCCACGAGAAGTTCGGGGGAATCTTTTGGGGGGTTTTGAGGTTGGTTCAACATGGGTAGCTTTTCAAATGCTCGGGTCAGTTTGTCAATCTTAACCTCTAGTTGGTCAAACCTCTCATTCTGACGGTCCAGTCTTTTAGAGAGACCGTCAATCTGGGATTGGTAAGGTTGTTTGGGGGGATGATGACATATTGAGTGCAAACAATAAATATGTGCTGAGATTAGTCCAAATTGTAATAATAATGATAGCAATAAACAATCACTACGCACATAGCAGAGCATGACAATTGCTATGGAGTATTGTTATGACTCGAGCCAAGCCGGGAATAAGAAGCAAGGGAAAACCGAGATCTAAGCAAGCACTCAAAAACCCAAACAATTAGGGATTAGGCTAGTTTCGTTTATAGAAAATCAAACCCTTATCAAGGTGAATCGAGATCCTTGTACCTCTCAGTGCTCGTGCTCAGTAACCTGCCTACCGCGACCGCGCACTGACCTAAGCATGTTCTCAACAAGCAGGCCTACTTCGCGTGCTGACAGCACCCAGCAAGGCAGCAACAGAACAACACCCTGCAAGGAAGAAACATTGGCAGCAGCGCAACTTAGCACAACATGAACTCCGAGGATAGTTGCCGGCGGGAAGATGGGCTGGTGGTGACCGGAGGCCTCTGGCAAGGGTGTCTTGGCCTTTTCTGTTACAGGCCAAATGCAGCGAGCCTTCAATCTGTGAGCACACACGCTGTTCGCGACCTAGGGTTAGCAGGTTAAGTGTCAAACAATTGAAGCAAGATCTGATGCGAATTACCACAATTGTTTGGGGGTTTTGGACGAAATTTAGTGGGGAATCGAGTGGAAAGGTCAATTTTGGGAGTGTTGGACGGATTGAGAACGAATTGCGACGCTAGGGTTTGAAGATTGGGGCAATTCGCGAATTAGGGCTTGCGGATTGGGGCTTTTAGTGTTCCGGTGGTGGGGGTGCAGTTGTGAAAGGGGAGGGAGCAGCTTAGGGTTTGCAATTTGAGGATTTGGCGACGCCAGCGGACCTCCGGAGACGGGTGAGTGGTGGTCGACCGACACCGGCCAAGCGAGGGGTGGTGACGGGTGGTGGTGGCCAACGGCCGGTGGGTGTGAGCAAAGGCTTGGTGGTTGCGCGCACAGTGGAATTAGGGCTTTTAGGATTTGGATTTTTAAATTTTTTTTTTTTATGAATGTGAAAGGAGGAAACAAAAAGACCGGGAACTCAAAGGACATGGGAAGAGATCGCAAAGGCTCTGATACCAATTTGATGTAGGACGCTCTAAGAGCAATTCCTACGAAGGGAAATAGTTGATGTAGGACGCTCTAAGAGCAATTCCCACACCGAGATATTCACACAAGAATTCTCAAATACTCAATATTTCAATTCAATTCAAGTCTGCCTCCCAAATACATAATTGAGAGTTTAAATAGAAAAAGACCTAAACATTAAGGAAACTAAAAGATAACGAAATCAAAAAGACATTGTTCCTTGCTAGAAAAGATAATGAAAAGATATTCTACTACTAAAAGATAATTCTTAAATTCCTAAACTTTTATATTCCGTGATACTGCATCACCAAGCTTATGGGGCAAATGAGCCTCGCTATGGGACTAAGAGTAGGGGATCAAAGAGCACTACAACTTCTAAGACTTCGACAAAGGACAAAGGAAAAGCCCCGGCCTCCACTTCTAAATCTTCCCAAGCTTGAGTTCAATTGATTGATGAGGATGAGGAAGAGGAATATCGAGAGGATGAGGAAGAAGAGGAAGAGGACATTGGAAATGAAGATGAGCTCTTCAGTGATGATGTTGAGCCTAAGCATGTGGTGTTGGATGATGATGAGGATGACATTTAGTTGATCTTTGGGAGATTTAAGGACTATTTAGCTTTGTGTGTTATGCTTGTTTTTATGTTTCTAGACTTGTAGTAACTTTAGACTTGTAGTAACTTATACGTGTGCTTCCAGGTGCTTTGCTACAATATTACCGTGTCTTTAAGACTATTAGCGGTGTTTTCTAAACTTTTTATTGTTGTCTAATCACTTCCTTGAAGTCATTATTTAGCTTATTTGTCAAAATTGTGCATTGGGATTGATTTGGAAGTATTTCAGCCTAAAAGTGCACCTCGCGTCCATGATGCGTGCGCCTTCGCATCGCGCCTCGAGACCCTTTGCGCCTCAATGCGCCTCGTGCCTTTTAAAACTAAGGTTTCTCCCCTATGACACATCGAAGTAAATCACAAGGCTTCAGTTGACAACCTCGATCTGCCCATCAGTTTAAGCGTGAAAAGCTGCAGAAAATTTAAGAGTAGTGCCACAGAGTTTCTATAAGGTCTTCCAAAAATAAGCATGAACTTTACATCCCTATCAGACACAATGGAGACGAGAAGACTATGCAACCTAAAAATCTCGCGAAAGACTAATTTGGCCACATGGGAGGCATCATCAGTTTTATTACAGGCAATAAAATGGGTCATCTTGGAAAATTGGTCAACCACAACTAGAATCGAGTCATGAGCACGAGATGTTCTAGGCAGACCGAGTACAAAGTCCATACTAATGTCTCGCCATAGGGCATGAGGGATGGGTAAGGAGGTGTACAACCGTGTTATGCTTCCTGGCCTTAGCCAGTTGGCATGTACGACACAGAGACACTATACAGGAGACATCTCCCTTAAGGGAAGGCCAATGGAAGCAATCTTCCACAAGTGCAATGGTCCTATCCTTGCCTAAGTGACCAGCTAACACCCCTGCATGCATTTCCCATACTAAGAAGTCTCTGAATGAAGTTTGGGGATGCATAATTGAGAACCTCAGACTAGATAACCGTCATGGAGGACAAAGTCACCATAGGGTCGACGGTTACCAACCAAGAGTTCCAAGTAGACAAGGCCAAAATCCGGACAAGAAGAGTAAGCAACCTTCAGTCGATCAAAGCCTAGGACCTCAACCCTCATTGTGTGCAGAAGACAACTAATACGACTGAAGGCATCGGCGACCTTGTTCTCAACCCCAGACTTATGCTTAAACACAAAAGAATACTCACTGATAAACTCAACCCACCTCGCATGCTTAGGATTGACATTAGTCTGAGAGTTCCAATACTTAAGGGCTTCATGGTCAGAGTATACCACAAACTCTTGAGGTAAAAGGTAGTACCACCAATGGCGAAGGGACTAAAGCAAGGCAAATAACTCTTTCTCAAATGGTGTATACTTCACCCGCCTAGAGTCACTGAGCTTTTCACTAAAAAATGCTATGGATGTCCCTTCTGACTTAACACTCCTCCAATGCCATACCCAGAGGCATCACAGGCAACCTCATGCTAAAATCAGGGTGTCTAAGGACTGTAGCAGACGACATCCGTTCTTTAATCTCCCTAAAAGAAGATGATGCTTTAGGAGTCCATTGAAATGGCCCCTTCTTCAAGCAATCTGTAATAGGTGCCATAATAGAACTGAAGTGCCTAATGAATCTCCTATAGAAGGAGGTAAGACCATGGAAACAACGAGCTTCAGTAATGGTTTTGGGTTCACGCCACTCCTTAATAGCTTTCACTTTGTCGGGATCAGCAGAAATACCTTGAGCAGCCACAATGAACCCTAAGAAGAGGTTCCAAGGTTGAAGGAAGACGCACTTCTTGAGGTTAGCAAAGAGCTTAGCTTCTCTAATTGTACAGAAAAGTTGTCTAAGATGGTCAACATGATCCATTCTAGACTTGCTATACACCAAGATATCATCAAAATACACAACCAGGAATTTTCCCATAAATGGCTGAAGAACATGGGTCATGAGTCTCAGAAAAGTACTAAGAGCGTTGGACAACCCAAAAGGCATAACCATCCACTCAAATAGGCCATCCTGGGTCTTAAAAGCAGTCTTCCATTCATCTCCGGGCCTAATGCAAACTTGGTGGTAACCACTACACGAGTTAATCTTAGAATACCAGCTAGCCCCAGCAAGAGAGTTGAGCATGTCCTCTAACCTCGAAGTAGGGAACCTATACTTGACGGTGATCTTATTGATGGCTCTACTATCGACACACATTCGCCAAGATCCGTCCTTTATAGGGGTAAGGAGGGCAGGGACTGAACAAGGACTCATGCTATGTCGAACGAAACCCTTAGACAATAGCTCCTGGACGTGCCTATTCAACCCTGCTCGCTCAGTAGGGTTCAACCTATAATGAGGAAGATTAGGAAGCTGGGAACCAAGGATTAAGTCAATAGCATGTTGTATGTCTTGAAGGGGAGGGAGCTCACTAGGAAGCACTTCGGGAACAATATCAACAAATTCTTTAATTAGGCCTGCAATCTCAGCCAGGGGGGTCCTGGGAAGGCGGTTCACTCGAAGGGGAGGGAGGGAAGGTAATGTGGTCATCAGATGCCTCCCTAGCGAGAATTGTAAGATAAAACTTACTAGAGTTCTCTAATTTCTCGAAGGGTTTGTACCTAAGGAGAGAGATGGTGCCCTTTGTTAGAGGTGAGGGGTAGGAACCCATAGGCGAAGACAAGGTCAGAGATGGCTTGGCTTTGGGCTGGGAGAAGTAAATACGAGTCGACAAGGGGTAAGAGTGATATTCTTGTTCTGGAACCTAAAAGTGTAGGTATTTTCCCTGCCATAATGGATGACGCTTCATTCATATAACCAAGGTTGGCCTAACAGGAGATGAGCTATATCCATGGGTAGGACGTCACATAAGATTTCATCTTTGTACCCTCCAATCTGGATGGGGACCTTACACCTATGAGAAATCATAAGGTTGGTCTTGTCTAACCAAGTGACCTTAAAGGGATAAGGGTGAGGTTCAACCTTTAGGTCCCAACGCTCAATAGTGGATTGCGCTACAACATTCATGGTGCCGCCTCCATCTATAACCAATTTCATCAAAAGTGTGACCCGGCCTAGCTAAAGTATAAAAGATGGTTGTACGTTTCCACTCTTCACTCGCAACTGGATTAGACAAAAGGCACCTAACAACCCCAAGATGAGAATCGCCTTGAAGGAGACTGTTTTCAACATCAACAAGATGCTCATAACTTCCCTCGGGTTCCACAATCTCTTCCTCACAGTCAATGGGTTCATGCTCTAAGGCAAGGGTGCGATGGGGACACTCGAAAGCATAATGATCTCTTCAACGACAACTAAAACATTGCACGACCTTATCAGTTGGGGTTCGGAAAGAACTAGCAGAGGGTGAGTTAGAGGAAGTGAGAAGGCTAGAGGCCTTTGTATTAGAACCTACAGAAAATTGTGGGGCCTTAGAGGCAACTAGGCCGGAAGGCCTAGTTAGAAGGGGAGGACACCTCACAGGAATGGGCTTATTGAGCTTCCCCGCTTCTAATGCTTTGTGGTAAGCCTCATCTAATGTGAAAGGGGAAGACAAAGTCACATCACATTTAAGATCGGGCCATGACCCGCGGATGAATCGGGCTATGGTGAAGGATGGGTCTTCCACCAACTCACAACGTTGAATTAGCTCCTTAAACGCATTAATATAGTGTGAAACATAAGAACTAGACTGTTGAAGGTCAAGTATTTGGTCCACAAGATGAGTTTTATGGAAAGAAGGCAAGTACTTTTCTTTCAGTCTATCCTTCACGACTTCCCATTAGTTGATGGGATGTTGACGTATTCGCTCAAGGTGACTCGTGACGGTGTGCCAAAACTTCCTAGTAGATCCTAGTCCTACGAGTTTCATCTTGGCAAATCGACTCACTCAATATTAAACATCTCATACCAATCAAAGTAATCCTCCATAGCAACCAGCCAGTCAGAAAAAGTGTTGGTGTCTATCTTTCCATCAAAAGAGGACACATCAACTTTCACCTTTCGAGTAATATCAGAGTCACCCTCGTGAACATTCCTATGGTCACTTTCAGGGTTTGCATTTCTAGGCTCCCTCTAGTTATTCGACCTCCTATTGTCTCTAGGGGTGGCAAACCTACGACTCCCTGACCATGTCTCCAACTACTTCCCTGCTCGAGCTCGCGGCGGCCATAAGGAAGCGGTTGGTCGGGCCCCTCAGGGTCAGACTCCTCATGTTGGTCGGACTCATACATAAGCCATTTACGACAATCACTACCCCCAACCATGAAGTCTGCAGTAATGTGAGGGGAAGTCTTAGGTTGGTCAACCACGGCAATTTTTCTAAGGCTCGAATGAGGTGATCTAGCTTAGACTCAAGTTGGTCAAACTGTTCATCCTGATGGTCAAGTCTTTTAGAGAGTGCATTAACTTGGGGCTGGTAAGGTTGTTTGGGAGAAGATGACATGCTTAATGCAACAAGAAATGCACGTGCTGAGATTAATCCAAACTGCAACAATAATGATAGCAATAAACAATCACGATGCACACTGCAGATCACTACAATTGATATAGATTATTGATATGACTCGAGCGTAACAAGGAATATACAGCAGGGAAATCAGGATTAACGCAAGTGCTCGAAAACCTAAATACTTAGATATTAGTGAAATTTTTGCAATAGAAAAATCTTACGCAAACACCAAAGTGCCTTGAGTTCCTCGTACCTCTTAGTGATTCGCAAGTCAAGGCTTTAGCCTCATGCTTCCCACAACCCAAACTGACCCGAGGCTGGGCGAAGCTAGGCCGGGAGTCCTTGGTGTGGTGGTGGAGACAGCAGCACAGCAACAACGCATCTCGGCAACAACTTCAGCAGCAACAGTAGCCGGCAGCAACTACAGCAACAACTTCGCGAAAATCAGCCGAAGGAAATTCCGGCGAGAATGGTCGGCGGTGACCGGGTGGCTGGCCAGCAGAGTCTCGGGTCCACAAGCCTCCAATTGTCCGCACAAGTGTGTCAAAATGTAGGGTGAGGATTTCGCAGTTTGGGGAACAATCAATTGAAGCAAAAATTGATGCAATTTGCTTCACTTGATGTGGGGCTTGTGAGCAAAAATCAGAGAATTGTAGAGGAAGGAAGTCAATTTTGGGATTCTATGACGGACTGGGGTTGAATTGAAAATCTAGGGTTTGAGATTGGGTGGGCAGGCTAGAGTTCGCGAAATTGGGGTTTCGGGGAATGCCGGCGATGGTGGCCTCGGGCGATGGGTGGGTGGTGGTCGACTGAGGCCGGCGGAGCAACGAGTGGTAATGGCTGGTGGTGAACAGCGGCAGTGGGCTGGCAGTGCGTGACTAGGGTTTTTGTAGGTTGGTTGTTTTCCTCTTCTTCTTTTTTTTGTTTTGGGGGGGGGGGGGAGACGAGAAACGGAAAAAAAGAAAAGGCAAAGGAAATACCAAGGGCAGCGGCAAAAATCGCAGGCTCTGATACCAAATTTGATGTAGAACGCTCTGAGAGCAATTCCTACACCGGGAAAATTCACACACAAAGCTCTCAAACAGTACCCAATTCAAATTTATTCCATTCAAGTGTGTCTCCCTCATTCACAAGCGCGGAGTTTAAATAGTAGAGTACATCCTAATGCGACAAGGAAACTAAATAATAATATAATCAACAAGATATCATTTGTTACGTAAATGATAAAATAAAATAACTAAAAGATAGTGTCCTCCTAAATAAAAATTCCTAAATTTTTAAATTTCCTATTTCTCCAAGACTAGAATTTCCCATGACATTTGATTGCATCAATCATGTATCAAACATCAATAGAATGGCAGATAGGAAAGAAACAGTTAAAAAAATAGAGAAAAGGAAGACCAATAGAAGGGATCAATCTCAAGCCAACAGCGAGATTCACCAGGACATTAGACAGTGCAGCTGTTTTCACACAATGAAATAGTTCTATAGCATCCGCATGAGTTAGGATGCTACTCGAATTCGACAAAGTGAACTTGGAAGTTCCTCCCCCCCCCCCCCCCAAAATTTTGCTGTTAGGCTTAGAGTGGACTGAATAGAGAGAAATATTTAAAGGTCAGAATCAGATTCCTTAGTTTTTACATCAAAAACACATATTACAAAACCAGATTGGTTACTATTATAAAGAAAGCATACAGCTGTAGTAACAAATCATGTAATTTCACCCCACAGTGAACAGTTATGGCAATTATGGCAAGAAGTTCAACTTTTACAAGGTATAACTCCTTCACGTCAGCCTTACCAGGGTGTGTGAAGAGAAAGGATGTCGACCTCAGCCCCCAAGGAGATCTTATCACCATTCTCCACTTTATTAGTACAACCCTTTACATTATCAATTGAGCCACCATAAACCTTAATTCCAGGAACCAGTTGTCTTATCTTGTCGTTTCCACCAGCATGATCCCTGAAAATTTGAAGAGAGAGACATGCAAGCAGGGAAGCCCTTAGTATCAAACAGGGAAGAGACATAGCAGTATTTGAATGATCACATCAAATTACCATGTAGCCGAACCACACCAATCAACTGCACTATAAAATTGAGTAATACTATAGGCAATCCTGACAACAACAGCCAGTATTGCCCAACAATCTATAACCTAAAGTATAAGACAGCAAGTGAAATATTCAATTCGCACACCCCCTAGGCACCTAACAACACGAACACGAACACGCCACATAAAGCTCTAGCTCTTAGCAATCGTCCAACAATAAATTTACATTTGAGGAGTTCAACCAGGAGACTCTAATTCAACTAAAGCCAACAGTTGCACTTTTTCTGATTTCAGCAATTTTATGTAATTTCTGCAAAAGCAAAATCTCAGAATGTACAAACTTCAAAACTTTAATTGCCAACAACTTGACCCTCAAATACTCTCTGGTTTTTACCTTTATTTTTTGGGGCCCGGGGGTTGGGGGTGTTGACCAAAGCAATAGGAACTAAAATCATGCAACCTATCAAAGAAATAAGTGTCCATGGAAAATCAAGCGGGTTCACTTCCCAGTTTCCCCCTTTCGCAATTTCTGCAGATGACAAAAATTTTCATGCAATTTTTATTGGGTAAAAGGGAAGCTTCTTTGGTAATTAATGGAAGGTTGTCTATATCTTAGACATCCCCATATGATATTCATGGGATCCACACTGAGTGCTTGTTGTGGAACAATTTTTTTTCTGGCATCAATATAGCTGTCAGAACATTTAACTTTAAATAAAGATAAAAAATAAAAACAAACAAAAAAAGAAGCAGGCATATTTTCACCTGGCCCACAAGCAGGCAGTGGTAGACCACAACAATCTAGAGTGATAAGCAAGCAAGCTTAGTGCCTGTCCTAAACTACACTATTGCTTAATGCTTTACACGAACCTTTCTAAAAGTTTACTATAGAAAAGAATAAATTCCACTTTATCCAACAAAATGGTGAATTTTATATACATCCAGCAGTAGTATGAGGAAATTTAAGAGTAGGCTACTGAGAACCATGCATAAGAAATAGGATAGTTGTCCAACGATCTACAATAACATGTGAATAGTGCAAATAGTATTAATGCAGCCGGAAACTTCGAAGATCCCCGGTGCATCCTTAAAAGTGCCTATAGAAGAACACAATTATGGATGCTTCTTTTTTTGTTCTTCTAGCTACAAGGAAAGAAAAAAATGACAATAGCAGAAAATTTTGAAGGAGGGGTAGTTAAATTGATCGAGAACCTTTGGTTGAGAAAGCAAAGCAACATAATGATAATGGAAACTCCATCATAATTATAGTGCTTCCAGTGATCAGATAAATGTACTCACACGCCCACTACGTGTATGCACCACCAGCAACACCTATCAATACCCCTGCAAGCAGAAACATGAGCAGCCTATTGCTCGAACATGCTTACTAACACAGGTTCTCTCAAGTCTTAACAGCTTTACAATAATGTGTAACCATTTTCCGGAGTTTGGGACAAAATTTACATTCTAAATCAGGCACACAGAGTTATCAAATCCACCAGAAACAGGAAAGTACCCCTTCTGCTCCCTTTCAGCCTTTCTATGCCTTTAGCTTTATGTAGTTAATGTTTCGCACTTTTTCTTCCACCCCTGCATGCTAACCCTAGCCTCTTCAATCTGAATATATATGCTACACAACACCTAGTTCCCAATCAGTTATGTAGCTAAAGGGAAGACGAGTTATAGCAGCCCCCTGATTATGTCATTCCAGAATAATTTGCCACGTACAGATTTTCAGACACACTTGGAAGAGAAGGCTCAAGAACCTTGAATTTGAGTTACCACACTCTTCATACTAGATAGTTCTTCAAAATTGGAATGAAAAACTTAAACAAATAACAAGAAAAGTGTAGGGAGAAAAAAGCTGCAAAACTTAATACTCCCTCAGTCCCATATTCATTGTCAAAAAGATTCTTTTGTCTGGTCCCATATTATTGTCAAAGTTTACTTTTCCAAAACTTTAACATCGTTTTTTTGGTTATAAAACCATTTCAACGATGTGAATGCATTTGATATTTATTTTTGCACATTCCCTAGACTTGACTACAAATATGGGACAGAGGGACTGAGCAAGTACTTATCCATTTAATATGTTGTAGCCTTATTTTCAAACTACAATTTCAACATGTAAGCTAGCTAATTAAGCTGAT
>JACYFF010031958.1:98132468-98156582 GCA_017589665.1 Selenicereus undatus
TTGAAGTAATTGAAATATAAACAAACTTTAGAAATATGAATAGTAATAATTGTATCTTCATAAAGCATTGTGACATGAATAGTGCATGAATAGTTCGTAAGCTGTAACTGGAATTGGATTTTTCGTAATAAATTTTTGTGACTACATGCACAGTAAAATTGCATAGTAAATTGATTGAATAAAACTTATTGTTATTGAATTCTACGAATGATATCTTACAATGAGGCATGAAAAAAAAGGCTAGCAGGAGATAAGGAGGAAGCTAGAAAAGCAAAATGATACAAGGAAAATGTGGAGATGAACTTTGCCTCCTCCGATACAACTTTGGAGCATTTGTATAGGCCCAAAAAGTAAGATGCGTAGTGGAAGAAAATTATTGAAAAAGTAAAATGTTATTATTTGACACTTGAACAATAAAAAGATAAAATTATTGAAATATCTTGAATAACAGACTGATCTTGACAGGTTGTAGGTGGCTATTTTTGAATGACTGACAATTGCCAAGCTTGTTAAAATTGGACAGTTGTTGCTTAATTTTTCTATTACCGCATCATTGAGTATTAGAAATTCAGGGGTACGATAGGACCGAGTATAAATTTTAGTTTTGAAATTAATAGCCAAGTTTGTTTAATTAAGAGTGAATTTTGATTAACAAATGCTTATCGAAGTAACATAAACAAGCTTTAGAAATATGAATAGTAGCAATTAGAAATATAAATAGTAGCAATTCTTCAGAAATCAATGCGACATGAATAATGCATGAACAGTAACTTGAATAGTATTTTTCAAAATGAATTCGTGAAAGAAATCATGTACAATAAAATTGCACAATGAATTGATTGAATAAAACTTATTGTTATTGAGTTCTACGAAGGATATCTACTAACAAGGCAGGAGAAGAAAGGCTAACAAAAGATAAGGAGGAAACTGGGAAAGCAAATGATACAAGAAAAATGTGCAGATGAGTCGTGCCTTTTCGATACAACTTTCTAGCCTTTATATACGCCCCAAAAGTAAAATGAGCAGTAAAAGATAATTATTGAAATAGTAAAATGACATTATTTCTGACACTTGAACAGTAAAATGATAAAATTATTAAAGCATCTCGAATAGTAAATTGATCCTGAACAATTGTAGATGGCTATTTTTGAATGGTTGACGACTGTCAAGCTTGTTAAAATCTTATAGTTGCTGCTTGATTTTTGTATTGTTCCATCCTTGAGTATTGGAATTGAGGGGATGTTGCTCCATATTGTTCCTTTATTGGTAGTGGAGCTGTGAATATGCGCGTAATATGCTGCAGGTGTGGTCTTGATTACAAGTTGGCGGTTGTGAAGTGTGATACTCTGTAAAACTATACTGGGATGATTTTTTGGGGTGAAAGAACCGATACTCATCTATTGGACAGATTTGCACATTCAGAAGAACCTTTTAATAAATTGAACAATACGTTGATCAAGGGGTTGTCAATAATTTGTGATATACTGCCCATGAAAACGGATTGTTTAAATATAACCAATTGGTACCCGATGAGAACGGGATGATCATAGAGTTTTTGCAAAAGTGATTTGTAGAACTTGAGAATATTTAAATATGCATACGAGGAAGTCTAAGAACTGGAGAGTCATTTATTGTAGTAGATATAGAAGGCATATTCATTGTTGCAAAGTCCTTTGAAAGCAGTAATATAAAGTTCATCATCATGATCTCTAAGGTAAAGTAGAAAAGTTGGTGATTGGATTTTGAATGGGGGTTGATTTTAATGTAGACGACATCTAAAATGAAGAAGTCAAAGCAAAGTTACTTCGTTTGAAGAAATTCTATATTGAGGAAGTCAGGAAGGGAATTTTTCTGTCAATTAATGAATTCAATATCAAACTTAAAAACCAAAAGTATTGCTTATCAGCGAGCAAAAATTTGCTTTGAGATAAGATTTTGAACATCTTTTTGTAAAGCGTTTTTTGCACTTTTACAATTAATTCTTAGTAAGAAATACTAGTAATATAAAACTTCTTTTTTAATAATGGAATAATGAACTTGAGATCCAGTCCAAGCTCCATTATGGAACCTTACTAATTGTTCAGGATTTAGGTCGAGATGCTGCTTGAGAACTCCTCAAAAACCTTTATCTGAAGCATTTGTTTCAACTATCATGGATGCATGCCGATTTGGTAAGCCAAGACATATGAGAGATTTAAGTTTACTCTTGATGTATTTGAATATTGGAGTATGCTTTTGAGACCATGCAGGAGAATTTTTTCTTAAGCCTTTGGAGTAAGGGTTTGCAAGTTTCCCTAAGTTTGGGGGGAAAAATATGTAACATAATTGACACAACCAAGGAATCTTTGTAATTGATTTTTATGTTTGATTTTATCTGAAAATTTGTGTGTAAATTCAATGGATCATTGAATAGGCTTAATAGTATAATTAAAAATATCATGGCCTGAAAACCTTATTTTGGTTTGAAATAATCTTATTTTTGGAGCGGAAATAGCTAAACTACTTCTTTTAATGTCATTGAAAAATATTTTTAGATGCTTGAAATGTTGATCCAAAATTTTTGAATAAATAAGAACATCATCAATGTAAACTATTGAAAATTCAGAATAATGATTGAGAATATGATTCATAATACGCTGAAATTTAGAAGGAGCATTCTTGAGTCCGAATGACATCACATTTCATTTATAGTGTCCAAATAGGTTGTGAATGCAAATTTATGCCTATCTTTTTCAGCAATTTGAATTTGCCAAAAATCAGATTTCATGTCAAATTTTGAAAATATTTTTGCTTCATATAATCTTCCTAATAAATCTTTTTTTTAGGGAGTTGGATAGCTTATCCATTGGAGCACTTTGTTGAGTGGTTTGTAATTTATGAATAACCCATGAACATCTCGTTCCTTTCCAGTTTGATTGTAGACATAGAAGGTTGCATTACTCCAAGGAAATTTGAAGAATCTAATAAGCCTTTTGTACAATAAAGATTGAGTTTTCTTTTTACAAAACTCTAAAAGCTCTTTATTGATTTGAACAGGGCATGCTTTTGTTCAAATATTTCTTTTATCAAAATCCTTTTCATATGATAATTCTACCGTATGTTGCTTTCTATCCCAAAAAGCACATGGAATATCAGCACAGACATATTCTTCAAATAATTTCTTTATTTTTTGAATTTTTTGTTGGATTTTTACTATAACAAGTTATTCTTCAATATTAGGTTGAACAATTTCTGTTTGAAGAAAAGCTATTTGTTTTTCCTTATTAGAGATAATTTTTGAGATTGAAGCTTCTTGGATAGCTGCAATATCTTTATTTTTCATAGGAGAAGCAAATTCGAATCTAATATATCTTCCAAGAATACTTGAATACATTGCTTAGGAATCAACAGTGAAAGGAAATATTTGACTAAGAAAGGAGCTCCAAGAATAACTTGTTTGAGATTTTTGAATAGTATAAAAACATTTTTGAAACAATCTTCGTTGTTTCAAATATAAGCATCTGAAAGCTTATAATTAATTTGAAGCTTGGATCCAGTAGGACTAGTAATTTTTTCTTTAGTTTTCTCAAAACATTTTGAAGGAATTAAACCTTCTTAAATACAATTCATATCAATATAATTGTCTAGTAGAGTGATGGAATGAAGTTTGAAATCTTTAACTATAATAGTAACAGAAGCATACTATTTCTAAAAAAGCAATATAATTAATAACAACTGAATGGAATGCTTCATAGTTTTGATTATCTTGACTTAATTTAGGAGAAGAAGGTGAGGATTGATTAGGGGGTTTTGAAGATTGTAGGGAAGAGACTCGATTTTCAAGTTCTTAAAGTGGGGAAATGAGGATTGAACTTGTTTCTTCAAGGAAATTTTGCATTTTAATTTTGATTGACTTTTTGTTTTAATTCTTTGGTTGTTACAGATTTTGAGAGACTGGATCCTTGTCCTTCATACGTTTCTATTATTTGTTTTATGCTAAAAGGTTGTATTCTTGATTTGCTAACTATATCTGTGCGTAATAAGTTTTTAAGCTTGTGAAGGCACTGGGTTTTGATTTCTTGTTCCTCATTTTTTTCAATGATGTCAAAGAGGATTTCTTCTTAAGATTGATCTTTTGTGATAACATTACAATTGTTGGGACAAATAGTGACTTCTTCGTTTGAAAAGTTAGAACGGCTGGAATTAGATGTTTGAATTTCACAAAGGGCTTCCTTAGAGTTACCTTGAATTAAAATGGAAAGCATTATATCTTTAAGTTTTTTATCTTCAAGTTGCATAATTTTTTCTTTTAAAGGACATTTGTTGGCTTTATGCCCTATATTACAACATTTATAACAAGTAACAACTTGTGTTTGAGAAAGGATTAGTATTTTTTTTTAATTTATTTGAGAGGTTACCTTTCAAGGTTTCTTGGGGTTTTGATAGCAAGTATTTTTAATTATTTTTGGGGATAATTTTTTGAAGATTTTTTTTTCCTTTTTGATGAAGGAGCTTCTAGTTTTAGATAAGCAAAATGCTCACAAAATGATCCAAGTTTGTTTTGGAATATTTCCTTTTCATATTGATATTTGTTTTGAATTCTTAGTTCACTGCAAAAAGCTAATCCTTCATTTCTAATAAAGCTAAATAAGTGACCATAAGTTAAATGATGCCATGAAATTTTTGTTGTTTCACAATGATCTCTTAACCTTTGTCTTAGTCTTTGAGAAAATGAAGTAGGTAATCTAGAAATGAATTTTCTTTCCAATAATTTTCATTAACGTCTTTTCTTTGCATGACATAGATGAGGAATGTATCTTTATACCATTTGTAATCACTTAGGCTTGGACATCTAAGATTTTGAATTATTTCTAAATGGGAAGTAGTCAAGTCTACAGTATTTCTTATGAAGTATATGACTATGATGTAAATAAGATATTCAACAGCATCTTATTTATGCATAATCACTGGCTTGACCTCAAAAGTTTGTGGATCTTGAATGGTTTCTACTGAACTTCGTAGTTGATGGTATAAGATATTCATTCTATCGTGTTTGGTAAGGATATTATCCCACCAATTTTTTAATTGACCTATAATACTAGGGGTAAGGAGTTTGATGACATCTTCCGTAGAGATTCCCGTTGCAATAGATAAAGTTGCACAAATACCCATTTCTTGAAGAGTATTGGCAATTTTATATTCTGATTTTCCATCTATGTTCCACTCATAAATAATGTTTCTATCGTAGCTGTATAGAATTAATGATTTATTCATTTCAAGTTGAAAATCTAGAAGGATAGGTCTAAAATAATACGAATGACTTTGATTTCTAATGTTTCATCTATTGTTCTGTGTACCTAGTTTATTAATTTGGGTTTCATTGAAATTATATTCAATAGTTTGAATAAGTTTTGAATTATCCGAGATGCTAAATTTAGAATCTGAGCTTTCAAGCTGATAATGCAAGACGGTTTATCCGTGCAAAATATTTCTTTTGAAAAAGTTTTTTGAATTTCTTGTTTTGGAAATGAAGACAAAGGATGAATAGTTGTTTCTTTGATGAGAATTTTATGCAATAAGTTTCGCTTCATGGCACAATTGAATCTATTATAGTTAGGAATAGAAAGTTGGTGTTCTGAAAGATAGTTATTTAGCCAGTTGAAGAAAGGTTTATTTTCTTGATTTTCGCTAATTGATTGTAATAAATAGTTTTCAAGAATTTTTGCATATCTTTAGAAAAATAAGAATAAGAACCATTCTCTGTATGACTGATTATGATAAATAGTTTTGAATAATTATTTCATATTTAATTAAGATACTCCTAGTAATCCTACATCCACCAAAACTTGACAAAAAGGGTTCATATTATGTCTAAACTCCGACGAAGGTTGCTGATTCATATTGGGTTTGCTACTTTGCAGTTCCTTGACATGGTCATCAATATTCGGCAATACCTATCAAGCCGAGACATAAGCAGCCAACTAATCAAACATAGTTTGCTATCTCAAATTCTTGGAAGCCATTTTTCAGAGTCAAGGCGAAATCGACATTTTAAATGCAGCTAGTTATCCAATTCTCCAAAAGCAAGAACGTACTACTTCTAATCTGTACCTATAAGATTTAAACTTAATGGTTCACACTTTATCTTTATTTCGAACAATATATACTATATTGTACCTAGTTACCAATCACTTGTCTACTTAGAGGTGAGGGGAAATAACAAAAATAAAAAACAGCTTGACTCTAATTCCAGAGTAATTTACAATGTACAGAGTTTCAGGCCCAATGGGAAGAGTCAATCAGTCAAGGCTAAAACACCATGAGTTTCGGTCTCTAATTCTGAGGACTGAGGCTTCTATAGATGCTCGAAGTCAATGTCGAGGTTGAGGCTTCTATAGGTGCTCGAAGTCACTAGGAAGAACTTGAGCGACATAACTACAAAGCAACTATAGGGTAAAAGGCTACACAATTATACTTTTCAAGTAAAAGTAATGGTATGGCCTTATCTAGTTAAGCTGGCTAATCTTATAAAAAAACTTCGGACTAAAACTACAGACTGCAGGGGTAGGGAAATCCAATTCCCCTCTTATCAACCCTATCACCTTTCTTTATATCAACACCCCCACCCCCACAAAAAAGGTGATCTTATTCAAACTTCAAGTTCATTCAAATACAAATGAAAGTGATTTTATTGAAACTACATTGTCTATATATGGTCTTCTGAAAACTGATCAACCCCACTCCCAAAAAAACTAAAAAAGGATTTTTTTCTTTACAGATTTAACAAAATAAATTTAAAAAAAGACCAAAATCATACTTATGAGAAAAGCAACCCCAATCACAACATAAGAACTAAATTTGAACGAAATGAAGCCAAACTGCTGAAAGAACAATTAATTTTTTTTTTAAAAAGAAAGAAGGTACCAAATACCAACTAGCGGCGGTGAGTGGTAAGAACAGCCTTGACATTAGCGTTATTTTGCTTGGCTACTTCTAGAACCCTATCCGGCTCCACTGGATCGACCACCGCCACTTCCTTGGTCGGCTCGACAAGAATCCTACTTACCAAAAGAGACAACAATAACAACACCACCTCTCAGTGTGAGTCCCATTTTTGTGGAGTCTGGGGAGATCCAGATGTAGGCAGCCTTATCTCTACCGGTATCCCTGCCCGTAGAGAGACTGAATCTAAGGAACTTACTAAACAAGATTGTGTGAAAACATTTTATAGAAGAAGGATTTTGTGAATACATTTAATGAAAAAAAACTAAGGATACGAAGCATAAGTACAACATACGCACAATATACTAGAGGCAGGTACTATACCTGAACAAACCAAGGTAGTCATACAATATCTCTTCCCATATGAACACACTACCTGCATACAAACATGATATATGAAAACCACAACCAAATCTACCCTACTGCAACTGAAAAACGACAACCAAATCAGGTGGCCAACACTCTGTAATCTAAAATCCTAATCCTTTCCCACCATAATCTCCTATCTTGAGCCATGTCCTGCCTCAATCTTACAACTTTTAAGTCCTCTCTAATCACCTCATCCAAACTTTTCTTTGATCGTCCACTCCCTCCTTACCTTCGAGGATGTTAATCATCTCACATCTCCTCACAGGAGCATCCACACTCCTCCTTTTTACATGGCCAAACCATCTGAGTCTTATTTCTCTCATCTTATCTTTGGTGGGGGGCACTTTAATTAAGTCTCTGATTACTCCATTCTTAATTCTATCCCTTCTCGTAAAACCACACATTCACTTAATCATCCTCATCTCTGCTACCATCAACCTTTGAATCTGTATCTTTTTTATAGGCCAGCACTCTGATCCATACAATACAACAGGTCTAACTACCATACGAAAAACTTTACTTTTAATCATACAGACATCCTCTTATCATACAGCACACCTGAAGCATACTTTCATTTTTGTCAGCCCATTTTTATGTGCTGGTTGATATCTTCGTCAATATCCCCATTCTGTTGAATGATCGAGCGTAGATATTTAAACTTCTCAACCTTTGGTATCGACATCCCATCAATGATGACTTCCCTCGCCCCCTCCGCGTCTTCCCTTCCACTGAAACAACAATGTAGTTATTTAGTTTTCGATCTACTTACTCTAAAACCTTTAGACTCCAGTGTATGTCTCAAATTGCTTTAACTTGTCATTAAATCCATCTCTGGTTTCATCAATAAGAACAATTCCATCTGCGAATAACATAGACTATGGTAACTCATCTTGAATTCCTTTTGTAAGTTCATCCATAACTAGAATGAAAAGAAAATGGCTTAAAGCAGAACCCTGATGCAGGCCCATACCAATGTAGAAGTCATTGGTAGCCCTCTTGGCATCCTAATATTTGTCCTACCTCTCTCGTACATATCATTAATAACTCGAATATACACAGGTGATAGTCACTTCTTATCCAAGCATCTCTATAATACTTCACGCGAAACTCTATCATATGCTTTTTCTAGGTCAATAAACACCATATGAAGATATACCTTTCTATCTCTGTACACTCTCATGAGCCTCCTAAGGAGGTAAATCGCCTCTATGGCTGACCTGCCAGGCATAAAACCAAATTGATCTTCTGATATTGAAATTTCCTTTCACAACCTTATCTCAATCACCCTCTCCCATAGCTTCATAGTGTGACTGAGCAATTTTGTACCCTTATAATTGTTACAATCCTGAATATCACTTTTGTTCTTGTACAACAGGATAACTTTACTAAACCTTTATTCTTTGAGCATCTTAGTGGTCCAAAAAATAACATTGAAAAGCTCTGCTAGCCACTTGTTGGGTAAATTTAGAGTTAAAATAAAAAGAAGCCGCAAGCATACAACTTTCGCTGTAGTACTTGAGGGTCGTGTCTTCGAGGATAACGGAAAATACTTAGGTCATTAAGAAACTTATATTACCTAAACCTATGGAGATATTCGATTTAGAAAATTTCAACTAAGCAGTTATTAGGACCTTGACAAGAGAAGTAAGCCAAAGGAAAACTTGAAGAAATATCTATTATGAAACCTTGGTCAACAAACTAAAATATTAAACACATTCTAACAACCAAATCAAACAAACCAAATCCCGAGTAATCCACCAAACTGCTAAGAAATCAATGAAACCATCTGAACTAAATTACTAAGCTACGCATATCAACTAATCTACCAACTACTAAATCAACTTATTTAGCTAAATTAAATTCAGATTGGCATTCATTCAATCAAACAAACCATCATAATCTTTCAACATTAACAAAACTAAACTAAATAAGCCTTCATTCGACATTAATTCAGCTAAAGCAAACCATCCTAATCCATTAAGGCAATTAAACTAAGCAAGCTAGGCAACTTACTATAACATTCGAACCATTTTTCACTCATTCCATACTATCCCATCAGCCACTTCAACATTCGAATCATCACAAGCCCAAAACATTCAAAACAGAATGGATCCATTCAAAGCAAACTAGACAACGAGTATGAAAACGCATCACAAACCATCATCAACATTCAACCAAAACCAAGTTAACTCACTAAACCAGTCTCAGAATCATCATCAATCTACTAAATCATTCAATCAAACAGGCTGATTAGTGATACTTAATCATTATCACGACTCGATTAAACTGCTCAATTAAACTACTCAACCATGTCATTCAACAAACCAGATTAAGCTAATCGATGTTCAGCAATGTTCTGAAGCAAATGAAAGAGAAATAAGAGGATCAGAGAGCAAAGCAACACAGAGAATGACTGAACTCAGCACAGGGGAGAAGATTAGCCAACCCACTGCCAACCGGACCAAAGACCGAACAGAGGAGGGGAAAAATGGAGAAATTTGACTATCCTTGGCCAAAATCATTACAGTAAACGCTTGATTCATTCATAGCAACTGGAATTCGACAAAACCAGCATTTAATGGCATCAAAATCGAAACCCACAACTAACTAACAACAAACCCTAACCTTAGAAATTGAAACGAATTGCGTCTGGATTTTGGAAAAACTATTGTGAAAATTAAACCAACTAAACCTAAGGATTCATTAACCTAACCTAACACCTAAAATTACCTCCAAAAATCCCACTTCAATGGCGCGGCTGCTCCATTTTATACCCGAGCTTCCTTCAATCTCAGCCGTCGATTTGGGTGGGTATCATGGATGATGTTGATGATGATGTGCTGGCAGTTTGTTGGAGATGGAAAGGCTGGTGGTGATGTGGATGGTGGTGCGTGTTTGGTGATGCGTCAAAGAGAGAGATATGGAGATCGAAGAGATGGGGAAGAAGCAGGGCAAGGGGTTCTTTGAGTTTCGGGGTCTTTTGGGGTTGGGGACCGAGAGGAAAGAGAGAGAGTGAATTAAGAGGGAGGGGGTAATGACCGGGTCACGTGCCTCGCACGTGATGGGGAATACGTTCTTTGGGGTTGATTTCTTCTTCTTCTTTTTTTTCTGTGCCAAACAATAAAATGGCTTTGGGCTGAGTTCGAGTCCATTTGGTCCAATTTCCATTTCCCGGCATTTTCCACCATTTTTCTCGTATTTTCTTACATTTATTCTCATTTATTCAAAACCTACAAAACAAAATAAAATCAAATAAAAACCTTAAAAAATACGATTATAACGAGCATAAAACAGGTGTAAAAGTACCTTAAAAATAAATCATTTTTGATACGAACACGCTCTAATCCTTTTTCTCTCAAATACTTCAACACTTCCATCAATATTTGGTCTGGTCCTTCTACCTTCCCATTGGTCTTCTTTTTTAGGGTCTCTTTATTCTCGTCCTTGCTGATAGGTTCACACAATCGACGATCAAGATGCCTCTCACTATACTTTCTTTCCCTACTTCGAAAATCTTCCATCACTTCACCATTGAGGAGTTTGGAAAAGTATTGCCATATCTCCTTGGATGCATACATCATCAGACAGCACCTTACCATTTTCATCTTTGATGCACCTCATGACACCTAAATCTCTTGTTCTTCTTTCCCTAGCCCTCTCCAATTTAAAGACTTCCTTCTCACCTTCCTTAGTCATGTTCTTAGCTACAGCAACAGCTTTCTTGGCCACCTTTTTTGCTGCTTTATATCTAACTCTACTAATCTCTTTCCCTTCATCCGTTCCACTGTTCATGAAAGCAGCATATGCCTCTTTTTCTCCTTGACTTTCTCCTTTACCTCCTCGTTCCACCACTATGCTCTCTTCAGTTTGTTACCACCTTTCCTAGATGTCCCTAGGATTTCCTTAGCCGACATCCAAATGCATTCTGCCATTACCTCCCACATTGTATCTGCATCCTCTACCTGTGTCCAAGCTCCTTCTTCAATAATCCTCTCTGATAATTTTCTAGCATTTTTCTTAGTAAGATTTCACCACTTGGTCCCCAACACTCCTCTTCTTCCACTTTGAATATTTGAACTCCACATCCAACACTAGTAGCCTATGCTTAGTCCCTAAATACTCACTACGTATCACCTTACATCCTTACCAAAGGAGACAATTACACCATAATATTCAATTAGAGTTTTTCAAATTCACCGCAAAATCAACACAAAGCTGAATAAACGAAACCCTAATTCGAAGACAATAGGGAAACTGAGTGGGATGGAATGGAAACGTGTGGAAAGGAGTGAGAGCGAAAAGGAAGGGAGTAGGAAGAAGTGGTATTTATATTTAAGAAGTGAGAATGAGTGAAAATGAGTAAAGGCCATAGATATACTCATGAAAAGAACAGGATTGATATGTGAAAGAGGAACACCAAAACTAACACCAAGAAGTAAATTACTTTATGTACACACTTAGAAGGAGGTGTTAATCATTATGACCTATTTTAAACTCCAGTCGAATGCAACACACAAACTAGCAAATTTGTACTCAAGGAATTCAAAATCCATGAGGCAAAGTATGGCACTAAAGATGGAAAACAGAGTTATGGTTGCCGAGAAATTTGATAAAGGGAAAAAGACTTTTAATCATTTAGGCCTTTGATATAATTGCAAATTGAATCGTGCCCAGGCAGAGAGTGTAGATTCAAGTAAAAAGTAAAGACTGTGAAGTCTGTGATTCTAAATCCGATTGATCTCCATGTTTTTAAGGACTTAGATACTCAAGGTGAGAAGCTAGCAATGTTTTTGGACAAAGAGTCCCCATGAGAGCAACGATATTGCAACTACAGATACTATGGATTGTCTCATGGTTACTTCTTCACCTCTTTCAGAGTCTCGAAATAAATGACAAAAACAAAAGACTGAAGAATACATACGTGCAAATGCATCTTGCTCATTTATCGATCTTATTGCTATATGTAAGTATGCAAAACATCTAGAAAGAGTTGGTAAATAGATGTCGAGTCCCAAAATGGTGGAAATAAGTCATGCTACTAATAATTGCTGCTTCAAGTTAAGCCTACTCTTAGCTATAAAGTCATTCCTAAAAATGAATTGATTCCACGCTTTAACACTTATCTGCCAAATAATTGCAACAATATTTCACATAAAACTTATCAAAGTCCAGTGAACACGCCATTACTTGAAATTTGTGTTGTTTTATCCCAACAAGACTACATGACTATTGGGTGCATGAGAAATTGAGAATTCAAATAATCATAAGACATACCAATTTACCCAAGGGACAAGGAGGATATTATGGACGAGTTAGTTCATACCTTTACATCAACTCAATCATATAGGTTGCTTAAATAAAAGAAAAAGAAAGCTAAGAAGGAAATGATATGCCAACAAAGAAGTTAATTACACAAAAGAGTACATGGGATAATGGATTCCCGAAGGGATGATAAATCTCATTCAAGTGTGACTAAATCTTATTGCTTTGTACATGGAAGATTCTCTATGAAGGAAACTACTCAAATATGCATGGGTTGCATGATCAGCGTTACCCAATCTAATGTGATGTTTTTTATTTTCACGATACTTGAAAAGCAAAGCAGAAGTTGGACTGTCTATGATAGGAAGAAGAAGGAAAGCTAGCAAAGAGAAGAGTAATATAGCTAAAGCACATTTAGTGCAAGTGGTGCAATCAAGGAATGGAGGAACACTATGATTCCACTAAGTCTTGTACTTCATTCTAGTGTGCTATAATTTGAGCTTTTAGAGAGAGAATGAAATGAGAAAGAAAAAGAGAAATCTCATTCTGTTATTTTTGATGATCCTTACAATAGTCTTCAAGCCTTTTATACACAATAATGCTGCTAGAAGCTCCTAACATTCAGGCAAAGAAAAAAGTGGGAAAAGAGGTTACACATCAGAAACAAACTTGTAACTATCTAACTAATTGAAGCCGAACAACTTAACAACCCTGGTGGTTGTTTGTCAAGGAAAACTGTCAACACCCCCTCAAGCTAGGGATGCAGTGGAATCAACTATTCTCAGCTTGGATAAGAGTTCCTTACATTGAGTAGAAGGAAGAATCTTTGTCATAATATCGGCTAGCTGCATAGATGTAGGGATATATGTAAGTTGAAGTAATCTTTTGAGGACTTTGTCTATGGTAAAATGACAATCTATTTCAATGTGCTTAGTACGTTTATCAAACACAGGGTTTTTAGCAATTTGCAAAGCAGATTGGTTATCACAATGAAGAGTCATAGGTTGTAGGTGAGAGATGCCAAGTTCAAAAGGAAGTCGAACAAGCCATGCAATTTCAGTAGTAGCTTGTGACATAGCTCGGTATTCAGCTTTAGCAGAGCTTTTGGAAATTTTAGGTTGATTTTAGACTTCCAATTGATAGGAGAAGTGCCTAGCAAAACCATATAACCAGTAACTGATCTCCTAGAAAAAGAACAAGAAGCCCAATCACTGTCAGAAAAATCCTTGAGAATTAAAGGACCACTGGCCTTGAGTAGGATGCCCTGTCTGGAAGTGCCTTTCAGACACCTTAGAGTATGCTCAAGGGCCATCATATGAGAAGTTCTGGGAGTTTGTATAAATTAGCTAAGGGTCTGGACAACATAAAAGAGATCAGGCCTAGAATGAGTCAAAAATTGAGCTTTCTAATAATAGTTATGTAGTAAGAAGGATCTTGAAGAAGGTCTCCTTCATCAGGTGCAAGTTTAGAATGCATTGGTAAAGGAGTAACAACACTCCT
The DNA here is from genome assembly GCA_017589665.1 of Selenicereus undatus. Lineage (NCBI taxonomy): Eukaryota > Viridiplantae > Streptophyta > Magnoliopsida > Caryophyllales > Cactaceae > Selenicereus > Selenicereus undatus. The sequence continues at coordinate 98,146,581 of JACYFF010031958.1, forward strand.
GGAAGTGGCAAAATCGGTATCTATTAGGAGATATTGGGTGAATTTTCTCTGGAGACAAAGAAATGCCATTAGGCAAGTATGTAACTTCAAAACTAACAAAACAATACAGATTGCCCAAATCATTGGTACCAAAGGTATGATGAAGGTGCTGCTTAAGAAGAGCAATTTCATCAACATTTGAGCATGTAACTAAAATATAATCAACATATACAACCACAAAGATGATGTGTGTACCATTTTTCTTAAGGAATAAAGAGTAGTCATTTTTGAATTAAAGGTAGCCCTGCTGTTGGAGAAAAGCTGCTAACTTAGCAAATGATTATCTAGAAGCTTGCTTGAGTCCATAAATAGAATTTTGCAGTTTGCAAACTTTATTGTAAGGATTTGGTTTGTCCTTGGGAATCTTCATGTAGACCTCCTCATACAAACCACCATGTAAAAAAGCACTGTTTACATCCATTTGAAAAACCTACCATTGCTTATAAGCTGCTAAGGCAAGAACAACTATGACAGTGGTCATTGCACTATAGGAGAAAATGTTTCTATGAAATCTATACCCTCTCTCTGTGTGTTGCCTCTGATCACCAACCTAGCTTTATATATTTCAATAGAATCGTCACCTTTAAGCTTAACTTTGTACACCTACTTACTGCTGATGGTTTTCTTTCCAAGAGGAAGGTCAACTTTAACCTAGGTATTATTGGCTTATGAGGCCTTTATTTCACACTCCATAGCCTTAACCTAAAGGGGATCGTGTGATGCTTGTTTGTGAGACGTAGATTCATGAAATGAGAGGAATGCTTTTGAATGAACATGGGAAGTAATAGGCAAACCGATGCAGTTGCACAAGACTACAGAAATTAGATAAATTGGAGGTAGCAAAAGGATCCAAAGAGAAAGTGGAAATTGTAAATGTAATGGTTTCCTATATGGCCTAGTGGTCCTTCTTAAAGTGAGAAATAGTAGGTGAAGATGAAATGGTAGTGGGAGCTGCAGGAGGAATTAGTGTGACCAGAAAAGAAGATAGAGATATAGGTGGAGTTAAAGTAAGATTAGAAGAGCTAGATGAAGGAGATGGTGATGAATATCATAATGTAAGAAAATAGGAGATGATAAGGGTGAGGAAGAAGATATATCTGAAAGATGATGAAAAGAAAATGTCTCATAAAAGTGTATATCTATGCTAGAGAGTATTTTCTTGGTAATAAGATTATAAGCCTTGTAGGCCTTTTTACCATAGGGATATCCTAGGAAAATACAAGGATTACCCCTTGGGGCAAACTTTCCTCTATCGTGCTTGGGTGTAGAAATGAAACAAAGGGAACCAAAAGTTTTGAGATGTGAGTAAGAAGGGGCATAACCATGTAAAATCTCATAAGGGGTTTTGTAGTGGTCAATAGAAGAAGGTATTCTATCAATGATATAGGTGGCTGTCAAAAGGTTCTTCCCAAAATTTGAGGGGAACTTTGGATTTAAAAAACAAGGCTCTAGTAGTTTTAAGTAAATGTTTATGCTTCCTTTCCATAACCCCATTTTGCCGAGGAGTTGTTGTACAAGAAGTTTTATGGAGGATGCCATGAGAAGCATAGAAAGATACAACAGAATTATCTGAAAATTCCTGGCTATTATAAGATTTATGATCATAACAGTTGCTTGAAATTGAGTATTAATGAAAGAAATGAAAGACTTATGAATAGGAAAGGCATTGGATTTATGAGACAAAAGATGTGTCCAAGTTACTCGTGAGTAATCATACATAATGGTAATGAAATACTGATAGCCATTGTAAGTAGTATAGGCATAAGGACCCCAAAGATCAACATGCAACATTTCAAAGATCTGTGATGTGCAAGACGTACTAATGGGAAAGGGACACTTATGTTGTTTAGCTTGATGACAAACTTGACATGTGGAAGTAGGCCTAGCCTTACAAGAAGAGATAACATCAATATGTTTCATATTTTCAAAAGACATATGTCCTAATCTACAATACCAAAGCTCTAAAGGAGACAACTGACAAGAAAATGAAAAAACAGGCTTGCTGTTGGGCTAGAATGAATTGCTAGCCAGACTGAAGCTGCAGGACTCCTTGTCCACAAGATATAAACCACCACTTTCTCTACCAATTTCCAAATAGTGCTTCATTCAAGGGTCCTAGATATAATAGAAAGTAGAGTGAAAACAACATGGGCAGCTAATTGCTTAGCAAGTTTGCTAGCAGATAACAAGTTGTAGTGAACATCAGGAACATGCTGTGCATTATAAAGAGTTAAAGAAGGAGTAAGTTCGACGGTACCAACATGATTAATTTGTGCATGCTTACCATTTGGCATAGTAATGAAAGAGTCTTGTGTAAGAGTTATATAAGAAGAAAATTGTAAGTTTAGGGTCGTATGGTAAGTAGCACCACTATCAATGATCCACTTTGAGAAGGGTTGTGAAGTAGAAAAATAGAAAACTTTACTTGCCAACATAGTTGCATTTGTAAAATATGTTAGTGTAGGAGCGGAAGTCTCTAAGTCATGTTTGTGCATCATAGCAATTAGCTTGGTATATTGCTCTAGAGTGAAAAAAAAGGAGTAAATTGCTTTGGCTTAGAAAAATGAGGACCTTTATGTTGAACAACAGTAGCAACCTTTTTGCCTCTGTCAACTGGTATATTGCCGCTTTATCTTTACAGTTTGAAACACTTATCAATAGTATGACCATTCTTTCTACAATAATTGCAGAAGAGATTAGTTCTCCTTGTTGATTAAGAGAAAGAATACTATTGATAAGTATACTGCTGTTGTGAATACTGCCTAAGAGGCCACTGTTGAGAATACTATTGAGAGTTGGATTACTATTGTTGATTAGGCCCCTGTTGAGAAAATAAGGTTGAGGAATCTCCAAGTAAAGTGGCATAGTTCTAAATTTCTCTTTGTTTTTCTTCTTGAAGGACCATGCTCGATGCTTGTCCAATTTGAGGCATGGGATGTGCCATAAGAATATTTCCTCTTACAACAACATAATTGTCATTCAATTCTATAAGAAATTGTATCAACTGTTGATCTGCAAGTAATTTCACCACAGCGGTACCAACAGGACATTCAACATTGGGACTTGTAGATATATTTATAAGTGTAGCATACTCATCCCAGAGAATTTTACATAGTGAAATAATATGGGATAGATAAGCTACCTTGAGATAGGTTGTTGAGTTCCTTTTGAAATTGAAAAATCGAAGTTCCCTGGCTTTGACCATAATGAAGCTCTAGCTCTGCCTAAATCTGCTTGGCAGTAGAACAGAAAAGGACACTAGTTGAAATATCTTTCTTGATAGAATGAAGCACCCAGGATATGACCATGACATTGCATCATTCCCATTGGAAAATCAGAGGTCCTGAAGTTGGTTTATTGCAATTACCAGTCACAAACCCTAGTTTATGCTTTGAAACTAGAGAAGCTTCACAAGATCTCTTCCATTGCCCAAAATTTGAACCTACGAGAGGTTTTGAGGAGAGACTGTAATTCGAATGATTAGAGGGATGAAGAAACAACTCATGTGAGCAATCAAGAGCAATTGGATTAGAATCTACCATGAAAGAAGCAGATGAACTCTATGATATAGTGAGAGAAAAAAAAAAGACCGAATCAGAAGAAGAAACCCTAGATTGGTTGATGAATAAAAAAATTGATCGATTGATACCAATGAAACAACTCAAGCAAATGTTGAAAGAAAGTATCTGATTGAAGAAAAAGGAATCAATCAGAAACTTCATAATCTAATGAATTTGTGATTTCAGCTATTCCAAATCTTCAGCCATATTAGCTATGATACCAATCTATAATTTGAGCTTTTAGAGAGAGAATGAACTAAGAGAGAGAAAGAGAAATCTCACTCTGTTATTCATGATGATCCTTACAATAGTCTTCAAGCCTTTTATAGACATTGATGCTACTAGAAGCTCCTCACAACCAGGCAAAGAAAAGAGCAGAAAAAGAGGTTATATATCAGAAACAAACTTGTAACCACCTAACTAATTGAAGTTGAACAACTTAACAACGTTGTTGGTTGCTCGTCAAGGCATACTATCAACATAGTGTATGCTTTTATGTTGTTTACTTTGTTTTGTTATATTATGCTTGACGTAACAGTTAGAAAAGAAGACATAAAGTACAACAAAGATTGCATTTAGACCACAAAAGCATTTGTGTTTGTTTTCTCATACAAGAATAAGAATTAGTGTGTTGCCTTTTAAAAAAAAAATTATTTATCCCTTGTTCACCCACTTTATCATTTCTTTTGTAATTTCTCTTTCAATTTCTCCCTCATAAATTTAAACCTATTATAAAATTTTTATTTTTTAACAAGATTATATGGCAATCATTTATTCTTATAAACAATGACCTTTCTTATTTATATTCCAAAACATTTGACCACTATGTAATGAAACATTTTTATTTTCCAGACGGCATAAGTTTTCTTCGATATGAATAATATGATAAACCATTTTAAATTAAAACCCTACATATCTATTTATTTATTTAGTTTTCTTGATACAATGGATGGCCCAAAGGCCCTGAGTAAAAACAATGGTGAGCCAGTTTTTGGTTCATCAGCTGGACCCTATCACTGCCACATCAGCACTCTCTCCAACTTTTTGCCTCATAATCCTCACTCTCTCCAATGCAAGGCTCACCACTTTCCCTCACCAAATAAAATAATGCCTACGAACCCCACACCTAATCATATTTAATTGTTTTATTTTTATTTTGTTTGATTGATTATTTGGTTTAATTATTTATGGGAAAAATAATTTGGACATAATAATTTGGTAACACAACTAATCAGAGGTCATATTTGTATTTTTTGAACAGTGCAAGAGTTTCAATTAAAAAATTAACACAAACCTAAATATAGTAATTACAAGAGTTTGATAAATAAATTTAAAAATAAACGTTGATTGACAAGAAACGGAATAAAAATTAGAGTAGGTGAATGAAAGAAATTACAATATGATGATGAATGAAGACAACTAATTGTCGTTGGAAAAAAATTACTTTGCTTAATATTTTTTTTGTGGTTGGTTAGCTGGGTGTGATTTTCACTCGAAAAAAATAATGTACACGTAATAATTATCATACACAACTAATCAAAAAAACCCCAAGAGAATGAATTTTAAAAAAAAATCACACATGCTTCAAATTAGAAATTACAAGAGTCGGATAGTAAATAAAACATAAGATACATTGGTGGACATGGAACGGGATAAAATTATAATAGTTGAACAATTTTAAAAATTACAATATGAAGATCAATAGACTATCCTCCCTACCGCCGAACCAAATTTCGCTTCCATATTTCCTCAATCAAGTTCGCTTGGAGAGCTAAATGCGTTTTGGAGTTGCGAACTTGGAATGATCGTTGCAAGTACGTCTCATAGCATGGATGTTGGTCGTGGTTAACAACGGGCTCTGAGACAGTTTCCGCGACAACGTCGTAGTCAAATGCAAGTTCATAGTTATTCCGCTCGTCCTCCACAATCATGTTATGGAGTATCACACATGCTCTCATAATAATATCAATTTCTGTTTGATCCATCAGACGAGCGGGGCCACGCACAATGGCAAATCGAACTTGTAACACACCGAAGGCTCGCTCAACGTCCTTCTTTACTGATTCTTGACGTTCTGCGAATAGTTTTTTCTTTGCCCCTTGAGGAAGTAAGATCGTTTTGACAAATGTCGCCCATTGCGGATAAATTCCATCAGAAAGATAGTATCCTATGTTGTAATGGTGCTCATTGACAACATACTCACATTTAGGAGCCCAACCCTCATACATCTCTTGGAAAGCAGGTGAGCGATCAAGGACGTTGATGTCATTCAGACTTCCAGGCAACCCGAAAAACGCATGTCATATCCAAAGGTCGTATGATGCAACGGCTTCAAGGATGATTGTTGGCACCTGGTAAACTTGCTTTTGAAATGATGCCCTCCAAGCTGTTGGACAATTTTTCCACTCCCAGTGCATGCAGTGTATGCTTCCCAACATACCGGGAAAGTCATGGGCTTCAGGAACTTGCAGTAAGCGATCAACATCAGCTTGATTTGGTTTTCTCAAGTACTGCTCCCCGAATACCTCAACGACGCATGAGGCGAACTTTTTCAGGCATTCAATTGTGGTGCTCGCACCAATCTTCAAATACTCATCAACGCAATCAGTTGCTACAACATAGGCAAACATTCGCATGGTTGCGGTACATTTAGTTAATGGCGACAACCCACGCCTTCCGGCCCCATCATACCTAACCTGAAAGTACTCTGACTGATTGCCGCCTGCTTCGACAATGCGGAGAAATAAGTGCCTCCGCATACGGAATCTACGCCGAAAATGATGTTCGTTGTACACTAAATCTTCGACGAAACAATCTTAGTATAAGCGATTGTGGGCAGCTTCTCTATCTCTCTTAATACATCTTAATACATCTCTTTTTCATCCGAGGCGTAGATGCTGATGGCGTCATCTCTATTGCTGCTTGCCTAAGTTGTATTAGGAACATCATTTGTTCTTGCACTTGTTGTTGATATTGAAGGTACACCGACACGACAGGAATCATGACATCGTCATCTGATGAAGAAGACAATGATGAGGAGGAGGGCGATGCTTACTTCTCAATAGGCAGCATGTCGACATTAAAATGATCCATTAGAATATGCCTGCGCAACATAATAATGATTATACGTTAATGTACAAAGAGTAACCATTTTATTAAACAATAATAGACACACGCATTTTGCATAACTTTATATCATAACATGATTATACGAAACTCATGTCTAATACAACACATGGAAAACAAAGGCAATATAATAGATTGTTACAACATACAATGACATACATAGTTCTCCTCATCTAGAACATTAGGAGGAGGGGAGACATATTACTGATGTGATCATGAGCTTCCAAATCTCCTTTGCATTATTTTCGCTTTCATTTGCTCGTAGTACGCTGCTTGTTCAGGAGTCATTGTGGAAGTTTCCATCATCATTATCCTCTCCTCCTCTCTCCTCTGTTTTGCGTCCCTCATCATAACCTTTTGAGCTTTTTCTTGTTTTGCTGTGATGATGAACTCCTTGAACATTTCATTCATATCAGCGTTGGCACTCTTTATGGCCTTCAGCCTAGTTGTTACTAGATCAACTATGGTGTTGATTGCCTTTTGTTTCATCATTCTCTTTGCGGCTTTCCGACCTTCGGATCTTTCACTCCCGTCGACACCTTCATCTCTAGCCTCTTCACTGTCAGGTTTGGACCTTTTTGATGATCCGACCCTGAATTAGGTGGGTCACATATTGCCCCCCACTTTGGCTGGTCTTTGAGCATCTCATACCAATGATGTAACTCAAACTTTTTCTTTGTACGCTCAGTGTACAATCTATGGGCCTCTTCTAGAATCTTTGCATCATTCCACCCACTGTGATTACTACGTTCCACTTCCAGCATAATACCTGTCCATTTATTCACTATTGGGCCGTACCGAAGCCATTGCCTGTTACATGTCTTTGAAGTTCGTGCTAATGCCCCTTGTAGACGGTACTCATTAAAAGTCGAGGCCACCCTATTCCAAAAGCTAGCCTTCTTTTGGTCGGCCTCGACAATAGGATCTGTGCCTACATTTATCCATGACCGAATAAGTTGTTGATCTTCGTCAACGGTCCACTTTTTCGCACCACCAATAGTTCCTCCCATTACTTCCTCCCCATCTCCCTCATCAGTACTTGCCTCAATGTTCATCCCAGATTGGCCCAACTTGACCAGTGACCCCGTTGGTGTGGATGAGGGGGTGGAGTTGCTCCTCGCAGAAAGGTAATTACGATGAGGAGGTGGCGGTGGATAGTAAAAAGGGTGGTACGGGTATTCACTCCCATGCACATTAAAAGGTTCTTTATGTATTGATGTGTATTATGGTGGAGGATATGGTCGAGGATTATGACTTGAACCACCTGGAATCCTCGAGCTAAGGTGGCGTGGGTAATATGAATGATGCTGATAAGGATGGTAGTTTTATGGTACATATGGGGGGTATGACGCATGGGGATTATGTGCGGGGATTGGGGTAACACTGTTCCCCCCAACTTGGGGTGAATCGTCACCATCGAGCAAGCTCATAAATGATGGGGAAGTGTTAGGGTCCATATTTCAGATCAAGCTACCACCTACAAATTTATAATTAACCGTATTCAATATATTAGTGACTTATAGAAAATGAAGGTTATGACATTAGATATAATCATATGAACATATAAACATATTACCATATACAAATCCTTGTTATTAAGTAACATATTAATTTGAATTATCATAGTCATTAACATATTCCTTTCACTAACTTATAGTGTTTATGGAATATGGTGGTGATCAAAACCATATTAAAGAACTCAAAAAAAAAACCCAAGAAGCACCCATATGTTGAACATAAACTTTTTTCTAGAAATTATACCTCAATTTTCTTGTACGATTTTTTGCAATGATCCTTTAGCAAGATCATCCTCATGAAAATCATATCTAATAAATATCCCATGTATATATTTTGAAGTTGATTGGTAGACAACTGAATGATAGCAACAACCAACAAGTTTGAGATATGATGGATCAAAATGACTACAAAATGAAATGTATACAAACAAGAAAATATACATACATAAATCTCACAAATTAAAGCACAAAAATAATGTGTACATTATCTACTTTCTGCTACGATTTTGTTAAATCCGTATCGTAGCTCAATTTACTAGAAAGAAATAATAATGTGTTCATTTTTCTCCTAACTTAAACATTTAATTAATAAACCGATGAAGAATAATGCACGCATATTTTCCGACCCAGCAATCTAATTATCTTAACTTCATTCACATGCTCAAACATATGAAAACATTATTCTCATAGTGTTTCCTAAAACATTTAATCTTATTGGTAAGTTAATAACATATAATCACAACATATAATCAAATTTTAATTATCTCCTACTTACACAAATAATATTTAAAAATTTCAAATTAATTTGTCCACTATATTATTCTTCTTGTTGCTACTATATTAATAAAATGTAATGTTTTTAACATTTAACATATCAACTACCACATAATAATTTTTTCTAACACATAAAAAATTAAATAGCAACTTATAATTTGCTTCACTTGTTTGTTGATTGGAAGAGCAACTTAAACTTCTCTACAAATACAAACAACAACAGTGTTAGAAACTAAAATTACCAATTTTAAAAGTACAAAATAAAGAATTTAACACAAATGAATTTATAAATTCATAACTTCACTTTGTTGTTGCTAAAAATGTCTCACCATAGAGAACAAAATTATACAATTTTTTTCACTTTATTAACATATTCATTAACATATAATTCTTTTAATTACACCAAAAAGTGAATCCGACTTTTATGCCCATAAATCTTTTAATAACATCACTAAAATTATTCTACCAAAACATTTGATAAATAAAATCATAGCTACTATATTAAAAACATATAATCATTATCATAAATATATGAACAAAAAATAAACAAACCAACAAGTTTCTCTACTAATACAAAAATATCAATATTAGTGAAATAAAATATGAACTTCAATATACAAGCATTAAACATTTAAGGAAGCTAACAATATAAATTCTTACTCTTTCTTTCACTTCTTCCTTGATATAAAAACTGAATATAGATGCAAAGAAAAATGATATATTGAAAACATAGGGGGAGAGATGATTGAATTTGAGAGTGTGAGAAAACTCAAGCTATTGTATATATTTACACACAAATTCATAGATACAAAAAACCAAAAAAAATCAAAAGCCCATAATCTTGTTGCTTTACTTGCCCAGCAATTCCCACCGATGCTTTCACACATGCTTTTGTCAATTTTACTCCCCACGCTAGAGCCAGCTTTACCAATAAAAAAAAGCTCTTAAACCCCCCAAAACCACGTCGTTTTGGGGGGTGGAAAAGG
>JACYFF010031958.1:98166582-98181345 GCA_017589665.1 Selenicereus undatus
ACACACACCAACCGAACAACTTGTGTTGGGCTCTATGTGGATGGTCCATGCAAACAGCCCCTTTTCAAGCCCATCTTCACCGCCATCTACGAGCAGCGATGGGACTTCCCTCGACTCCATCTGCAACTGCAACTTGGCTCTCTACCTCCCCACCAAATTCCGGTCAAACATCAGCAGAAATCATTCATCAAAGGGTTTTTTCAAATGAGCTAGTTCCCTAATTGCAGAATTTGATTTCAGTCTTTGTTTCGTTGTTTTGTTTGGTTGTTTTCTCGACCTTTTTGGAGGAAATGTCGAAACCCCCACAAAGGATCATTCAAGGCCTTCTCAGATTGCACTTCAATACTCACAGCAAAACCCAGCTTGCTTCTGCCCCAAAGCCCTCGATTCATAATGCACCTGGGTATTCCACTTTTTTCTCAAGTGGGTCTTCAAATTCAGCCATCAGAGCTTCCAAAACCCAGCTAAATCTTGGGGTTTATCCCTCAATTTCAAGACCCATCTCCCCAAATGGTGTTTCATGGCCAAAATTTGGCTCTATTAGATCATATTTGGAGGGTTCATGTAGGAATTACTCCTCAGGCAATGTTAAGTTGAATGATTTGTCCTTGAAAAACTTGGGATTTGAGAAATTGTGTTTTAACCCTTTGAGGATTAGGCAGTTTTCTACTAAGGTATCAGGTTTTGGTAGGAATGTGAATGCTAGTAATGTGAACAGTAATATGGCTAAGAAAGTGGTTGAGAAACCCTTATCTGTGGTTACTTCCACGTTGTCGCGGTACAAGGAGGCGATAGAGCTGCAAATTGAGGGATTCTGGAAGAGGAACTATTTGTTCATGGTGGGTGCAGGAGGTGTGTTGGTGTGCATTTTATTGTGGAGGATCATGTTTGGCATTGCTAATACTTTTGTTGGGTTATCTGAAGGCATGGCCAAGTATGGATTCCTAGCTCTTTCTAGTGCCATTGTTGCTTTCACTGTAAGTCCTGTACATGTGTGCCCAATTTTTTTGGCATTCTGTTGCTGAAGTGTATTTGGTAGAATCAGTGTGGTCTGTCATCTATGCTGTCTTGCTTTTAGTCAGAAGCTTGGATCACCATTTATATTTTGAGCCATGTTGAAAGTATTTACATTATTTATGAATTGTATAGTTTGTAGTGATCCTTGTCGATGCTAATATTTTTGATGCTATCTTATGCTTGCTAATTGGTCAAACGGTATAATGGTAGCAGTTTGGATAGCAAATATTGCATTTTGTGAACTTAGGTAAAATTTTTAGATATGACATACCCATTTCACACTACATTTTTGGGCAGTGTCCTCACTCTTATCACTTTCTTGCGTTTAGAAATGATGCTTCATATTTGTTTCTTTGGTTGGTTATTGTTTTAAACCTTAATAGGTTATCATGTTATGCCAAATGTGATATTAGTATTTCATAAGTTTCAGTGGGTTTTGTAAATAGTTCATGTTTGAACTTTGAAAGGCTTTGATTTTTATGCAGCTAGTTTTGTTGATAGCAAGGTATTGTCGTTTTATCTGAATGACTGTCAAATTGTGTTCGTAGAGGGGGGCATAAAGTGACCAATTTTTGGAGGTCGGATGAGGATGAGAAGATGCTGTAGGATGGGGAGTAAGATTGTAAGAAGTTGCTTATTTCAGTCTCATGAGATCTGCTTTGCAGAAATCATTTGCATTCTGAAATTGTTATGTCCATGATTTCAATGTTCTTAATTTTTAACATTTGAATTGCATCGGACTCTAGAATGAGGGATTTGAGGCTTGAGAGATTCCTTGCTGGTACGTCAATGGCAGCAAACGGTGTTGTTGGGAGTATCAGAGTATGAGATGAGGATGAGAGTGAGAAGTGCTTAGACTAAGATAACTTTGGATTAACATAATCCCCGAGTTAAAATTGAAATCAACATTGACAACCTGAGGCCCTGAGGCTTCTTATTGGAGATTTTGAGAACCTGGCATAGATAACAAGAATAGAAGACTACTGAGGAAAGAGATGGTGAAAGCATTTTAAGTTCTGAGGGCAGTGCTCTGAGGGCAGCGCCATCCGTGCAGTAACCATTAGCCAATACAATTTACTAAAGTACCCACCTATGATAAGAGCTTTAATGCAGTGTTAACATGGGATGGGAACTAGGACAAGGCAAGAAAAATCCAAAGTGTAACGCATTCGGACTTAGTAAATAACAATTTGTTCAACAATTTTATTCTCTTTCTTGAGCCCCTCTTTGGTGGTTCCGGTCCTCATGGATTGGAATGCATGCCGGATATCTTTAATTAGGAAGCTATATTACCCCTTCCCCAGCAGCGTGCGTGCGTGTGCATGTCGCAGCCTTACCCTTGAGTTGAAGAGAGGCGGTTTCCATTAGGCCATATCTTCAAAACCGTTGACTGCCTACAAGTTCGTAAGATAACAGTGGAGGACAGCTCAGTGATAGGCTTTGTTCCGCTATGATCCGTGTTGGGGAAAAAAAATCCCAAAAGTGACATTTTCAGCTATTCAAAATTTAATTGGGAAATTGGGATGTTTTGTTTAATTATGTTGTGGTCCATACTGCGACTGTATCACAAGCTGTTTAAAGAGATGGTCTGTTAAGCATTCCAATACTTCAATGGGGCTTCCTGTCCTGTACTTATTAGCGTAGATTATGAATTAGTATAGCCCAATATAATGGAATCCATTTATGACTGGTCTTGTTTGCCTCAGCTATACTGTTGTTTATCTTTTTGAAGTGGTGATTTTCTAAATTTAAGATCTAAGTGGATGTAATTTTTGGATCGTCGGGCATATAATTCTGCATCTTGATTGATGCTTTTGGCTGGTGCGCCCCTTTATTAGCTCTTGGCTGCAAATCATGTTGTGCCTGCATCTCACATTATACTCAGCCCTGGTATTGAGTTTTTAACTGGAGGTACTATGCTTTGAGGGAAGAGTTTTCTATTTTTGGAGTTTTACGAAGCTTACTAGCTTAGTGCTTGATCATGGTCCTGACTGATGACTCGTGATAATATCGGGAATGAAAAAGGTTTTGATGGTTTGCACATGTTTTCTGTTTGACGAATGTGTTGATCATCTGGGCATTCAGCCATACACTAAATCCATTGGAAAATTTTGTCTGCTAGGCCATGTTTTTGGGATTGACGTACACTTTTGGTATGTGGGGTTCGCTACAGATGAATGGAAGGCTTGTGGAACGGGTGTTTCATGAAATATAAGGAAGTCACCTTGTTCAAGGCAATGGATACATTGCTATCCGGATGTTCACATGGGAAGAGAGAGTTGAGAGAGTGTTCAAAGATATAATAGAATCTACTCGTGAGTTTGTCCAGGAAGTTGGGCAAATGCTGTTTTCTTATTCACTGTGCTGATGTTCAATCAGGTGTATTCATTTATTTTAGTTAACTAGTAGTCCTTACATTAGCTCTTGTGCACATTTCTCAAGTACAATTGTTGGTGTTCCTTTGATTACAGAATATCTTCTCATTGATCTTCCCTCATTTCCCCAGAAATGGCAGAATAACATAGGCACAAAGATTATGCTTTAGAAAAAGATGGCACCTTGAATACCTTTTGAAGTTTTCAATTGAGCTTCTGGGAGACTACTGGGGTACTAGGGGATGAATGGGCAGAATGAATAAGCTACTGTCGTCTATTTCTAAATGAACATAATAATCAACATACATTGGCCTGTTCAACGAGAATATATCATATGGAAAATTATATTTCCCATGCTTTACACCTAAATTCCCTAGAAGCAGTCAACTGCAATGCTCCAAAACTTTGTTGACAAACTAACTGGATGGTTAAGATTGCAGTCAGTATCAAAATTTTGGATGTTCATTATCTGAATTTATCTGTCTGATGAAAATTCTACGTCATATGAATGAGGACATGGGACTGATCAAATGTTATCTCTAAAGCCTAAATGAGAGCTGACTAGCTGAGACTGAAGCCAAGATTAACATGCCATACATAACCCCCATCCTAATGGGGAAGAAAATGAATAAGGATGCCAAATTAGTCCCCTAATTTGTCTTGGAATATAATGACTAGTTGTTTCAATCTCATGTTGCTGATCTCGGAATCTCCACCATAATTTTTCATGGGGCACCCAGATTGCATTAGAAAGGGCTAATAGCCTCAGGTTGCAAGCTAAAGACCGATTTTGCAATTCGCTGGCTTTTTAGAGGCGACCGATCACTGAGTCTTTCAAAGAGAGGTGATGCCTAAAGCAGATTAGGCTCAGGTGACATTGCTCTGGAGGATTATCCATTTCTCTCTCTCAAACTGTGTTGCTGTTATTGTAAAGCTGAAAGTGTCTTATATTCCAACAAAAATGAATTTGTAATGTCTTTCTTTGTTCTTGCTTCTTTTGTACATTTCTGATGTAGATGCACAGCCACAATCTTGTCAATCCCTTTCCTGTAAAACCTCTCCTTTGCCAAAGAAAAGAAAAGGAAAATCTCAGTTAATTGTTTGAAATAGTCTGATGGGAGCAGATGTTATGATCTCTTCCAGGTCATCTTATCTTGAGATCGTGGGTTAGCAGGAAGGACCTTATTTTCATGATAACCTATGTTGCTTTCTTTTGATCTTATCTTCATCGTTCTGGTCAACATAAAGTTGATGGTGTGAAGTCAGGTTTTCTCTGCAGTCCAGAATTTATGTGATTGGACCCCTTCTGTCTAAGCTTAAAACATAAATGGTTTGGATGAAAGGAATTTTAGTTTTCGAATGACTTGACTCTAGCAACAGGAAACAGGCTGAATGAACAACCTACTGTTTTTTCAGTTGGGAATATCCTCTATTCAAAGAAGCACTTGATAGCACACAGCAAGCTCTCTCTTCTCTTCTCCTCTTCTCTTCTACTGTTCTGTTCTCTCTCTTTTCCTGATAAAAAAAAGAAATGGTTGATAGCCCTAGATGCCATGCTGGGTAATTTGGCATGCTGCCCCCCGGGGGGGGGGGTGTTGTTGTCACCTTTGTTCGGTGAATTCTCTTTCTTTTCCCTTTTTTCCCACTTCATTTGTCTCCTCAAGACAGTCCATTTGCCAACCTATTTCCAAACCTGATAGGAGAGGTTTCATTTGTCACAGCCAGATCAAAACTTTGGAGTTTCTCAAGTAGACTTTAAACTTTATCTGATAGGAGGAATCGATGTAGGAGGCCTTGTCACCTAAAGCTTTTCTAGTTTCTTAGTCGGATGCATAACAATAGAAATGAATAAAGAGCTCGTCTCTTCGGAGAAATTTTGACAAAAAAAATTACTGAACGGAGGGTTCTCATGGTATGATTTGAGAATCAGTTCCTCGAAGACACTTGTTTTTTAACCCCTTCCAAGTTCCAAATGCTTCTGATTGTGTACTTCAGTACTTCTGTTTTTTCTTATCTCCTGTATTTTCTGTGTTTTTTATTTGTGGTGTTTAAGCAGATCATGTTGTTGTGCATGTCAGAGTTCCTTGTGTGAATTGATGTTAGTTCTACCCTAATTTTATTGAGTTGTCATTCCACCTTAGGGCCTCTATCTTCGTTCAAGACATACAATCAACCCAGATAAGGTTTATAGGATGGCCATGAGGCAGCTCAATACAGATGCTGGCATTCTTGAGGTTTTGGGTGCTCCTCTGGCTGGAACTGACTTGAGAGCGTATGTGATGTCAGGAGGCGGGCTTACATTGAGCAAAATCAAACCCAGGCTCAGGAGTAAGCGATGTTTCCTCATCTTTCCAGTACGAGGCTCTGAAAGAAGAGGACTGGTGAATGTTATGGTCAAGAAGAGCAAGGGCAAGGTTTGTTTCTGTACTCATTGATTTCCTTTGTTGATGTTTAAAGTCATTTAATGTTTGCCGCAAATGTGCTCTTGTTCTCTCTGTTGCACTCACAAACACACCAAACTTCAAATTGCGGGAACACGTTTCCTTTCGAGTTGGAAAATGTTTGATTGGTCAAAGAGTTTGGGTTTTGACATAATTTGAATCCCTTCCCTCCCGCCCCTACCCTTAGATTCAAATCCTACCTTAGCTAGTCTATTTATGGTCTAAAAAAGAAAAGAAAGCAAAAATGATAATCACATACCCGAAACAGCTTTTTTTGACTCAATTTTGTGGGTTTGCAGTACGACATGAAGTTACTAGCCGTGGACATCCCGATGGCATCGGGACCTGATCAGCGCTTATACCTAATCGGGAATGAAGAAGAGTACCGACTGGGTGATGGACTAATAGCTGAGCTACGAGATCCGGTAGTCAAAGCAATGGCGGTAACCAAAGAGTTAGAAGAGATAGATGACATTGAAGCTGAAGAAGAAGCTGAACGAGAACTTCAGGAAGCAGAAAGAAAACACAGGGAAGAGGTTGCTAAGCTCGAACGAGAGAGATCCCAGTGATTCTGAATAAATCCCTCTGTATTCTCCCCCAGTTTGAGGATGTAGGAAAACTGCCCACAAATTCCTTGTTGCACTGTAAAGCTGAGTTTCACAATGGTTCCATGGCCTCTTTTTGCATCATACATTTTTCACAGCCATAATCTCAGATGTGTACAACTGATTCTGAGCTGAGACAATTAAACACAGGTTAGCTTTGCTTCTTGTGATGAAGCTCTGAAATTTGGAATTTCTAATACATCTAAATTTTCAGGTGGCTTGAGTATCTGACAGTTCCTTAATAACAACCTCTCCAAAAAGGACAAAAATCCAAACCCCCCCCCCCCCCAAAAAAAAAAACCAAAGCGGCTTTTCTTTAACAATTTGGGTTCTGATTCTGAAGGTGGGTTCAGACCAAGCAAGGCAGCTCTGAGTTTGGTTTGGTGACAACTTTAGACCAACATGAACCCCCCTCTGAACTCATCTAAGGCGTTGGGTTACATTTTAGTACAGATCCTTATTAGAACCTAATTTTCAACTGTCTTTTTCACAAAAAGGGAAAAAGCCTGCCGTGAACAGTTGAGTTTGTGATTAATTTAGCTTCAATCAATTACAAGCAACTTTTTTTCAGTTTGAATTATAATGGATTCAAGTAAAATGCATCTCTAAACTATCTTCTATATTTTTTGGGAGCAAAAAGTAAATACAAGAACAAATATGAGGCAACTCTTATCACAAGGGATCTATTTAAATTATCATGATACAAAATAGTCGAGAAGTCAAGGGAGAAACACTTCAGAAACTCGAAGACCAGGTAACTCGGGAGGATAATGTGCGTCCTAAGTGCACTACCAATTCTGCTATGCTATTTGCTTCTCTAAAGTTTGAACCATCCTCTACGTTCTTTCTATGGAATACTAGGCAATTAACAATTTTTAAAATTTAGGATTTAATATGATTATCCTCTCCATAGTTCTTCAATTTTTTAAAATAAAATTTCTGAATTTAAAAATTATAATTTTAAATGAGTTTAGGCTTCATTATCTAGAATTTTGATGTCAACTTGTTGAAATATATATAGACAAAAAGGCAAAAAAGTTGAAGCATGTTAGGTAGATTATGAAAGAGTTGAATTCCTTGGCCATTTGTCAAAACCACGGATATAATGAGGTTGGTAAATTGCTCCTCTTTCTTATGTCCAGGAATCATTACTATCCAGACAGAATTTCAAATCCACCATAATGTCATCTTCTTAATTCAAACCCACATCATCCCAATCCATAGTTAAACCCATAATTATTACACTACCTCTTGCCCAAGAGCCCCCCTTTTCCTCCCCCTTTTCTAGTAATTGAGGTTAGAAGATTCAAATGTTTCTTCGTTTTCTTCTACATGTTCTGTTTTCAAACTTGGTTCCTCTCTTCTGTAAATTGAAACCCACCAACGTTCTGGTTTTCTCCCCTAATTCTTATTCTTATAATAATATTTGTCACTTAATTCGCTATAATAGGTGGTCCGACAAGCTTATTTTTTCAAAAGAAAGACAAGTTTGAATTTTAGTAGAGAAAATTTCAGTCACTTACCACGCTTTTGCTCTCTGATGAATTTTTTTTTATGAGGATCGGATATATTGTTTGAGGGTTGACCAATAAAGGACTCAAAGATTAGATGCTAAAATTTATCTATCTATCTATCTATCTATCTATCTATCTGTTCACATATATCTATATGCATGATAGTGTGAAATTCTACTATCAAATTAATGTATTATTACTTTACGCGCGTGTCTTTGTTGGATGCTGATGCACTTAGATACTCTCAAACTTGTGTACCAAATACAAAAATATCAGAAGGAATTTATGTTTTGTTATCAGTTATCTCCAATGTCGAAAATATAGATCGAATTATAAACATACAAGTAATTAAATAATTATCGAATCGGTTTGTGGCATAATGGACAAATTATTATATACACCCGTGTTTACGTGCTCCCACATCTAATATATATATAGATTTTGGGGTATATTTATCATATATTCTATTTTTTAATATATAATTATTTATGTGTTACATGAGAGTACATACTATCAAGTATATGATATAGGCTTTGGGCATACTGGGAATGACATCCCTGCTCACTTGCTAGCAGCAGGATTGCTTACTCCTCAGCTTGTTATAAACACACGAGTAATTAAATATAGATCAATGCTTTATGACTATTATTTGATTGGGATGTATTCCCTATTTTTATTTTTTTTTAAAGAACCCATGTCTATTTCAAACTTAATAAATAATGTTACAATCTACCATCCAATTAGGCATTTTAGGGGCCAACTTGAATTTTTTGCTCTAAGTACTCTAGACTTTTAAAAAAGAATTAAGAAGAAGAAGAAAAGGAGAAGAAAAAGGACTTCAATTTATTGCATTTATAGTTGTTGGCTTTTTCATTGATTTTTTGATAAAAAATGACTTTTTGGGGGATTTTGGTTGTTTTCACCTAGTCAAAAAAGCTTGTCTGGTAAACAGTTTTTTGTAATAGTTATTTTAGCCCAAAAAGTCAATTTTCAAAAAGCTGAGATGAGTACCTTTTTGTACATGGTTGTTTGTATAAATGACAAAAATACCCAACATTTTATTAAAATCACAAGACATGTCATTAGTGGAATCAAAAACTATAATTCTAGTCATTTAAAATTACAAGACATACCATGAGGAGCTTTTTGGATTGATGCAAGTTAGTAGTGACATTGATATTATGTTTATTTGAACATAATTTAATAAAGATCAATTCGTTTTAAATTCCTACAAATTTTAATTTGTAAAAAACAAAGAAAAAGATCTCGAAAAGATTAAATTAGATAAAAAAAATCATATAAATTTCAATTCACAACCCAAAAAAAAAATCCTTAAATGAATAATAAAATAAGGTTGTAAGACATAGGTATCACATGAATACATATAAATTGACAAGAAATAACATAAATAATGAGTACAATATATATGTAGAATTAAGATGAAAATAAGGTTCCAAGCATTGAATTAATTTTTACATATGACACAAATTTGATTATATTTGAAAAGAAAATAAAAGGGTCAATAAATAAAAAATCATGTTCAACTAAAAAGTAACATTGAGAAAGGGTATAAATGGGATTTTAACAAACAAACTTTCAGAAACAGCTAATTTTATCAATTTTTTTTTCCCTAGAAATAGCTGATTTAAACAGCTAATGCAAATAGACAATTCAAACAGCTAACAATAAACAACTAATAGAAACAGCTAACAGCTGATTACCAAATAGAGTTTCCGCCTATTTAATTAAATGTCCACCAAATCTTTTACAGGTATCTTTAATTCCAGGAAAGATTTTTTTTTTTTTTCCTTTAGTGGGCAGTAGAATTTCAGGAAAGATGTTTAAGGGTAATGTATATTATAAACTTGGGAGTATGTACTCTCACTTATCAAATACACATTTTTTCAATGTGTACTTATCATATAAACAAATTTTAATATATGACACTAATGTGGCTTATATGAGTATGTGCTCCTATATGTATAAATTATGATATAGGCTTTGTTGTTTGAGGCTCTAGATCAAGAAGTTTCTATGTATCTTACAGCAAAGTGGGTTAGTGCATGATGTACTTACCGGGGATATCATACAATATTGTCGTCCTACATTAGATAGGGACATAGGGTAGGAAATACAAGATGTTTCCATCTTAGAACATATAATGTGGAGAATACAATTGGTGGTAGAAAGGATGCAAATCATGGCCTATAAGGACATGCATATACTTATCTAACTTATATTTTTTTTTAAGTTTAAGAAGGCTTAATATATATGCCGCAATTAGAAAGTTTAATTTTTTTCATTGGGTATCTTCTTTATATCTAAACTATATTTATTATTAAATTTTATAGTTGCGTGCAACATAAATTGTCTTTTAGCTTCAAATTTTGACATGACACACTAAAGGCTTCAAAAGCTTGATCCGATACGATAATATGGTTCGAACCTGACTTAAAATTATTGAGAGAACACATACCAGATGCAAACAGAACTGATTTCAACCCGAGTCGACATGATTTGGTCATTTAGCTTGAAAATATGTTATTTTTTAATTTTGAGTAGATCTAAGGGTATGTTCTTTTCGACTTATCATAAGCCCTTATCATAAGCATTCACCAACTTTCATCATTCAGCACAATGCAACATAATTCAACACTTTTAAACAGTTATTGAAAATACTTAGCTATATTTTCTTCTACTATTCCGAATGTTTCAACATATTTCAACATGATCTAGCACGTTTAAATAATAAACACTAATAAATAGTTCTCATAAATCGAAAAGAACATGTCCTAAATTATTTTCAAAGCTAACAAAAAATTAACCTATTTATTAAATGGGTTGACCAGAACCGACCTGTTACTTGGTGCTAGACACTTGTAAAAAATGACAAAGATTAGTTGATCAATGAAAGTAGAGGTAGCTGTTTGAGATTTCTAACAATGAAGCGTTGGACGTGTTGAGAGGGACCGTGGAATTTTAACTTTAGAATGTTTATGAAGTGGAAAGCGTAAATTGCATGTTAGTTTGGTTTGCTGAGGGGTCATGTTGTTTCCTTTGATTTTCAATTTATATTTTGGGCATGTTCGGCAATAGTGTTTTGAGTAGTGTTTGACATTTTGACTAAATCAATATATTTATTAGGTAATTTTTAATGTTCTGTAACATAGTATTTTGACTAACATTTCAAGTAGCATTTATCGTTTTAAGCAGCGTTTCTGAAAAGCTAATAGCAGTGGCGGATCTAGGCATTTGGGTTAGAGGTGTCCATAAATTAATATTGTTATTAATATAAACTAATTTTTTTTAGGGGTGTCCAAAAATCAAAAATTTTATTTTTTACTATAGAATTTTTTTTTTTGGGGGGTTAGGGGTGTCCATGGACATCCCACACCACCACATGGATCCGCCCCTGACTAATAGTATTAACATTTTGCATTAAAAAATAGAATTTCATATTTTTTTGCCAAACAATATATCCTTTAGAAATTTTATATTTGGAAATTGTTTATTTCCTTTTATGTCAATTTACATTAATCAGCTAATCCAATAGCTAAATTTACCAAACACATTCACTTCAACTATTCATCCAAATAGCTATTCACTAACAGCTAAATTAGAAACGTTCTCCGCTACCTAAACAGCTATGCGTTATCTGAACCGCTATCTGCTACCTAAACCGCTAATTTTACCGAATAGGGCCTGTGCCATATAAAATGTACTATACTTCGAAATTTGTAAAGTGACATACCATAGTTTTTAAAATCGTTAAGTTATCTATCTATCTATCTATATATATATATATATATATCTTTAAGTAATGATTAATGCCTCCCTTGCTCTATACTTTCGAGATGATCTAAGGAGCGTAGTTATTTTCACATTTCATAAGTTAATAAACAGCAGAAGAGGACTATCTAACTCGCGACATCAATATTAATCCCTAAATTAAAAACCTTGCAGACGAAAAATGAAATAGGATATAAAGAGTGCATCATGTAAGGAGGTTACTGGCCTATTTTCCTGTTCTTAGGGATTTTACTGTATATCTCCCAGTTTTCTTTAAATGGGCATAAGAATCATGCGAGTTGCATGTAGATAAGTTAGGGCTCAAAAGTGAGTAGAAAAACTAGTAAGGAACGTTGATGAACTGCATATTTAAATCGGAATTGCCTTTCAGGTAAAGAAATTGTGAGTGATGTGTGGTATATATTTTGGGTCTATAATGATAAATGAATGTGTTTTTTAGGATATTTAACTATTATAGAAATTTTAGATGGAGTATTTCCTCCCCTTGCTCTTTCATCTTTCGTTTTCTCATATGGAGGGGGAAGACAAAAAAGACAAGTGGTCATTTTAAAAGTACAGCAACGTTAAAAAAAAATAGAAAAGACAAAGAATAGTAAAAGTTTATTTCCTGTTGAATAAAGTATATTCTGTATATTGAAACTATTGAACTATCCTATCTCAGTGGCGGATCTAGACATATAAAATAGGGGTGTCCATTTATTAAATTATCTATTTTAAGGGTGTTCATATATACCAATATAACCCCCATTCAAAATATAGCTCATTAGAATATTTTTTGGCTATGGGTGTCCATGGACACCCCACGCAACGACATAACTCCGCCACTGCCCTTGCCCTCTCTACAAAGTGCAACAAAAAGTATATAAATAATCCAAAAGTAAGCAATAGGTAACTTTACATTACTACGATACTATAATATCAATGTTGCATATGTATATGGAAGATTTACACAACTTATAATAAGTTTATTAGCTTATGCAATCTACAATTTGCAACAATGTTGATAATTTTGATATTTTGCATCTTATCAGGATAGCAAATTTGCTTTTATACCAAACAGAAGTGAAATGTTTGAAACTTGTCTTTTGTTATTGATTTTACAAGTTTATGGAAAATAAAAAGGAAATTTCTGACTTACAGTATGATTGTAAATCAGAAGGACTATAAATAAGGAATTTTATCAAAAATGAGAAAGTTTGATATTTTGATATTTTACATTAATTTTACTAATTCGCCATAATTTAGTTAAAGAGAGACTGTAAATGAGGGAAATATAAGAGTGTGTGATTTACTTGGCAACACACACATTCAGGGGCTTAAAATGGTGGATGCAAAAAATTATTATGAAGCAATTTTTTTAATCGGAAATATGGCAAATAAGATTCATTAAAGCACATAAAGAAAACTCATACACTTTTAATGAACAGCAGAAAAAAAAGGAGATGAGAAAGATACTAAGTTAGCACTAGTTTTTTATAAGATGTCCTCTCATAACTTATTATGAGATCGAGTTATATGTCATACAACGTAAATTAGAAGAGTTGATTGTGGCCTTGTGGGTTGGCATGACAATTACGCCTCATAATAATCTTTTGTGAGATTATCTTATCTAAAATCAACTAATAGAGAAATCCATATGAATCAAAACAAAAAGGTTTTAAAAAAAAAGTAACCAAATTGAGAAAAAAAGTTACATTACTGTCCCTACTATTCATAGTATGAATAGTAACAATCCTTATTTACTTTTAGGGTATAATAAGAAACTGTAAATTAATTACTTTTTTTTTCAGTGATAACTTAGTCTGATTAGGAGCCTTATTTCTATAATGATAGTTTTAAGACCTTATCTTAGCTTTAAGACAGCTCCTTGGATGCCACATCCCTAATCTATCATGGTCCATATCTTGTTGCCTTGTGATCATCCACTGTCATTATTCTCTATTAACATTGACTTGTAAGAGTTTTTGGCTATGAAGCACAACAAAATTAGACGGATCATCCTTTTATGATATGATCTTACAATTTATTATTATTATTATTATTATTATTATTATTATTATTATTATTATTATTATTATTATTTTGATATTTTAAGTGGCCTACTATATAGACAATTACTATTAAGGGCAAGGATATATTATATTGCTTTAGGATATATTATGTATTTTAGGTTATTGACTTATGGGCTCGGTAAGTATGAGGAACTTTAGGACCTTTCATGTCGTATGGACAACATATATAGAGGGCAAAGACATGAGAAAGTTTCTAGTTGTGATCACAAGACATGAAATACTTAAAGACTTCTATTAAAAATGCACGAGATAATGGGCGTGATTAATTATTCATTTAAATTAACTTTTATTAAAAATTAGTCTTAAATAAAGTATTAGTTACTTTCAATTTTAAAATCATCATTTGTAACGCCCTGCCCGAAGGGGGAAGGCACGTCACCGCCGTGGATGTCCGATTTGGAACATCCACAAGACTCTCTAAACTTTTTAACCATAATTAACCTATTCATAGGTGATAACAGCGGAAGCACTTATCGAAATCTAATAAAGTTCGGGAGGTTCAATCTAAAACATGCATTACATACATACTTAAACCGTTTCCATAATATTCTTACACGTATGTAATCCAAAAAGTACATCCATACTTACATTTAATAAACATAACCCATAACATAAACAAATAACGAGGTCTCCATTCCCAACTCGATTCTTCAAAAGTGTTTTACAACTGGTTAGCTTTCTTAATGCTCTTACGATCCCTTTTTGCTTCCAAACCTAAAAAATGGTGAGGTCATGAGCTCCCCGAGTCCAATGAATAAAGTATTAGTTACTTCCAATTTTAAAATCATCATTACCACCGCTCAATATAAATCACACCTCAGCAAGCTAGCCAATTCCAAAGTTAAAAGTTATTGTCAAAGAAATGATTGATTATTCTTCAAAAAGTTTATATATATATATATATATGTATGTATATAAAAACCGAACCG
>JACYFF010031958.1:98186345-98199155 GCA_017589665.1 Selenicereus undatus
TTTTTTTTTTGAGTTATTTCATTATAATAACTATATGCACAAAGTATTATAAAGTATATTTGTAATTCTTGTAATTTATGAAAAAATTGTTTGAGCCTCAAAAAAAAAAATTACAGTAATTTTTCAAAAAGTTAAGTGAATAATCTCTCTCGAAGAATTATTTGTGAATAAAAAGATAAATTTATAATCTTAAATCAATTGCGATCGGTCTCATGGGTGTAACAACAACAACAATAACAACAACAACAATAATCATCATCATCATCATCACCATCATCATCATCATAGCTTTCAGAAATCTTGTATAATTTCGCAATAATGTATCTTTATAGTAAATAGGATTTGTAACTATCGTTATTATATATCTGTATTTCTAATATTCCATATTTTTAATAATGAAAATCTTTTATTATTTATTATTTTAATTAAAAATAATAATTTATGTGATTTGGAGTTAGGTTTAGAATTAAGTTAGGAAAAATCCAAATCTCTAAAAATTGACACATGTCATATGCTAGCTTTGGGAGGTTTTTTTTAATATATATATGGAGGGATACCGAGTTGAATGACGTTTGACTCAATGAATTGAAGAGCTGAAGCGAAAGTCAAAGATACATACAATGATTTTATAATGGTATCCAATTATACAAATATAATATATAGAATCTCATAATTGTATGCAACTACATATGTTTAGTACGCACTTATATGGCTGTGGATCAAACATCATCCAATTCAGTGTTGTTGTGTTCAGGGGCGGAGCTACATTGGGGCAAGGGGGGTCAATTGACCCCCCAGCTTTTTGGAAAAAAAAAAAGTAAATATGTAATATTTTTATGGAAAAAAAAACTATATATATTAATTCGTTTGTTTAAATATCACAATGCTGCGCTAGCCCGTGCGGTCCTTTGCCCTTGCTTCTACTTGTTCCCGGTGGTCGTGGGTTCGAAGATTGCTAGCGCAGGCCTTTACTGTTTTAGGCCCTATGTTGTTTTTTTTTTTTTGAGTTTTGGAACACTTTCCGTCTTTCCCCAAACCTTGTTGCGCCGAAGTATCCCAGCGCTCTGTTGCCCTGTTGGCCCTTGGCTGTTGCGCCCCTACCCCCTGCCCACCCTCTCTCTCACTCTCAGCCGCCGGCCACTAACTGACCGCCGCAGCCACCCGCCGGCCACCAGACCCGCCTTCACTTCTCCTCACCTTTCCTCCTAACTCCTAAATCTCAACTCTCAATTGAAGGTAATTCTCAAAAATACTCAATTTTTGTTTTTAATTTTGTTATTTTGTAAATAAAAGTCTTTATTTTACTGATTTTAGTTAGATTTGTGTTAAATAATTGATTAATTTAGTGAATTATTCATGATTCATGGATTGAAAAATCAAGATTTTAATTTAATTGTCTTTTTGGTTAAAGATTTAAAATTGGGCTAATTTTGTTTGTAATTACTTCCTTGTTTATGTTTAGTTTACTCATTTTTATTGAATTTGTGTTGAACAAGTGGTTAATTTAGAGATTTACTCATCAATTAAAAAATTAGGTTTTGCTTTTCTTGATTGAGAATTTTAGAAATTAGAATTGGGGTAATTTGTTGGTTGTTGTTTATTTATTTGTGTTAAATTTATTGACTTTAGGCAAATTTGAGTTTGTTTATGATAAACACAAATTACCCCAATTATAATTCCTAAATTCTCAATAAAGAAAGGCAAAACCTAATTTTGTACGTAATTATGTAAATTATTTTGTAAATAATTATGTTTATAATTTACTAAAAACCATGAACCTAAGTAAATATTATGTATATTATTAATCTCGCCCCCCCTTAGTTTAAATCCTGGCTCCGCCCTTGGTTGTGTTGGTATGTAAATGACACATTTGTTCCAAGTACAGTGTAATGGTAGCCAATTTTGAATTGAGATTATTTTTTCCCAACATCTCCAAATAAAAAATTGTTAAGAGTATAGAAAAACCTTAAGAAATACAAAAATATTTTTTTTTCCATCCATATTGGTTACTACTATTGGGTTAAAACAAGAGTAAACTTGCGAGTATCTGTACTTATTCCTGTCTGGGTAGCATGCATGGCCAGCACAATATGGTGTTTTAGCCTAAGGTTAGTTTTAGAATAATAAAAGTTGCTTTGATTCAAGTTACACCCTTAGAGAGTTGGAAATGCTTAAAGTTGTGCTTAATATGCTTTTATAATCAGATGACCTAATTATAACCTATTGAAAATATGTAAAAGTATATGTTACCTTCTTGTCAGATTTATAACTTAAATTTTTTACTCTTAAATATAAATTACATTAAAAATTACGAAGACAATAACACCACCATCACCACTTCTAGTGTGGAATCCGTTTTTGTGAGATTTAGGGAGATTCAGATGTAGGTCACCTTATCTTTACAGATATTTCTGCCCATAGAGAAATTGATTCCAAAAAATCTACATAAAAATATTTAGCGAAAAGATTTAAAGTTGAAGCTAATGATAAATAGCAAGGAATTGAAAATTTTAAAGACCTACTACGAATATTCAACCATTATATTGCAGTAACTTTTAAAGGTGAATAGGTGATCCACATATAAATCCATCAACCATTCTAAATATACCAACTAAATAAATGCCAAATCTACACGAACATAATGTCACATAATTAGATAGAAAATATCATTGTGAAAATAAGGGGATGAGGTTTAAGAATAAAAATTAAAATAAATCAATTATTAAGTTAGTGTACTTTCACTGTACTTTTTCCAATGTAGATATCTCGCTCTAAATCCAAGACTATAAATACAACATAAAAAAATTAATTAAAAAGAGTAGTGAGCCAATTTAGGGTTTACTTGATTAGACAAAAATAGAGCAAGTCATTGTTGTAAAATCTATATATTATTTTATCAACTCATGAAAACTCCTCTCCTCCTCCCCCCTTCATCCTAATTTTGAAGCCATTGCTTTCTCTTTTTTCTAGCTAGTTTAATTTGTTGAGGTTGTTATTGACATCATTATAACTAAAAGTAAGTCCATTTTACTTTGATTTATTCACTTGATTTTAATATCTAATAGTAATGTTATTTTTGACTAATAAACTCTCTCCTTTCTTGTAAAAATTAGAGTTTTTCTCCTCCTAAGAATTGGGATTTCTCTTTCTTAGACTTTGTTTGTCTTTTTGTTTTTTCCTTGTAAGTTATTTCTCTTGTATATTTTTACAAGTTTAGTCAAGATCATTAATTCAGTAAGAGAGTCTTTTTGGGTTTATTAGTTCATTTCATTGGTTTCGACTAACACTGGACCTGGTCAACGGGTTGGGGCGAAAAATTGAGGGTTCCCGACAATGATGAGGGTCAGACTTGGGTAGAGGTTTTGACCCTCTGACCCGACTAATTGACTCTCACTTTTTAAAAAAATTTAAAATTTAAGATCAAAGTTTATCATCAAAACAAGATACTTTGGATTTCATTTGCTCAAAACCTTTTCCGCTTTCTACTTTCTTGTCTTCTCTCAGCCTCTTTTCGTTAAATCTCACTGGCTTGTGACCTTCTGATGTGCCATCTCTGATGTTTGGAGTAGTTGTTTTAAAGAACTAATAGTTTTAATCACTAAATTACACATTAGAATATTTGTAATTGCGATACATTTCATTGGAATATTATATTATCGTTGGACTTTTGTTTTGCAAGATATTTAATGTCGAACTTTATAATAAAAAGGAAACATAGTAAAAAATCTCATTTCCTGTATTGAGAATATTTGAGGGTCAGGTCTGACCCAATGACCCGAGGGTACCCATAGGGTCAGGGTCATGGTCAGAGTCAAGGATATTGCGATCCTCATGGGGGTCGGGTAGGGTCAGGGTCGAGAAAATCATGTGTTCTGACCCTCAAGACTCGAACCTCAATCGGACCTGACCCTTAATTTGATCAAGTCTAACTAACACATAGAAGTTCATATATTTTGATAAAATGACATTTCTTTCGAGTTAGATATGTTGTATCACATAGATATCTATTCTATTAAGTTATACTATATCTCACTGATATTCGGTAAAGACAAATTGAAATCAAAGGACAAGGTTTGTGACCAAAATGATCACACATATAAACTACAAAAATACATCTGATCTGCGACGGAAAAAGTTTGTTTTTCCGACGGGAAAAGTGCTTTTCGACGGAAACTCCGACGGGATTGGGCTCGTCGCAGAATTTATCCCGACGGAATCTGACGGGTGTCCGACGGCATTTCCGACGGAAATATCCCGTCGGACAGGCCTGCAGCATCAGAGGAAGCGAAATCGAAAATGGGGAAGGGAATTTCCGGCGGAATTGGAAATTCCCGTTGGAATTCCCTTTTTTTAAAAAAAAAAAATTTTTTTTTAAAACAATTTTGTTTAAAAAAGAAATTTTCGGATGAAATTGTTTTTTTATTTAAAGAATTGAGAATCCGATAGAGAAGCTAATTTGTAGGAAATTTTTCTTGAAAACCCAAAAAAAAAAATACGCAAAATTAATATGCGCGTAACAATATAGTTACCATGATAACATTGTATAGATATTTCTGTCAAAAGAAACATGCTGAATTAAATATGAAGTACGACATATATAGGAAATTGTTTAAAATGTACACAAATTACTAAACTATTCGGAGTCGGATAAATTTGTGGGATCATCATCGTTGTCATCTTCAGAGTCCTCTTCATCGTCGGGATTCAAGTTGATCTGGCTGGAGGAGCCTGCACTTTGACCTTTGAAAAATCTTAAAACTTTTTTCAGCATTCGCTCTGTCTTCCCCTACTTCTTGGCTATTTGAGTTATAGTCTCTGCTTGCTTGGTTATGCTCTCATTGAAGAGTTGTGCTTGCTGTCTTGGATCAAAATGCTCAGCTGATGAGTGACGTGCAGCTGCAATAGTAGCCGATTTTTTCAACTTGACCCCCTCTGCACCAAAACCGTATACACGGCCCTTCTTGTCGAGATTTTCTTTAATCCAGAACTCCTCTTGGGTCATAGGTGGCAGTTGAGAACCCCCTTGAGATGCAGTTTGGGAGTACTCCTGCCATTTGTTCTGATGATCCTCCTGAAAATATACAACATAAAACTATTTTAAATCAAACCTGCAATTGTCACATATGAATTATCTGTAAATAGAATGTGTGAAACTTACATATTTTTTGGCAGATTTTTTGTCCACAAAAGCTTTGTCTTTCACCTTGCAGTGAGTGTCCTTGAATAATTCCTCACACGTGGGCTCCCTACCTAATATTTGGGTCTGAAAAACAAAAGTAAATCGCAATTAAATATAAGCGATGATGATGAACGAGGACCTCAACCCATATCATGCTTTATATATAACAAATATATTTATTAATAATCAAATTTTTTACCAAACGCCTTTTCCTTTCACTAATCGGAATTGAACCACATGTATGCAACGAAAGACCAAAACCTTCAACATCACTCAATCTATTCTTCTTGTTTTGTTCACTCAATTTCTTGAAGTTGTCACTGTCACTCCAATGTTTGAGCATATCATTCCAAATACTAGGCGGTAACCACTTCGGTTTTTTGTTGTACTTCCTAGCGTATCCTAGAATGTCCCTGAGTCGAGTGGCACCTCTGTACTCAAAGTTACGCCGTATCTGACTTTCGTTGTCTGGATGCCAGTAGTAGTGTTTCTGCGGCAAAATTGAAGTATACATATTAGTAATCAAACATTCCAAATTAACAATCTAATCACGACTTTGAAATTTATTGCACAGATAATTATGAACCTTGAACTCATTGAACCAAATGTCTCTTTGAGATTGTGGAACTTCCCCCCACGTGGTCCAAGGACGTGGGTACTTACCTGTAAAGCTTTCGACTATTTTCTGAACTACACCCTGATATGGAACAAAACTAAGAACACAAAAAGAATTGGTTAGTAATAAAGATTACATGTATCAAAAGAATATGAGACGTGAAGAAGTTGCAAACTTCATAATAAACTTACGTGTCACCATCAGGTTGTAAATATATCTTATTGTTGGTGGTCGATGTGTCACTTTCAGGTGTAGGACTGTGTCTATCTCTTCCTCCCCCTTCATTGCGGGCCCCTTCGTTGTGTACTGACTGACTTGGCATTCTAGGTTGCCCCATAAAATGACTACTGTTGAAATGCGGACTAACAGTACCGAACTGTTGATAAACTAATGGAGTAGATGAACCACCACCCATGTAAGGAATATTTGGTTGAATTGGTGTTTGCATACCCGCACCAAAGAAAGGTGGTTGCAGGTGGGATTGCTCATTCATACTACCAAAATAATTTCCGAATGGTTGACTTGGATCAAGAAAACCTCCAAACATTCCACTAAAGGTGTTCGGCTCATAAGTTTGATCTGCAGGATCATACTGTGGAGTCGGTTGTGGTACTCCTCTACCGGCATCACTCCTGGCCGTTCGACCACGACCACGTCCACCATTGTTTCCAGACATCTAAAAAATAAGAACAAAAAAATAAAACCGCGCCATTTTTGATACTATTGTTAGTGAAAAGTTACAGTACATACAGACAATTTTTTTTTGAGTTTGCAATAAAAGAACGCTTTATATACATATGCATAAATATCCATATATACAACAAAACAATTCAATCAATCATGGTTGGACGCATTGTCATCGTCATCGTCATCATCACCACTTTGCACTGCCGTATTTTCATCATGACCCTCATCAGTGTCTTCTTCTTCATCCTCCCATTCACCTTCTTCATCCTCTTCATCACCATCATCATGTTCACCATTCCCATCATCATCATCACCCCAATCATGTTCATCAACATCATCAGCCTCTGCAGTTTCATCGACTAATGTGCCTACTATGACATTGTCCACGTTCATGTTTGTCATTCCAAACTGTTGATAGGCAAGTTCTAGGTTTTCTTTATCTTTAGGAGCACCGCGAGGTTTGTTTGGTATAGCTACCCACCAATTCGCTTTTCCTGATATCCCCTCAGGGTACTTAACATATACCACTTGGGTTGCAACATCAGCAAATATGAATGGGTCATACTTTCTGTAACGTCTGGTATGATTCACCTCGGGATATGGGGTGAATTTAGGGTAACGTAACCCTCGAAGAACATCCGGGTCAAACCACTCACAATTGAAAAGCACACATTTTTTAATTGGCTCACCCGTGAATTCAACACGAACAATTTCGTGAAGTATACCATAATAATCCCCTGGGACTTCGTCACCTTCCCCAACTCCTTTGACACAGACGCCACAGTTATATGTTGCTTTACCTTCATTTCTGGCCTTGGTATGAAACCGATAACCATTAACTTTATATCCAGAGAAACACTCCACCACCGTAAGCGGCCCATGAGATAAGTTCACCAAAAAATCTTGCATCTCATCATTAAACACCCGATAAGAATTGACCTACAGAGAGAAAAAGAAGGCAACCCTCTTCAGAATTACACAAATGTGTTTTGGAAGTTGAAGATTACTTATGACAAATTACTTACATTACACTCGAACCACTGTGCGAAATTTGCCTCGATGAACAAGTCCACTTCCGCATCACTCGCACTTGGATTATGACCGCGAAACTGATGTTTGAACCAACTGTAATGTTTAAGAAATGAAACTATTTACTTATTATTCGACAATTATTAAGTATTTAAATGAAACTTTCAGTAACTGATGTACTTACTCCAGATGTGGTTGCACTTCACCACAGTTCAGTAAAATGTGAAGGCGAGCGACACGGTACTCCGCCTCAGTGAGATATCTTCGGCCTCGATTCCCAAATGGAGTACCCTTACGGTTGAACACCGATAGCGTTGGCATTTGTGATTCAGGCTGTTGCATACCCTCGTTACGCCCTATACTTGGGCTATCCAAGCTTGACTGAAAATAGTACTCAGCGAAATGTTTTATCTCAAACGCCAAGTATGCGTGAACCATAGATGCTTCAACACGGGCTTTATTCTTTGCCGTCGGTTTCAACCAACCAAAGTGCCTCTCAAAAGGATACATCCATCGATATTGAACAGGGCCACCCAACAAAGCTTCTTCGGCTAAGTGAATAGGCAAATGTTCCATGACATTCCAAAACCCGGGAGGGAACACAGTCTCCAATTTACACAGAATTACAGCAATATTCTTGTGCATCTCTTCCAGCATGCTTACTTGCAGCTCACTAGAGCATAGGTTTCTGAAAAATTCACTCAATTCGACCAAGGGTCCCAACACATCATCCGGAAGAGCAGCAAAAGCTACCGGAAGAAGATTCTCCAAAAATACATGATGGTCATGGCTTTTCATATTTTGCAACTTTGTGTTAGATGGATCCACCCAGTTGCCCACATTTGAGCAA
Organism: Selenicereus undatus; assembly: GCA_017589665.1. NCBI lineage: Eukaryota > Viridiplantae > Streptophyta > Magnoliopsida > Caryophyllales > Cactaceae > Selenicereus > Selenicereus undatus. The sequence continues at coordinate 98,194,707 of JACYFF010031958.1, forward strand.
TAACCATCAGGTACATGAACCTCCCGCAACCATTGACATACAGCCCTTTTTTGAGGTAGCGATAGTGCAAACTTGGCTTTTGGCTTACACAATCTATCACTTGACCCTCTTGTAGCCAAGTCCAACTCTTGCCTGCTACACAAAATGGACATATCCATCCTTGCTTTGATGTCATCCTTCGTTTTTCCCGGAATATCCATGACTGTGTTTATAATATTTTCACAGAAATTTTTCTCAATATGCATCACATCAAGGTTATGCCTCAGAAGTTGATGCTTCCAATACGACAACTCCCAAAAGATACTTTGCTTTATCCAATTATGTTCATTCTCCTCAAATCTCGAAATTTGGAAATTGATATCTGTAGTCACTTTAGGCAAAGTGGATACAGTATCAGACAACATCTCACCAGGAATCCTTCGGGGAAGGCCAGTGTGTATGCTCTTCCCTTTACGAAAAGCAACTTTGTTAGCTCTAAAACAATGATTCCGAGGCAAGAACCGACGATGGCAATCAAACCAAGATGGCTTTCGGCCATACTGTAACTGAAATGCACAATTCTGATGCATACAAACCGGACATGCTAGCAGCCCATGAGTACTCCATCTAGATAACATACCATATGCGGGAAAATCATTGATAGTCCACATCAATGCGGCATGCAATCTAAAAGTTGCACCGCTGGATACATCAAATGTTTCAACCCCAACATCCCACAGCAATTTCAACTCATCAATTAAGGGTTGTAAGTACACACCAATCCTGTTCTTCGGATTTGCTGGACCTGGAATAATGCAACTTAAAAACATGTATGGGGTAGTCATACACATTTCGGGAGGTAAGTTGTAAGGTGTTACCACAACCGGCCACACTGAATACGACCTTCCAGATATGAAAAATGGTGTGAAACCATCAGCACAAAGACCTAACCTCACATTCCGAGGTTCTGCAGCGAAGTTTGGATACTTTTGGTCGAAATGCTTCCAAGCTAAACCATCTGAGGGATGGCGGAGAACACCCGATTCTTGGCGGTGCTCATCATGCCATCTCATATGGACGACAGTCTTTTTGGAGGCATACAATCGTTGCAGTCTTGGAATTAAAGACAGGTACTGCATTTTTGCATATGGTACATCCTTACGACCTCGTTGGTTGGAGTTCTTCGGTAAGTGTCTTGCATGTCCACAAAATTTGCATGCGGACAAACTCTCATCTTCTTTATAGTAAAGCATGCAACCAGTTGGACAACAATCAATTTCCTGAACATCCATACCCAAGTCTCTCACTTTTTTCATTTGCTGATGATAATTTTTGGGAATGCCACTTTCAGAAGGGCACACATCTCTCATCAGGCCAACAACTTCATTGAAACAACGTTGAGACATATTGTGTCCCGATTTAATGCTCAGTAGCCTCACAGATGTTTCAAGTTCAGTTATATCACACCCTTCATACAAAGGTCTCTGAGCAGATTCAAGCCTAGTGTAAAAGGCCTCAGGATTTACGTCATGCGGACTACTCATGTTCATTTCATTAGCTTGGAACGCAGCATGCACCATATTTTCCATATCATTATGATCGTTGTGATCATAATCAAAATTCATAGAATGTGAACTACTTGCACCCCCAACTTCCGAAGTATCTTCTTCTCCATGACTCGTCCAAAACCAATAACTTTTCACAAATCCCTTTCTATACAAATGTGACTTTACAACGTCAGGTGTAAAATATTGCATATTCTTACACTTGACACATGGACATCTATAAACTCCATTAATTTGATACTCCTCCTGATTTCGTGCAAATTCATCAAACATATTAACTCCCTCCAACCACTCCTCTCTAAGTCCATGTCCATTAGGATTTCTTCTTCTATACATCCATTGACGATGCAACAGCCTATCCATATGTTCCTAATATGAATTCCTTAATTGTTACGTACACTACATTTAATTGTAATTAAATTCTTGCACAAATGAATTCAACGTGTTTATAATACATGTACGAATTACATTAAAATATATTTCACAAAATTAAACATACTTAACATACTTAAACAATTCAACGAAAAATTAAAGACAATACGTATTATTTGGAAAAATAAATGTCATCGAACATCAAACATGAAACACCAAACCAAAAAAATCACGCAGTTAACATTATTAAACCATTTATGAAAACGAAATACACATAATACACATACTGTTTAATTATTCAAAATAATACACGTCCCATATTCAATCAGAACACATTCAAAACAAAACTATTTAATATATCATAACACACCTAATTAAGCATAACACTTCATATACTTATATAATAAAAATTACACACAAATGCAATTATTACTTCGTACTTCATTGAAATAAATAAATCCCAACCAATTTAATTACATATATTACAATTCACATACTTACAAAACGTAAATATATATATCACAAACCAAAGAAAATATTCATGTACTTATGAAATTTAAAGTATTTCCTAAACCAAAACACATTACACATGTGTAACATACTTCAACATTTCGTAACAATTTAATTACATATGTGAGCAACAAATAAATTTTGTATTAAACCAAAAAATTGATTTTATGATGGAAAATCCGACGGAAAATGACTGTACGAAAAAGTCCCCTAGACCCGCTGGTTTCGATGGAATCTCCCGTTCGTCGGACACATTCCGACAGAGGGAGACAGCCATCGGGAAGCGGGCCAACGGAGTAGGCGACGGAAGCCGACGGATATCTGGAATGAAACATTCAATGTAGCACCAAGAAAATCACCATCTTTTAATGGCAATTCAATGTTCTCTCCAATAACAATGGGTTCGGTTACTCATTTCAAAGATGATGATTTTCTTAGTGCTACACCGAATGCAGCGACCAGTTGAGGCAGTGAAGGGACTAATTTCGAGGGAGGAGCGAAGGATGTCGGACGACCGCAGAGCGCGGCGATAGTGGCTAGAAGAGGGCGACACTGGGTAAGGTGTAAACAGAAAAAGGTTTGTGTGTGTGTGTGGAGTGTCCCATTGCTCGAGCAATCGGGTTTTTGAAGACAGTGGACCACTAAAAAAATTCAGAAAAAAGTGTCATCTGACGGAAAATTTCGTCCGGTCACTTATTTCTAAGAAAAACGCAAAACAAAAAAGTAAGACACCGACATTCCAAATAAGTTCAAAATTACACATTTTCAACGTCAATGCGTGTCAGTTGGAAAATCCGCCGTACAATTCCGTCGGAATATTCCTTCCAACAGGCATTTCCTAAAAAAAACCTATCACTTCTATCCGGCAAAAAGAAGTTTCAAAAATTGGATCCATCGAACAGTCCGTCAGTGTAATTTTCCTTCGCCATTTTCCGTCGAACAAAGCAAATTTTTTAGCATGTGCACGACTCAGAAAACGCACATTATTCACATATTCACCAAAATTTAATGCACACCACAATTCAAACAAAACACGCACTTAACATTATTAAACCATTTACCACAACGAAACTTATATTAAATTAGGATTTTATTAAATTAGAATTATTTCACATGCTGTTTAATTATTCAGAACAATATACGCTAAATATCAAATCAGAAAAATATAGTACTTTTTCCTTATCATAAAAAAATCTCACAACACCTCAAACAAAACACTTAATGTAACTACACATGAATGCTATAAATAATTACTTTCACATAACAATATTATTTTTCTACATAAATCTTATTAAATAACAATAACAAATGACACCATCGATTACCCACCTCATCTAATTAAACAAACCAAACGAAATAATTACTATTCACATACTTACTAAACTTATATTAATATACAGTCAACATACATACATAAATTCAAAAGAGGAACAAAAAATGCAAACATACTTTAAAATTCATACATCTTTAACATACTTAACTTTTTTGTGACATAACTTACATCCATATATATGTTACGAACAAATAAATTTTACACTAAACCAATCGAATCATTTTAAAAATTAACTAACATTCAAGAAAAAGCATATTATTCGCATAACCACCCAAAAATACATAAATTCACAAAAATAACAACAAAATCAAACATACTTTAAAATTCATACATGTTTAACGCATTTAACCTTTGTGGTGACACGTACATATTTATTATATAATATTTCACTTATTCAAATAAATACACTTCAGAAATGAAATAGAAATTTAAGTAAACAATTAACTACGTTTCAAAAAACACATAATATTCGCATATTCACCAAAATATACATACTTTCAGTAAAATAACAATAACATTAAACATACCTTAAAAAATATACCAACAACTACATTTCATATCAAACCAACCAAATCATGTAAAAAATTAATTACGTCTCAAAAAGGCATAATATTCGCATATTCACTAAAACATACATACTTTTAGTAAAATAACAACAACATTAAACATACCTTAAAAAACATTCGAACA
>JACYFF010031958.1:98199165-98230688 GCA_017589665.1 Selenicereus undatus
AAATAACAACAACATTAAACATACCTTAAAAAACATTCGAACAACTAAATTTCATATTAAACCAACCAAATCATGTAAAAAATTAACTACGTCTCAAAAAAGGAATAATATTCGCATATTTACCAAAACATACATACTTTCAGTAAAATAACAACAACATTAAACATATCTTAAAAAACATACATGGTTAACATATTTAACGTTTTATAATAACGGAACTCATTTTATTTAAATTATTTACAAAAACATATTAAACACGCTTGAAATACTTAATTTAAAATAACAAACATAAATATAACTTTAAAATTTTAAAACGAAACAATTTCGACTAACCTTCAAACACGGAATATCAAACGGATTACCGGCGTGAAAAGTCACGGGGCGGCGGCGACGGCAGTGGGGCACGGCGGCGACGGCGGCGGCGACGCGACGGCAATGAACAGTAACGGCGGCAACCAGAAATCTGACACGGTCACAATTGACAAATTTAAAACATACAAAATACCAAATAACTAAACTAATTTAATTTTAAACAACTTACTAACGAAACAAAAAACTTACCGATTACAAAAATCTTCAACCTTCACTTTCTCTCTCTTCCCTCTCTTCCTCTTTGAGACATTATCTCTCTAAATTTCACAAACTACCGAACGCAAACGCCCTCTCCCCAAATTTATAAACGCACGCGAACGCCCGCTCGTCGAGATCTGCGCAAAGTACCCGACGGATTCCGACGGAGTCCGACGGAATCCCGTCGGAAATTCCGTCGGAAATTCCGACGGAAAATGCTTCCGTCGGAAATTCCGTCGGAATTCGTGTTTCCCGTCGGGCCCCGCTTGTTTTCCCGTCGGTCCCCTCTGACATTTCCCGACGTCTGTCCAGCCCGTCGCGTTTTCCGTCGGAGATCCACTGCGTTTTTGTAGAGTTATTCTTGTCAAGAAAATGGTTGATGCGGATGTCATATGATTTTTTGTTAATAAAATTTATTTTTCTATCAAAAAAACTTTATCAACTCCTTTATTAAATATGTCAAAAATTCAAACTTTTTTTTTTGAAAATAAAAGATGAATTTATTAATCAAACATCATAAAATATCTACGATGGAATTTGAATTCAAACAATTATATCGATCACCAAAATAATAAGGAAACTAATTTCTGCACTTTTGAACTGTCATTATCTTATCATAAGACTAGTTTATACACTTTTAAAAAGTCACTATCTTATCATAAAACTAATTTCTACACTTATGAGAAAACTAATTTTTGCATGGAAAATTTGATAAAATTTCTAACATAAAACTCTTTTATTCGTATGTTTGTTTCACGTTGTCATCTCATGAAATGTAATCAAGTAAATTTGTACAAAAGCAAAGTTGCTGTGAAAAGGGAGAAAGTCTCCATGAAATCATCGCCCCCCCCCCGGAGCGGAAACCAAAACTAAGCCCACAAATTTTTTTCCCGGGGGTCTTCGTTAGGGCTGGCAAAAAAATCCATACCCGCCAAAAACTCGCAAAACCCGCCCCAATGGGTATGGGTATGGGTGGCGAAAATTGAAAAAAAAAATGGGTATGGGGCGGGTATTGCTAAAATGGATATGGGTATGGGTATAGCTCGTACCCGCCCCATACCCGTTTTATTAATACTTGCCTTGTACCCGTCTCATACCCGCCCCATATAAAACTCATACCCGTTTGTTTAAAGTTCTAATTTGTTACTTGTAATTAAATATTTTGCTAGTTGCTTTGAGTTGTATGATATTCCAAACTCCGGCAGAATATTTTGTTTCAAACTGTAATTGTCAAGCGTTAATTTATTGTTTTGATTGGCAAATTTTTAGTTGTATTTAATCTAATATGATATGTCGTCGGAAGCTTAGTGTTAATGTGAATATTGAGTATTTGATATCGAATATGGATACAAAATGGGTTTAATTCTTTTTTGTCTATATGTATCCGAATAAAACCCGTATACCCGCTATACCCAGTGGGTATGAGTATAGGTATAACTTTACAATACCCGATGGGTATGGGTATGGGTATGGATATGAGTATTAATTTTAAAAATTGGTATGGGTGAGGGTACGGCTAAACCCGCCCCATTGCCACCCCTAGTCTTCGTTGTCTTTTAAAATTGCTAACTGTAACAAGCCAACTACATGGGGCAAATTCACAAGTTCTTTTGAATAGATTTTGATAAGGATGAATCAACCGAACAAAAGGAAAATATTATGAAAGCATAATTCAAAAAGCAGTAATTAATTAACAAGAGCAAATCAATTTTGCAAAAATTAAAATAAATAAGACTATCATGCATAAAAACTACCGATTTGGATCAAGCTAGTGATGAGATGTGTTGAATCATTCTCCTTCCCCTTTATTATCAATGGTGAGTAGGGAGGATTTGGGAATCCTAGTCGGCATATTAGGCAAGGAGATCCCATCTCCCCCTACTTGTTCCTTCTTTTGCTAAGGATTTATCGAACATGGTTTTTGATGCTGTTTTTCGTCACAAAATTATTGGTTATTTTATTTGCCCAAGGCCCCTTTGGTGTCACATTTGCTTTTTGCGGATAGCACTATTACTCTTTTGTGGGGCTACTGAAAATGATGTTCTTGCAGTGAAGTCTGTTTTGCATGCTTTATGAAGAAGCCTAAGGCCAGCAGGTTAATCTTTCAAACTCGAGTATCCTCTTTGGCAAGAGTGCTCCTCAACAGAGGAAAATTGCAGTTCTTATTACCCTTGACATACAGGAGGTTCTCTCTTTTGACAAATACCTGGGTCTTCCCACGAAAATTGACAAGTCTAAGAACAAGGCCTTTATGCCCACCAAAGGTCTCATTTGCAAGAAGATTAATGGGTGGCTTAGAAAACAACTCTCTTTGGTTGGTTGGGACGTGCTCATAAAGGCAGTTGTTTAGGCCATACTTACATATGCAATGAGCATCTTCAAGTTCCCTAGTGACTTTACGGAGAGTATTCAGTGATCCATAACTAATTATTGGTCGGGTCACAATGATACCAAGCGAAAGGTTCTCTGGATTGCCAAGGATAAACTCTTTGAGAGCAAATCAGAAGGACGTCTTGGGTTTCGAAACCTAGAGGCTTTCAACCTTGCTCTGCTAGCTAAACAAGCTTTGCGTTCATTGTATTCTGATCATTCTCTTGCATTCCAATTCTCAAGGCAAAATATTTCCCTTATTGTGGTCTTCTTCATGCAGGTTTAGGTCCTAAGACTGGCTACAACTGGAAGAGTGCTCACCCTAATGTTTGGGCCTCTAAATGGACTTTGAAAGTCCTCACCCCAATGAATCCTTCTACCAGCCTTCTCCATGTAAGTGATTTGATTGATTAGATAAACAAGAATGGAACATTAAAATGATTAAATCGATCTTCCTACCAATTGATGTGGAGAACATTCTTAGCATTCTCCTTTGCCCTACTTGGTCAAGTGATAAACTCGTATGGAACTTCTCTTCTTCTGGGGAGCTTACTGTCAAATCCGCTTACCACCTAATCCTTGAAACTAAGCATTAGGCTGCTGCATGAAGTAGCTCTAATGATCTCAGGATTTTTTGAAAGAGCACTTGGGCCCTGAACATCCCGCCAAGAATGGAAATGTTTGCATGGAGGGCATGCTCACATGCGTTACCCTCGAGGGAGGCACTTGCTAGAAGAATCAACAACCTGGATGCTAAATGTGAATTTGTGGTGAGCGGCTCGAATCTCATGTTCATGCAATTTTTGAATATGTGTAGGCAATGAGAATCTGGATGATGTCCCCTTTCATCGACTTCATTCAGCCCTGCAGATTTTGGACAATTTTGGATGCCATTGCAGATTTCAATTCGTCCAACCCTGGCAATGTCAACGACTTTGTAGCAATTATGTGGCAGTCTGGAACACGCGTAATGAGGCTCTCTTTAGACAATCCTCCATTCCCCCAGCAATGGTGATCTCGAAGGAATTGAATTTTGTTAAGGATTTCGAAGATGCAGTCGATCACTTCAACATGCCCTAGAATGCGCTGGCTACTGCTATGTGGTCAGCCCCCATGCTTGTTCTGGTTAAAGTAAATTTTGATGGTGCTAAACTTGGTTCCTGAGGCAAGGGATGGGGCGTGATCAGACGTGATTCTCATGGTGGTGTCCTTTTCATGGCAATCAAGCAAGGAAGCAATTTTACGAGCCTGGATGTGGAGGAAGCCCCTGCATGCCTGCTCGCTCTCGAACAAGGCTAGCACCATGGTTGTATGAGATTAGTTACTGAAGGTGATAGTCTAAGTGTCATTTCCAAGGTGAAGTGCAACGATCGACCAAACTCCTCCATGGGTATAATCTTAGATGCTATTTTGAATTATGCTAAACCACGAGCGGAGTTATGCGGGTGCAAGGGGTGTTAATTGACCCCCAATTTGTTGGGGAAAAAATTTTAAATATCAGAATTTTTGAAAAAAAAAAAGAAGAAAAAGTATATACTATTTAGTTTGCAAATAGAGCAGGAAGCAACTAGTGCTCCAGTAGTATGACGTGTTTGGATGTTGCTTGTGTATGGGGGAGGTCATGTGTTTGAGTTAGTACAATTGCAATTTTGTTGGCTTTATTTTAATAAGAGATATATTGTCTGCCTATATATTATTTAGTTTACATATAGAGTAACAATCAGCTAGTGTTTGAGTAGTGTGAGGTTCTTGAATGTTGCTTGTGTAGGAAATGTAGGTTGCGTATTTGAGTCAGTACAATTATAATTATACAATTTTTTTTACAATAAGATATATATTATTTGTATATACATTTTGTGTCATGAATTTGGTTTTGAAAAACTTTTGTAATGACTCAAATTCATAATAATGTATTTTCCTTTCTTCGTTTAAAAAAACCTACCGATCTGTCAAAAAGGGGCATTTTTTATGGCAAGAGAATTTCGAGGCAAAAGGGGGAGAAAACCAAGTGAAGTGGCAAGGGACAACTCATGCTTCCTCAAAGTCTAAACCCGTACAAGCCCACTGCAGCCCGACCCGACCCTGAAACCCCTTCTCTGCTTCAAGTAGACGTTGCAATGCTCATCCCAACGTTAAAAACTCTACTACTAGTCTACTCCCCCCCCCCGGTTTCTCTCTCATTCATACGCACGCACTGACACCCCACCAAATTAAATTCTTCTAAAAATTTCTCATCTCACACCAAACAATATTACTACTGATTAATTTCTCTATAAATTTCTTGTTTCACTTTTATCAATTTCTGAAAATCCCAAGTACCCACCTTTTCCTTCTTTTGTTCTTCCACTTTTTTCTGGGCCAACTCTAAACCCCTTTTCCCTCTATTAATATCTGAGATGTGGTGCCAATGCTGGGTATAAATGGGGTAGGTCTTAAAAGAAGAGCCTTCATACCCTCATTAATGGCGGATAATTCTAGCTAGCCTGCGTGCTTTCTGGGTTGTGCTTGGTTCGGTTTGGTACGTTGTCGCCGACGCTGTCATTGTCCAATAATGAGTGCAAATCAAAGAAAAAAGAGCTCAATATTTCACTCATAGCACTGGAAGCTGAACTGGGGTTAATTCCATTTTCATTCCCCTTGTTTCCTTCCTTTCACATTCGTGGTTTCTGAGATCTTCATGCTGGTTTCTCTCAGGTTCTCTCTTTCGCCTTTACTCTTTCATGTTTCCTTCATTTGCTCAAGTTTTGGTTTGAAGTGTTTCTGGGTTTCTGATTTCTTGGTTTGAAGTTTACAATACTGTTTGTGTTCTGTTTGTTTTTGTGAGAGTTGTGTGGATAATTGTTGAAATGGTTTTAGCTGAACTTGAAAATTAGTGGGCGTGCATAAGTAGGGGAATGGAAGATGAGAAAGTAAATCACATTCACTTCGCAAAAGTGGTGATTTTCTAAGTTTGTGTTTTCTGTAATCTTGTTTGTTTAGAAGGTTCAGGGGAATTTGCTTCCCTATTTTGAATTCTCTCTCTTCCTACTCTGTTTCGCACATTTGTTCAAGTTTTGGTTTGAATTGTTTCTGGGTTTTGTGATTTTTGATTTTTGATTTGGAGGTTAGAATACTGTCTGTGTTTTGTTCTTTGTGAGAATTGTGTGGGAAATTGTTAAAATAGCTTTAGCTGAGCTTGAAAAATGGTGGGTATACATGAATGAAACTGAAAGCAGGGGAGGTGATAAATCAAAGCACATTTGCCCCATTTGGTGTCTAATTGATAGCTGGGTTTTGTGCATTTTGAAGGGTCAGGAGAACTTGCTTCATTATTTTCTGTTCCTGCTTCTCTGTTCACACAATTCAACTTCTGGGTGTCTTAGTTACCTGAATGAATCACTATGTTATATGGGCCTTTTGTTTTAACTTTTAAATGAAGCATCAGTGTCAAAATTTCGGTATTTGGACATGGACATCATGCTTGGATCTAATTCTGAAAAAGTAATGCTTGGGCTAGACATGGGAGACTGACCATTGCATCAATTACAAATCGAGTCAGTACAGGTTGATGGAATACATGGGTTGTACCAGGTTTGCATCAGGGCATCTGATACAGGTCATTTAGGGTTTTCTTTTGTTCGACAAGTTTGTCAAGAAAATGTTATCAATATTGGTTCACCTAATTTTGTGTGAAGCCTTTACTACTGACTTGGACACTTTGAGTTTGGGTAAGAACTATTCTTTTTACCCCGGAAATTGTTAAGTGTATGACACTTGAAAATGTGCATGCATCTGGTACTTGCAACCAAGTGCATGAAACATGGACTGAATCCCTGGCCCTATATGCTAGTGTAATCTTGTAGTAGTGTTTACTATTCAGAGTTGAATTACTGTCCCCAGTGCAGTCTTTGGGACCGTTTTGGTGGTGAATTTTGGATGTTGTTCTGCTGCACTTGTTAATGGAAAATGAGTCAGATTCTACTTTTCCTTTTTCTAAAATTCCCTCTTTCATGTCACTTTATCATTCAAAATTGTTTCTGCTTCTTGTCTTTATTTATAATTAAATTTTGCCAACATAATCTATATTTCATGTACTCCTTGTTTCGCCTTAGGCATCCATGTCAGGTCACATCACTCCAACATGAACTTATACTGTTCAACAGTTCAATTTAGGCCAAAAGCACGCAGAACTTTGGCAAACGCCTTAGCCTAAAATCTTGGCATATAACCATGTTAGATACTTGTAGTTGAGTCCATTTAAGATAGATTATAGGAGATTGAGCCATCTAGTAAATATAATTTTCTTTCCACTTTGCTGTAGTTTAAAGTCAGTGAGGACTGTTTTAACTCTTTTCTACTAGGTGGGTTTAGTTGGCATATCCTCCGATCCAGCACAATATAAATGTTCTTTATTTTTTACTTAGTCCTGAAGCATGTTCTTTTAACGGCTTCCTGTATTCAAAGGAAAATAAAGGAGAAACACCAATATCAAAGTGCAAAGACCATCTCTTGTGCTTGTCTAGTGAAAACATGTTACTTTTTTAAAGAAAGCACATAACACATTTTTTTTAGCAAGGCAAAGTATTTGCTCCACTTTTGCTTTTTTGGTAATATTGACCCCCATTTTCTGGTATTTGATTCTTTGTGATAACCTTTCTTTTCTTTAGAGACTGCTTTTAATACCTTTTTTTTTTTGGGTCTTGCTGCTTTTAATACTTTACAACATTGGAGAACTATAGGAGCACTGATTCTGATTATACATAGAAGAGCATATATTCCTTAAGCACAATTTTTTAAAAAGTTTTCTACTTTATTTTGAAATTTGAAAGGTGTTAATGGAGGACCTTACATATGCAGACCAGTTCCTAATACTCCCAAGGTCCATGCAGATAGAGAGAAAAAAAAAAAAAGGTTAATGAGACAAACACTATTTGATCCGCCCACCCTTTAAAAAACACACATATGGCTTAGGGGAGTACAATATATGTTTCTCTCTACGGACAGAATCCATTCAAATGAGTGGGGCACACACTTGATGGACCTTGAGCAAAATATTATCACTCTGCATTGAGATGCATAGATTTGATGATCTAATGCGGAATCACATAAATTAACATTGCCAGTGGTATTATATGTATGTGCTTTGCAGTTAGCATGATGGAATCATATAAAGTAATGTTACATGTTTATTAAATATGTACTCTTTGCTGCTAGAGTTGCAAAAAGTAATAGCAGGATGAGCTGCTGAGTATTTAGATTAAAGAATGGATAGCATACTTTATTTTCTTGCTCTAATATTGAATAGCTTTTATATTCCTTGTCTTCCTTTTCTTTTTCTCTTTTTTGAAAAGGAAGATTATTCAGAGTTTTTGATTTGCATAATCAATTGTAGCGATTCCAGTCTAGAGCAAAATAATGGGCTAAAAGCATCTAGTTGGAGCTATTAATCTATTATTCGTAAGTAACGCAACTAATGTTATAGACAGTCAATGTACTGTCTTGTCAAATTGTCTGTCTCTTATCTTTTGGGAATACTTCCTCCTCCTCTGCTATCTTATTTGTTATACGCAGTCGTGTTTAATAATAGCCCTGAAAGAACAACAGAATGAGAGATATAAATACATATATATAAAAAAAAACTAAGATGACTGCAAAGGCAATGCATTAAAAATAAGATGGTTTCGCCAAATGGTAAGGATCTCAGCTGACTTCATGAACAAAGTCCCATGGTCATAAGTGCTATTATATTCTTGTGTCGATTGAAATATGTAATAAGAAACTTTTGTGAGTTTTATGTTAAATGTGTTTCAATCGACCGAGCACATATAAGCTCAGATGAGGATCCATTGGAAACCAATTGTTAGAGTAGTCTCCCAGGCTAAATCCACTCTAAAGACCTTATATATTGTCGATCGAGGTCAAATTATCCGCTTACAATTAAACAGCTTTTTTCTCACATCTAGCTGATTAAAGCTTCCATTTTCTTAGTTTCCTGTCTAGTTTTTATTACATGATGCTTCATTATGCAGGCATAGACGGATGCCGAAAGAGCATATTCTGTATATTCTTCATTCTAACGACTGTAGTTGGATTTGATGTTACAGTGGCCTGTGCTTCCTTTTCCCCAGAATACAATATCAGACATAATGGTAATCCCTGTTAAGACAGTAGCCTCAAGAGATGACCTCTGGGTTCAGCATCTTCTTCTTGCATTGTTTTAATTTATCTTCAGCTGACTAATCTTCCAGCATGAAGCTTCTACCCTCGTTTGTGGAGATGCCCTTCTTTTTTCTCCTCATTGCTATCCTGCCTCTCGTTTATGCTGATCTAAATTCAGACAGACAAGCTCTTCTCAACTTTGCTTCAAATGTTCCTCATGGCCGAAAAATAAATTGGGACATTTCGTCTCCTATTTGCACCTCTTGGGCAGGTGTCAGTTGCAATCCTGAAGGAACCCGTGTAATCTCTGTGCGTCTACCAGGAATTGGGCTTCTTGGTTCCATACCAGCTGGCACCATTGGAAAACTAGATGCTCTAGAAATCCTAAGTCTTCGATCAAACAACCTCAATGGGAAGATCCCTACTGATATTCCTTCTTTACCTTCACTCCATTACTTATTCCTCCAAGACAATAATTTCTCTGGTAGCATCCCTGAGTCTCTTTCACCTGGGCTGATCATGTTGGATTTGAGCTCCAATTCTTTAACTGGAAATATCCCTTCAACTATTAGCAACTTGACTCATCTTACTGCACTGAACCTCCAAGACAATATGCTCTCTGGAACTCTCCCTGCTGTTTGTCCCCCGCGGCTGAAGCTGCTGAATTTGAGTTACAACAAGTTTCATGGAGTCATCCCATATTCTCTTCAGAAATTTCCCAAGTCCTCATTTCTGGGGAACCCGTTATGTGGGCCACCTCTTGGGAATTGCTCAGTGAGTGTCCCTTCACCGGCTCCTTCTCAATCATCCGTGCTACCTCCTCCGGCAGCCTCCATGGAAAGCAAAACTAATACTGGCAGGAAATTTAGCATGGGTGCCATAGTAGCTCTAGTGGTTGGTGGCTGTGCAGTGGTGTTACTCATTATAATGGCGTTCTTAGTATGCTGTTTGAAAAGAAGAGAGACTGAAAATAGTGCCACTGAGAAGGGGAAGGAACCTGCCAGCAAGAAAGGCAAGAATCAAATGCCAAAGGAAGATTTTGGAAGTGGAGTACAAACAGCTGAGAAGAACAAACTGGTATTCTTTGAAGGGTGTTCTTATAACTTTGATCTTGAGGATCTGCTTAGAGCTTCAGCTGAAGTTCTCGGCAAAGGGAGCTATGGAACAGCATACAAAGCCATTTTGGACGAGGGGATAGTTGTGGTAGTAAAACGGCTAAAGGAGGTAGGGATAGCTAAGAAGGAATTTGAGCAGAACATGGATTTGGTCAGCAAGATTGGTCAACATCCCAATGTCATGCCTCTGAGGGCTTACTATTTCTCAAAAGATGAAAAGCTTCTAGTTTATGACTTCATGGCAGGTGGTAGCTTGGCCGCAGTCTTGCATGGTATGCATTCCTTGTTCTTATCCAATTGCAAGGTTGATTTGTATCCAATTGCCTGACCGAAATGATGTAAAACCCGACATGACACAAACTTGAAAGTTGAAACGAGGCAACTGGATTTTAACCCAACTTGAATAAACCTAACCTTAGCCCATATTCTGCCAGTACAGTTGATCATCAAAGTTTCAGCTAGTTCTGCAAAATCCTATGAAGTTATGCCTTTGTTTTAAACTTTCAGGGTATGGCTACAATGGCAAAACTCCTCTAGATTGGAACTCAAGAATCACAATTGCGCTGGGGGCGGCACGGGGGATCCTCCACATTCATTCTGTAGCTGGTGGAAAACTAATCCATGGCAACATCAAGTCCTCTAATGTCCTTATCACACAAGACCACGATGGTTGCATCTCAGACTTTGGTTTGCCTCTCTTGATGAACTTCCAAGGGCTCACCTCAAGAAGCGTAGGGTACCATGCTCCCGAAGTGATCCAAGCAAGGAAAGCCACCCAAAAGTCCGATGTCTATAGCTTTGGGGTCCTCCTCTTGGAGCTCTTAACAGGGAAAGCCCCCCTCCGGTCTAGCCACGGGCACAATGACGTGGTGGACCTCCCGAGGTGGGTCCAGTCGGTTGTGAGGGAGGAGTGGACCTCTGAGGTCTTTGATGCTGAGCTGCTCAGGTGCCCTAATGCAGAAGAAGAGATGGTTCAGATGCTCCAAATTGCCCTGGCCTGTGTCACCAGAGTACCCGATATGAGGCCTAGCATGGATGAAGTTGTTAGGATGGTCGAGGACCTGAGGCCATCCGAGGCTGATTATCGACCGTCTTCTGATGACAACAAGTCCAAGGACTCGAATGCCTGCACTCCAACCCCCTGAACTTCTATGCAGCACTTCTCCCATTGAAATTCAGCTGAATCCTCATCAACCAGGCAGGGACTGAAAGAGTGACTTCTTTGGTGATATCGTAAGGTGATGATTGTTTCCCGATTTGTGCAAAATTTCCTAGGCTTTCGTTTCGCATTTATTTTTACAGTAAGTGCAGATAAGCCACTGGGATTGAAGTGGAATTGCAGTTTGTGTAAAGACAGGCTTAATCAGAAGCAATGCATGACTTGTGCTTGTGAAATTCTTTCTGTCACACCATCTTATTTGCAGCTTGAAATTTCCACCTATTATTTTTGCAGTGTTTGGGAATATTTCATTAAGAAAACAAAATGCTGGTCTTTCACTGAGTATTTTCCCCAAGAGGAAAATGAGAGTTATAAATCTAAATTACAAATCTGGGTTTTCGTCCTTATGTTTGGAACATGAGGCTAGTCCAAAACTAAATCTGAAATAACTTCATTTGGCTTTTCTGATTTTCAAAATGGGGGGGGGGGGGGTGTTGATTGATATGGAAATGATGAGTATTATTTTTCGAAATTTGTTATACCCTTTCTACACAGTAGGAATTATATTTGAAAAAAAGGCTTAAAACCTGAAAAGTCAATTGCCTATATTATTGCACAAAAAAAGATATTAACCATAATTCAGAAAAAAATTGCAATTAAAAGGCCTAAAAAGATCAAACCCAGATCATAAATCCTATTAATTCATTGTCATCTCTCTATGATTAGAACATATGTGATACATAATCAATTTCATAAAAATTTAGTCAGAATAATATGATTTTTACCCTCAAAACCAGTGTTATAAATACCAAACTGTATCGTCTGGTATTGGCAGAAGTGTATGTACTGGTCAAGAAATGGTAAAAGTTATTATCCGGTATTGTACTGGTCAATCGGGCTCTGTACCGTCAAATGCCGCCCGGTACACTAAAATTTCAAATATTTTGTACTTTAATTTTTAAAATTTTTTGAAATTTAAAATTGTACAAACTCAGTGCAACAGTACATAAATCCGGTATTGTCTCGGCACGATATTTATAACTTTGCTCAAAACACGCCCTCCCAAAAAAGTTGCACACTAAAGAATAATCTTTTCTTATTTAAGACGGATTTCACATGAAGCCTCAATTTTTTTTTCTTTTCTCCTGCCTTCATTTCTTGTTCTTGGGGGCTTTCCAGAAAACAGATGAATTATGACAACGAAGAGATAATTTTCTTCTTCCTCTTCTTGACATTTTCAATTCGATCAAAAATGAGTGGGCTTTTATTGTTCCGTTGATTGTCGCATTTTGCTGAGGATTCTGTGGGAAGCAACCACGTTAGGTATTCGGCAATTCTTTCTTCCTTTTTCCCATGAAAAATTTGCTCAATTTTACATTTTGTCACCCTTTTTTTTTTAGGTTGAAGCTTATATTTGTCATATAAACAGAAGTAAACATAGCCATTGTGCCTAGCTAATTGATAGTAACAAAAGGCATCATATAAACTTCTAGGGCAAAGAGCCTATTAGTTTGAGTATTGTAGGCCAGTTCCTTCTATACCATTTTGGGTTGAGTCCTGAATGGTCATCCCTTAGGCATTAGGCATTAGTGTGAGAGTGGGATGGGCGATGAAGAAGGCTTCTATGTGTTATGTCTGGGTGTGAATCCTTCCCTTCCCTAGTACCTAGCACAGACCATCTATGTTACATGAACTTGGGTATGGGATATCGGACACGGGTACAGATCCGAGTGTCAACCCGTTGAAGCTACGATTTTGGGACATAGGGACACTGTCCGAAATTTGGACACGTCATCATTTTATATGTGGAAGTTGGAATTTCAAATTATCTTTAAAATATTTCAATAATTAAAAGATTGTCCACTTATCAAACTATTAAACATTAAAGATCCATTAACAAAAATAATGAACGAAGAAGGAAAAATACCATATATTCCAAATTTTTTCACCCCTATCGCTTCAGAGTTTGGATAAGGGTTCGACACAAATTCCATGTCCTACCTGGGGATTGTTGTGTCCGACACAGGTACGACAAGGTAAAATGAAGAGTTCGGGGTATCATAGTTGACCATATGCAGCTTGAGCAAGAACTTGGTTAAGAGGCCCCTCTCATTGGCTCTGAAAGAACCTGAAAACTTTTGTGAAGTGTGATCCTATGATTGCATTATCAAGGCCTCTATTACGAATTATGGGAATGGTGAAGTACATATGTAACTGTAAGGAATAGGCACTCAATTACTAAATAACATGCTATGAGTCTTGCCAAATGAATATTTCATTTATGCTCCAACACTACAGAATGCAAGGTTCCAAACCACTCATATATATTATGCCATTTGTGTTTTTAAACAAAAGAATCCTTTGGCATAAGATTTCATCAATTGGATTTTGTGTTTGATCTTTGTATGGAGTTATTTCTTCGGTCGGTCCTTCCCAGTTCCCTCCCTTCCCCCAAAATAAGAAGGGGGGCAAAGACAATACTTCAATTTTAAGATATTAACTCTCTTTTCATCCAGGGGATGGTTGTTGCAGCTGTTATACTAAAATGAGGCTTGGCTGCCCGCGCTTAATGGGGCAATGCTGGACTAAGGTATCTTTCTTCTCAGAACTTTTGCTTTTATTTCTTCACATTGATTCTCACTTTTCCGATGTAATCTTATTCCTACTTGCAAGTTCCATGGTTAAGTTGCTGAACATCCAACTTTAACTTTCACCGGCTGCCATCTGCTTAGACATGACCCCGGTGTATGATTGGGTTTGAGTGTGAAACAATAATGGTCCGTGCTCTCTTAGAGAGAGCAAATGAACAAGAAACTTAAGTGGTAATTTGGTAATACGATTTGCATAAGAAATAATGTCCCTAATGCAGGGCAAAGAGGAGCTAGGGACTCCATGACCAAATGACCAATTGACAATTTCTACATTGACCCTGAACTTCATTTCAGGGATTGAGAGAAGGTCTTCTGCGCTATTGACGTATGTCATTCTGCGAAAGTTGTGTGGTTTTTATAGTGATGATGGATGTATATGTCTCATTCAAGGATGTTCCTGAGGAGTGAGGACAGAATGATTTAATGTTTATTTTTGATGATCATGAGTTGCCCTTTTTTCTCATCGCTTTGAGATTCTATGTTGACTATGGCCTTTGTGATGTACTCTGCTTTATGATTTGATACTTAAAATTGATAGTTGGGCTGCTTGAGGCAAAAACGATATAGACGGCGGCATCAACTTGCTGGTGGAAGGGTGCAACTCGTAAATAAAGTAGAGAGTTGGGAAGAAAAACTAGCCGAAGCAAAACAACATGGAAAAACTGTAAGTTGCCACTATGGAAAAATTTCTCCCTTCTTTCCTTTTCTTCTTACTGAATATTATTGTATTGTAACACCGTTATTGTCATTCCTAAAGTTGGAGGGCTTCCATTCTCCAACCTACATTGAACATAATATGTGTGACACCTCTAGGATAGGCACTTAACGTAGAACTAAAATTGTCTCATTATTCCTAATGCAGGTCGTAGTTAAATTCAGTGCAACATGGTGCACACCGTGTAAAGAGATAGCACAACCCTACCGTAAACTTGCCGATAAATATTCATCTTTACTCTTTCTTGCTGTGGATGTCGACGAGATGGCTGTACGTATCACTTGCTTCATTTGTATCTCAAAATTCTTGGGATTTTCAGAGAGTAGTTAGATTCGCAGCTTTTCCCTTGCTTTCATTTCTAACAAGTCTTCAAAGGTGTCTTTAACTTTTGGGATTACAAGGTTGAGCTCTGTAAGGAACTGGATTGTCTTACAATGCAGGAATTCTGTACTTCATGGGACATCAAAGCCACCCCAACCTTCTATTTCTTTAGAGATGGTCAACCGATTGACAAACTAGTAGGAGCCAACATATTCGAACTCCAAAAAAAGATTGCCGCCATCGCTGAGTACAAGTTTTGATTCGATTCGATTCGATTCGATTTGATACTCAGTAGGCTCATCCTGGTCCCAGTATCATGCTTTTCGGTTGCTGTGCAACTTGTTCGCTTCCCTTGTTTGTACATGAAATGTTGACAAGGTGGTCATTATTTCTGTAAATATGGATTGATCATTTGCAGAGCCTATTGCACCTATATAGAACCTAATGATGCACTCAATGTGTTGCGAGCTAATTATGAGCCCCATTTTTTTTCATTCTATTTGATTGTACTTTTGCCAAGAGCCTCGTGCCTCAATAGCATGGCAGGAAGTGTCCACACTCCCCACCAGGGTCTAAATCCTAGTGGACCCAATATTAGTGCTCCTGGAGCCTGGAGGCCCCTTGTGGGTGAAAGGACGTTGGGCCTAGTCTGGCAAGCCTGCAAGCAGAAGGAGCGTAGTGGATGAACTAATTTACTAAAAAGGAAAGAAAAAAAAAGATTGTAATTTTTGATAGAAAGATAATAATGTAAAGTAGAGGAGACATAGACTACAGGAATAACATTCCATTCAGATCATGTAGCCCTTTTATAGGCAGACTCACAATAGAAACAATAGAAAACAGAACTCAAAAACAACCCATGATGTGCATAAACGCACTACTCCTACAAATCAAAAAGCAATACTCCATAATCCCTAAAAACACTCAACTAACTAGATAGACTCAAAGTGAATAACCAAACTCCTAAAGACTTGGTCAATGAACACAAAAACAACTACCAATAAACAGTCTCCCCCTTAAACTGAAAGCTTAAAGCCTTCAGTTTTAGAGACACATCTCAATCTTCTATACTGAAGACGCCATACACCTAACAATCTCCTCATATTTTGGAAGGGAAGGAGTTTGACAGGTTTGATAAAAATATCAGCAAGCCCATCTTCACTTCGAAAATACTTCAGCTTATTCATTCCATTTTTGCAGAGATCTCTCAGAAAATATTTCTTCACATCTATGTGCTTGCTCCTGCCATGAAATACAGGATTTTTAGAAAGGTTGATGGCAGAATTATTGTCACAATAAACAGTAGTGGCTTATTTCTGTTTGAAGTGAAGCTCTTTGAGGATTCTTTTCAGCTAGATTGCTTGACAAGCACAAGTTGTTGCAGCAACAAACTCAGCTTCGATACTCAAAAGAGTGACAATAGGTTGCTTCTTGGAAGCCCATGAGATAGCCCCTACACCCAACATAAATACATAACTAGAAGTGCTCCTTTGATCATCTTGATCTCCAGCATAATCACTATCCATATATCCAACTAAATCAGATTTTTCGCCCTTCTTGTAGAACAACCCCCAGTCCTTGGTTCCTTGCAAGTAGAGAAGGATTCTTTTTGCAGCTAGGAGATACAACTCTGTAGGATTTTCCATGTACCTGCTTATCAAACTTACTGAAAACATGATGTCTGGCCTTGTTGCACTCAAGTACATCAGGTTGCCCACAATCTGTTTGTAAAGTGTGTCGTCTATCTTTCTCCCTTTTGGATCTTGGTGAAGTTTTAAGCCAAACTCCATAGGCGTGCTAGTGATATTGCAATCTTGCGTCTGAAATCTATCCAAGATCTCTCGAACATACTTCTTATGTGACATAAAAATCCAAGAAGTAGATTGCACTGCCTCTATACCTAGAAAACAATGCATCAACCCCATGTCAGTCATGTCAAATTCATCCATCATAGATTTCTTAAACTCAGCAAACATGACATTGTCATTTCCAATGAATATAAGGTCATCAACATATAGACAAACAATGAGCATTCTTCCCTTATCCCCTAGTTTGACAAAAAGTGTATGCTCATATGGGCATTTTTGAAATCCAGCTTGCATAACATAGGTCTTAATGCGACTATACCAAGCCTATGGGCTTGTTTTAAGCCATAAAGTGCTTTCTTTAAGCGATAGAATTATGCTCATTTCCAACCTTAATATAACCAGGGGGTTGATCAACATATACCTATTCCTCGAGGTTTCCATGCAAGAAGGCTGATTTTACATCTAACTGGAAAATCAGCCAAGAATTTTGCGCTGCCAAGGCAATCACCAATCTAATTGTGTCATGTCTCGCAACTAGAGCAAAAACTTCAAGATAATCAATCCCATACTCCTGCTTGTATCCCTTTGCCACCAGTCTTGCCTTATACTTGTCAATTTCGCCATTGTTTTTCATCTTCGTCTTGTAAACCCATTTGGCACCAATGATTTTGTGACCTTTTGGAAGATTTGGTAACTCCCAAGTATCATTTCTCTCAATAGCTTCCATCTCTACATCCATCGCTTTCTGCCATTTTTCCTCTTTGGCAGCAACTTCGAAAGTTGTGGGATCACAGTCTGCAAATAGAGCAAAGTGAGTAACTACATGATCATGCTGGCCAGCTCTTGTTATCTCATAATCTTGCATCCAAGTAGGTCTTCTTCGAGTACGACGAAGAGACTGAGTTGTTATGTCAGTGGTTTCGTCAATTGATTCTTCCAGTGTTTCAGATTCTGGAAGTTAAGCACTTGAAGTTGATGTACTTGATGACTTTTCAGGCGCCGAAATTGTGACGTCCACATCACTGTCATATAAACATTGACTTGGTTGTGACCTATTCCATTCCCATGTATTTTGTTCATAAAAAATGACATCTCTGCTAGTTACAATCTTGTTAGTTAATGGATTGAAAAGTATGTATGTTTTAGATGTTTCACTTACACCTAAAAGCACACATTTGTTCCCTTTGTCATCAAACTTCTTCCTTTTTTGGTCTGGAATATGTGCATAAGCAACACAACCAAAGATTCTAAAATGCTCAACATTTGGCTTTCGTCCACTCTAGGCTTCCTCCGGCGTCATATTTAGAAATGCGAAAGTAGGATTTCTGTTTAAAATGTGAACGCTCCAGTTCACAGCTTTTGGCCAGAAAGTCTTCAGAATCCCCCCTCTTGCAAGTAGGCTTCTACCCACATTCAGAATGGTTCTGTTCTTCCTCTCTGAAACACCATTTTGTTATGGTGTGAATGTTGTTGTTAGTTCTCTTCGAATGCCATGGTCTGCACAAAAGGCTTCAAATTCTTTGGAGCAATATTCACCACTTCGATCAGTTCGAAGAGTCTTGATGGTCTGACCTGTCTCATTCTCCACACGAGCCTTGAAGCTTTTAAATACAGAAAAAGCTTCTAATTTTTCATGTAGAAAATACACCCAAGTTTTCCTGGAAAAATCATCAATGAAGGTAATGAAGTATCTTTTACCTCCATTTGAAGACGGATTAATCGAACCACATACATCAGAATACACTAGCTCAAGAAAATTAGTTGTTCTCTAGGATTTTCCTTTCGAAAATTGAGCACAGGTTCGTTTACTTACAATGCATTCTTCACATACTTTCGATGGAGCGGAAATGTCATGAAGACCGGTCACCATGGTCTTCTGTTTTAAAGTCTGTAAGCCATCAAAACTCAAGTGACCATAGCGAAAATGCCGCAACCATGAAGGATCCTTTACTTTAACCATCAAACACGTTTGAATGTTGTCAATCTTAAGCGGATATAATCTATTTGAGGTCCTTCTAATGGCAACAATAGTAGCCCTCTTACATGGATCATAAATTTCACAAACACCATTCTTAAATGTGATAACATACCCCTTTTCTTCTAACTGACTAGCGCTTAGCAAATTACTCTTCAAGGTAGGAACGTACAAAACGTTAGAAATGGTTTCTACAAAACCATTCTTGGTTCTAATTTTGACATCACCCTTTCCCTAGACCTTCACAACATATTCATAACCAAATCTAACAGTTGAACTGATGTTTTCATTTAAATAAGAAAAGGAGAGTTTGTTACCACTCATGTGCTTACTGCAACCGGTATCCACATACCAGGTTCCCATTTCTGGTTCATCATCAACCTGGGTCGTTGTCATCAACAGAGTTTCTGTTTCTTCATTCTTCTCAACAAACTTCGCACTTTCTTCCTTTTGTTTGTCAGTAGGAAGCTTACTGTAACATTCGGCTGCATAATGGCTAAATTTGTGACATCGAAAGCACTCCACGACCTTTGATTTGTCATGGTTTTGACCTCTGTTTTTGCCTTGAAATTGATCATTACAGCCTTTGAAATTCCTTCTGGAATCTGTACCTCCATGATCTCCCCTTTCCCGGCCTCAACCACGGCCTCTACCGTGACCTCTGTACCCATTAGAGTCACTATTAACAGAAGCTTTTAGTGCTTGCTCCTCTACTGTGGAGCTTCTGTTTATCTTCTGTTCATGAACTAACAGAGAGCTTTGTAGTTCATCAAGTGACAGGGAACCCAAGTCCTTTGATTCTTCAATAGCACATACTACAAAATCAAATTTTGGAACCAACGAGCGTAGTATCTTTTCCACAATTATGACATCTTCCATCTTCTCCCTATATACTTGCATCTTGTTGCTTATCTCCATGACCTTGCCACAATAACTTGTGACAGATTCTCCATCTTTCATCTGGAGAGTCTCAAATTCCCTCCTCAAGACTTGAAGTTGTGCTCGCTTCACTTTGTCAGACCCTTGATATTTCTTCTTCATCGAGTCCCAAATGTCTTTAGAGGTATCCTTCGATGGAATCGTCTCCAAAATAAGACGTTCAATTGCTTGGAACAAATAATTCTTCACCGTCATGTCTTTCAAACGTTTTGCTTCCAAGTCTTTTTGTTGAGCTTCCGACACCAGTTTTCCTTTTTCTAGCTCTTCAATTCCAGTTTCTATCAAAGTCCAATACTCTTTGGACCCTAGAAAGTTCTCCATTAACATGCTCCAATGATCATAGTAACCATCGAAACGTGGAACAACAAGTTGAAGAAAATTGTTATCTGAGGCCATGAAGAAGGTGGGGAGGAAAGAAAGTTGTTGCCTTCTTTTACTTTTGTGGATGGGAAGATGCTCTAACCTGGCTCTGATACTGATAGATAATAATGTAAAGTAGAGGAGATATAGACTGTAAAAATAATAGTCCATTCAAATCATGTAACCCTTTTATAGGCAGACTCACAATAGAAACAATAGAAAATAGAACTCAAAAACAACCCATGACATGCATAAATGCAGTACTCCTAAAAATCAGAAAGCAATACTCCATAATCCCTAAAAACACTCAACTAACTTGATAGACTCAAACTGAATAACCAAACTCCTAAAGACTTGGTCAATTAACACAAAAACAGCTACCAATAACAATTTTATCTAGTGCCTATATGTTTGTTCATTTTATCTGATCGAATGTTCTGAAATTTCATCAGCTTCTTGTAATTCAAGAGATAAATGAAAAAACGAAGGGAGTACACAAGGAAGTACTTTACTAAAGCCATGTGAACACTAATCACAAGGTGGAGGATTCTTGATCAGGGGAATTGCAAGGACGTTGAAGATGTTACATTATCTTGCCAATTCAACAATGATGGCATGCTAAATTCCTAACGCTACTGAAAATAGGTATGGGTGTGCCATAAAAATGAGATCAACTTAACTAAGCAAATGGTAGAGTGCTTACCATTCTACGGTTTTTGTAGAAATATTTTAGGGACATGTATAACAATTAATTGATACTGGTCAAATTTGATGGAACTTAAAGCAGAACATTCATGCGTCAAATTACAAAGATTCTATGATAATTAAATTTTTTTTCAACTATTATAATTAAATTTGCCCTGAAACGTTGGTTTTAAGTGAAAAATTTGAACCATTGCCTTGATGTAAAGATGATCGGTGAATACAAGTTGCACACACAGACTAATCTTTTCCCCCCTTCCTCAATGACCCATAAGGGCGCGACTTCCACCCCCCACCCCCCAACCAAAAACCATGAAAGGCAAAGACCGAGCTTGAAACTTACATCCAAACATCCCCAAATTCACAAAAATTCTATGGTACATACCCATGTACCTAACTATATACACATCTATATAAGAGAGTGTGTACTTCAAACCTTTATCCAAAAAAAATAAAAATAAAAATTGCATTCTCTGCCTAATTCCTTCTCCTCATCAGAAAGATAAAAATGATTGCTTGCAATTACATTTATAATGTTAGAAATAATGTCAAAAATTTTAGAGTTCTGAACTTTTTTACTCAAAATTGTGAAACTTGTACACTTATATTCACTTGGAACAGTTTTGTAATTTTCTGGATCAAGCCAATATCCAAACAAGAGTGCTAGGGGAGTCGTTGAGGAGGCAACAATAATTATAGTACTTGAAGCATATCACCAGTTAACCACCGGCTATTTTCATATCCATAACTCGCATAAGTGATAGAACCTCCAAAATCAAAGCAATCTATCTCCGATCCCCCACCCTCCCCAAAAAAACAAACCTCTAAAAATAATCAATCAACTGATCCCAATTCCCAAATGTCATTACAATAAGCTTCTGAAACTATAATTTCAGTTAAAGAGAAAAGAAAGGCTTCTTCCCCATTAACAATGGTGAGCCCCCTTTCATCAAAGAGTAGCCCAGAACTGGCTGTCAAACTCATACTCATGGATTCTGAAAGTCACACGCAACCCCAAAATTTCACAGGAAAATATGGGCAATGTGACAAATACTTCAAATTGTTGTCCTTCAGCCTCGATGATACCGTAATGGGAAATTAAAAAGGGGAGATCAGAAGGAGAGAGTGCGTGTTCTTATTTTTAAATAAATTGCGAGGGAGGGGGGAAGAAAGAGAGAGAGAATGGCTGTATAAGCGAAGGGTATCGTGGGTAGGAGGGGCTATAATAGAGGGAGCGTTTAACCTACTGTTGTAACGCCCCATCCAAAAGAAGGCAGACGCGTCACCGCCGTGAATGTTTGATTAAGAATACCCATAAGGCTCTCTAAACTTCTTAATCTTAATTAACCTGTTAATATGGGAGTACAGCAGAAGCTCATAGCAAAACCTATATAAGGTTTGGGAGGGTAATTCTAAAACATGCATTTACATACATACTTAAAATATATCCGTAATATTCTTACATATGTGTCATCCCAAAAATACATTCATACTTGTAATTATGAAACCCAATCCACAACGTAGCATAAATGAGATATGCATCCTCAGCTTCATTCTCCAAAAGGTGTATCTTACCGAGCTCCGTGTATGCTCCTGTGGCTTCCTTTAGCTTACAAAAACCTGAAAAATGGTGAGGTCATGACCTCCCCGAGCCCAATAAATAACCCTTATCTTGCGTCACATAAAACTCATACCTTTTATATATACCTAATGAATCAAAACATAGCATCAAAACATAACATCAAAACTCATACCTTTTATATATACGTAGTCACATAAAACTAGGAGTGTCAATCGGGTCGCGAAAGCGACGTGAAGTTTTGTTTTTATTTGGTGAGTTTACGTATTTGTCCTTCTTTATTTATTTTAAATGTTAACTTACGATTTTGCCCTTTTCTTTTTAGATTCTTATTTTAATTTTAAATTACTCTTTTGCCCTTGCTGTTTTTGTTTTATTTAATTCTCATTGTCAAAATAGTATGTAATTTGAAAGTCATTTATGTTTATATCTCCTTGATACCAAACAGTGTATATGAAAGTTAATTCTAATAATGCAATATTAACTTTTAATATCTTACTATTTCTGGGCTCCATATTTTCAGGTAAAGATGATAATTGAGTTAACCGAGATTTATAATGATTAAGCATTTGTTGACGAATACTTCTAGTTGTGAAGTCAAAAAGTTCTTAAAAAATCCAAGGTCTGTTCTTCTGTATAATATTCTAGATTGGATAGATAGAATCTATTTTCAGTTATATAGTCTCAATGTCAATCTATTTTAGCTGTAGATTGAGATCTATGTATGAAATTTAAAAGAGTAGATGAAATCATTGTTTTAAAATTTTAACCAAGGCTGTATGGAGCAAGATGATCTTTTAGAGATTTGTCTAGTTCTTTAACCATTTGAGTATTTTTGTGGATAAGATGATTCAATAACTTATGATACTATTTATAAGATTTGCGATCTGAAATATCTCAAGTATTCTTAATAGCTTCAT
This sequence comes from Selenicereus undatus, assembly GCA_017589665.1. NCBI lineage: Eukaryota > Viridiplantae > Streptophyta > Magnoliopsida > Caryophyllales > Cactaceae > Selenicereus > Selenicereus undatus. The sequence continues at coordinate 98,222,488 of JACYFF010031958.1, forward strand.
ATTCTACAAGAGAGGAACGAAGTAGGGTTTGGTGTTCTGTGCTGAGTTTGTGATACTCATTCCTTAGAGCAGTGATAGAGCTAGCTATGGCAAAATGAGAATTTCTAAGAGAGTGGTTTTGCAAAAATGGGTGATTTGATGGTAGTTTTGCCATAAATCTTTTACTATGTCGGTAGGCTCTTTTAGTTGGTAGCATCTGATACCATTAAAAGCAGGTTTGGCAACTTTTTGTAGAAAAATATTTAAAACTCTTTGATGAGAAGTCAATACTTGAACAAACAATAGATAACAATCAAATTTCTAATCGGAAAGCATAGTACTCCTAGCATAATAAATCAAACCATCCGAGATTCAAGAAATTATACATTCCCCGTCCTTAGCGTCTCTCGTTGAGGTATGAAATTTTCTGATCTATCGCCACGTCCTTCTCCTCACGGGCCTTACTGGTCTTACTTTGATCTTAAATTCCCTTTCTCACTTTGAGTTTCTTTAAACAAGAGATGGTAGAATTTCAAGAATTTCTGAATGGTTCTTTTTATTAAACTGGTTTCCCAAAAGGGAAGATTAGAACAACATTTACAGAACGCTGATTTGAGTGATCTTTTCTTCACTCGAATTGCTTCTGCCTTCTACTTTCTATGTTTACATATTTATATCCTTCAGAAGGATGAAAACCATCTGATCTCTATTATTGTTAAAACTAGAGATAAGGTTTTGTCAAAAGTTTTGGGCCCACTGTTGCCTCCTTTGTGGACTTTTGCTTGCTAAAAGTTGTCAGTAGCTTTGTCTTGCAATTTGGGTACTATAATTGTTGCTTGTTATTTTGTCAAAAAGTTGTGAATAGTTGATGGTGCTATAAGACAGATGTAAGGCCAAAATTTTGCTGACACTATCAGACAAACTAGCACCTATTGTTGACAGCCGTCACCATCAACTATTCACAACTTTTTGACAAAATAACAAGCAGCAATTGTAGTACCCAAATTGCAAGACAAAGCTGTCGACAACTTTTAGCAAGCAAAACTCCGCAAATGAGGCAACAGCGGACCCAAAACTTTTGACAAAACCTTATCTCTAGCTTTACTAATAATAGAGACCGGATGGTTTTCATCCCTCTGAAAGATATAAATATGTAAACATAGAAGATAGAAGGCAAAAGCAATTTGAGTGAAGAAAAGATCACTCAAATAAGGTTTTTGTAAATATTGTTCTAAACTTTCTTTTTGGGAAACTAGTTTAATAAAAAGAACCATCCAGAAACTCTTGAAATTCTATCATCTCTTATTTAAAGAATCTCAAAGTGAGAAAGGGAATTTAAGATCGAAATAAGACCACTAAAACCCATGAGGAGAAGGGCGTGGCGGCAGATCAGAAAATTTCATTCCTCAACGAGAGACTCTAAGGACAAGGAAGGTATAATTTCTTGAATCTCGGATGGTTTGACTTATTATGCTAGGAGTACCATGCTTTTCAATTAGAAATTTGATTGTTATTTATTATTTGTTCAAATATTGACTTCTCATCAAAGAGTTTTAAACCTTTTTCTATAAAAAGTTGTCAGACCCGCTTGTTAATGATATCAGAGCCTACCAACTAAAAGAGCCTACCGACTAAAAGAGCCTGCCAACCTAGTAAAAGATTTATGGCAGAACTACCATCAAATCACCCATTTTTGCAAAACCACTCTCTTAGAAATTCTCATTTCGCCAAAGTTAGTTCTATCCCTGCTCTAAGGAATGAGTATCACAAACTTAGCACAAAACACCAAGCCTTACTTCGTTCCTCTCTTGCGGGATATGAAGCTATTAAAGATACTTTATATATTTCAGATCGCAAATCTTATGAACAGTATCATAAGTCATTGAATCATCTTATCCACAAAAATACTCAAATGGTTAAAGAACTAGACGAATCTCTGAAAGATCATCTTGCTCCATACAGCCTTGGTTAAAATTTTAAAACAATGATTTCATCTACTCTTTTAGACCCCAGGCATAGATTTCAATCTACAGCTAAAATAGATCAACATGGAGACTATATAATTGGAAATAGATTTTATATACCCAATCTAGAATATTATATAGAAGAACAGGCCTTTGAATTTTTAAGAACTTTTGACTGCACAACTAGAAGTATTCGTCAACAAATACTTAATCATTATAAATCTCGACTAACTCAATTATCATTTTTGCCTGAAAATATAGAGCCTAAATATTAAAAGATAATATTGCATTATTGGAATTAACTTTCATATATACTATTTGGTATTAAGGAGACATAGATATAAACAACTCTAAATTACATATTACTCTGACAACGAGAATTAAACAAAACAAAAACAGTAAGAGCAAAAGAGTAATTTAAAATTAAAATAAAATTCTAAAAAGAAAAAGGGCAAAATCGTAAGTTAACATTTAAAATAAATCAACGACAAATACGTAAACTCACCAAATAAAAACAAAACTTCACGTCGCTTTCTCGACCAATTGCCACCCCTACATAAAACATATATCCCAATGAATCAAAACATAGCATCAAAACATAATACATTGCATATAATGACATAAAAACGTGCTCATACTTCTGAAATAGGAAACAAACTCGTACCTTTTATATATACTACAAGACGGACAATTAGTTAACCTAGTCATACTTGTCTCATACCAGGTACGGCTTAAGGACCATGGTTTTCACTTAAGTCCTGAAGCAAGCTCCACTATCAGTTTATTGACCAAACTAACCATGATTGTCCCATACCAACCATGTCCTTTGGGCTCGTAATTCTCATTGGAGTCCAAAGGAAAGCAAAGCCTGCTACATCAAACTAAACCCGTCCATAACCACAACTAACACATTTATAAAAGCAAAGTTCTTACAACTTCACAAAATATTCCAAATCCAAGCTAAAACCCAGTTCCATAACGTATCATATATTCTTAGGTTAACAGAGTTCTTTAACTTGGGGAAATCCACCCATGACCTATACACGAACTATCACAAAACACAAGGGTCACAAACACATCCTGGTGGACCGAGCGATGTCCAATCAAGGCACCAACTAAGGACCCAACGCTCTAGAGTACGTAGATGCCCTCAAATCACAAACTGTAGAGTCACATTCACATCTTGGAGAACCAAAGATCAACACAGCTCCCAAATAGCACAAACTGAGGAGTCGATTGGTAGACCGGGCATTGCCCTCTCAAGGTACCAACCAACGACCCGCACAACTCCTGACACAAAGACAACTACTTCTATGGCCATAGCTCTAGAACGCGACTGTAATAGCCCTAAGTAAGACATGCATTCTTTCCCCAAAAATGCAATTTAGTTATGTCATACTCATATTACTATAACTTATTATCTTCAAAGAAACCTTTATTCACATCATATACCAAAATATAACCAAGACATAATCCAACTTCAAATAGTTTTCACAAACTTTCTACACTTCATCACAAAATTCAAATATTTAGGAAGCTCAACAATGGCCTTTTCATATCTAATGCACGGATTAAACATACAAATAGTCCATAATTACACTAAACAAGATAATTTAGTTCCAAAATTCATAACTCAAGGAATGCACATCCAATCTTCACGAAACATTTTTGCAGGAAATTGAAAAATAATATATATATACATACATATATATATATATTCTAACATAAAAATTTCAAGATTTTTCTCCAGGTCTGTAACTCCCAAAAATTCAAACAGTAAGCCAAAATTATCAAAAATTTGGGAATTAAGCTCAAAAATTCACAACTTATAGCATACACAACTAAAATTTACGAAAATTAACAAGAAAACACCGAATATGATGAGAAATCTACAGTAATATTTTCATAATTTGTTTCCAAGCAGATCTTCGAAACAAATTAAAACAGTAACCGAAACTATACACCGAAACAAGGTAGTTTCAATCAAAAATGTATAACTCCTAAAATACACATCAAAAATTCATGAAAATTTACATAAAATTTTCACTCATCATCTAGATTCTACAGTAAAAATTTCAGAATTTTTCAAGTATCCAATAATTTGCAGAAATTCAAACAGTGCACAAATTCTATCAAAATCCGAAAATTAATGTTGTTTTCTACCATTTTGTTCTTCCAATATGAGCTAAATATCCATAATTCATCATATATACATAAAAGCATAGCATATCTATCAATCTTTAACATCCACATAACCCAAAAACCACAAATACACATGAAACTTTTAGGGTGGGTTTCTACCAATTGAAATTAGTTTTCGAATCTATTAAACTCTAAAACATCAAATTCATAGTTTCAACCTTCAATGGAATCCTCAAGTTCCAGCATAAATCCTTCAAATAACCTCGCCTTAATCAGTTTTAGGTTGAAGAAAATAAGAATTACTCACCTCAGTTTGGAATCAAAATCAAAACCCAATTCGCTCCTTCCTCCTCCTTCGTTTTCTTCTCGTCTTCTGCTGCTTCTTCTTCTCTCTCCTCTCCTCTCTCTGTGTGCGTGAGCTCTCTGTTTCTGTATTGATAAGTAAAACAAAAGACCCCCCCTTTTGATAATTATCACGTACAGCCCCCCCCCCCTCTTTGAGTTTTCTTTTTCTTTTTTTTGGTCAAGTCTTCTTCTTTTCTTTTCTTTTTTGGTATCTCATCTTTCCCTTTTTTTTTCTTGGGGCAAAACAAAGTCTTATAATAGCTCAATAATCATTCCCAAACATAATAATATTAACTTAAAAATATACACGTACGTATAAAATAAAACACATAAAATATATGCACATAAATCACACATTCACATATTAGTCGAAGATAGTAAATAATTTTTTTAAAAAAAAAATTGAGGTGTTACAATTATGCAGGTTAAAGGTAATAAGTTTTAATGGTTAAGATGTATTTAATTTCTATCAACAACAACAACAACAAACTCCCATGTGGGTCCCGCTTTCGCGGGGTCTGGGGAGATCTAGCTATATTTAATTTCTATCAATGATTCAAATTTGTCAATTACTGTAATTGAAAAAAATTTCAATTATGGTAGAATTTTTCATCAAATTTATCTTAACTTATTTTGGTTTCCTATTTTTGTCGAATTTAAATGTGTGAGAGTCAAAAATTAAGAGTGCAATAAAACAATACAAGAGGAGAATTTTGAGGGGGGGGGGGAATTATATATGGCAAGGATTTAAAGTTTTACGCTATTGGATGTCTTTTTATTTTTATTTTAGCATTATGATGTGACAGTTGTTAAGGATATCTACCAATAAATTTATGTGAGATGATTACACACAAAACTTACCGTTGACTATCATCCTTGGCCTCCAGGATATAGAGGAGGCGTTGAACTCCAAGCCTATAAATTTTCCCAATTTTTTCTTTCGTTTTTTCCCTCTTAATTTTTATCACTTTTCTAAAAAATTTTATGCCAAAGTTTATTCATAAAAATAAGTTTAATAAAAAAATAATGTTGGTCATTATTTTGGTGAGATCAAAGTTGGTGGAAATCCAGCTTGGATGTATTTATTTAGGCAAGTAACGTTTTGATTTGAACGATTACCAAAGAGCAAATTAAAAGTAAGGAGAGCGAGCGCGGCAAATAATTGAATTGGGAGGAGGGGGCGAGGGTTTTCGATGTGGCTATAGTGACTTCCACCAAACGGTAATTACACAATTATCATAATTTGATATGCGTATGTAAACACAAATTTTAAGTCTAAAATAAATCAGACAAAAACTTGGACACAAGATTGAATTTTTTGTATTGATTTGAATGAGTGGGTATAATCATTATGAATACAACGTGTATAATCCTCTGATTCTATCTCCTTTTAGATAGATTTTTCAACTTTTGAATCAAGGAAAGTAGAGGCCTATTTATAGGAAAACCTCTCCCTCTCCCTTAAAAGTCAAGATGGGCCTTGACTTGAGTTTTGGGCATTGACTTAGGTTTTGGACCTCCAATTAGGCTTCATGCTGGATTGCTTTGACTTAAGAGTCATTTGCTTTGACTTTGACGTTAACCTTGGAGTCTCTTGGGCTTCGGCCGGGCATTAACTTAGAAATCACCTCGAGCTTTGACCGGGTGTTGACTTGAGAGTTGTTTGACTTAGAAGTCGATTTAGGCCTTGACCTTTGACTTTGACTTTGATTATGACCTGGTTTCGGTTGCGTCTTGACTTGGAAGTTATTTGAGCTTTAGGTCGTAACTTGACTCGGTAGTCATCTTGAGCATTGATTTGGGCTTCGTCTCGAGTTTTGACTGAGCCTTGACTTGGAAGTCATTTGGGTTCCGTCTTGGGTTTGACTTGAGAGTCTTTTAAACCTAACTTGTGAGTCTTTTGGATCTGATTAAATTAATTAAATGGGTTGGCCCAGTTAATTAATTTTGATTTTATTTTGGTACGGCACGAATAAATTTTTAGTGCCTACTAATTGCCTTCTAAAGAGAAGGTCACGTGCAAGACTTGTCGTTTGAGTTGGTTGACGTCTCAATTTTTTGTTTTTTTCCAAAGCTTGAATATATGATAATTCCTTTTGTCAAAGAATTGGGGAATGTGGATTGGACCTAGGAAATGATGGAAGAGAAGACTCAAAATACGGCCCAACTATAGCTAGCCCAGCCTTGTTTTCTTCCTCTCTTCTTTGCAGGCTCAGCTTGGTTCTTGGTGATCCAAGACCAACGAGGCTCGTGCTCTTCTTCCCGGCTCCTCTTTTTTTGCGTGGGCTGACATCTCGATTTTCTTTGGTAATTTATCATTTGTTCAAGATAAATGCCTTGAATAGAATTTCGACATGCTTTGATTTGCTCTTCTGTTTTTTTTGTAAGTTTGACCAAATTATAAATTTTTTTGTCAAATAATCGAGGAATGTGGATTGGATCTAGGAAATGATGGAAAACAAAAGACCCAATCGCAGCAAGACCTGATTTTGCTCTAGCTATTCTTTTTCTTTTGTTTCTCTTGCAGGCCTGGCCCAAACGACCTCTTCTCCACGCGTGTTTCTCCTTCCTATATGCTTCTTCTCTTTTTCTTTTTAATTCGTGTGGGCCTGGGCCGTTCCAGCTTCTCTACATTGAGTCTTTCTTTTTTAAAAAAAAAAAATTCGCCCAGGCCGGACTCGGTTGATTTCACTTAAATGGCACGTGGGGGGCACATGACCGCTGCTCTTTTCTTCCCTTCTTCTTTTACGGGACAGCCCAGCTTTGCCTTTTCTTTTCTTTTCTTTTTTTTGCGTGGACCGAGCCTTCTCCCCTTCTTCTTTTAAACCCAACCCAGCTTTTTATTTCATTTAAGGGCACGCGGAGCTCACGTGCTCGGGATACTGTTCCCCTTTCTTCCTCACCTTTTCGACCAGCTACCAGAATACCCAAGCACTCATCCTTAGGCCCTGTTCTTTTGGGTGGGAAATGCACCCAACTCACACCCATCTACTTTTTCACCCCTCTTCCCATTTTTTCTCACACTTAAAAAAAAATACCACTCCTTCCCACATTCACCCACTTTTTCCCACACCTACATAAAACAACCACTTCTCATATTTGAAATTTTTTATAATTTACGTAATTGTGTGTACGAATAATCTGACAGCAATTATGGGCAGTTTTAATTTTTCGGATGTTATAAAACAGTTTTGCTTTTTTCTTTTTCATTAATTTTTTAATTTTTTTTAATTTTTTAATTCTATTTTTTAATTTTTTAATTTTTTAATTTTTAAATTTTTTAATTTTAATTTTTTAATTTTAATTTTTAAATTTTTAAATTTTTAATTCTTTAATTTTTAATTTTTCGGATGTTATGGAACAGTTTTATTTTTTTTCTTTTTCATTAATTTTTTATTTTTTTAATTTTTTGATTCTATTTTTTAATTTTTTAATTTTTTTAATTTTTAATTTTTAATTTTGTAATTTTTTTGTATTTATTTTTATTATTTTAATAAAAAATTAAATTATAATTTTTTTGTATTTTTTTATTCCAGAAAAACAACCAACGGAAAATTCCAAAAAAATAAAAAATAAAAACATTTATACAAAAATAAAAAATAAGAAAATAAAAAATAAATACAAAAAAATTAAAAAATTAAAACAAAAAAATTTAAGAAAATTAAAATTAAAATAAAAAATTACAAAATTACAAAATTAGAATTACAAAATTAAAATTAAAAAAATTAAAAAATTAAAAAATTAAAAATTAAAAATTAAAAATAAAAAAAA
>JACYFF010031958.1:98238630-98257415 GCA_017589665.1 Selenicereus undatus
GTGTGTGTGTGTGTGTGTGTGTGTGTGTGTGTGTGTGTGTGTGTGTGAATCAAAGAAATGTTTGAAACTAATTGCAATTGTGTGGATTGCGCTATGATGTTGAGAATCGGTTGATACTATGATTATATGCCACAATTACACGTGCTATGTGAACCCTTTTTCCCTTGAATTGATAAATGCTTGAGATGGCATTGATTTCAACTTTTAGAGATCCTTAAAAGTCATAAATGCTTATTCGCATTATTTCAAAGCGTTTCTAAATGTTTATCGGTTACCTGTTTTAATTGACAAGTCACTGGTAACGAAATAATCCTAAATCATCGGATTGATCAAACCATGTGAGTTGGGTGGCCAGTTGATAGGTCTAGGGGATCCTCTTTAAAAGGGAATCAAGTAATGAACCTGGGTTGCATCGCATTAATTGGATTGCTTTTAGCTTCACCAACCCAATACCCTCCCTTGAAACTTATGTGTAACTTCAATCTCAGTATTTCAAAGTTCAAAGTTCAACGTTCATAGCTCTGCCAGCAGGCAGAGAATTGAAAGTTCAATATTCATAGCTCTGCCAATTGGCAAAGGATTCAAAGTTCAAAGTTTCATAGTTCTGCTAGTAGGCAGAAGGTTCAAAGTTCAAAGTTCAATGTTCATAGCTCTGCCAATAGGCAGAGGATTCAAAGTTCAAAGTTTATAGTTCTGCCAATAGGTAGAGGTTTCAAAGTTCAATGTTCACAGCCCTGCCAGTAGGGAGACGATTCAAAGTTCAATGTTTCATAGGTATAGTTCTATCAATAGGTAGAGGACTCAGAGTTCATATACCCTGTAGTTCTGCCAACAAGCAATAGAGTCAAAGTCATACGTTGCAAAACCTCGTCAACTGGTAGAGAAACAAGGTCAAAGGAGACTCCCGGTTCACATGATGGTTTATAAAATGTTATATTTTTATTAAACAAGTATGGGAAGTTCCAAGGCCATATTACTACATCATTAGTTTACTAATCACATGACATAGTTATGTGTTTCACCGTGTGGTTCTCAATCCATGTTTTATCAAAGAGATTTATTCCTACATATGACCTGTTACTGTATGGTGTAGTGAGAGTATTATTTTAGTAATTGCATCGCATGACGCATTAGACATTATGGTTGTTTTAGTTTAATTGCTAAATTAATATAGCGTGTCACCAGACAACAACTTCAATGAATCTTAATGATTAGGTGCGACATAAACAATATGAAATGGAGTAAGCTTTAATGATGCATTGAGTATTCTGTATACAGTTTTAGCAATTGTTGGGTAACATCTACGCCTTTCATAACGGAAATGCCCGCGAGTGGTGTTAATGGGTTAAACCCCATTCTTTTACTGAGATTATGAGTTCATATGAATTTCTTATGGTAAGTTTATTTAGTATGATTATGCTAACGTCTAAACTGTTGGTACGAGCATTCTTTCCCCCTTGCATTGTGATTGAAATATATTGTACAACAGGTGAGTCCTTCGAAAAGAAGGAACTACGAACAACCTTCGTAAGTTATTATCATATGTCATTATTACATTTTAAGTACTGTTTTAGGAGAGGGGATTATCCACTGAGTGATAATTGCTCATTCTCTTCTATTTTTATTCCCTTCTCGGGTTTTTAAAATAGCAGGTAAAGGTCGGTCTAAGTAAGCTGAGATAAAGTCATTGATGTCCTAGGAGTTAGCGATATGCTTGTATGTGAACTGCAAGGTGTATTATGATGTAATGGGTTGTAATTTAAGTCCTTGTGTGCTTGTTTTGCATAGCATCTCGAGTAGCTCTGTATGGCCACCTGAGCCAACCATCGAAGTTGCCAACCATGTCTTAGCTAAAGCGGTTTATAGTTGGGATGTAAACCCCAGTACTCCAGACATGTGGTCCGCGGAATCGTACTTTCATTGTTCATTTGTTTTAGCATTGAACTGCATTGGTTATGGTGCTCCGGACGAGTGACCCGTAGAGTTGTGAACTCCGGCGGGTAGCCGTTGAGTTAGTTAGCCCTTTATTGTTGTTTTTCAGTGTAACGAAAATATTGCAAGGCTTTAAGCTTGGGAAATGGTCAATTTTCAGGGAAAACTCTGTCCGTTTCGTCCCAGAATTTGAAGACAAACGCTAACACTCCTAACCCTAGGATTGGGGGCGTTACAAGAGTGAAAAATATTAAAGCTTTGCCCCTTTCTTTTTGCTGACTTCTCTGTGAAATTGGGCAATTAATACTAAACTTCACCAAGGTGTTGCCTTACTCTTTGCTTGCACATTGTTGACTTTGCTGCTTTTTGGCGCATTCTTGTCTTGGCCTCTCGTATGCTTTGTCATCTTGAATTAAAGACCTTTGCTTTCTTCTTTTGTTTCATCATATGTTGATCTTGATCCATTTCCTTTGAATGTGAAAGTCAAGTTGTTCTTTTCTTTTCTTTTTGCAAATTGAATAGCTTGAATAAATCAAAGCACCAATCTTTTGGAGTGCAGAATTTTTTTTTGTGGCCAAGTTAGGCTCTCTTCTTTTCGTGGGTCAATTGCTATTTATCAACCTCAACCCACTTCAACTTATTTCAACCTATTTCAACCTCCTTCAACCCACTTGAAGAAAAAATACTAAGTTCAACCCATTTCAACCTATCTCAACCTACTTCAACCCACTTCAACCCACCTCTTCATAATTTTAATAATTTGTAAAATATCATGTGAGATTTAATCATTCTTGCACTAAAAAATTCACTGCACTACTTTTTTGTAAATTATCGTGCTTTGCCATTGTTTTATTCTTGTATTTTTTTAGTTTTTTATTTTTAAATTTTTAAAACTTTAAATGTTTAATATTTAATTTTTTGTACTTAATTTTTTTATTTTTTATTTTTTAGTTTATATTTTTTATTTCTTATTTTTCAACCTATCTCAACCTACTTCAACCCACCTCTTCATAATTTTAATAATTTGCAAAATATCATGTGAGATTTAATCAATCTTGCACTAAAAAATTCACTGTACTACTTTTTTGTAAATTATCGTGCTTTGCCACTGTTTTATTCTTGTATTTTTTTAGTTTTTTATTTTTAAATTTTTAAAACTTTAAATTTTTAATTTTTAATATTTAATTTTTTGTACTTAATTTTTTTTATTTTTTATTTTTTAGTTTCTATTTTTCATTTTTTTATCTTTAATCTTTTATTTTTTTAATTTTAATTTTTAATTTTTAATTTTTAATTTTTAATTTTTTTCATTTCTCACTTTTTTTACTTTTTTATTTTTTTTTACTTTTTCATTTATTTATTTTTTGTTGTTATTTTTGTTTTTTTATTTTTTTATTTTTTCATATTTCATTTTTTATTTTTTATTTTTTTCATATCCCTTGTAATTTTTGTAAATCTGTAATTCTGTAATTTTTGTTATTTTACTGTTTTATTTTTTATTTTATTTGTTTATTTATTAATTTTTAATTTTTTTAATTTTAATTTTTTTTTTGTTTTTTATTGTTTATATGTTCTTTTTTAGTTTTCTATTTTTTAATTTTAAATTTTTTATTTTTAATTTTTATTTTTATTTCTTCTTTTTTATTTTTTATTTTGAAATCCTTATTTTTTTTAATTTTTAATTTTTAATTTTGATTTTATTTTCAATTTTTAATTTTTATACCTTTTTATTTTTTATTTTATTTTAATTTTTGGCTTCAATTTTTATTTTTTAATTTCTAATTTTATAATTTTATTTTTTATTCTTGTACATAATTTGTTTTGTTTTTTTAATTTTAAATTTTTTATTCCAAACAAAAGCTACAGAAAATTCCAACCTACTTAAAAAATAAAAAAAAACTAAATACAAAATAAAAAAATAAAAATTAAAAATTAAAAATAAAACATAAAAATTTAAAAATAAGAAATAAAAATTAAAAATTAAAAAAATTAAAAATAATCAAATATAAAATAAAAAATATACAAAATTAAATATTACATAAAAAATAAAAAAAAATAAAAAAAATGAAAATGAAAATAAAAAAATATAAAACATAAAAAAATACTAAACAAACAAAATAATTTAAAAAATAAAAAAATAAAACATAAAAAATAAATAATAAAATAAAGTAAAAACACAAAACTAAAAAATAAAAAATAAAATAAAAAATTTTGAAAATTTTAAATTGAGAAATTGAAAACTAAAAATTGAAATAAACAAAATTAAAAATTAAAAATTAAAAAATTAAAAAATTGTAATTGTAAATTATAAAGTATAAAATAAAAAAATAAAAAAAAAACAAAAAACAAAAAACAAAAAATCAAAAATTTAAAACTTAAAATTAAAAATTAAAAATTAAAAAATTAAAAAATTAAAAAAAATAAACAAAAAAATTAAAAAATAAAACTAAAAAATTCCAAAATTGAAAAATTTAAAAAATAAAAACTAAAAAATAAAAACGATTAAAAAATTTAAAAATTAAAAATTAAAAATTAAAAATTAAAATTAAAATTAAAAATTAAAAATTAAAAACTAAAAATTTAAAATTAAAAATTAAAAATTAAAAAAAATTAAAATTAAAATTAGAAATTGAAAAATAAAAAAAAATAAAAAAATAAAAAATATTAAACAAAATTTTCACAAAATTTTGTTAACTTCATAAATTATCACACATTAATTACATTCTCATTATTTTAACCCATTTCAACCCACCACATAAAAAATATACCAACTTCAACCCACTTCAACCTAAATCAACCCATTTCAACCTACTTCAATCTATTTCAACCCACTTCAAAAAAAATACCAACTTCAACCTACTTCACCCTTTTACCCACCCAATTTACCCATGAAAAGAACATAGCCTTATGCGTAAAATGAGGAAAAAAAATTTTATGCTCATTGAGCCCTGTGTTGCTTGTGACTTGGCCTTTTATTGACATTTGAAATGTTGTGTCTTGAAGGGTTTGCTATTTTTTTACGACTGTGAGCAATAAATGTGGTAACTTTGGTTGAAATGAGTCCAAAGGAAGCCACTTTATTAGCCTAAAAAGTCTTCTCATGATTGCTTGTGCCATCGTAACATCGTATTTATTTATTGTCGCATTTTCTTGTGACGGAACATCATGTTTATTTGTTGAAAGGTGGCATTTATTGTCGGCATAACATCATGCCTACTTGTTAAAAGATCGCTTTTTGTTGCTTGTGCTTGTTTTTGCATGCCAAGACCCTTCTCTTTTTTTGTTGCATTTGTATTGTTGCTGGTCCAGGTTGAGAAGCCGTTTGAAGAACCAGTTGTGAAATGGTTTGGCGTTAAGCCTTTTAAGGGCTAGAACAGAAACCCACATGCCTAAAAGTGGTATGAAGACTGGAAGAACCACTTACAAAATAGTTCGCCGCTACGCCGTTTGGTGCTTGATACATACACGCCTGAAAGTCGTATGAAAACTTAAAGAAGCACTTGCAAAATGGTTCGCCGCTAGGCCTTTTGGTGCCTAGAACGGACACCTACACGCCTGAAAGTGATATGAAGACTTGAAGAGCCACTTTCGAAATGGTTTGCCGCTAGGCTTTTTGGTGCCTAGAACGGATACCTACACGCGTAAACGTGTAACGCCCCCAACCCTAAGGCCAGGAGTGTTACCATTTTCTTTAAATCCTGAGATAAAACAGAAGAATTTTCCCTGAAAGCTGATCATTTTCCAGACTTAAAGTCTTACATTAAATTCCCTACACTGAAAGTAACAATAAAAACTGACTCAACGGCCACCCGCCGGAGTCACAGCTCTACGGGCTACCCACCCGGAGCACCACAATCAATGCAGTTCAGTAAACAAATGAACAATGAAAGGTATAGCCTTGGCAACTTAGATGGTAGCTCATACGGCCATACAGAGTGACTCTAAATGATATGCAAACCAATCACACAAGAACTTAATTTACAATCATTACATTATAAAACACTTTGCAACTCACGTATAACCACATCACTTTACTTATAGGGCAGCAATGACTCCCTTTCGACTTACTTCAAAAACCTGGAGGGCAACAATGACAGATGGAATGAGCGATAATCACACAGTGGATAACCCCCTCCCCTAAAACAATATTTTCAATACAATAATAACTTACGACCGTTGTTCGTAATTTCTCCCCTTTTTAAAGGCTCACCTATCGTACAATATGTTTCCCCCTCACAATGCGAGAGAAATTAACATTTGCACCAACAGCTTAAACTTAAGAATAGCTATACTCGATGAACTTTCCATAAGTCACTCATATGAACTCATAAACTTAATAAAACACTCTCGCTGAAATCTCTGTTACAAAAGGCTCCTCCATTGCTAAAACCTTATCCGTGATGCTCAATACATTAGCGAAGCTAGTTTTAGTTCATATAATGTAAATCGTACATAATCGTTAAGATGTCGTTAAAGATGCTGTCAGGTAGTAAGCTATGTGGATTTAGCAATGACAGTAAAACAACCATCATGTTCAATGCGATACAATCCTTACTATACCACACAGTAGCTGGTTATATGCAAGAATAGATTTCTGTGAGAAAACATATAACGATAACCATAAAATTAGGCATATAACTACGTCATGTGATTAGTAAACTATTTACTAATAATGTAGCAAAATGACCTTTAAACTTCACATGCTTGTTTATTAAAAGTATAACGTTTCGTAAACCATCATAGGAACTGAGAGTCTTCTTTGACCACGTTTCTCTACCTGTCATCGGGGCTTTATAACGCATGACTCTACTGCATATTAGCAGAGCTATGAAACATGTAACTTCAACTTATGCCTATTGGCAAAATTATGAAACATTGAACTTTGAATCCTCTGCTTAGTGGCAGAGAAATGAAATACTGAGCTTTGAATCCTCTGCCAGTGAAATACTGAATTTTGAATTCTCTGCCTTCTAGCAGAGAAACGAAATACTAAGTTTTGTATTCTCTGCCTACTGGCAGAGAAATGAAATACTGAGTTTTAAATCCTCTGCCTACTGGCAGAGAAATGAAATACTGAGCTTTAAATTCTTTGCCTTCTAGCAGAGAAATAAAATATTGAGTTTTGTATTCTCTGCTTACTAACAGAGAAATGAAATACTGAGCTTTGAATCCTCTGCCTACTGGCAGCGAAATGAAATACTGAGCTTTGGATTCCCTGTCTACTGGCAGAGAAATGAAATATTGAACTTTGAATTCTCTGCCTTCTAGCAGAGAAATGAAATACTGAGCTTTGAATCCTCTGCCTACCGGCAGAGAAATGAAATACTGAACTTTGAATTCTCTGCCTTCTGGCAGAGAAATGTAATACTGAGTTTTGTATTCTATGCCTACTGGCAGAGAAATGAAATACTTCGTTTTGTGCTCTCTGCCTACTGGCAGAGAAATGAAATACTGAGCTTTGAAACGTATAAGTTGAAGTTACATGTAAACTTCTAAGGAGGTACTGGGTTGGTTAAGCTAAAAATATAAATAATGCGATGCAACCCATGCTCATTACTTAATTTCTTTTTTTTTTCTTTAAAGATCCCTCGACCTATTTACTGATCACCTGACTCATTCGGTTGATCAATCCGACGGTTTAAGATTATTTCGTTACCAATGACTTGTCGATGAAAACAGGCGACCGATAAAACAATTAGGAACACTTAGCAATCATGTAAATAAGCATTTATGAACCTTGACTATAATCAGTAAACTATATACAATTAACAAACTTCATATAATCAACATACGATATAAATATACTCAATACACTTCTTATAATCCATGGATTACCAATAAATTGATAAACGTCATAGAATATAATCGATGAATTATATAGTCGATTTTTCATAAAATCGATGAATTATGTAATCGATAAACTATATAATCGATACGCTGCATACAATCGATAAACATATGAAGGCGATAGACTTAATATAATCGATAACTATGTATAATCAAGAATTTCATAAAACCGATAAACATTATACAAACAATAAACATCGTATACTTGATCAACTTTATATAATCGATAAACATGCATAATCAATGAGCGTTATATAATCAATAAACTTTATAGAAACGGTAAGTATGTATAATCGATTAACATTATATATTCGACGAACTTGATCGATAAATGTATATATATATAATCGCTAAACGTTATAAAATCGAAGCCCTCATATAATCAATAAATTTCTTAGCATCGATAATTTATCCATGTATATATATATTTGATAAACTATGTATAAATTTCATATAATCGATAACTGTATATAATCGATAACCTTGTTCAGGTATCGTTCAGTTCATGCCACGGTGTCCTCAAATCACTAAATACCTGAGCAAGCTATAGACGATAAACTTGCATTTAAATTAACGATAAACAAGAGGGAGAGGGAATCCACCTCGAATCCAAGCTGAATGACCCGTTTTGGGGTTCGATTCGGGTCGTCTCGGTGCGGGCTCGGGTAGCCGGTTGACTGCGCCACTGAACTCGTTACCGTCTCCTCCTCCTCCGCCGTTTTTGCTCGTCGCCGGCGACCCTGGTGACGCCGTTGTGGACAGGTTCTGCCGGTGCCACCCCCCTTCTCACTGTCGCTGACCCTCTCTCTCTCTGTGGCTCGCTCAGACGATGGCCGGCTGGGGCGTGTGACGGCTAGGCGACGTCGGTCGGTCGCCGATGGCCACCACAGCCCCGCCTGCTCTCTCTCTCTTTGTGCTGGTTGTGGCTCGACAAGGCAGGGGTCGAAGACCCCCCTGCTCTCCCGATCCTTCCTCTTGAAGGAAAAGGGGGCTTCGGCCCCTTAAATTTTTATTTTTTTATTTTTTTATTTTTTATATATATTTTTTCTTTTTTAATTTTATTTTTCTTTCTTTCTTTTGTCTGCTGGTAGAAAAAAAAGAAAAAAAGAAACAACCGCCTGTTGTGCCATAAATTCAATCCTCAAATCTTAGTCCGTAACCGTTAATATAATTTTCGACTAGTTTAGCCACCGTTTAATTATATTAAGGTTCCATTCAATAAATTGTAGGATCATTCCCAAGGTTCGACATTCTAGTCGTATTCGGGAATCTTTAATACCAAAAAAAAGGCTATTAACAATGAATTATAACGGTATATTATAACGGTATAAATCCGCTTAACGGAGGGGATGCAATCCCGGGTGTTACAAAACGTGATATGAAGATTAGAAGAACGACTTGTGAAATGGTTTATCGCTAGGCCTTTTGGTGCTTAGAACGGATACCTACACGCCTGAAAGTGATATTAAGACTTGAAGAACCACTTGCAAAAATGGTTCGCCGCTAGGCCTTTCGGTGTCTAGAACGGATACCTACACGCCTGAAAGTGGTATGAAGACTTGAAAAACCACTTGCAAAATGGTTCGCCGCTAGGTCTTCTAGTGCCTAGAACGGATACCTACACACCTGAAAGTGATACGAAGACTTGAAGAACCACTTGCGAATGTGATTTCACCATTAGGCCTTTTGGGGCCTAAAACGGGATCGCACATGCCCAAAAGTTGTACGAGGACATTAAGAATCACTTGCGAACGTGATTTCACCATTAGGCCTTTCCGGGTATAAAATGGGATTGTACACGTCCAAAAGTGGTACGAGCAGCAAGGAGAGACTTGGCAGCAAAAAAGTGATGTCTTTTATCGCATTTCTTTCATGCCCCCCTTCTTTTTCTTGCTCTTTTTCCTTTGTTTGTTGTGTTTGACTGCACTTAGTGATTTGTTGGCCAAGTTGCCTATGTACTTATGGGCACTTGCAACTCCCAATAAGACCAAGTCATCACGGAGTTCAACAAAGCCTTCTTTTCTCCATTTGTTTTACCCGTTCACAGTTTATACTCTTGCGGGCCAGAAGTAGTACAACGATTTTGGTTTGAGTGAACAGTTTAGGCTCTTGTTAAGGATTCTTCATTTTCTTGGTGTGTGTGAACAATTTAGTCTCTTGTTCGGGAGCCTTCTTTTTTGAATGTGTGAACAATTTAGTCTCTTATTCGAGAGTCTTCTTTTTTGAATGTGTGAACAGTTTAGTCTCTTGCTCATGAGTCTTCTTTTTTGAATGTGTGAATAGTTTATTCTCTTACTCGAGAATCTTGGTTTTGACTTGAACTTTGAGTGTATCTGTTTTTGTGGTGAACAGTTTAAACTCTTATTCAGGAGCTAATCTAGCATTTCCTCAAGGGAAGTCGTCGACATGTTGGCTTGCGTCGTAGCTGGAAGAAGCTTACTCCTTAGTTCTTTCTTTTGAACTGACCCTAGCCCCATGACTAGTGAGAACTAGGATGCGTTTTTTTACTTTCAACGAGTTATGCATCTTCACATTCAAAGTCGAAACACGTTTCATGCGTGAAGGAATTGAACTTCGGATTTCATTTAGTTCGCTGAGGCGGCTGAACATTGAATCCTTCTTTTGGGAAAGTGGCGAGTTGATGACGTCTCGCCGATCTTGATTCTGGCGAAGACTGAGGGTTTAGGCTGCTCACCCTTCTTCAATCTATGGAAGATGGAAGGTTTCGGGGTTTTTCCCTTTCCCAACCTGCTAAACACAGAAAGGCCGGCAGGGCATTGGTGCGACATTGAGGTCTGCAATGTGTCGAACACCGACGTCTTTGAATTGGTTTTAGCCTTTACACCCTCATCATTATCAACCTCCTCGGCTGTGACGTGGTTAGTTTTCCCTGTTTCATCCAAATCTAAAATGATTCTTCCTTCCTCAGCCAGTTGTACGATGTGCTCTTTGAGTGTAACGTACTTTTCAAGAGGGTGACTAACGATTCTATGATACCGACAGTATTTGGGGTCGGCGGTCCTCCCAACCTTCTCTGGACGCTTTGGCTTGGGCAATTCGATGACGCCCTTCTCGAGCAACTCATCTAGCATGCTTGACAAATCTGAGTAGGAAACGAATACTTCTTTTCTAAGGCTCTTTTAGTGTGGGACGATTCTTTGTCGCAACCTTGAACAACGAACTCTTCTTGCCCTCTAGTTTTGGCTTTCCCGTAATGCGAATTGGCTGACTTATAGAGGTGGACATCGCTTCTTTGGTCGTGCTCTTAGAAAAGATAATATTCTTCTCGAATTCAACTTTGTCGTTCCTTGATTCAGTAGAATAGAAGGAGTTGCCGCGATGGCTAACTATTGTCACCTTCATGTCATGCGCCTTGGCCTCCAATTCTTGAAAAGTTCTTGGTTTGCTCATTTGTAGGACGTACAACAAGTCCTAATGCATGCCTTGGGTGCACATTTCAACTGCAGAAGCCTCAGACAACTTATCCTTGTATTCAAGGCTAAGTGCGCGCCAGCGGTTGATGTAGTCAAGAACTGGCTCATCTTTCCATTGTTTTGTGTTTGTCAGCTCTGTCATGCTAACAACGCACTAAGTGCTGTAGAACTTGTTGAGGAACTCTTGCTCCGTTTGCTCCCAACTGCCAATGGACTCAGGCTCTCAATCGGTATACCAATCAAAGGCAATACCTTTTAACGTCCTAACAAACTATTTCACCATAAGGTCATCGTTAGTCCCAACATTGTTGCATGTCTCAATGAAGTGCACAACATGCTATTTTGGATTGTCTTTCCCATCGAATTGTTTGAATTTAAGGGGCTGATAACCGTGGAGCATGCGAAGAGCATCCACCCTCTTAGTGCAAGGCTTGATGTATAGGTGAGTTCTGCGTGAACCTCCATCTAGCTGTGCCTGAATAGCATTTGCTATCAAGTCTTGGATTTGCTCAATAGTCATTGATTCAGAGGACTTAACATTTTTATGCGTAACACCTTTCTTTGATTGCTCCTCATTATCAGAAGCCTTAGTGTGGACTGACACTTTCCCAGAGTCCTTACTCTCTGAATACTTTTAAAAAGATTGAGCTATCCGTTTTTCTAACTTCTTGGTCAATTAAGCAATCTGTTCTTCTTAAAGCTTGATGCACGCTTCCTTTTCTTCGCTTTCCCTGGTGAGTTTTTCTAGGATGACCTTCATGTTAGCCATCTCCTCTTTTAGAATGGTTGTGTCTGTCATCATGGCTGGCATGACAACAGTTTTGAATGACTCGACTTCAGTTTCTGACATGCGCACCCCCTTTGATGAGGGCGAAACAGAGTCACTGCTATAGTAGCCATCAATCTCGCAGACTGGAGATTGAAACTGGGGGTTTTGAATTTCATCCATCCACGATGACGCCTTTTGTTGCATCTTCGAGTCTTGGAGTTTGGATGGGGGCAGCGCAGTTTGCCTAGTTGCGTCAGCGCAACAGCTTTTGCCATACTCCTAGTCTTCATTATGTGAGCGCGCTTGCTAGAAGTTACGCTTGCTTCACAGGATCTACAAGAAAGAGGTACTATGCTCTTCTTCTTCGAAGCTTGCACGACAACGTTCTTCATGGCCATGTCTTCTTTGAAGATAAAGTGTTTGAGACTTGAAAGTCTTGATCTTTAGGAGAAAGATATGAGAGGTAGAGATGTTCCACCGAGCGTGCCAAATTTATAAACACAAATTTCAAGTCTAAAACAAATCAGACAGGAACTTGGATACAACATTGAATTTTTTTTGTATTGATTTGAATGAGTGGGTACAATCTCTATGAATACAACGTGTATGATCCTCTGATTCTATCTCCTTTCAGATGGATTTTCTAACCTTTGAATCAAGGGGGTTAGGGACCTATTTATAGGAAAACTTCCCCCATCTCTCTTGAAAGTCAAAGTGGGCCTTGACTTGGGTTTTGGGCCTTGAATTAGGCTTCATCCTGGATTGCTTTGACTTTGACCTTGACTTGGGAGTCTCTCAGGCTTGAGTCGGGCATTGACTTGGAAATTGCCTCGAGTTTTGATTGGGTGTTGACTTTAGAGTCGTTTGACGTTTGACTTAGGAGTCGATTTAGACCTTGATCTTTGACTTTGACTTTTACCTGATTTTGACCGCGCCTTGACTTGAAAGTCGTTCGGGTTTTAGGTCATGATTTGACTTGGTAGTTGTCTTGAGCCTTGATTTGGACTTCGCCTTGAGTTTTGACTGAGCCTTGACTTTAGACCTGACAAATGGGTCATTCGGTTCGGGTACGGGTTGGGTCAAGTTTGGGTCGGGTTATGTTCGGGTTAAATGACATTTCGGGTCGTTTCGGTTTGGGTCAGGTATGGGTCGGGTCGGGTCGATTTCGGGTCAGCCAATTTTTGGTGAAATACGCTCATCATGCCAAAACAAGCAACTTTGTCGAAAATTTCGCGTCGGGTATGGTTCGGGTCGGGTTAATTCGGGTTTCGGGTCCACTTTCGGGTGAGCATATTTCGGGTGTCGGGTCGGGTATGGGGTCGGGTCATTCGGTTCGGGTTTCGAATCTCGGGTCAATTTTGTCAGGTCCACTTGACTTGGAAATCATTTGGGCTCCGTCTTGAACTTGACTTGAGAGTCTTTTGGACCTAACTTGTGAGCCTTTTGGGCTGATTAAATTAATTAAATGGGTTAGTCCAGCTAATTAATTTTGATTTTATTTTGGTACGGCACGAATAAATTTTTAGTGCCTACAGCATGCTTGAGTCATGAAAGATTTAACCCCCCCCCAAAAAAAAACCAACTTTCATATTTTTGGGGGAAAGAAAATTAGGATTGGATAATTAACACTACAATTAGTAGTAATCTATGACTATGAATGACTATTTTTTTATTTTAAAGGTTTTTGCTCTGTGAATTTCTAATCCTTGACGATAATCAGATTTTTTATTTTTCCGCTGCTTAACATACGTGAAAGAAACCTCAATTCAAGCACTGCAGACATTTTGGATTTTCTAATTGTTTTTTTTTTCAGCAAAGATTACGGTGAGTACGGAATCGGAAGAAATTGACCATAAGGTCAAGGAGGAACTTCCTGAGGTAAATTTTCTTGTTACCCTGAAAAGTAGTGTCACATATTTTTCTGGGTTTCATTCAATTCTAAAGGAGTAATTTCACTAAGTTAGTTCAACTAATTTTTCCCTCATTTAGCTTACAGGAAAAGTTTTGAAGTTTGGAGGACTGAAAAAAATTTCTCTTTAATCCCTGTCTTACTTCATTTATTTCTTATCTGTTAGAATGTTCATATATATGGAGCTTTTGTGTGAAATTTCATGTGATTTAGTATTCAGAATATGAGTTTCATGAGAGCTATATCGATCAATGTGATTCAAGAAGAATGATATGAGTAGAAAACCGGATTTTTCAATGAATGGAGAATCGAGTTGAAAGTTGCATTTTACTGCATATATAAGAAATTGGCGTGCTTTTCTATAATAGGTCTTCATTGGTATTTGGTAACATCTTGATTTTTATTTTTTTTTGGTGGGCGATTTTATTAGTTATCTGCATTTGATCCTAATATGAAGAAAAAGAGGAAGATGACAACCCTTGAAGAATTTACTGATGAAAATTCTGATGTGTGGGCTGAGGAGGGCCGGACAGCAGGTATGCTTGACTGCATATTGTATACAAAATGGTCTAGTCTAGAGTTATGTCTTCTCCGTTTCAAAGTTCTACATATTATTATGAAAGTGTCAGATGATGTAATCGCAAATGCAGTGCTTGATGTAGCTGAAACATCATCCAGAGCGCTGAAAAGTGAGAAGAAGAAGAAGAAATCATCAGTAAGTTGCTGTTGCTGTGTTCAAAGCAGAAGAGGATATGGAAGGTAAGAACTAGGTCAATGTCTCAGAAACTAACTTAATTTTTCCAGTCATGCATATTAGGAGGAAGATTATTTGATCTGGGTTTGGCTCTTAATGTAGACGAACATGGAGACGTAGCGGCTCAGCTGCCACAACCTCAATATCCCTGGGAAGGGACTAACTGGGATTATTCATATGAGGAAGTGATCAGTTGTTTCACTTTCATGCTAAGCCAAAACCTTGAATTTCGTTTAATTTATGAGTAGGGGTACGTTGTTTGTAAATAGTCACGGTATACTTGTAGCTTGCTAATCCGCATTGCCTATGGTTGGGAACTTTTGGTCTATTTATACTGCTCCTTGGAAGGGTCTTCAATGGACTCGGTGAGAATAATCCTGAACTTGCTGCAGACAGAAGTTTGAAAGTCCTGATCAAACTCCCACAAGTAATGCGTGAAGGAACGAAAAGGACAGTTTTCGTGAACTTTATAGATATTTGCAACGCATGAGTTTCTTAGATGCATTCATTGATCTTCTCAGCTTCTCGTATTATTAATTAGATCTTCATTGGAAAATTATTGCTGTCCCCTCTGGAGAGGGCATGATTCTGTCCTTATTTTTCGCCTAATCATATATTTCCTGATTTACATGTGTAGCATGGCTTCATCAGTCCTTGCATTATGATTGTTTTTGCTTGGCTTTTCATGTGATCAAGCTGCTGGTCCTATACATTTTACCATGATTGTGAATTCCATACAACGCAGCAAGCCGTTTGGGAATACCCTACTAGACTATAGATGCTGGTTCGTGTTTGTTTGTTTGTTTGTTTGTTTTTTTGACTCCGATTTGGAGTTGATGTTCTGTTATGCCAGTGCAGAATATGTTCTGTTATGCCAGTGCAGAATGCGTAGGCAATCAGAGCATGTGGTGCATTATCTACTGACTGTATTGGGAACAAGTGGATCTCTAGACGGACAACAGCGATTAGTGGTCAAGGGAAGATTTGCACGCAGAACTTTTGAAGGGATATCAAAGAGATATATAAGTGAGTCCTTATCCTCGATCTAATCGCTTAAGATCGAATATCTTCATTTGATTCTTGAGAATCATGTGTTATTATCGTTCTGCTTCTTCTGTCACAAACAGACCCCTTATTTGAGGATTGACAATGCAGCAAATACCTTAATTTTATGATCATCAGTAGTTTGTTAGTTTTCTTATTGAGAGTTCACAATCCAAGGTGCTAATCAACTGTTATACTTCGGATGACTATGACCATGTTCGGCGACAGTATTTTGGATAGCGTTTAGTGTTTTGACCAGGTCAATACACTAATTCGTTAATTTTTACTATTCGGTAAACTAATGTTTTGACTAGCATTTCAAATAGCGTTTAGCATTTTAAGCAGCATTTTTAAAAAGCTACTAGTATTAACGTTTGACATTTAAAAGTAGCGTTTCATATTTTTTAGTCAAAAAATATCCTTTAAAAATTTTATCTTTAGAAATTATCTATATCCTTTTATGTCAATTTACATTAATCAGTCAGCAAAACAGCCAAATTTATCGAACACATTAGTTTCAACCGCTAGTCTAAACAGCTATCCGCCACCTGAACCGCTATCCGCTACTTAAAAAGCCAATTTTACCGAATAGGGCCTATGTCATTTGCAGCAGTTGTAAGAGTTTGGACACCATTCTTGTGAAAGAGAACCATCTCTGCTTCCTGAAATGCGAGCAGGTAATTTCTGAATCCGTCGATATGTCAACATCTACTCATGTCAGACATTTGACACTTCAACACATATATGGCCGAGTTCAAGTACTATAGCTTTAAAAGTCACTGTAATCCGTTAAAGCCTTTGAAATTTGTAGAGATTTGGAACTTCGAGTAGAACATTATTGAATATTGGTGAAGTTCTACCATTCGTCTTGATAATAACTTGCTGTTGTATTCTGTGTTACAGTGTGGTTCTGGACAATCAGTTGCTCACATCAAAGCCGGATTTGTTGCTCGTGATGGACATTGGCATCAAGCTTGAAGAATGAACAATATCATGCTTTGCTAGCTTTTGTTGTCCTAGGTTTCCAGTATTGTCAGTTTCGAGATAAGAAATGGGTTTGGATGCGAATGTGACGGTGTAAACTTAGGCCTAGAGCTAGAGGTGCTTAAAGCTTTCAATGTTTTTAGGGAAGGTATATTCTGAATTGACCGTCTTTTAGGTAGAGTAGCGTTGGTTTTGGTCAATTTGCTTTGTTTATATTCGTCTGGATTGTCAATTTGGTAAATCTACTTCTAAATGTTGTTACCATATTGGAAATATCTAACGACGTACAGTCTTTTGTTTTTTTGAGAATTCTAATACAGTGCGCATCTTATAGTTTATAATTCATATAAATTATAATTTCTAATTATCATCAAATTATAGAATTCAAATAAAATTAGATACGAATTGGTATCATGTCTTGGTATGTAAATCTCGATCAACATTTCTATCATGATGGTCTATGAAGTACGCTCAAAACAACTTCCTTTAGAGCTCAAACCTTGAGCCGTGCCCCCCCCCCCCCCCAAAAGGTTAACCTTAATTGAATACAATGTAAATAGATTGTGTATAGACCTGACAAATTGAACCGATATTCGAAGCTCGAACTGAACAACAGGAACCTGTACCCAACCTGACATCCGAAATAGACTCACCTGAAAGTGGACCCGAAATCCGAATTGACCCAAACCAAACTATACTCGACTTGAAATTTTCTACAAAGTTGCTTATTTTTGCATGACAATCGTATTGGACCAAAAATTGATCGACCCGAAGTCAATCCAACCGAATTCACTCGACCCAAACCGAACCTACCTGGAATGCCACTTAACCCGAAAAAAGACCCGACCCAAACTTAACCCGACTCGTACCCGAACTGAATGACCCATTTGCCAAGTCTAATTGTGTATAAGGCTCGCCACAAAAAAAAAAAAAACCTCGTACCCATTTAAAATATTTAAAAATTGCTCCACTTAAAATCTGAATGGGTGTTAAAAATGGGAGAAAAATGGATCTGGAGTAGGTACAAGGAAACGGAAATGGGTACGGATTCAGGCTTTACCCGCCCCATTTCACACACATAACTTGTGTCCAATAAACCCACCCCGTACCCACCCACCCGCCAACTCATTCATACAAATTTTTTTAAAAAAATTGGCACTAGTCCTAGATTAATGAATAGTGGCCCAAATGCTCAAGGCCCAAATCTCAATTTTATTCCTAAAGAAACCCTAAGCAAGCACTGTCACACTCGACACTCCTTCTCCACTCTCCAGCTCTTCTCAATCTATGTTGTGCGTAAGAATTTTGAAAATTAGTATAAATAAAAATATAGGAAAACCTACCTTATAGCCGCCCTATTATCAATTGTTATCAATCCTAATTGTGCGTAAGACATTTATAATTAGGACAAAACAACACAACCTTAAAAAAAAAAAATCAAAATACAGCTCATAATTTTCATATTTTTAGATGATCACTATCAACTTG
This sequence comes from Selenicereus undatus, assembly GCA_017589665.1. Lineage (NCBI taxonomy): Eukaryota > Viridiplantae > Streptophyta > Magnoliopsida > Caryophyllales > Cactaceae > Selenicereus > Selenicereus undatus. The sequence continues at coordinate 98,256,792 of JACYFF010031958.1, forward strand.
AAACGCATCAGACGGTGGCCATCTATTGATCATGGCATCCTGCTGCTCTGCGGAAGCACTGTATCATGCAACGTCTTTATACACGTGGCACCTTGTCAATCTCCTCCTCACCACCTGGGAACTTGGCCCCACCTATTGCTCGTGCTGGGGCAGGGCTTCAACATCATTGCTGTGAGTTTGCAATCCTGCTTTTTGGTGGTCCTTCGTCAGTACAGCTATCCAAGTTTATTTAGAATCGGGGTCCTCGTTAGTATTGATTTTTTTTTTTTTTTAATCTTGAATTCTTCATTTTACTGAAGTCCAGCTATTGTTGATCCAATAAGAAATAGAGCTTTCCTATCACATTTTTTCCATTCACAAAACATGAACTCGAAACCTTACTTAAGAGGAAAAAAGTGTCAAGCCACTTGAATCAACTTATGTTAGTAAATTAGTATTGATTTGTGCAATTACGATCGGAATAGTTACTATCATTTGTAACTTTTAGCTATAATAGAAACATTAAAAGTCCAAATTTCAATAAATGGCCAATGATCTTAGTTGATCTTAATACAATTGTAACCAACTCTAGTACGGTTCTAGCCAATTTTCTTATAATTTTAACTGATTCCAATATGGTTGAGC
>JACYFF010031958.1:98267415-98278099 GCA_017589665.1 Selenicereus undatus
GTGTGTGTGTTGGGGGGGGGGGGGTATGTGCATGCGCGCGCACCAGCGTGTGTTTGTGTGTGTCCGCGTATACATATGTGTACACACACGCACACACATACACACACAAAAATAAAAAAATATATATATATATATATATAATATTTTCTTATTTAGCATACTTTTGCATAAGACTATCAACTATGGCCTTGTTACATTTGATATCTTATGGTTTATTTCGTATGTTGGACTTACAAAAGTTTGTGTTATCTTACATTAACAATTTAAGAGGACTTGTTGATCATCCTTATAAGCATATTTATGAGCTAATAAGTCAACTGCTTTGCATGCACTGCTAGTTTGTTTAAAGCCCATTTTATGTGAAATTTAACATATGGTATCTGAGCAGGCTATTCGGTCTTGATTCGCAACAATCCCCACTTGATTGATTGTGTTCACGTGTTGGGCATTATTAGTGTTGGGATTAAAATCGCTCCAATATGAAAAACATAACTATACACATACATGATACAAGAGAAGGAACACCGCAAAATTTAACATGAAACAATCCTCCATATTGAAGGGAAAAATCACGACCTGCAACAACCAATAAATCTACCAGGGTTGTCAAATAGGTCAACTCAGGTCGGGTTTGTGTTCGGATCGAAATTAAATGGGTTGGAGACTCCCCGACCTGAACCTGACCTGTTTAATAAACGGGTTGAAAAATCCAACCTGAAACCATTTAATTATTAAACTGGTCAACCTGATTCTGACCCAATTACCCGTTTAATTTAAGCGGGTCAGCATCAAGTACCCATTTACCTATTTACCCGTTTAACCCACTTAATTTCTAAACCACCTGCACAAGTTCATGGGCATGTTTGACAGCCATAGCAACATTCAACCTGCAAGGTTGCAACATTCATGGGGCATGTCAGCCTGTAATTCATAGGGATGCCAACCTACTTACGTGTTTACAAGCCATTCACAATGACTAAATCAATACCCAAAGCTTCAAGTTCACCATCAAAAGTTCAACACACCATATGAAACACCCAAATCAAGCGCAAACCAACAAGCCTATGTTCAAAAGTTATTATATCACCAAATTCATAAGTTCAAACTTCAAAAAAATAGAGCATAGATTCTAGTTAACCAAAGCTGAGTTTTGTCCAAATCCACTGCCAGCTGTACTCTTTGATTGATCATAACCATCTTCAATATCATGTAAGTTCATTTTCATGACATCTCCACAAAGCTCCTCTACATTGACTTGAGGTGGCATGAATGATATTACTAATAATCACTACTAAAAAATCTGTTTTCTCCGAAGGAAAATGCCGACCGAAAAAGAGACCGTTGGATAGGCCGGCGGACATAGCGATGGAAGGACAGAAAAAGCAAAAAGGGCAGACGGATTGTCCCACGGACAAATATTCCGTCGAAAATTCCTACGGAATCCAACAATTCTGACGGTTCCGTCGGACCTCTGGTCAAAGTTGACCAGTTTCTGCAGAAAAGGGGAGAAATTTTTTTAAAAAAAGAATTTTTGTCCAACAGAATATCCAACGGAATATTCCGTCGGACAAGGAATATTTAACCCCCCAACCTGAGTTCGTCTTCATTTTGGATGGTGAAATAGAGAGAGAGGCAGCGCACGAGTTAGAGAGAGAGAGAGAGTGTTGTGGATCGCCGTCGTGAGCTTGCCGCCCTAGCTCGCCGCCGCCGCCCACTTTGTCACCGGCAACCCAATTCCACCACCAAATTCCTCTTGTAATTTCAAGTAAGTGGTTTGTTTAGTTTGTAGGAAATTTTTCGATGAATTTGACAAATTTGAGATAGAATTTAACAATTATGTGATAATTTGTATTGGTTGTTGAAATTTTATTGAGTTATTTGCAGATTTTGGATTTTGAATTTGGTTGTGTTGAAGTGAATATGAAAGTTTACTATGTAAGTGTTGTTTGTTTAGTTTGTAGTAGATATTTTGATGAAATTGAGAAATTGGAGTTACAATTTAACAATTATATGGTAATTTGTATTGGTTGTAGAAACTTTATTGAGTAATTGGTAGATTTTGGAATTTAAATGTGGTTTTGGGCTAGCTCAGGGTGCCCAATTTTTTTAAAAAAATTTCTAAAAATTCTGACGGATTGCCGACGGAATCCGACGCAATTCCGACGACATTTTCAATTTTTCTGATTTTTTTTAAAAAATTGAGGCAGATGGAGCGGACAGACCTTTTGACCATTGAATGCAAGCTTTTCCGTCTGTATTCCCGTCGGAACCGATTCTAACGGCCTCCGTTTTTCGTCAGAATAGTGCCGATGGAATGTTATATTCCGTCGGAACATAGTCTCGATCCGCTGTATTCCGACGGCTTATTTCGGTCAGCGATTCTGTTGGAAAATCATTTTTGAAAAAAATTACTTTTTCGGTCGGAATATCCGTCTGAAAAATCAGATTTTTTAGTAGTGATAAACGCTTGTAGGATGAAGGCCTTTAACCTGCAATTGGCAATTTCAGTCAAATCTAAAGAACAAAGAGAGCAAGACAGTCAGATCAACAAAGAGGGACATCAACAAAGAGAAGCATCGACAAAGAGAGGCAGAGCAAGAGAAAGAAAACGAGACAGTCAAATCTAAAGAACAAAGAGCGATAAGATCGACATTCCCACAACAAATCACAAGCAATTTCAGATTTCAATCTAAAGAACGAACAAATCACAAACAATTTCAGACTTCAATCTACCCAAAAAAATAAAAATTTGTAGATCAACATTTCCACAACAAATAACTTCAAAAATCACAAGCTAGATATTCCCACAACAAATAACTTGAAAAATCACAAGCAATTTCAGACATATACATGCCCACGACAGTAAAAGTTTGAAAATCAAAGCAAAAATCCATCGCAAAAAACTAGATCGTACTGTAGTTGTCGACTCTTGGTGCTGAGGTTGTAACAATTCTCGACTTGGTGTCGACTTGGACCATGGTTGTCACTACTGTGGAGGCGTGGTTGTTGACTCTTGGTGCTGAGTTTGAGAGTTTAAGAGTGTGAGTGAGAGACTGAAAGTTTGAGAGAGTGAGAGAGACAGAATTAAGAGTCGAGTACCTGGGTGAGGTGCTGAGGTTTGTCGTCTGCGTTTAGGCTTGCAGTTTGAGCGAGAGTTTAAGAAAGAGAGAGGACTGAGTCTGAGTGTCTGGAGTAAAGGTTTGAGAGAATTGAGGGTTTGAGGGTTTCTTATACAACTATGGTTTAAATGGTCAAATGGCCAGTTTACTCAGTTAGGGTTTTTGGATCCTCAAAATGAAAATTTTCAGTTCCCTCCCAAATAAACGGGTTAAACGGGGTTAAACGGGTTGACCTATTAACGGTTAACCCATTTAATTAAACGGGTTAGTCGTGTCAACCCATTTAATTAAACGGGTTGAAAATCTTTACCCAAACTCGTCTAATTTCGTGTTCGGTTCGGGTCGAGTCAGCTTTTGATAGCCTTAAAATCTACCATGCATAATAAGAAAGAATGTATTATAACTAAATAAATTCACAACACTATGCACTCTTACTCTCATATGGTTAGTGTTGGAGTCACCGTCTTATCAATCTCATTTGGTTAGTATTTGAGTCACCATCCTATCTTGAACCTATATCTCCCTTCAACACTCTCCCCCTACTTGGGATTTAAAATGCCTAAAATACACCCCACAAATATTCAACCTCACACTGTCACTCAGTGCCCCGCATTAGGTCCAGAGGATCCCACCTGCACTCTCTCAATGGGGATTGGGAACATTGAACATATGCTCACCTCATACGTACTTATAGGAGTAGTGCGTTCTACTCCAAGCTACTCCTATTCCAAATATAATTCTAGAAATGCCAACTTTTCTGATGCTATTATAATTCAAGGAAATAAATTACTCACATGCGAAATAAAATCTTCCTAGCTAGAATAAAATGATATCTTTTAAAATATTTCGCATAATTTTGGGGGCAATGTTTCAACAATCTCTCCTTGTATTAAAATCATGGTTCACTAGCAACTATGCTTAGAAGGGCAATCCACCAATCATATTAATCTCGATTCATCAACAATCAAGAAACTGCATCACCATCTACGCAATTGCAATTCATATGGATCCATCAATCAACGTTGTTCGATCCATCAATAATTATGAAAAAATACATCTGTTAGTAGCCCACACACACATGAGGAGGTATGCTGGAGTTATAAAAGTGGGGTTGTCCCCCGTTGACAATATAAAAGGTCTTTAACATGTTTATAAACTAATGTGTAGATTTAGCTTTAAACAAATGAGCAATGCATACCCGTCAAATGAGATGGGATTTACTCATTATAGACTCCGATTTGCAGACATTAGCGAAATTATTTTAGTTTAGGTGTTGTATGACTTTTTACAAATTATACTGTAGTCACGAGAGACAAGCGCCTTTTTCTTTTCTATTTTTGAATTCCTAGAAATTCTAAGTTTCCATTAGTTACAATATCTAGAAAAAATGATTCTTTACCACAAGGCTCGAGACTACGTGCAAGTAGACCTAGCAAAACTGACCCGATCCGAATGGCTCGAACTGGACAACCCAAAACTAGATCCGAACCGATATTCGATCTCAACCCGAAACTTGAAATTGAACCGACTCAAAATCAAGTCGAATCGAAACCGTATTGAGCTAATTTGACTCGAAACACGAGATAACCCGAACTAATCCAAAATCTTATTGACCCAATGTAGACCTAAACCCGAGATGACTCATACCAAATAAAACCCGAATCGATTCATACCTGAAATGATCCGACCCAAATGAAACCCGAATTGATTTATATCTGAACTGATCCAACGCAAACACAAACGACCCGAGCGCAAACCGACCTGAATCTGAGTTTGACTCGACGTGAATCTAACGCGATCCAATTCAAACTTACAGTAGTGAGTGATGGTACTAGTTACACAACTTGTTTAATATTTAGGATGAGAAAGGCGAAACTAGATGACAAAACCTTACTTTGAACAAATGAAATAATGCATTTGCAATTTTGGAAGAAAATGACTTAATAAGGATTTGACTAGCTTGGGTAATAAAAATAGAAATATAGAATCAAATAGTTAAAGTTATTCTATGGTTAGAGAGAGAGAGGGATTTATAGCACTATTTGTTCATCTACTTGATTACTTCTTTATGTGATGCATTGAAAGTAGCCTAGTTGAAACTAAATCTTGGACGGATTAGGAGGGGATTTACACTCGACCCAAAATTCAAATTCATATGACTTTTTTTGGTGCAATATTAAAAAATAATCAAATTAAAATATAATCTTGGACAAATTGGAACGAGATTGAAAACTGACCAAATTGAAATTCATGGCCGTATAAGCTCATTCTAAGCCATTCAAAAGTCTATAGCTTATGTGGACATATAAGATGTCAAATTCATACCATATATAAACTGACCTAATTCAAATACAAGCCGACCGAAAGTAACTGGATTTGATTTTTACCCGACCCAAAATTGATCTGAACTCATAACTGAAACCTACTCGAACCAACATTGACCCGACCTGCACCCAAATCGGCTTGAACAAGCTTGACCTGTAGTTGACCCAATCTAAACTTCATCATAATCGGGAATCAAATTCGATAAGCCTAAACTTAACCCCGAATAGAACTTAATCCTAATCGAACCCGAACCCGAACCCGAACAAAAATTGATCAACCTCAATGTAACCAAAACCGATCCGAGCCTCAGCCTAATGAACCGTTTGCTAAATGTACATGCAAGTATTGTATGTATTTCTCCGCTGATCACATTAAAATAATTTTCTTAATTTCAAAAAATTAACTTCAGGAAAATTTGAGAAAAAAATTTCGGTTGGATTAGGTAAATCAAAATCTTAGAGGTGGGCCATGGGCCCATATTACCTGAAAATTGAGTTGATTAGAAAAAGTAGTGGCCCATTACTTGGCTCCTCCTTTTCGAATTTTTCCTCATGGATTTCCCGCCCGAGACACATAAAAACCGACAAACCGGTATTTTCGAATTTACCAAACTACCTACCCTTATATTTAGAAAGAATTCAAATAAATTCAAAATCTAAGGGTACTTTAGTCAATATAATGGATAGTGCGGCAAAACAAAACATGTGAACCTGAAATTTCGGGGGCCCCACACCTTTCTCCTTCCACTTTACTTGACTTTATTGTATGCTTGGTGAGAGAAACTCATTTCATGAAGAGCAATCAATTGAATTTGAATGCCTTGAGCCTCTCTTTCTCTCTCTAGGGTTCATACCAGCTAAAAAGAAAGGGTAAGTTAAATTGTATAATCCCAGCGCCCTTTCGTTTTTCTGTGAAGTTATCTTCTATTCTCAGCTGGGTTGTTGGCTTGTTGCAATTTCCTCTGAATTTTATTCCTTTTGTTCATGTTATGATGAAATTCACCCCTTAAACTACTCAGAAATTGCAACTGAGAGTAAAGTTTGGATTTTTGCAACGCATGCAGATTATTTTGAATTTAAATTTGAAGGAAATTATTTCAGTGGATTTGTAGTTAACTCCAGGTTTTCTTTTCTTTTTTTTTTTAAGAGATGGGTATCCTGTTTTGGGGCTTGATGGGTCTAAGTTTTAGTGTAGCAAAATGGGGATAGAATGAAATGGTTCAATGTATTCGAGAAGATGGGCTGGTGCTGAGAAACATATCCCCTTTACGGAATTAGGGATTTTGGAAATATTTGTTGATTTTTGTGAAGAGGCTCTCCCCTTCCCAAAACAAGCCATAGGGTATCGCATTTTTGATATGGGTTTTAGTATTTTGTCCGATTGCTTAGATTGAGATGAATTTTACTTCGGAATTTGATATCTAGTCTAGCAAAGTTTGAACTTGGAAATCCCATGTCTGTAGACCCACCAAATTTTCGTTGGAAAACCAGATTGAAATGGTCAGTTGAGATCTACATGTTTCAATTCAAGGTGGGTGGGTTTGTGTCATTTTGCAGGAGAAGAATTTTCTCAGCAAGTATTTCCATTTTGATTGCCAATGGTACCTTGCGTCTTCTAAAGTGTTTGTATTTACTACGTCTTCCTGCTGTTACTATTGTGAAGAGCTGTTGAGATTGAAAAACCTCTGTGAATTGGTCTCATTTAGCATCACATTGCTTGCTGGAAACTTGTGAAACCTTCTACCTTTGCAAAGCTAAGCAAGTCTTTCAATTGTATCTAAAACAGCAACAGTAAGTGCTATCCATAATGTGCACTCAACTGATGCGTGAATCAATGGTAGATTCTAGAAGCACAAATTGCAAAACATTGATTGATTAATTTTAATCGATACGTATGGTCTGTGGGATCTTAGCCCACACCCAACAATCAAATGATTGATCAAGCTATAAAGCAATTGCATACTGTTTTGCCCTTCATTGATGTTTTTGGTTAGATTTTTTTGGTTAGATTTTTTAAGTAATGCCAATTTGACTTGTAAGATACTTCTTGATGAATGTTATTGAAAACGTTCTCCTCTATCTGAGTGACATCAGAATGTGTGATTAGTTGTTCTGTAATTTGTGTAGCTGAGCTATAATCAAAGATTTCTTAGTGATGGAAAACAGTGAGCCCCAAACATTGCAAATGGATGGTCAATCTCCTGAAGATAATGACATCATTGTTGAGGTTCAAGGTAACTGGCTTGCTTCTGCTCTTGATATGATACTCTACATGCTGGGGTTCTTATTTCTATCACCATGAATCAATGATATCTTATGACATTGTTGTTCTCACCGAGTACTTGTGTTATGTGACTGGCAAATCAGGAGAAGTGCCTTTGGAGATGCTTGACTCCGACATAGATGAAGATTATTCTCCGGCAACTCCAGAGCAAAATATAGGTTCACAAAAGGGGAAAGATGATATCTCAGAGTCATTTCTACGCTCTGAAAGTGGAAGTTCTATCCTTTACACCAAAGAAGGTTTTGAGGCAATCTCGTCCTCTTCTTCATCGTCTGATGCTGAGTCAGGTACATATAACTTGGCTGCGAAAAAATATTTGCTACGACATGATAACAGCAATGAAGTCCTGAAGCCGATGCTTATTGAGGCAGAGTGTAACAATGCTGATGAAAAAGAGAATCTCTATCTAGGCAGAGAAGCAGGCAGAGAAGGCACGCGTAAGAAAATCGAGGATGTGCAATATGAAGAATTGCTTGAGCAAGTGGCTAACTATGAGGTTGAGCTCAAGTTCACAAAGGAAAAGCTCCAGTCTAAGCAAGAAGAGAATGCACGGTTAAAGTACGAGAATTTGACGTTGGTTGAAAAGCTTGGCAGCACAATTGCAAAGCTTCGGACTTCTGAGGACAATGTGGTGAGAATGGAACAAAAGATCAGATATAAATTTGAAGAAAGCCAGGATCAGTTGCAAGGTCAGCTTGAGTTGGCCAACCGAAGTATTGATCTGTTACAATCTGAGCTGAGTTCTGAGAGAAAGCTAGTGTCAGAGTTGCAAGAGATGCTTGCTAAGAACACAGGTGATTTATGTGAATATGGTCGTGAAATTGATGAGCTCAAACATGCCTTACGTGATGCCCAAGAAGATTTCTCAGAGGACAGGTCACAGTTCCGATCAGAAACTACCCTCTTACATAAGCAAAAGGATGCCTTAGATGCAAGGCTAAAGGAAGCAGAACTGAGAAACCAATTCTTAGAAGAGCAAATACAGAGGTATGAAACCGAAAAGGCTGAAATTAAAAGTCTCCATGAATCGAGAGAAATGGGTTTGCTCGATGAGATCAAGCAATTGAAGGCAGACTTGTCCCAAAGAAGTGAAATTGTTGATTCTTTGAACAAAAGCCTTGATGTTAGTAAACTGAAGTACGACATGCTAATGGCCGAGAAAGATGAAGTGTTTGCCAAAATGCAGACACTTGGCGCTGAAGTGAATCACCGAGACATTTGTATTGAACAAATGGAGGAGCACATGAGCAAATTAACAGCAGAAAACGAAAAGCTGCTTATGATGTTGAAGAAGACTCAGAAACTAGCAGAGGAACTGAAGGTGAAAGTAGACGATCAGGAAAAAGATCTCGAGAATCAAAGACTTGTCATCTGTGATAGGGCTGAGGAAAAGAGGGAGGCAATAAGACAGCTGTGCTTCTCATTGGAGCATTACAGAAATGGGTATCATCAACTGTGCCAGGCATTCATCAAACAGAAGCGCCCAGCAGTACTGGCCTTGTAAAGAAGGCAGCATGATATTGTGATAGTTGTATTGTCGTCTTATCAGTTATGTCAGTCTTTTCCATATCTTCTTGTCTCAAATATCATGTTCTTTTGTGCCATGAATATGTTTAGGTGACATTCAATTCTAGTGTAGTGCAGGATTATCTTTAATGTATCTCGTTCAAGTCCCATACAAACAATCATGTAGTAGTATCTGTCAATGTGCTGTTCAATACTACTGAACTGTATCAGTTTGTTAGAAAATTGAATGTGCTAGTCTGAAGTTGTGGTTTCGACAACCATTGCCTGAGACTTGGAGTCTGCCGACACGAAGTTTTGTGCAACCTGAATCCTTGTAAAGGATCGAAACTCTAAATTTGGTAGGGATTGAATGTTCAATGTTTTATTAAGAGCTTAACTGAACATCCAGATTTATTTCATGGTTATGAATATTATTTGTCACTGGAACTCCTGCTATGCAGAGTTGTAGATATATATACACAATTAAGAAGAGATGCTAAGATATGTTCAGCTCTGTTTCGAAACCCCAACTTCAAGAAACAGAAAAAAAATATAAAATATATATTCTGGGCTTGGGTATTTGGTATTTGGGCTATGAAGCTGAGGAAGCCTTTTCTGTAATAGCTGAAGTCTGTTCAAGCCTAGCCCAAATATGAGTGGATCTCTTATGAACCTCAAACTTCAACAGGAAACAGAAAATATATATATACATATATAAAATCTTTGTTGCTATTTTTTAGCAACTTGGACCGTAATAACTTAAGAATAGTGACATAGTGGCACAGACCACTTTATACATAATTATTTTGTAAACACATCACATTGTATTTATCAATGATTATATGATTACACCCATATTACCAATGAGGTCTTACCTTAGTGGTAAAAACTGAAATCCTGAGTATATTAGATTTTAGATTCAAATTTTTCCTCCTACATTGTATTGTAATCGTATTGTACGCTTTTTGTGCCTTTCACAGACACCCTCCAACCCAAAAAAAATATTACACCCATATTATAGTTGTAACTAGGAACACATACTAAATCAAGCAGTAGTATTTGAGCAACTCTTAACATAATGGTATGACAATTGATGTCAACTCTCTCAATTAACATAGTATATTCAAGATTTTTGTGTTTTTGGGAGAGTTCAAAGAAAAGGGTCGTCCAAAATGTCAAGAAGAGGACAAGGACAGGTTCCTCGGCGTATAAGAAACGTTGTGACTTCTCCTCATCCTCTCAATTCTCACTTTCATAAATTCCTTTGCCACCAAGCACAGGCAACCAGTGAAAGTATTTAACAGCGAATAAAAATAGATCGATTCAAGTAACTTGGTACTTATTTTTTTACATAATACCTCGAATTTAAGTCTTAATCGTGGAGAAAATTTATAATGAAAAAGTTCTAAATTTTTATAAACTGATAATAGTTTGACTTTTATGAAACAAAG
>JACYFF010031958.1:98278109-98288780 GCA_017589665.1 Selenicereus undatus
TCTAAATTTTTATAAACTGATAATAGTTTGACTTTTATGAAACAAAGTTGCAAATATCAAAAAAGTAAAAAAAATATATATATATAGACAATTTGATTAAATGCAATAGCTAGTAATTATTAATATTTTAAAAATCTTTAACCATTAAGTTGCTATTATAATTCACTTCCGCGTAATTGCAGTCAATCCTTGAAGTAGTTTGTCGAACTACTGATATATAGGTGAATTTATTAGTTGAAACTCTACTAATTTTTTTTTTATAAAAGATAAAAAATTGTTAATGAACATCAGAAGATTTACATATATTTTTTATTTAAAAAGATTTATATTTACATTAACATATCGTTCAAAATTTATATTATTAAGTGGCATTTTTGGAGTGTGCTGAATTGAATAGCGCAGTTTCACCGGTGGGATGACCCATAGCGGAAGAGAAGCACAGATTTGGAGGGCTCTGACTGAGGAGTAGGGGTGGATAATAGATCGGGTCGAGCCGGGTTAGGATCGGCCCGTTTACAAAACGAGGTGGGTCGGATCATGGTTAGTTCGTTAACGATTTAGATTTGGTCAAGCTTTTTATGTAAATAAATGGGTCAAGCCGGGTCGGGCCATGGGTTACCCACTTTTGGCTTGTTTCAAAATGGGACAAACTTGCTCACAAAAATTGTGTATAATAACTATTGTTATATATTAAGTGTTCATAATAAGCATAACTAATTGTAGCATGTAAATTAGTATGAAAAGTGAGTTGAAAAAGTAACGGATCACAAAAAGGGCTGTTAATGGGCCGACCCGATCTATTAATATGCTTTGATAGAGTTGGTTCATTATTGACCCGACCATTTACTAACTCTATTTTAAACGGACCGGCCCACTTAATCTAATGGGTATTTAGCCCATTGCCCACGTCCATTTAGGAGGGTTTGATGTTTGAGAAGAGAATTGCTGGTAGAGGTAAGGTTATCTATATTTGGATCTCCTCAGACCCCACGAAAGAGGGACCCACACTGAGAGTTATTGTTGTTGTTTGTTGTTGATGTTTGAGGAGAGAGAAAAGGTGGGTTTGATGGAGGCCATGGGCACTCAAACTGTTGGATATTTCATCCACTTTGAGAAGAAGAAAAAGAAGCGCAGATTTTTCTCTTGACTAAGAGCAGTAGCAGCGCAAGGCACGCGTGTAGCCAGGGGGGCCCGCGTGTTCCTTGCATGTCAGTGTATTGCCTGGCAGCCAGGAGGAAACACGTGGGGAACGCGTGCTGCCTTGCACAGGCATTCCTCCCCTCATTCCTCCCCTCATTCCTCCCTTTTTGGTCCTTTTGTTATTTTTTAAATACATTTTTTTGTATTTTTCTTTTTTTTTGGAGGAAGTATATGGTTTTTAAATAATTTAAAAAATAGGTTGTGTGTTATGGGGTGAGTCCATGATAAATATTTTTATTGGATGATTAAAATTGAGTTCTATAGGTTGGAGAAGTGATAAAATGCAAGTTCCAAAATTGTGAAACTTTTGCTGACGTGGCAGACCAGACTTCCAAAAACTGAAACTCTGATTGGGAATGCTCTAATCTTCAACTTGGCCTCCAAGAAATCAAAGGAGAGAGAAAACCCCCTCAATAGGTTTTCGCAATTTCTTCTACAATTTCCTTGGTAACTGTGTTTTGATAACTCATTTTCCATATGTGATCTCCCCCGGCCCCCCAACAGAAAAATACATTCACTTGTTTTCTTCGTCTTCATTATTGGTAGGTTTTGTTTGCGAGTAAGGTAGCATTTCTTGGATTTATGAATAACCGCTTTTGATTTTTGATGAAATTTCCTATATTCAAGAACCAACTTAACTAAAAGGTTAAATTGATAGTTGAAGATTGATGAATAGGTTTATATTCTAACAAGTAACAAACTATTCCTCATCACCTACTTAATATGGCTCTTCAGCCTTCCCGCCCTTTTTTTCAAATGGAGTGACTTGAAGACAGAATAGTTTGAGTTGCTATTATTTATTTACTTGTTGATTTTAGGTAAATGACGCAATCTGAATGAACTGAAACTTACGTCTCTACTATTAGGAATCGTTGTTTAGATTGAGAGCTAGGACCCCCACCCCCCGGTTAATTAGAATGAGTTACAATTATGAATGATAAATGATAGTATTGTCTGTTGGGATTGATAATTTCCATCATTTCTTCTTTTGGTAAATCTTTTAAAAACAGTTATCGTTATGAATTATGATATTTCTGTCTACAGTAAATACGGATGCATATTTTGCTACTTAGATATGTTGAATACTTGAATTCGATAAAGAGAACAAAAATAAAGGACATATGTGCATACTTATTTTTTTAGCAGTGAGAGGGGCCCGGGGGGGTCCACTTTTGCTGTCTCAGAGCTTGTGCCAACTTTCATTCAAAATAATTTCAATTACTGCCCCTACTACCCTTTTAATATTTGTCTTTTTATTTTATTGGTGAGAAGGGCGGGTGTTTTTCTTTTGCTTTCTAAAAGCTTGTGGGTCTCCAACGAACATGGTGGCAACTTTGATTCAAAATCATATTCCTTTCTCCATTATTTGATGTGTATGAGCAATTTTACCAAATGAGAAAGCAGCACCAAAATCTAGGAAGTTATTGGCAATTGTGAAAGTGAAAGGTGGAATTTGTCATCTTTTTTCCCTTCTCTTTTGACAGTAAGCTACTTTTCTTTCGAGAAATTATAATTAGATGAATTTGCTTTCCCACTAAAATTTGAAGCATAACTTAATTATAATTCTAGTTCTTTGTTCACTGGAGTAACAGAAAAAGACTAATTAAAATCCCGAGCTCAAGGATGCCATTATAAGATAAAAAGACCTACTTGTCATATAACTATTGTATTACAATATACATTTTTCATGGAAGAATTTAGAAAAAATCTACATACTTTTTCCAAAGAAGATATACAACAAGTTCGGGTTGTAGTGAATTCTTCAACTTCAGAATGTTTGACGACTTACTATTAAGACTATTAATAACAGGGGAGTTAAAGCTTTACTAATATGGCACGAAAAATAAACCCACTTAATTCTAAAATACTACATAAATATCTTTATATCAACGAAACAACAACAACAACAACAACAACAATACCTTTCAGTGTGAGTCCCGCTTTCGTGGGGTTTTAACAGATTCAACTGTAAACAATTTTACCTCTACCGACATTCCTACCTGTAGAGAAGGTAATTCCAAGATATCCCTCTTTATATCAACGACTACACATTTATGAAACATTTAAAATAAGAGAGACTAACAATTTAACATAACTAAACTACTAACTTTTACTTCAACATCGGTTACAGAAGACAAACATAAATTCATTTGAGGACATACTAATCAATCAATTATACTTGAGCAACTCTAACGTTATGGTATGACAGCTGATGTCAAGTATCTCAGTTGACACGGTCCATTCAGCATTCACCTCCGCGGAGAGAGCTTTACAAAAAACAGAAAAAAAAAAAGAAAAAAAAAAAGAAAAAAGCGGTCCAAATTGTGATTGAGGACACGGACAGGTTCGTTAGCGTGTAACTTGTAAGAAACGTTGTCGCTTGTCCCCCTCCGGCCCGCACCCTCTATTAACTCTCACTTTCATTAATTTCTTGGCCAACCAAGTACAGGCAACCGATGTTGAAAAAAAAAAAAAAAAAAGCAAGTACAGGCAACTGATGAAAATAAAGTCTACATTAATGCTTGTGAGCTTAGATAATTTAAAAATTTATTGGGTTCAAAAATATTATTTCATTTGACTTTGTCTGCATTCTAAGAAATGTTAACAACAAACCTCTTTTATTTATTTCAAATAATTTAATAATGTCCTTAGTCTTTGAATTCAAAAATATCATTTCAAATTTTTCTCCTATGGAAATTGCATTTTAAAATTCTGCACAAGGGTAGCTTGAAAACATTAAATTTTTCATTTTTAGAAGTTGAACAGTATTTTGGGACATTCCAAAAAAAAGAGACAATTTTTCTGGGATGAAGTGAGTATTTATTTTCCTTTAGAAAAATTTGTTATAAAAGAATTCCATCATTCTGTAAACCAATAGTTTGACTTTATTTTTCTCGATCAGTATAGTCATATAAGCTGAATAAGTAAGGGTTACAACAAACACAAAGCAAGAGAAGGAAGACACCCAAATTAGGAAACCAAAACCTGCACACTAGGGGTGTGCAAAACCGATTATCCGAAAATCGGTTAACCGGTTTTTCTATTCGAAAAAATTCCGAACCGTAACCGAATCGAAAATTTCGGTCAACCGATTTTTCAGTTCGGTTAACCGATTTTTCGGTTCAGTTACCGATTAACCGTTTACAAATAATAAAAAACTTATACTTTCTTATTTAATTTTATCATTCTTTTATGTTTAAATGCTTTTTATAAAAATCAAACTTTGGTTGTCATTTATAAATAATAAAAAAGTGCACTTTCTTACCGAAATTTTTTATTTTTTATGTATAATTTTTTTAAAAAATAAAATTATTTTCGGTTCGGTTAACCGCCGATTAACCAAATTTTCAAATAATCTGAACCGAAAACCGAAATCCAAACCGTAACCGAACCGAAAACCGAAAAAAATTCGGTTCAGTTAACCGAACCGACCTTTTTGAAAAATTTATTTGGTTAACCGATTTTTTGATTCGGTTTTTGCTTTCAGATTTTTTTACACACCCCTACTACACACAACAAACACACTTTAGTTCAAATGTTATAAAAGAAAGGTCCAGATAAAAAAAAAAACAAAACGAAAATATAGTAGACCCTTTTCCTATAAAAAAGGAATAAGGAAGTAAAATTTATATACCCTTTAGCTCCCCTCCCTCCCATTTCAAAAATACAATGAATAATTATTAATATATATTTACTTACAAAGTACATACGCTCATATGTATAATAGGGGCTTTGCACGTTTGCTTTAGTCGCGACATGCATCTTGTTGGGCCAGAAAACCTCCTCAGTAGGGACCTACATCCAATCTAAGCTGATCCAAATGGCACCACGTGGCTCATTGTTTGTGGCCATGGAGCATTGTGGTGGCAATCGCAACAGCTTTTTTGTATTTGCTTGGGCTGACTTTTCCTGACAAAACTACAGATGGTCAAGTTCACAGAGTAATTAAAAATAAAGAAGCATAAGAATGAGTGCAGGGGCCGGGCAGACTGCAGGGCAGGCAGACCCCCATCACACACGTCACTCACTTCTATCTCTCCCTCCCTCCCTCTCTCTCTCTCTCTCTCTCTCTCTCTCTCTCTCAGTACACTGTGCAGGCGAGTAAAGGGAAGACGAAGATCAAGAAGAATGCCCAGGTGATCCAAACCGGTGTGTGTTCAACAATAACACTGAAAATTATGAATGCTCGTAATGATTTGAGTTCTACAACAACTTGGCGACAAATTCAGGAAGAAGAAGAAGAAGTATAAGAAACGCAGATTTTTCTCTTGACTATTCTTCAGCTTGGCCTCCAAGAAATCCAAGGAGAGAGAAAAACCTCCCTAAGTAGGTCTTCTGCAATTTCTCCTGCAACTTCCTTCTCAGGTCCGTCTTTCCTTCTCCCCTTCTCAAATTGAATACCCAGATGTGTTCTTGTTCATATTACACTTCTTACTCGATAACCCTTTTTAAAGAACTCAGTTTCACATATAATCTGTCCTACCAAAAAGCAAAACAAAAAGAATTTCTTTGCTGGTTTTGGTTCATCTTCATTCTTCATTTTTGGTAGCTTTTATCTGCCAGAAGGTAACATGGTGAAATTTCTTATTCCTCAGCACCTGCTTGACATGGGTCTTTTGTTTTTTATTTTTTTCTAATTTTTCCCCTTCTTTCAAATTAAATGGAGTAGCTTGGAGGAAGAAACAGTTTGATTTACTATTGTTATTTGACGGATTTATTTACTTGTTGATTTCGGCTAGAATTATTCCTCCTATGATGCAAGGATGGATCAAATGACATGTCAATGTACTTAATCAACAATACTGTTTTTATTGTTAAGATCAATTTTATTTGTGAAATACTTTTTGCATCTATTGATTTTTTTTATAGATTTATCATTTATGTATGCGCCGTTTTTCCATATGATATTAAATATCTATTAATGACAAAAAGAAGTACAAAAAAAATGAGTTGTATACGTGCTAAAAGACAAAATGATTGAATATAGATAATATTCTAATCAATAGAGAGTTATGATACTTGATAAAAATATAAGTCACTCAATTTTAGATATAATTATATAGATTAAATGATGCAATCTAAGTGAATTGAAATTTACTTCTCTTCTGTGGAGAATCGTTGCTTAAATTGAGAGTTTTCTCCCCTTGTTTTGGGTTTGCTCAAATTGAGTTCAAATGATGAACGATAACTAGTAGTGTTGCCTATGGGGGTTCGTAATTTCTATCATTTCTTCTTTTAGTAAATCTTTGTAGAACAGTTATGCTTATGAATTATGATATGTTTGCCCACACTAAGCAAGAATGCATATTATGTTACCTAGATATGTTAAGTTCAATAAAGCCACCAAAAATAAAGGGTGTAGGTGTATAATTATCCCTTCCTTTTTTTTAGGTGAGGGGTGCTCCACTTTTGCTTTCTAAAAGCTTGTGGCAACTTTGATTCAAAATCATTTCAACTATTACTCCCCCTCCCCCCCCCCCCCAAAAAAAAAGAAATCACAGGTTTATTTTAGAAATGTAAAAACTCAAGTCTTGACCCTTTGTGACATGCATTTGGCAATCTCACGTTCCTTTTTCCTTTGTCTTAGGTTAGTGACTTAGTGTCAATAACGATGCAGACAAATGCTTTTTTTTTTTTTTCCTTATTACCTAATTTTACAATTTGAAACTAGTTTTGTCTGTTTGTCATTGTTTTGTTATTTAAGCGTCATGTTCCTTTGCCCATTATTTGATGTGTATGAGCAATTTTACCAAATGAGAGAGTAGCACCAAAATCTAGGAAGTTATTGGTAATTGTGACAGTGAAAGGTGGGATTTGTCATCTTTTTTTCCTTGTCTTTTGACAGTAAGCTTCTTTCATTTGAGAAACTATAGTTGGGTTGATGTGCTTTCCTTCCAAAATTTGAATTGTAACTTATGTTTAGTCCTCATTTTTGTTCATTGGTGTTCTATTTTGAGACAATAGAGAGGGGGGACAGAGAAACAAATTCACGATCATGTTTCTTCAAATGTTATCACTTCATAAAAGTTAAATGAATGACCACATTAAGCATCAAATCTGGATGTTCATCATCTCCAAAACCCACCTTGAGAATAAATTTAAGATTGCAAATTGAATGATAGACTGATTCGTTATGATTTTTGCAGTCAAGTAAAGCAAGAAAACATGACCCAAAAATCACGCGCGGATGTTCGTCTAGTTAAATGTCCAAGATGTGCAAAGATCCTTCCGGAACCCGAACAAGTGTCTGTGTATGCATGTGGGGGATGTGATACAGTTCTTCAAGGTAACGCATCGCCTCTAGTTCTCACTTCTTGTAGAGGTCAGTCAATCGATATGATATGATTACATGAAAAGCTCTGCCAGTTTGCTGCTTAGGTGCTTTGGTTTACAATCCTTTCAGCTATTGTTTTGGACATGATCTATTAAAGCCGATCATTCTTTTTGAAATTGCTTCCTTTTTCTCATCATGGAAATACGTAAAATCATAGCAGATCAGAGCAAAGTGTCTTCATAAACTTTTAATTTGTCTACTTGGTTTATTTGTAGTAGACAATTTACCCTTAGTATTAGGGTTCTAACATAATTTGCAAAGACAACCAAAAGCCATAATTTACATGGAAACTAACATGTTTTTGGTTTGCTTTCCCCTGACCTTTTGTATCTTTTGTGTCCACTGCAGCTAAATACTACAGAAAGGATGATAACACCACAGGGTCAAGCTTACACCAAGATGATGGTGTTCAAAGTAATGGTATTATCCAGGCTCTCAGTGGTGGAGAATCTGATGGTTCAAGTCAAAGATCAAGTTCTGATGGTCGGCAATCATTGGATCAAAATGAAGAGAGGGATCAGAATCCGGTTGTAAATTACAACTCCAAGCACATAGAAACTGCGAATGCAGCCTACCATACTTTGTTGTCAGATGAATCTAGTTTACTTGGCAATGAAGAAAATGGAGAAACAGACGGTAACACTGACCAGTTTAACCAGAGAGACTGTGTTGTGGATTCAAATAAGGGGCACCCTGGAGCTGTAAGCCTTGCCAATAAGGCTGCTCTGACGGAATCCCTTATTGTTGAGGGTTGCACTCAGGAACAGATGGGAGATTTGGATTCTTCTGAAGAAACTTCCATGCTTAAAGGGTATCAAAACCTTGAGAATACAAAACTAGAGCAATTTGACATTGTAAATGGAGCAAAAAAAGATCAGGATGATCAGCTTGAACAGTTTGATGGCACTGCTTTTGGCAAACATAAGCACGTAGGAGAAGCGAGTTCATCTGGAGAAGCTTCCATGCTGGATGAGTCTCAAGGCATTCAGAACAAAGAGCGGTTTAAATCGGCTCCTGAAAATAAACTACTGAGGGTGAATACCAAGAGAAAAGAAGGAGATGGTTTTGGAGAGTGTCTAAGTAAGAAGCTCGATGGTATGAAACTAGATGAGGCTCCCTCGCCAACTGAGATTGCTCAGGTTGGAGATGAAAATTCAACAGTCACCTTAGAAATCTGTCAGAGTGATGGTGTCTCTGCATCTTCAAGCGCTAAAGATTTGATAATCATTGGGGAACTGATGTCCACAAATGCTTCTCAGTCGCCTCCTTGTGAGAGCAGTTCGTTGAATGATGTAATGGAGACTTCAAGAAAAAAGATTGACTTCGACAACCCTACTATGCAAGGTGGGTCCTCTAACGCACTTACTACAGTTGGCAATTTGCTCAAAGTAGGTCCTAGATCTCTGAACAAAGGGTCTTCTGCCTCTGAGGAGAGCATTTCTTCCTTTGATGGAAATTATGATCTAGTTTCAAGACAGGAGGAGCATGTCAGTGAGGAGACTTTGCTGCTAAACAATGCAGTTTCAGGTTATGATGATATCCAAGAAATCCCTGAGTTGAATAATGATCCATTAGGTAGAAGAGCCAATGAAAGTGAAGGCAAAAGTTCTTCAATGTTATTGGATGAGAAGTTGAACAGGGGCCGGATAGAGGATGAAGAATCACTAGAAGAAAATCAGCTTCCTTTTAGAAACAGTACTGTTCCAAACAGACATGGCTTTCCTCCTAGGATTTCTCCTTCATGCTGGAGCTCTGCCGTGGCCTATGAAACAGGCAGCTCTTCTAGTTATGTAAATGACGAACTACCAAGTGATGATATGCGTCATCATCCTTACAGACATGAGAATCCAGAAACATGGGTGAGAAATACACGCGCTAGCAGGGCGACCACAAACACAAGAAGAAGAAGAAGATTTTCCGAAGAAAGTTGGAGGGAAAATGAGTTTCTTGCCATATACTACGGGTATGAAACATCAGGGGAAATCGATCGGAGAGCAGGGTACCATGATGGTTATCTTGATCAAAGAAGGCGATCAGAGAGCTGGTCTCAAAGTGGCAGTCTCCCCAGAATGCCGTACTCGGGTGAAGTTTTAAATGGGCGCTACCATACTCGCAATCCATATATTCATCGGCATAATTACATGGACAATTTAAGGTGGTCAGCGCAGCTGCCCCCTACTGGAGTATATTGTCACCAATGGCTATGTGTGCCTCCGTCTAGGGAGATCAGCTGGGACCTATATGAGTCTTACCCCACAAATCCCTGGCAGCTCAGAGAGCCTGAGCCCCATCCTTGGTCCCGTGGCTTGGTAATTTTTCCTGATGATCAAAGGAACAAAGATCAGATCGTGAGGAGGTTATACTTAAGGGAGAAAAGACAAGCTGTGAAAAGACATTTGCAACCTGTAGCAGGTGGTGCTCCTTTCATCACTTGCAATTTCTGCATGAGAGTTCTTCGCCTCCCTGTAGACTTTCTCCTAACCCAAAGACGAAGAAAAGGATCCCACATGTTGAAGTGCGGTGCTTGCTTGAAGATTCTGGAATTTTCCCTTGAAAATGGCTGTAGTTTTGTTGCTCATATGCCAAATGCATGTGAAGAAGCTGATACTGATGTCAGAAATGGCGACTTTGTTTCAGATAAAGCTAAGGTTCAAGATGCAGACAGTACAGACATGCATTCAGACGACTCATTTGGAGGTTCAGGGAAAGAAAAAAGCAAACCCGCATCTGTGTATGAAGTTAAAACAGCAGAATCAGATAATGCAGCCAGAGGATCTGCTGTTCAGGGGAGGCAGCTGAAGGTAACCTGGCAATTGCCAGCTCTAACCAAGTCACCACTTCATCAGCTTATGGGCTATTCTTCACCCCATGACTTGTTAAATGGACTTGTTGAGGACGTAGAGAAATAATTTGCAGATCAGAAAAGTAAAGAAGAAAAGAATAGATCGATAATCAAAGGAAGTTTGTATACTGTATTCTAAGGGAAGAGTTGTGACACATTAGTTGTTTCAAAACATATTTTTCATGTATCTTCTTCAATTGATTCTGTGAGTCAGATAATCTATTAGTCAGATAATATGAAATCTTTGTTTTCTCGTGGGGGGGGGGGGGGGGGGGGGGGGGGGGGGGGGGGGGGG
>JACYFF010031958.1:98289180-98383673 GCA_017589665.1 Selenicereus undatus
TATATATATATATATATATATATATATGCATGTATGTATGTATGTATGTATGTGTATATATATATATATATATATATATATGTATGTGTGTGTGTGTGTATATTTGTATATATATATATATATAGAGGAAGCATTTTCTCCTTCCAGAAGAGTTGATACCTCATAAACCAATGATCCTTCCCACAGTGAACTTGAGATTTGGTACGGGAGAACATTGTGGTGGCCAAATTAGCATGTGGACTTGACCCCATCTAAACTTACTCAAGTTAACTCCACATTGTTCACTAAATTAAACAAATCAAATTGGGCTAATAGTTTGTCATTGGTGTAGAATGACTCAACTTTTGCCTGTTCAATGAGGCTTGTTGGAGAGCCCTACCCATGAGCCAGCTCAGCTCATTTCGGCTTGGATTTTTCTTCGGGTTTTCCTTTTCGTTTTTCTCTTTAAAAACACAGCTATAAAACAATTCAAATTCGCTTAGACGATTAACTGAGAACAACACATTATTGTAGTCCAAATTGGTTAGAGGCTCAACCAGCTTGGCACAATACAGCTTGGCACAATACAGCTCCTTTCCGAAGTCGGTTCGACTTGCTACTGACTACAAATACTCATTTATTTTGAATGCCGCAAATCGCCCTTATTTTCACCAGTTCTTTCGTCCACAAAAAATAAAGTGGTGCCATGTCTTTCGTGACTGCTGGTATAACCCTTTCAGCATGCACAGGGAGCCAACATTAGCAAAACCCGTGCTTGGCAATTGAGATCATCAAACATGGCCGATGACACATATCGCATATGGGATTAGTGAATTACAATAATGGACATGTATGTATTTAATGTCATAAAAAGTTATACACACAACTTCACTTACACTTCCCAGTTTCCCACAATTCTCGTTGAGATTTACATAGTGCATTGGACAAAATATGATTTTAGCAGAAACAGTTAAAAAAGAAACACCCCCCCCCCCCCAAAAAAAAAAAAACAAAATGCTAAAGCATTGTGAAGCGTTCAGTGTTACATGTAATATGCATGTATGCTATCTATTGGAACCTCCCCATGTTGGCATTGCTAATGCCTCTCCGACTGGAGACAACGGTGATTCGTTGGTCTCGCAGCATGTCCAAGTTAGGAGCCAGCAGACGAGTGTATCGATCAAAGTACAGAAGTTGCTTCAACAGAAGAGCAAACTCCCGAGGAAATTTCAACCCATAGGACTCACTAACGCGCACCTGTAGAACAGATGAGAATGTAAGTTCACAAAATCAAGCTTTCATTTCTTTTTCAAAGCGCTTACGAACATTCTGCAAAGTTAGCATTGGGCAAATCTTCTAAACTTTGGATTACATGAAGCTAAGGCAAAAAATCTCACTAAGCATCTGTGTTCAAGGTCTCAGCAGTCAGCATTTGTTGAATTCAGGGTTTATATTTCGAAACATCACCCAAAACAATTCAAATATTATAAAAGATTCAGTTATGCCAAACAGAAAATATTATAAAACATTCAATTTGACTAATCGACTAGTAACAAGTCACCAGAAGCAAATAACGTCTACTAGCATGGAAACTTCCAGGCTGCAACGTATATCTTCAAAAAAACAAGTAATAGAACTTACTAGATCAAGAAATAATGCATTCATCTGCCTCTCATCGACAACAACATTGGCAGCAACTGCAGTTGCATTTGTGTTTGGGCCTCTTGCTGTTGCAACAACTATCTCTGTGTCCAATTCCTGCAACAATGAAAAAGGATTAAAACAATAGCTTGCTACTCAACTCCGCATGTTATCCTTCGAAGACATAAACTAAATTCTCTCTGACCATTCAGCAAAGAGCACAGGGCTTTCTCTTTTGGGAAGGGGGGGGGGGTATAGTCACCAGGGCATAGTTTTCATATATGAGGAATAAACTTTTCCCAAACCAAATTGTATGACTAGACCAGAGATAAATGTGAAGGTGTTCAGAACACAGATCATAATGCTCGCAGCAGCCTTGCAAGAGTGACTTGCTGGCATCTCCGGAACATTGTTTACACACAGAATGTGAAATTATAAGACTATTGAGGCCTAAAGCTTCATTGATGAATCAAGCAAGTCATCAGCACTTTTCATAATGGCCAGACCTACCTATATAATATACTGCATTTCGGGTTTGAAAAAAAATACTCATGAAATGGAGAGGTGCCAAGACATCTTTTTTCTCATTCATAAGAAACCAATGCGATAAGCTATTGTGTCACCTACCTGTATTGAGGAAAATATCTTTTCCAGATCTCTTGCAAAAGCCTGAGTATCCACGTTCTGTTTAGTAGCACCCATTTGGATCAAGGCTGATGCCATTGATTCATATTCCTGAGTTGCAACAGATTGAAGAAACACTTCCATGGCAGTCCATGTTTTTGGAGATATACGTCCAACAATTCCTGGAAGAATTATATACAAGTACCATATGAAAACAGTTTCCACATTGCCGATAAAACATAGGTCAAAAGTTGAGCAATTACTGAAAAAGGAACAGCTTCATTGAAATCAGAATCATACATCCAACCATCTGCAGCCTAAGTATCCATTCCGTTAGTCAAAGGATTGTAAGTGCTAGTTACAAGAACAAGAATAATTTGTATCAAGGAACCACCAATTAAAATTTGGATGCCCACTCTCCGGGAAAACGAAAATGAAAAATTCCACATGTTAGACAATGATATGCACCCCCAAATATTTGAATGCTATCCCATTAACCCTCACCATCCTTAGGAAATGGAGAAAAGAAAGAAATTTAGAAGACTAAAAGAACGGTTAGATAATATAAAATATTCAAGTTAAGAACCCCTCTGCTATCAGAATCATATTCATAACACAAGTTACAAGAAACACATTGATGGCGAGCAAATACCATAGATATTGCAAGTACTCAAGAAAAAGGATATCTTGCTAATGTTCAAAAACAAATAAATGCATACCAAAATCAAGAAAACCAATACGACCATCACGTAACAACCACAGGTTACCGGCATGGACATCTGCATGAAATGTTTCACATGAAAGTAAACTGCCAAACCTGCAAACATAGCGTTTCATAAGAGGCAGCGTCATAAACAGAAGATTCAAAATGCATAAGGAATGGCAGATACTCATAAAATTAGTGCACCTTCTCACCAGACATTAAGAGCAGTTATAAGACTTGTCTCAGGATTAGGAACGAGTGAATTGATGGAGTCTAGGTCAGTAAGAGGAACTCCATAAAGCCTTTCCATTGTCAGAACTCGCTTTGTGCTACACTGGTAATAAACTTTTGGGGCTGTAGCCAGTCTACTGAACCCCATGGTTTCTAAGTATCTTCTAAAAGCCTCAATATTTGCAGCCTCCTTTTTGAAGTCTACTTCTTCAAGCATTGATTCCCTAATATCTTTAACAATACCAACCTAAAGAAAGAAAAAAAAGGTTTTAGAACAGAGTACCAAGTCCAAAGAAAGATGAACTAGAAAAATATATATAAGAATAAAATTGTAGTTGTATATGTCCCATTTCCGTAGGCATTTTTAAGGATAGTAATATTTTAGAATTATTAAGATATTCACGTATTTCTTATGTTTGCCAGACTTATACCTTTCCGTGACATCTTCAGAAATTTGGAATTGACTGAATAAACCTTGAGAGGGGTTTCTGGACCCTCGGCATCCGGTTTCTGAAAAGCTGAAAGAGCCAATTGTAGGCAAATTTTTCCAGCTTAGATTCTAGTAGATTAAAGCAAAATGTGTCTTTAAACTGTCAGTGCTTCCTTTCTTTGAAGAACTAGCCAATCAATGGTTTTTAAATATAGGGTCTAATGAAACCCAACTCTTTGCATTTCCGCAATTCAAGGGTTAGGGAGATACATCGGTAACACCCCCCCCCCCCCCAAAAAAAACCCCCAAAAAAGAAAAACGGTGCTCAGGCAGGACTCTCAGGGTAGGCATATGTACTCGGATTTGGATTTCAGGGTTCTAGTCCCCCTTGGGAAGGTTGTCCTTCAAAACTATTAGAAGATTCAACAACAATATCACCATCATTAGAAGCACTGAAATCAAGCCACAAAATGATAGCAACTGCCTTTTGTTTTACCAGAGATGTGCGGCTGAGCTCAGGATTAATGAACTCTAAAATACGAGCCACAATGTAGACAAAATTCAGATCTGCCACTAATATATCTTGTATCCCAGGTTTCAGGACCTTTATCACCACCTCCTCTTGTGAGCCTTTCAACCGTGCACCATGAACCTGGCGACATAATTCTATAGCTATGGTTACTTACATTTAGTCATTATTAACCTGGGCAAAGGAAAGAATAAAGTACAACCTGCGCTACTGAGGCTGATGCAATGGGTGTTGGATCGACATATTCATATACACTATCAATCGGTCTCTTTAATTCCTGATTCAGAATTGCTTTGATTTCTTCAAATGGGACCACAGGGGCCCGATCAAAACACTTCTGAAACTCTGCAACATACTCTGGAGGGAATAATGTCGGTGCAGATGCTATGAACTACACATCCAGAAGAAAAATAAGCATGAAAAAAATACATAAATCTAAAAACAAAGTAACAGAAATGTAAAAAGCTAAGATGCAAGAGGTGGTTCTAAAAAGTGGAAAGAGCATACTGCGGTCAGGCTAAAAAGTCTTTGGCCATGGTGAAGGTTTATCAGCATAAGATACAATATCCACAATATTCTTTACCTGCCCCAATTTAATATAGGTTGCCCCCAAGCGTTCAAACAATCTCCTTAGATAGTAGGGAGAAAGTAATCCAGGCTGTAATTCAGTTGGTACTCCTGATGATGTATTTGTCCACTAGAGCAAGTGCAAAATAGTTAGTTTCCAGGGCACACAGTAAGGCATTAAGAATATAAGACTAGTTAAATAGCATTAAATGTATCGTACATTTCAATCATAGCATATACAAGTCATTGTTCTTTTTTATTTTTTTTAAGCAAATTGTGAAGGGCACAGTGCCTATTACCTTTGACAAATCTGCAAGCCACTCACTTCCTACCCCAACAACTGCTTGTACTCCTTGAGCTAGCCTTAAGGCTCCACGAGGACCAGTACTAATGGATGTCTGGACAATATCCTCAACTAGCTTTGGAAGGTCTTGAACACGGTCTGCAACAAAATACATAACCAAATAACATTGAAATCAGGACAAACAAAGGAACAAACCAAGCCAATACCTTGAGGAAGGAGGTTGGGTGAATATTTGTCAGATGTATGGGACCTTACGAAAATAATTGAATTGCGAAGAGGTTGCTTCCCTTGGAACTCTATATTTTAGAGACATATATAACTTTTATGGCAGCCTTTGTGCCTCATTCACACCAAAAAGAAAAGATATGTATAGCTACCAACTGCATGAATTCATGAACAACTGTACTGCAGAGAGTAATTCTTTTTGGATGGATGGAAGGGGGGGGGGGGCTCACTACAAACAACCTTGCCCCTAAATTGAGTCTCACATAGGTCATCTACATTGTTGTGATAGGACTCTAGATCTGAAAAGCATCGACTACCCATTACTCCTCTCATAACAAAAGAATTAGATTGAAAGAGGTTGTCTACATTTAAGTGAATGGAGTCTAGATTTGGAAAGCATTGACTTCTCCACAACAAAATAGCTTAAGGATAGTTTAGAAAGACTTTTTGCTTTAGTCCAATATAACCCAGCTGAAAAATTGCCACGTAGAATCCACACTTATTCCTCATTATGTACCCTCTCTAATCTTTTCTCATTAGGTTTCCTAATCCTTACTTTTCCACCTTCTTCTACCCAGACTACCCTTCTTCATGTCTGCCATCAGTTCTGCATCGAAGCATCCCAATCTCTATCAGCTTATTATTATAGCATTCCTATTAGCCTTTTATTGCCATAAATTTTGCAATAGAGCATCACCATCATTATCACACGTAAGGAAATGAAGAAGAAGTATGTACTACATGACACATTTTAACAATGTTAGATGACCAAGCATGAAATTAGTACCATGAGAAATAAACGGCATAAAATATTTACTTCCAAAAGGAATGGAAACAAGAAGTCCAGGGAGAAGGGCAAAAGGGGCAAAGAAAGCATGGTACCTTGGAGAGGTGATGTAAAAAGATCTCGTGCTCGTGAATATCGTGCATAGAGTTTCAAGCGGCGGAAGTGGTTGCGAAGTTTTGTAGACTGACTCAAGATATGTGCAGCAGTCAACTGCAAGCAAGGTAAGAAAAGAAGCAGCTGACAAAATGAGTAACAGGGAAATTGTGAAACAACAAGAAACACAACAGGCAGCAGTAGTGAATAGCTTAGATAGACCGTGAACGCATTCCCTTTACATCTCCAGCCATCCCAGCAATTGATGTACATCAAATTCATGCCAACTCAGCACACATTATCAACATCAAAACGCATGTTACTGAACCCCCCCCCCCCAAGCGGGCACCCTGTCTGGTTGCCACCATAACCAAAGATAAACTCCACCAATCCCATTGCCAATATATTACTTTCTCCATTGGGTTGTACCCACTTTCATCTTCAATTCTCCTCTAATGGGGAAACACTTCATAAATTAGTTTATCATCTTACTCACCACTCAGAGCTACTCCTTTCCTCACTAAAATAGGTAAAACAAATGAGAAATGTAACATAAGTCAGGATCAGTACAAAACAATCCATCATCAAGGCCCATAAATTCTCTATACAACAATATAAAGCTTTCATATGTCAAAGATTTAAAGCTCACCAACCTAGTTCTAGTGATTAGAACGTTTAGGGTTTGAATTTTGAAGCTTCACTCTCACATCCTATGATAGACTTATTCTTAGAAGGTCAACAATTGACCCCGTAAACCCTAAAATTCAATCTTTGAAATACCCATTGCCTCCAATACAAATTCAGGATAAAACACAAACAATCAACTCGTAACTCTAAATACCCACGTTACATTTTGATCACTGGGCACAAACAACAACAAAATTCCTCTCATATCAAATTCGATGCTGAATTTACACAACATCAGAAATCCAAATAACATTTATTTGACATAACCCAAATCAACCGAATAGAGAGAAACTCAGAAAAGGGTTAGGAAAGTACCCGAGGACGTGGGTGGCCAAAAGGTAAGCGGACATAAACAGAGGAAGAAGATGTCCTGAAAGCCATAATCGCCGTTAATGGTACTTCAGGAGGCTTTCTGGCAAAAGGGTACCTGAATTTGGGGAGAATTGAAGGAAAAAATGGGAAAGAAAAGACGCAGGAGGAGTGACCGAGTGAGAAATTGGTGGTGGAGTGAAGTTGGACGATGGTTGTTGCTACCTCGGACTTCCTCTCGCGGGAAGTGTACGGTGCACCTGTCTGTGGCCGCGAATGAATCCAATGTGGCTGCAAGTGAGGACACGACGTCGTGTTTCGAATTAATATCTAACTGGTGGCGAAACAGTCAGACGTACCCAGAGAAACTAGTGCTAAGGACATGCTGACATGCAGCATAAAGGCAAATCTAGAGGGGTTGGATTATGAGAAAGGCTCTTTTAATGGCTAAGATCAAACTCAGTAGTGAGTTATTTTTTAGTTTATCGATGAGAATTTATTGTTGTCACATTAACTATTTATTAAATTTTTTACCTCACAATTTTTACTTGCTTTAGTGGAAAACTTATCATTTTGCCTTCATCAAATAAATAATACTCATGTACCCACTCTATAACATTCAACTTTATTTTTAGAATAAAAAATAATCTAAAATCAATTTAAAATACTTAAAAAATGAAAAAACAATTAAAAAAAGAAAGTTGGCCCGCGAGCCAACTTGCGAGTCGTGAGCCGCGAGTCTGCCACCGGAGTTGTTTGCCTCGCTCACTCCCCTTCTCTCTCCTCCTCTCTGCCTCTTGAGGAGACCATTAAAAATGATCTAATATTGAATTCAAACGAGGATGATAACTAAATATGACAACTTTAAAGGTTTAATTTTTAAAGATACAGATTGAATCTTTGTAAATAAAAAGAGAAGACGATCGTATCATATGTATAGAGATTGTGTGATGTGATCAAGATATCATGGACTTTGTGTAATGATTGTTCAGTATTTATAATCGCTGTGAATGAAGGGTGTAATAGTAATTTTAGTGCATCTATCTTTTTGCATGTGAAATTGGACTTCTTTTAAGTCTATAATTATTTGATGTTTTTACCCAAACTGGACTCTCACATTTATGACGTTGGGGTGGCAGATAACGTGGTGGGAGCCATGAATTATACCACATCAGATGATATGTATTTTTGACATTTGGTGAAGTTTTTTTGTTAGGTTTAGCATAAGAGGCAAATTGTGTCTAGTGTAAAACAGTGGATAAAAGAGATTTTAGAACGAGACTTTGATGAATTAAATACCTCAATTTAAGTATCATGACTTGTTGATGTGATTTTAAAGAATGAAATGGTAAAATCCATGTTTTGTTTTTTTAAATAAGAGTTGTGACTTGTGAGCAATGAACTTTCACCATTCACCTACAAAGCCATTTCATGCCAATTAATTTGATGTCATTAATCAATAGCAGGATTTGTCAAAATTAATTTTGGTTGATCAAAAACTTATTGAGTGGAAGAGGCAAGCTATACGAATGTACAACTATACACTGTATAAGTCACTTTTAATGTGCATGTGAAGGTCTAGGATTAAGGTGGCAAACTGTAGGTAGCTTGCTATATATTCTTAGTTTGGCTTCTAATTAATGGTGACAAGAATGTTTTTTGTTGCATTGGTTATTTTATTGTATCTTGTGTGTGCTGAACTTTTGTATGCTTGTAGTGATCTGATCTTAGCAGGGTTATTATCATACTTTTGGTTGTTTAATGTACCACACTTACCATCCTTGTACTATTTTTATATTGCTTTATATTGTCTATATATAGATTATGTAATGGTCCGAACCTAAGACTCATAATAATTACCTTAAAATTATCCTAATCACCAATTAATCAAGTTGGGTGCTGTATTTCAATTTAGTATTTTATGTATATGTGCATATATTTGTGCATCGCAGGTTGAAACAACGACGTGACCTCAAAATGAACCTCGTAATGCTCCTAAATAATTCATTCCAATGCTAATAAATATTCGAATGCCCCTGAATAAAAATTAGCCTAATTATCAAAGGCTAAATGAAAAACGATAATGATAATAATAAACGAACAAATATAGTAACAAAGTAATACTAATAACAAAAGTTATGAGTATAAAAAAAGAGAGTGAGGCATTACTAAAAAATGAAAATATTTCAGCCAAATTTTACACGTAAAAGACATATAATCTCATTTATTAATTTTAGCTAAAAATAATATTTCAATTATCTATATATATTTATATATGCAATGAAGGGAAAAAATATAATAACAATAATAATAATAATAATAATAATAATAATAATAATAATAATAATAATAATAATAATAATACAAATAGAAGGGGTTGGATAAAGATTAATAATTCTAGAAAATGATTAAGTGTCATCTAATAAGAGGATACAAAAAAGGGGGGAGCAAATTAATTAAAAACCTAAACTAAATAACCCAAAAACAAAACAACAAAAATCAACTAACCCCCCTCCTAAAATTACCCCCACCAGCCCGACACTCCCCTGCTCTGCCCTGTTCGCCCCCTCCCCTGACGTGTCCCACCGCCGCGTGCCGGCCGCCGTTTAACGTGCGCCAGCGCAGTTGCCCAACTCCACCAGGGTCCGCCGCCAATCTCCTTAATTCAATTTTTGGATGTTTGAATCTGAATTTTTTGCATTAAATGGTGTAATTAGCAATGATGAGTATTTATTTGCAAAGTTCTTGAATTATTGTGGTTGTTTGATTGAGTTGTGAATTGGGGGGGGGTTAGGATGAGTGTGGTGAGTGAGGGTTTGCAAATTACGTTGAATACTAGTTGTTTATGGTGATGTTGAGATTGATTTTGATGCCTATTGGAATAAGAGTAAAGTGAAATAAGTGTTGGGTGGATGAGTTCTGGCCATGAACTTGAGGGGTTAAGGTTATGGCTTGAAATAAGTTTAAGTTAATTATATGGATTATTAGTGTTAATTAAGTGAGTTAATTGATGGTTAAATAGAGAAATGTATGTATAAAAATATATAAGATTAATGTGTGTGTTAATTTATGATCATAACTTGGTGATTAAAGATGTGGTTGAGTATAAGAAATACAAGCTTGATCATGGTTGATTTGGTGGTTCTAAGTGAATTATAATGAATATTTGAATGAAATTAATGAGGATTGATGTTAAAATTTTATATAATGGGTGTGTGTGTTTGTTGTGACTTGGTGATTTAGGATGAGATGTTGGGTGAAGTTTGAGTTCAATTGGGTCGTTTTAGTAGTGTTTAAGCAAACCTGTTGTGATAATCGAATGGGAATAAAGAGATAAGCGTACATATTATATTGTTGCATAAGTTATGGCAAGATTTATTTTCCAAGTGAGGATAGTGGAGAGGAGAATGGAGAAAGATATAGTGGTTTGAATGTTTGAAAATCATGAACCAAGTATGGGGTTAGGGAGATTCTAAGATTTGGTTATTAAAGGAAATGGAAATTAACAATTAGTTGTCTGGAAGTGGAGCTGCTAATGTAATGTGCCTTTGTAATTCTATTTCGCTATTGGTAATTGTGTGATTGGGGCTCTACGTGAACATGAGACCGAGTTCATGAACCCGTCTTAAAGCGTATCGCAACTCAAAGCCTAATGACTAACGACGAATTATTTAAGGGAAATACAATAGTCTTAATAATATCGTTACTAATAATAATGATAAACATGGCCATAGTAATAATAATAATAATAATAATAATAATAATAATAATAATAATAATAATAATAATAACTCGAGTGATTATGTCAATGATGTCAATGTTGTTAATAAACAGAAGGCAAGCTATATTATTACGCTAGTGTATTTCTTCATTTATAAAACTTTGAGCTGTGATTTATGGTAAAAAGCTTAGCTACCTGAGTGTGGTGAATGAGTGAATTTGAGGGAGAGCACGATCAACATGATACGCCAAAAGAAGCCGATCAACTAACGCGATCGACAAAGAAGATGAAACGAACAGCTACAGGATTACCACCAATCTATGATAAGGGGGATAGTAGTGAGATGGTTGAAATGGAGATATGTTCTCCTCACGTTCCCGTCACAGCACCAACTATCTGTGGTGTAACAGGGGATGGGAGTAGAGTTTCATACAGAGATACGTTACAACAGAATAATCCAAATCTTCACTTTGAGACAAGGGAGAATCCTGCCTGGGAGGCTGAGGATAGTGATGCTGTATCAGAGGATGACGAACCACTGGCAGATGATGACCCCACCTGCCCCACGATCATGCTCTCTACTGCCGAAAAGCGAATATTACGTGAACCATGGAGAAATGCGCTGATAATCAAGATGTTTGACAAAGGGATTGGATTCCTCCAACTGAAAAGGCGCTTAAAAATAAAATGGGCACTGAAAGGCGACTTCTCCCTTATCGATATTGGGCGTGATTACTATGTCACCCGGTTCTCCAATTTGGAGGATTATGAACATGTAATGACTAATGGCCCATGGATGATAGGGGACAACTATCTGGTTATCCGCGAATGGGTTCCGAATTTTGTTCCTGAGGAAGACAATATCACAAGACTAACTGCGTGCGTAAGAATTCCCAAGCTTAGTGTTGAGTACTTCAACAAGGAATTTCTACTGCACAAAATTGGCAAGGTTCGAAGAGTTGATAATACTACAGCCAACGTCGAACGTGGTCAATTTATTCGAATGAGTGTGGAGGTTGATTTAACCAAACCACTCTTGTCTAGATTTCGGCTCAATGGTAGAATCTGGAGGATCCAGTACGAAGGGCTCCGCATGATATGCTGCAAGTGTGGCACCCAGGGCCACAAGGAAGACGCTTGCCCCATCGACAAGCCTAGGGAGAATAATAGTGACAAACAAGCAGAAACATCTGTCACCAATCCGACCAGACCAGAAGAAGAAAGGATGTATGGGAACTGGATGATGGTCCGCAAACCGCCGCGACGCAGAACAAACCGACACCCACCGTCGGCTGCAGAAGATCAGAGCGCCGAACCCGGCCTGCAC
The DNA here is from genome assembly GCA_017589665.1 of Selenicereus undatus. Taxonomy (NCBI): domain Eukaryota; kingdom Viridiplantae; phylum Streptophyta; class Magnoliopsida; order Caryophyllales; family Cactaceae; genus Selenicereus; species Selenicereus undatus. The sequence continues at coordinate 98,301,338 of JACYFF010031958.1, forward strand.
CAACGGCTGAACTGGTCAGGCAAGGACAGCATTTGAGAAGGAGCTCTGATAAGGAAACAAACAGGATTGGGGGGGCTAATTCCCGATTGCATGGTGAGAATTGTGGTAATGAGATGGAAATAATCAATGATATGGCTGATAATCAGGGATCACGGTTTAGAGCTTTGGCAAGTCTTGGCCTCAATATAAATTTGGTAAATGCCACGGATGAGGATCACGGTCAAGGAATTAATAATGGAGACTTGCCTGTCGACGCGCTGCCAGGATTGGCAAGAGTTAATGGTGAGGAATCCACGTTGGAGGCAAACAACGAAGATGATATGGAAACTAATCTGGAAAAGGATCTTTCCCTACATGGGCCCACTAGTTAGCCACGTACCCATGCACGAGTGATAGGGGTTGAGTCTTCTTCGCAGATTGAAGACTCACTTCGTATGTCACCAACCCGACCCCCCAATGTCCTTCATAGCAGGCCCAATGGGAGACCTCAGGCCCTGGGGGCTGATCACGGCCCCACAATGAGTACCACGCCCCCTGTGGAACAGCAAACCAAATCCATTCTTCAGCAGAATCACGACACAAGTCTTATCCCTCAGCATCCTCCAGCTCCAGTTGCGACGGGCAGAAGCGAGGGATTCAGGCGAGGCATGATAGCTGGTATCCCCCCGGACAAAGGACCCACTCCAAGGGGCCGAACCAGCGGCACGCTTGGAAGACCGAAAGTAATCACACTGGGGCTAGCCCAACCAAGACGAGGAGCTGGCCGGGACGACGGGCTAGCAACCGCGCACGCTGTGGATGGTAGACAAGGCGTGGAAAGCAGCCAGCCGACCAAAAGAGGCACCCACCTCCAATAGGTGGTCATCTTAATGAAAATCTTGGTTTTAATGAATTTAGCAATGAATAATATGGGCTAGGAAATTAGAATCCTAGTCTGGAACACCCAAGGCATTGGGAGTCAAAACTTCATGAATACTCTAAAGGAACATGTGAAGATGCAGCTTCCTCACATCATAGTTCTACTGGAAACCCATATTAGTGGCTCTAGAGCTGATATGGTTTGTCATAGCATCGGGTATCGTGGCCAGTACCGTGTGGAGGCCAGGGGATATCAAGGAGGTATATGGGTTCTCTGGCTCAACAATGTCCCACACGTTGACATTTTAGATGCTCAGAAGCAATTTGTGACAGGTGAAATCTCATCAGGAGGTGTTAGATGGCTTTTCACAGCTGTATACGCTAGTCCTCACCTTTCCATTCGCGAGGAATTATGGGACAATCTGGAACAAACAGCTTCGAGGTTACATCAACCATGGCTTTTGGCCGGGGACTTTAATGAGACTCGAACGTTGGCTGAGAGGGATCATGGTGGTCCTGCTATGGCAAGACGTTGTTCTCGATTTAACAGCTGGATTGAGAATAATGCCCTGATTGATATTGGCTTCTACGGACCGAAGTTCACCTGGGTACGTGGGCTTTCTCCGGAGACACGTAAATGTGCACGCTTAGACCGAGCTCTTTGTAACATGGAACGGAGGCTTAAGTATCCGGAGGGGGGTGTTAAACACCTGGTTCGAAATCAATCTGATCATGCACCAATCCTCATTTCTACAACTGGCTTCTCACCGTCGGTAAGGGGACCCAAACCCTTTCGATTCCAGGCAGCCTGGATGATCCACAAGGACTTTGATGACATTGTTTCCAGTACTAGAGCCCCCATTCTTCCCTCAATGAGACACTAGGGAGGCTGGCAGTGAACCTCAACATCTGGAACAAGGAGGTGTTTGGTAATCTCTTTCGCAATAAACAAATTCTTTGGGCAATAATATAAGGGGTACAAAGGAAACTGGATGAAGGAGGTCCGCGACACCTTCTCAAACTGGAACAGAATCTTAGGCGCCAGCTGGATGATATGCTGAGTCAACTAGAGCTCTTTTGGTTCCAAAAATCCAGGATGGAGTTTATTCGAGACGAAGATCGCAATACTCGCTATTTTCATCTCAGTACTATTATACGGAGATGGGCGAACCGAATTGAAGGCCTTCAAAACAACAATGGTGCATGGACCACGGAGCCGAACGAGATCAAATCCTTGGTAGTGGAGTTCTACAAGAAGCTTTTCACCGAAGAAAACACCTGCATGCAACATATAGTGCACTCCGATTATCCATCCCCGAGGCTCTCAACGGATCAAATCAGCAGTCTTAGCAAACGTTTCAATCCTGATGAGGTTTGGAGCGCTTTGAAGACCATGAGGCCCTTTAAAGCACCTGGGCCGGATGGTTTCCAAGCAATATTTTTCCAGCGCTATTGGGGCCTTGTTGGGAAAGACGTCACCAAAACTATTCTGGAGATCCTAAACGGACAAATGCATCCAGGAAGGTTGAATCACACGTTCCTGACCCTTATTCCTAAAGTGGAGCATCCTCGGTCTATTTCACAATTTTGCCCGATAGGGCTGTGCAACATGCCCTACAAGTTAGTCACAAAAGTTATTGTTGAACGACTTAAGGGAATTCTACCACACTCCATCTCCCCCTCTCAGACCAGTTTTGTCCCCAAACAACAAACAAGTGACAATGTGATAATAATGCAAGAAATGCTACATTCGATGAAGAGATTGAGAGGTAATAAAGGTGTTATGGCCATCAAAATAGATTTCGAAAAGGCCTATGACCGGGTATGATGGCTCTTCGTGAAAGACACGTTGGAGCGCATGTACTTCCCGCCAACATTTGTTCAGGTCATTATCTCATGCATTTTGACTTGCACTATGAGTGTGTTATGGAATGGGTCACCCACTGAAGCCTTTCAACCATCAAGGGGTATTCGGTAAGGCGACCCAATCTCTCCATACCTGTTTGTGTTATGCACGGAGCGTCTGTCCCTTATTATTGAAGTAGCAGTGTCTGATCGGAAATGGAAGCCTATTCAAGTCTGCAGAGGGGCCCATAGTTATCGCATTTGATGTTCGCAGATGAGTTGGTCCTGTTTATCGAAGCTGCGGAGGACCAAGCCCATGTGGTGAGAGATTGCCTCCAAAGATATTGCTCCGCGTCTGGGCTGCAAATTAGTCACACAAAATCTCGGGTTTTTTTCTCGTCCAATGTGAGTCCAGAGGATGTAGAGCGAATTAGGGGGACTATTGACATACCCTCCACCAGTGACTTGGGCAAGTATTTGGGAGTCCTTGCGTTATCGAAGAGGGCGACTAAAGACACGTTCAAGTATATTATTGATAGAGTTGACAAGAGACTCACAAGGTGGCGTACAAAATGTCTTTCGCTAGCAGGTCGTACAACCCTTATTAAATCCATGCTCTCAGCGATACTGGCTTATGCTATGCAAACAAGTAGAATTCCAAGAGCAGTTTGTGATGAACTCGATCGGAAAATTCAACGTTTTTTATGGGCAGGCACAAGCATGGATCGTAAGATGCACCTTGTAAAGTGGGCCACCGTTACCAAACTCGTGCTACAAGGGGGCCTAGGCATTCGGCCCATGCGGGAGCTCAACTCGGCCTCTATGGCGAAACTGGGCTGGAGGATGTTACGTGAACCCGAATCCTTGTGGGTTAGAGTGTTAATGCATAAATACTGCAAAGGAAAGGGTGGTACTAATATGTTCATGGCCTGTCGCACCCCTCTAACTTGTGGAAGGGCATTACAGAGAGTAGTTCGATTCTACAGAACGGCTTACATCATTCCATTGGAGATGGACGAAGAACACTATTTTGGCTGCATAAATGGGTCTCTGGACAACCCTAGTGGAGGTGGCTACCCAACCGGTGCCTTGTACAATTCAACATAAAACGGTAGTGGATTATTGGGAGTCAAATACAGGGTGGCGATGGGAAGAGACACGAGAATTTTTCCCTGCGGATATATTGAGTCATATTACATTAATCCAAGTCTATCCACATTCAGGGATTCAGAACGGGATTTTTTAGGGAAAGACGAGCTCAGGAACGTATTCCCTTCAATCAGCCTTAAAAATGTTGCTAGGCGAGCCGACGAACAATGACGAAGGGGTTTGGAAAACAATATGGCAATTATAGGTGCCCCAAAAAATGCGAGTCTTTCTCTGGTTAGTGCTCCACGACGCTTTGATGACAAATGCAAATAGAGTGAAGAGGGGGTGCACCTCGGATCCGACCTGCAACAGTTGCCTAGATTTGGTGGAAGATACGGATCATATATTGCGGACATGCAAGGAGGCTCGTGAAGTTTGGCAATATTTTGAAATGTCTAAGGTAGGAATTCATGATGCGAATATGTTCTTGAAGGACTGGATCATTTGTAATTTGAATTACACAGCACGTGATACCCTTTGGCCCATGAAGTTTATGATTATTGTGTGGTGGCTATGGTGTTGGAGGAATAATAGGTGTTTTAGAAGAGCCAGAAACATTCCTTCTGATAAGTTTCATTTCCTAAGTATGAGATTTGCAGACGCAGTTAGAGCTTTTCTCATAGCAGATTTATGGCAGAATCGCATCCATTGTGTGCAACAGGAAGTTATGGTAGGATGGGAACCACCTCCGTATGGTTGGATCGCCTTAAACACGGATGGAGCTTCCAAAAGTAACCCAGGTCGGGCTGGCGGAGGCGGCGTTTTTCGGGGATGGCACGGAGAATGGCTGGGTGGTTTCACCGAAAGATTGGGAGTATGTTCATCTGTTCGTGCGGAACTACGAGCATTACTACGCGGACTGATAATAGCTAAGGAGAAGGGCTTCAAGAAACTTACAGTGAACGTTGATTCTATGTTAGTCGTAGGAATGCTAACAGGTACCCTGGCCAACAATCCTCGACATCACGCCATCCTTCAGATGTGCAAAGAGCTACTCGGACTGTTGGAGTGGGAAGGGGTTGTATCACATTGCTACCGGGAGACCAACCAAGTGGCGGATGCATTGGCAAATATGGCCATAGACCTCAATTATGATTTTACTTTCTTTGACACACCTCCCAGGGAGGTATATGCTCCAATGCATGCAGATCAAGTTGGGGCTAAGTTCCCAAGGATAGTTATGAATCAATAAGAAAATTTCCAGGGGCATAGTACCCTCTTCTGCACCAAAAAAATAAAAAATAAAAAATTACGGTAGTGTAACCTCCATTAAGCAAATGTTAGTAGTATTAGATAAGGGAGCGAAACAAAAATAAAATAGATTCAAACTAGTTGAATAAATGATCGGTGGGCTAATTGTTAAGAAAGGTCTCGAAAATTTAAATTATTCATTAAGCCAATAAATGTGATAAGACTTCCATATCGAGAAAAATTACATATTTGGAGTAGAACTGAGGCCACCTCTGTTGTTTCAAGTTGCAGCCAATGATTTTCACCAAAACAGAGAGAGATTTTTAAAGACCAGGTACGTACATTGCTTGTGCTTTTTGAAAACTCATATGTTTCTCAAACTATGTAAAATTAATATGATAATTATATAATGAATCATTTTATGCAATAATTTGCCACATAATCAAGTGGCCTCATCAATTATCAATCATCAGGGCTTATACCCTTCAATTTACTTGCGCGGACTGCAACTCAGGTTTTTAGATCGGCCTGAGAGGCGTACACCTATCTCAAGATTGCTGAAGATATCAACAAGGGTCCACTTCCAGATTAATTTTACTCCAAGCTTATTTTATTGTATAGGGATGTACGTGCTGAGCTTAGGCTGACATTTTGAATGTTTTTATGTTTTCTATTTTAGGTAATGGATCAATAAACAGTCCTCATCATGGCAAACCAGAGAGTAGCAAGAAGTGAATGAGAGTTCCAATTCCTTTTGCCGAAGTTTCGCTAGCCAAAATCTCATAGTGATTTATATGCTAGCACTCTTAAGAACCGGATGGTTGTATATTCCTTTGGATGTTGCGTTTGTTAATATTTGGCAATCATACGTTGAGTTATTATGTGTATCAGAAACTTTATAAATGGTTCAGCGTGTGTTATTTCACTTATTTGGTGAGACGGGTGATTAAATGGGCAACGAAATGACACAGGTAATTTCAGTTAGCTTTGCTATGTTATGGAACGGCGGTAATGCTTCTAATCAAAAGACTTCCACTGCTAATCAATAATTTACAAGTAATTAGGTTAGATTAATAAGGTATTAGGAATTGGGGGCATTACAGATTATATGCTATTGGTTTTGAGTATCTCTTGTATTTATTATTGTTTGCCGGCAAAAAAGATTTCTAAAATGTTTTCATAAGAAAACTTTTTTATGGATCTTTTGGCATCAGTCTTTCTACTAGCATGTATGTTTGAAAGAGGTGAGACTATCTACAATTGATTTTCCCTAGACTAGTGGGACCCATATGGGGAGTTAATATTTTTTTGTTGTTGTACATTGTATATATGTCACTTCATTTGAATAGGAGCGTCAAATTTAGGTCATGCTGTTATTATTATCTCTAAAACTGTTCGCTAAAGATGAAGTCAAGGCCATGAGAAAGTTAAGGCCCTGTTTGGACCTTGGAAAATAAGGTGGAAAGAAAGTTGAAAGGAAAAAAAATGAGAAGGAAACAAAATGAGAAAAAAAGTCATTTTCCTTCTCTTGTTTGGTTTAGAGAAAAAATACAAGGAAAAAAATAACTTTCTACCAAACTTTTTTTTCTGTTTGGACTTGAGAAAATGAATAAAGCAAAGAAAAATATATCTTGTAAGATTAAAATGTGATATCAAAGTTGCCATTTGCTAGCCAATGCCAATGGAACTCAAAATAATACCATACAAATAGAGAAGACATACAATTGGGTAACCTCTCAAACTTTCTCATTACAACGCAAATTTCTACTTCAAACTCCCTAGTTTTGTTACAATTCAAAAGTTTACAACTTCAAATCAAATTATCCATAACATTCGGAGTTCTACTTGAAAATAACAAAAACATAACCAGAACCAATAACATCAACGAGTTGAGAGGAATAAGAGCTCCAAATTTTCGAAATCCCAAGCTACTCCAAGAACTCATTGTCGAATTTAACTTTTAACCACAACTCACGACGAGCAACTGGGCAAGCAAGAACCGCTCTAGCTGAATTAGGGTCCGCTAAATTAGGGTCCGCTGAAAGAGCTTGATAAACCTTCATTTGTGATATCTCACTCAAACCTTCAACCTATAAACATAACATCAAAGGAGATTAGATTTCCGAACTTGTAAGTGTAGCATGCTACATAATGCAAGCAAGAGGTTTCCCTCCGAGCAGTAACATTGCCAAAGCAAACAAGTGACCTGCAAACTCTACAAATCCTAAGCCCTATCAAATATGTTTTACTTGGTGCAAAACAGTACTTTTGTTTGGAAAACAGGAACATATGCTTTAAATGGGATTCTTTTCAGCTTGATTTTTGACATACATGGAAAGCTGATGCCTATAGCAATAAGAAATGTGTGCAAAAAACAAGGAAAATTCCTCTTCCAGCATATGCTTAATCAACCATCCCTTTATAGTATCAACATCCACACGGGAGCAAAACAAGGGAGGGGGGGGGGGACCTCCAAACTTCAAAGAAGGCAGACTAAATGTGAAAGAGCTTGACCAAAAAGGAACAACCTAGCCTGTAGATAAAATTCACTCTCCCCCAGGTTCAATTAAACATGTAGAACATAAAGAGACTTAGTAATCAATATATCAGAAGTTTACATTATCCTAAGAAATAAGCAGCCAAATAAGCCACAATTAATTGCCAAGCAGATGCCACATGGGGGAGAAAATGGCAAAATGCAATCCTCAGCTCAACATTTCCAACACTGTCTAAGACCAAACCAACTAAAAAAAGTAAAAGAAAACAATCCATGGGCCACTTGTTTAGAGAGATTCAGTCACTATAAAAATAGACCAACAAGTAGCCGCTTGTTTAGAGGCTCTCAGTCAGCAAGAGAAGGCCAATTTCATAGGATTCACATCAAGTCCAATTTCAGAACATAGAGCCAAGCACAGTATCTCAACAACCCACAAAAAACTACCAACCCATATCATCCAATTTCATTCACATCAAGTCCAGATCTTTTAAACTTCACTAATCAGTACAAACTACAAAAACAACATTTAATTCATAAAACCCACGTTACAATTTCTTACATGAAGGTCACACTTGCATGCAACTTGTAACAATTCAAAACCAGTAACTCAAAATTTTGAATGATAACAATTGGAACTTAACATTTCCAAATTCACATCCAATCATGAAAGGAGACAGATTCAAATATTTCACGAAGCAGTACAATACAAACAACATCTTAAATATGTTGAAAAGCAGGGCTATGTTATCATAACGCTAACTCTTACTTTATTGAATAAGTTTTACCAAAGGGGACTGACTGACTGACTATGCACATAAAGTAGCAACGTGAACAGCTGATTAGTCACCATAGGCAATCAAATCAAACACCAATCGAAAGAATTTGCTTCAGAGACAAAGTGACTAAAGAATAAATAATTTCTGATTATTCCTCTTTTAAAAAACTAGCATTTCTTCCCAAACCATCAATGATTCAGATCCAAACTCAGAAATTGTCATGAATTGTAGTTAAGTGACATCCCATAAATGATGTGAACAGCTAATTAGTCACCATAGGCAATCAATTCAAAGCAACCCCTTCTCGAAGAAACTCAGTTAGATGCATAACAAAACAGCTAAACTAGATAAAGAGTTAATTGAATACGAACCAAAGGAGTGACAACAAAGTCGAATCCGCTATTGATGTTGAAATCAAGAAGCTGAGGCATGTCCCAATCTTAAAACCTCAATGAAGCCCTAGATAGATCCACTAGCGAGAGAGCGAGAAAGAGAGAGAGTGTGTGTTATCGGATCAAACGTAGAAGGCGTCATCGGAATAGAAAGGCGAAAGGATGGTTGGAGGAGAGCCCGAAGCTGGAGTAGGCGAGGAGAGAGAGAACAAAGGGTGAGTGGAGACAGAGAAGAGAGAAAGCGTGAGGGGGGGAAGGCTATCGGGGCACGAAGAGTTTAATTTTCCATCAGTTTTCCTTTCATATTTTGGAGGAAAACATATGACATTATATTTTCTTAATTTTCTTTCAATTTTTCCATCTTATTTTTTTTCCATTCATTTTTCCTTACTCCAAACATGAGAAAAATTTTAATTTTATATTTTTGTTTTCTTTCCATGCTACTTTTTTAAATCCAAACAGACCCTTAAAGTTTTTAAATATTTCCATTGAAGCGGAGCACTTTACGAACATATGGACATTTCATAGTCTAGAGAGAACCTGATAATTTATTTTAACATTTATGTATGTCATAATCAACTATATTTTTAGAGAAGCTAATCAAAGTTCCAATTACGCCGTTTGCGGGAGTGGGATCGTTAGGTTTAACAGATAAAGGCTCGAGGCAGGGTAGAGGGAGAAGAAAGTCAACAAAAGTCTCGACTGAAGACGCTTGGCTGCGGTCGCTCTTGAAAGGCGACGTCAATTACGCTAGTGATCGAGAGACAATATCGCCAACAATGGCAGGAGGGAGAAAGAACTTGAAAAGGGCAGTGGAGGAGGACAACTTAAACCTTCAACCTGGGCAGAGCATCATGCAAGTCGTGTCTCTTCGAGGTTCTAATCTCATTGAGGTACAGTCGATTTAGCCTCTTTTTCCCCCCTTCTTCGCCACTTCATATTCAAATTCATGTCTTTTGTGTTATTGCTGGGTGATGTAATTGCCTTTGTGGAGATTATAATGATTAATCTCAACTGGGTAAATAAGTGGGTTGGTTGTGGGTTTCTTTTAGGCATTTATTCGAACACCTTGGCTGCAAGTTTTTTCTTAGTATTAAGTGGTGTTGTTAATTATGCTACTTTATGTTTACATTTATGTCTTTTGTATTGTTTCTGGTTGTTGTGATTAGCTTTGTGGAGATTTATGATGGTCCGTCCCAACGGGGAAAATGCCCAGTATGGGCGGGTTGTGGGGTTCAGTTTTGCGAAGACCTGTTCTCAATTGGATACATTCACTGCAAAGGGTTGTGCTTCATTGGTGGGTTTTTATTTTGGGCATCTCTTCGAACCCTTTAGCTGCGAAATCTGTCTGGGTTGAGAATTTTTAATTGTCTACAATTATTATTGCTGACAATTGATTTTGTTTTTTTTCTTTTTTTCTTTTTCTGTTAATGTGATAGTGGGCTACTCCGCAAATGTTGAATTTTGACGTCCTGCATTGAACCATTGTACAATAGTTGAAAGGCGTATTGCCTGCTATAGAATGTACGTAATATTTGGATGCAAAGTCGAATTGTGGTGTAAAATTATCCAGTGCATCTGCAGTTCTTAGCTTTTAAGTGCATAATGAAATTCTGAGGGATGATACTTATTTCTGCTCATTATTCTGCTCCTCCATGCACTTAACTGGATTTGCCTCCCCATTCTACTTTAAAGATAAAGTTTTTCTTTCCTTGCTGGGTTGCAATCTGTTGACCATAGTTGTAGGCACTAATTATGCTTTTGTTTATTCCCTTTCCATGTGTTCTAAGGTTATGGATGCAAAAGGCGGGAAGTTGTTGGCATTATTTCCAGCTAAATTCCAGAAGAGTATGTGGATAAAGAGAGGTTGGTCAACATCAATAAGAATTTTAACTGCGTTCTTTCAAGTTAAAGTTCGTGTCGTTATACCTTGATTTTTTCTTTTTAAAAGCAGTATTAGTGAAATGTCAATCTTGTTAATTACAGGGAGCTTTGTTGTAGTCGATGAAAGTGGTAGAGAGCAGGCTCTTGAGTCTGGTAGTAAAGTTGCATGTATTGTTTCCCAGGTCCTCTTTCATGAGCAAGTCCGCCGGCTTCAAAAATCTCCTGAGTGGTATGCATCACTTTTGACACCTGTTTTAACATCTATTATTATATTTGTCATTCCTTTCTCTCTGTAATATTTATTTTTAGTTCAATGATTAAAATTAAGAAGAAGCTAGTCTTTGCTTCGAACATTCAATTAATGCATGGTTTAGAGGCATTGAGGCTTTATTGAAATCATGTAATCCGGATCTTATCAGCCAATTTTTTGAAGCATGCCATCTGGGTTTTGACAACTGTATATATCATGAAAGTTCTTGGAACGGCATGACATGTCTTCTTGCAGACACCTAAATACGTTGTCTCATTTCTACCGTACCTGATGATTAAACTTAAAGCTTGTGCTGGAGCTATTTTCCTTGTGATGATTATCTGTTAGTTTTCAATTTGAATGAGTCGTTCATTGGGATGTTGGATAAAGCAGTGAAAATTGAATTTTTTGACTCTATCCCATCCATACCTTATCTCATTACTACTATAAATAGAGGATTACCTCTTTGGATTTGGGGAAGAAATTGAAAAGAGGGGGACAATAAGAAGAGAGGGGAAAAGAGCACCGAGAGAACTAAAAAAGAGTCGATACTCTCCAAAACTGAGAGTCAACCATTGTTCTATTGAATTCCTGGGCTAATCATGTGGGTTAACCGCTTACGCTTAGGGCCAAATGACTTTAAATGCTCTCCTTTTTCCCATTTACCTGTTTCTTAATAGTTACTTCAAGTTTGAAGTTTGAGAAAAATTTAATTTAGGCTAGCATCACCGCTTGCTACAAATTTTTGTTTTTGTCGTCTTTTTTTTTCCAATTATTTTGCAACCTGCATGAACTGTGGGTGTTCCTCATCTATTTATTTAGCTTTGGTTCGTTGATATGGATTCGCTTTTTTGTAGTATAATTTTTTAATTTTCTGATTTAATTAGTAGTGGCCATTGGTGACGATGGGCGATGCCACGGTGCAGCCATATTAGCATTATATAACTTTGCCTCCCGAATCTAAGTCTTTGGTTCTAGCTATTGGAGTCAGATGGTACCTACACGAAAGATTATTTGAGGACTTATCAGATGGAGCTTTCAAAAACCGTTCCTGATCAGGCCACGTCCCTTTTAGTTGTCCTTTAATTTAAGGGCATGATACATAAATGGTTTATCAGTTTTTTGTGCATGTTTTATGTAATCACTTGTGACTTAACCTTATGATTTCACAAAAAAAATGATCTTTTGGATGCGGGGAAATATGCAGCTGTCACTTAACACTGAAGTGAGAACCCTCTTGCTTTTTAGGCGAAAAATCCTATTTGCGCTCCTAGTCCCAGAAGTTGGTTTGAGTTTGAATAGTTCAGGCCTTTACCCAAAAGCTTTTTGGGCTAGGGGCCCAAATGTGTTCCCAGACGTCTGCTCATTTCTTTCCTCCCCAAAAGTCGAACACTTCTTTCTTTAAGTAAAGCAAAAAAAGGGAATTTAAATTTTAGCAAGAACACCCAACAATGAGCAAAGTCATTCATGGGGGACCTTGCCCGAGGTCCAGCCGTGGTCCTTACAGTGGCGACTTCGCTGGGATGCTATTGTACTGCATTATGCATTTTGCATTTAGGTGGTGCTAGCAGGGCATTAAAGGGCAGTCCCCCTTCTCCCATGGGTGGCTTGTCTGATGGATTGTTCGGCTGAGATTTTAATTTTATTTCTTTAATTTTTTTGAAAAAAAGGGTGTTGGATTTTTGGGAAAAGAAAATATGACCAGGAAACATGTCCGGGTCCAGGCCAGGTCCTAAGTTTGGGCAAAGACTTGAATAGTTTATACTCAAGTCCAACATGAAGTGGGTTCCTAGGCTAGAAGCACGAAAGTGCTTTCTAGTCTTGGATCAAAGAGCCAGGGTCTAGGTTAAAAAGGTCAACGCGTAAAAAAAGCAAAGGGTCCTGGCCCAGCTGGGGCGCGCGCTTCGAGGCAAAGGATTGCGCTATTTTGACGCAAGGCACACTTTGGCTAAAAAATGCTTTAAAATGATTCCCAAACCATATTTTTTGAAAAATAAGCTAGATAGGCATCAAATAAGGGATTAAACATCAAGATAACCACGCAAAACATTGCAAATACTCGTAAAACACGATACCATCATAATGTCTCCAAGCACACACGATAAGATAGTAGTAGTCTTAAAAGAAACAGCTCAATTGAAACCCTAAAAAAATTAACAAAGGGCTGCCAACAGCCAGCCTGCCAGGCAGAGAGGGGTAGAGAGAGATTGGGGGGGGGGGGAGAGAGACAGAGAAATGGAGGGTATGAGAGAGATAGGAAGAAAGGAAAAAAGAAAAGAAAGGGGTCAGTAGCAGTAGCACTTTAGTAGGCACCATTTTTGAGCTCCTTGAAGCCAAAAAAAAAAAAAAAAACGAAAAGGAGAAGTAAAACCTTTTACAGCTGTCGAATCACAGCGAAGGAGGAGGATGAGGATGAAGACGGAAATATGAAAGAAGCAAGGAGTATGAAGCACTTACTTGTCGCTAGGGTTAGGGTTTCCGCTTTCCAGCAGCAAAGTCGGGTTCAACAACATTAAAAATAGCTCTATTGAAAGACTTCCACAAAGAAAAAGAGGAGTTGAGGGCCTTAAAGAATTTTTTCTCGTTTTTTCTCGTTTTTTCTCAAATGGTCTGATATGATCTACAAACTGAGGGCATTGTCTGCCGTGCACCTCAGTTTGAAGCCCTGCAGATTCCAGAGAAGTGCGGGCTTAAAGAATGGACTGAACCATTCCATGGTGCAACGAGGTGGGCTTCGGACTTTTGTCCACCTAGGCATGCCCTGAGCCTGTTTTTTTAAAGATAAGTGTTCAGCAGTGATGTCTAAAAGCTCAGTATTTATTGGTGAAATCATAAGATAGCGTTGCCAGTGAGTTTTACAAAAACACATAAAAAAATTGATAAATCACTTGTCTTGTAACTTAATCTGAAGGGGCATTTGAAAGGGACATGACCTGATAAGAAAATGTCTTTTATTAAAAAGTCCATGAATAATCCCTTGAATTGGAACCACCCGACGCCATTTTTTCAAACACAAGGTCCGTATTTGAGGGCAAAGGTGTGGTTTTAGGATAGGATGCATCCTGCCGTCATCACAGACAACCTCTACTAATCAGATCAGAGTATTAAAAAGCTATACTATAAAAACAATTCACATATAAATGGATTAAAAATTAAATTAAAAAAAGCATTCATATTTCATAGAAAATGTGTAAATAAAAAAGTAACGCAAAAAATCCAGCGGCTGGGATGCTAGCTAAAATTAAAAAATTACAAGTTTGCACACTTCAAAATTAAATGTACTAGTAAGAAAAGGGAAATGGCAAAGCGTGGAGAATGAATATAAGTTGGTCTTCACGTCAACCCACTTGAGAAGCCTAGTAACCCCAGCAGAACAGCAACTGACATAGTTTTGGCATGGTGAAGTAACACTCTGTTTTCTTGTTCTTTTTAGTGCCCTCTGTTTTTTAGCCTATCAAGTGCTCTCTTCTTTTTGATTTCCTATCTTTTTTCTTTTCTCTATTTCTCCCAAACCTAAAGGAGTAACTGTCTATTCATAGTAGTAATAGGAAAAGGTAAGAGTTTGATAAAAGGGGAAAAAAAATCAATTTTGATGCTATATCCAATATCCCAACTGATTGACCCATTCAAAATTGGAAACTATTAGATACTCATCACCACCAAAATAACGGCACAGTTTAGACCAGAGCTGGAGCGACTGTTCGGCTTCTGAGGTGGCGGGCTAGTGCCTAAACTTAAGCGGGACTTTAGCACAAGCCAATGACCTCTGAACGCTAAGTTTAAGTTTTATGTTGGGGGGTTTCTGAGTGTACAAATTGAGCTCTAATTTTGTTATCGGGCGCTATAAAAAATGAGACTACTTTTTTAGGCGTCTTTAGTTAGCTTATATTTTGACCGAGCTTTTGCACGGCGTGGATCAAAGTAAGTGCTTTGGTACTTACCGATTTAAACTTTGTTGTGGCTTGGACGCTTAGAGGACCAAAAGCCTTAGTGTCTACCCACTCTTGTTGGGATAGAGATGATTGATAATATGGTGGATCTTGACTACCTTTCGATCTTAAGTTTGCGTCCGTCCACTCTCGTCATAATGGAGACGAATGTTGACATACGTGAACTTGATTGCTTTTAGATGCTTTTAAATCTAGTGCTTGACGATTGTCATTTTTTGGAGTTTGAATGAACCACAAAGGATAATAGAATACAATTATAAAATTTTCTTGTAATGACAAATTTGTTAAGAGTGTTGACAAAGAATTAATTGTTTTATACTTACCTTTATAGCATTTTTCATGAAAAAGAAAAGTCGATCAAACAATCAGCTCTCAATTTGCAAGTACGCTTTGAGACAAGTGGATTCGATGGCCAGTCCAGGAGCACAATCGAGCTCCACAACACACATCTTTTGAGCAGCTTTTGACCACTTTTCATCGCCTCAAAAACCTGACCATGTTCCTCATCAGCGTCAGTTTTGGGCCTTTGGTCCCTATGCGGGCCTGGCCAGCATGTGATGCAGATTCCTTGTCTTCTTCCTTTTTTTTTTTTATAAAAAAACATAAGCCAACTTGTCTATAAAATCAGGACAAGTGCCGTTGCGCTCTTCTTCATCTTCAAACTCCCACTATTGCTCTCAAAACTCTCTATTGCTCTAAAAATGAGTTGAAGGAGATTTCATCGATTGCATTGGTTTGGGAAGCTAAGCTTTCTCAAGACACTTTTATTAAAAGGGAACAGTGCCCTTATGAATAATGGGAACCTTCTGATCTATTAGTAGATGTTCAATGCCACATCAGCCCGTATTTTTTGTTCTTAAATTTTAATGTCCCCATGTTTTATCTTGAGTTTTCTTTGATATCTTTTTCCTTTGTGACATCATATTCTTTCATTTTTAAGAGGATTCTCTTAGGATGGAGGCGTCCCTAGAAGCTTTGATAACCTACTTTCTTCTTCTGAGTAACGTACGAAACATCTGGAGATTTAATAACTTCCTAAATATTGTTGAAGGAACTGCAGATTTAACCATGAGATACGTAACCTGAGCTTTCTCTGTGAGAGATCTTGGGATACAACCAACAGTGTCCATTTCCTGTTTGGAGAAATGATTAGTACTCCCCAAGACTCAACTATTGTAAGTTGCTAACCGGCCGGGGCTTCTTTGGACATCCCCTAATCATTGAGAAAGTTTTTTCAAAAGTTGTGGCATTCTAGGTGAGATTTTTGATCCGGTAATGAATCAATTAGCTCCTATAGTTTTGGCTGTCATGTTGAACACCATGATATGCCAATTTATATTACTTCCATTATTGAGTAAATCTAAAGGATTTACCTAAATTTTGAGAATTAAACTCCAGGGTTCTTGCATATGCCACACTGATAGTTGGAGAGTTCTGGAAAGTAATTGTGGTATCTTCTTTTTTGTTTTTGGGGCAGCACTTTAAACAATTATTAGTATTTTCTATGCAAGTACAAAGAGGAAGGCTCCAATTAGGCATAAGAAAAAGCCTTGTGCCTGCGAAGACTCTCTAAGGCCTATCGGGAGTCATTTTGAAAATAACAAATGAAGGCTACAGAGTCCATTTCTTCCCCGAAGAGAATAGCAGATATATCCTCATGGCCTTTTCTTATTAGGCTAGCATATTTTGCAGTAAGGTTCATAAGTTTGGATGGGAAAGGAAGGGGGGACTGTATATAGAACACTGAATATCATGCTGAATTTCTCAACTAGGTGGCAAAGTTTCTAATCCTCAAATCTAAGATCGTGGAGATCAGCGTCAGGAAGGTCACAACAACCCTTAGGAAATCTTATAGAATTTTCACTTGTCGAATGCTAAACAAATTACTCAGGTGGAAATCCTTTAATTCGAGTTTCTTCTTGGGTTTGAGGGATCCAGATTATATCCAACTGACGAGGGTTCCCCCCTGAAAGACATGGTGACAACTGACAAGCGTTTAGGGTTAAAAGGATGTTAGCGTTGAGATGCAAAGTAAGACAACATCTGAGTGCCAAGGGGGGGGGGGAGACCAATGGAACCCAGTCCTGTTCCTTAGCCCAGTCTAACAAATTATCTGTTTGAAAAAAGAGGGGCAAGTCACATGGGTTTCTTGGTGTGATCCATTTCTTCATTTCATATTGGATTCCCATTTTGTGCCAGATAAGATTAGTTGAACTTTGGAAACTTAAGTTGAGATTTCACAAGCTACATTTCATGTCATCACTTTCGTTCTTTGAACCCTACAAGTTTAACTTCACCACTATCACATTTCTTTCGGAACAAAACTTGAGTTAGATGCAGTCTCTCAAATGTAAGGAGAAACTTGAATTAAAGAATTTCCACCTGAGTCTCTCAAATGTAAGGAGGAGTTAAAGAATTTGCACTTGAGTACTTTATTCAGCATTCAGCAAGTGAAATTTCACGGGAGTCTTTAAGAGAGGTTGTCAGCTTTTGAGATGGGATGCTGATTTCCTCATCTTTAGATTTGGGGGTTGAAAACTTTGTCCTATGGTGGAGGAATCCAGCATGATATTGGGCTTTCCTATACAATACTCTCCTATCCAATTATATGAACTTACTGTGAAATATGCCAGCCTATTGGAAGTAGGCCATGAGGATATATCCATTATTCTCTTCGAAGAAGATGTAGACTTTGTATCCTTAATTTCCTTTTTTTCGAAAAGTCTCAGACAAGCCTTAGAGAGTCTTCGCATGTGCAAGACTTTTGTTTTATGCCTAATCAACGCCTTTTTGTTTTTGTTTATATAAAAATAATTATTTTTTTAAGGTGCTACAGAAAAGGAAGATACCTCAGTTACTTTTTCTCTGGAGTAGTAGTGTTAAGCCAACCACTTCATTTATCTATCCGGGGGCATCTGAACCACAAACCATGGATTAGCATGGCGTATGGAGGAACCTAGTTTAATTCTGGAACTCTAGGTAAATCCACTTGATTTGCTAAAGTAATATAAATTGGCCATATCAGTTGAAAAATTGTGGTGCTGAACATGAAAGCCTAAAAAATACAAGCTACTTACTTGTTAGAGTGTGAGCCATCAGTGTTGGAGTTTGAAAGACCTTAAAAAGAATGATATAATAGGAACTAATCTTTTGCTCTATTTAATTCATAACTGAACCAAAAATCTCACCTAGGAGGCCACAACTTTGGGAAAAAATTTTCTTAAATTAGGGGTCGTTCAGAGAAGCCAAATCAGTTAGCATAGCGAGGTCTTGGAGTGTAAAAGACATTTCACCAAACGGAAAATGGAAAGTGTTGGTTGCAACTCAAAATCTCTCACCCAGAGAACATTTGGCTGTCAAATCCTCAATTCGTTGAAGGGCATCTAGGAAGCTATTAAATCCGGAGTGGTTTGCAAAGCTTCGTACGTTGTTCGGAAGAAAGCAGTAGGTATTTAAAACCTTCTGAGAGGCATCTCCACTCCTAAGGAGATCCTCCTAAAAATGGAAGAATACGGTGTCGAAAAAAGGGAAGAAAGCTCAGGATAAAAACATGAGGGCATTGAAATTTAAGAACACAACTTACAGGCTTGGCAAATGCATGGGTGCTGATGTGGCATTGAATATCCACTAGGAGATAGTAAGGTTCCCATTTTTCTTATGGGTACCATTTCTTTTTAATAAAGTATCTTGAGGAAAATTTCTCTTGGAGACTGATGCATGGGCGAAATCTCCTTGGACCCATTTTGAGAGTAGTAGGAGTTTGAAGATGAAGACGAGCATAGCTAAAAGATGGTATTCATCCTCATGTTATAGATAAATAGGCTCAAGTGTTGTTTTTTTTTTTTTTTAAAAGAAAGGAAAAAAAGTAAAGCAAAGAAGACGCAAAAGACGAGGAATTTGCATGGCATGTTGACCCACGCCCAGCGTGGGGCGCAAAACCCAACCTAACCTTTACACTCGGAAGCCCACTACTAAAAAACGTAACTCAGCCGTAGCTTTTGGGCTCTGGCAGTCATGGGCCCGTGCTAGAACCAATACGAGTTTAGGCACTGGGTTGCCTATTTACTCGGACCGGACCGGCCAGAACCCAAGCAAGTTTAACCTATGTCGCCGTTTTCCCGGTAATGAGTATCGGTTACTTTACAATTTAAATGAGCCATCCGTTATGGTATTGGATAGAGCAGCTTTGAATTTTCTACTCTTATCCCATTCGTACCTTATCTTATTACTACTATAAATAGAGGTTTATCCCTTTGGGTTCGAGGGAGAAATTGGGGGGGAGGGGAGGGGAGGGAAGGGAAAAAATAGAAAGAGCACGGAGAGAACTAAAAAAGTGAGCGTAGCTATACCAAAACTAAGAGTCAACCGTTGTTGTGCTGGGTTATTGGGCTAATCTTGTGGGTCAAGTCGAGGTTCAAATGACTTCCATTCTCTCCTTTTTTCCATTTCTCATTTCTTACTAGTTCAATTTTGAAGTTTGCAAAGATTTAATTTTGATTTAGGCAATTAGGCTAGCTTTGCTAATTGCTGTAAATTTTTGTTTTTATTATCTTTTTTTAAATTCTTATTTTGCATCCTGCGTGAACTATGGGTGTTGTTCCTCTTTTTATTTAGTCTTAGTTAATTGTTGCATGCCACTTTTGGGTAGTATGACCTTTTAATTTTATGATTTTATTAGTAGATGCCGGAGGTGATGGCGGGTGAGGTGCATCCCATCTTTGCATTGTACCTTTGTCCTTGAATTTGGACTTTCGGCTTAAGCCAACGGACTTAGATGGTTCCCATACCATGGATTATTCAGGGATCTTTCAAAAACCTTTTCTTATGAGGCAGGCCATGCCCTTTTTGATTGTCCCTTTGGTTTAAGGCATGATAAGAAAAGTGATGTATTGGTTTTTTGTGCATGTTTTTCGAGTCTATGTTATGATTTCATAAGAAATGATTTTTTTGATGCTGGGAAAGAAGTAGATGAGCTAGAACCTGACTCTTCGATCCAAACCACTCTTGCTATTTTGGCCAGAAAGCCTGTTCGCGCTCCTACTCCAAAAACCCACTTGGCTTGAGTGTAAACAATTTAGGTCTCTGCCAGAAAAGTTTCTGGGTTAGGGGATTGAACGTGTTCCCAACCATACACTCATTTCTTTTCTGCCCCAAAGTCGAACACTTTCGTTAAGTAAAGCAAATAAATGGAATTAAAATCGTGTCTTAGTAAGCACACCTGACAATGACCAAAGCCATTTGTGTGACCAAGGTCCGGGCCATGGTCCTTACACTTCTACTTTTCAGTTTTCATGCCGTTTCCAACCTCTATTCTTAACCTGGTGATTTTTCGCATTCCCTTTTATTGTTATGATCTTACTTATGAGTCTGCGAGCATGACCCTTCTTGTTGGTTGCCATCCTAGGGATGAAAGGGTGCGATTTGGTCGAAGTACTACTCCACTAAGTTGAATTATTTTGATGTTAATCTTCATAGCAAGAAATACCATCTAGAAGCACCACACTCGAAGTCTTTGATAGGACATTAAGCCTATTATACCACTGGAAGATCTCATTACGTTGGTGTATGCCTATATGGTAACCTTTGGGAAATTCTTGTTTGAATGAGCTGCCTGTTATATTTAATACCTAGTGTTTGTTAATTAAATTGAGGCTTTATATTTTACTATCCATGACAAGAATACTGTAGTTTTGTGCTTGCATCTTCATGGCCATTGCCTGGTCAGAGCCCTACCTGCCACTTTTGGTTATTCAAATGATTCTGGAACTTTTGTTTTCAAGGAGAGACACTATGAGAGTGATGGCACTAGCAATTAGAATGCAATTCGTTGATTTGTTGGGTATATAGCTCCAGTAGTAGATGATGGGGCAGTGGATATGGGGTGTGAGGAGTTCATTGAAGCACGAGTTTGAGATTATTGACCCAAGCGAGAAGTATACAACCCCCCCCCCCCCCCCCCAAATGGAAAGGGGAAAAGGTGGAATGAACATAGTTACGCTGTGAATAATTAGTTGATGTTGTGAGGTAATTCTTAGGCCTGGGTTGAAGAGCCTGGGGTTTGAAGGGATCTTTTCACTCTAGTGAGCTTTTGAGTTTCATGCTCTCATAAGAAACAAGAGCCACGTTGGCATATGTTCTTGGTGTATCTGCCTGGAGAGGAATGTATTATGCAGCTTTACGGGGTGTTGTGTCGTCCTTCATTTCTGTGTCCTTGGGTAATAGCCATGGGTTGCGGTAAGCATTCATTTGACTGCCCTTGCTGCTGTCATTGACGAGTTTCATCCATTCATGAGTCATGACATGCTTTCTCAACTCTTTTGGAGTTCCATCCCCCCACCCCCCTGTGTACTATATTTTTAGGGGGAAGGGTGTCTTGGAGCTGATATAGTAGGTGGTTCATGTTTGGCTTGTGAGGTTCTCTCAAGGAACATTTTTTCTTGGTCATGCTTTCCTGTTTATTGTTTGTTAATCACTTATTACAATTTGTCACTGTCGGTTCCTATAACGTGTCTGTGCAGGCCAGAAGCCTTCAAATCACAAGCCAATGATAAATCCAGTTGGGATCTTCCAGAACCTTCCACAGAGCAAGATGCAGAAGAAGCAGGCACAAGTGACGATGACGGCCTTTCCCCACTTGAAACAAACATGAACAGGATGAGGCCTTTTGGGTTGCATCCAGGTTCAGCATCAGAGTCTGATTCAGATTCGGACACAGATGCAGATACAAATTGTTAGACCAAACACTTCTGACACTTTCATTGCTCATGTTGTACAGTCGCAAGTGGCACTCAATAGTGATTTGGCAGCCCTTTTATCCTGGTTCAGGCCTAAGGCTCCCACATTCATTCTGGTCCTTAAATATATTATAGTTCAATGTCTCTTAATGTAGTTTACTCTTCCCCCAAAAAAAGAGAGGGGGGGGGGGGGGGGAAACAGAAGGGGCTAAGAGGGTGTTTGGCCTAATTTTTAGAATATTATTTTTGTTTCTTAGAAGTAGTTTTTTCAAAAGCTGTTTTTAAAAAAATTATAAAATATTTGGCCTAACTTATTGTGTAAGTGTGTAAAAGCTCTTCTTCTTCCCCCTACTCGGAAAATGGTTTCGAAATCGTCTTCTTTATAAACTTTTTTCACAAAACTGTTTTTGTGGGTCTTATGGAATCAACCTCTCTATAGGTAGGAATACCGGTAGAGGTAAGGTTGTCTACAACTGGATCTCCCCAGACCCCGCGAAAGCGGGATCCACACTGGGAGTTTGTTGTTATTGTTGTTGTTGTATTGTGTAAGTGTTTTATCAATTGAGATTGTTTGGCTTTGCTTTTAGAAGAGATTTTTTTTTTAGTTTTTAGTTTTATTTGCGTTGTCTGTTTTTTTTCCCTTTGTGTTATGATTCTTATTTTCAGGCATACTTTTTGCCCAAATTTATTCATCTATCAATCTTATGTCAACTTATTTTTATCTTCACTAAAGTGTAACGCCACCCATTTTTATAGCTATCAATTTTTATGTGTCTATTTTAATTTGGAAACAACATTACATATATCACAAAAGAATTTTATAACTAAAATATAAGATTCAAAATAAAACCTTGTGAATTAATAACCCATAAAAAAACGAGGTATAAAACAATGTACTACATATCTTCTCTTGATTGGAGAATTATCCAAGGGTCTTATTGTGAATTAATTGTAATGGGGTAAGTCATTTGTCTTTTGGGCTTTTGCCGTCGATTTTCTCACCTTCCATTTCATGCTATTGAAGTTGTGCTCCTAATCCAGATGCTACTGATAGTCCCGAAGAGTTATCTACAAAATTGATTCAATTCTCAATTGAGGAGAGAGAAGGGAACCTAGGAGACTAACGTGTTGCGTGGGTATATATAGGTATTTTGCAGGGATTGTTTTCAATGTTTAGGGGCATAATTGTCTAGAAGAAAATTTTCATTAACATTCTCCGTGTTTGTCCAGCACGGGTTGTGAGAAATAAGAATCAAAAGCAGCAAAATGCTGCTTCTGCTTATGGAGTGATTTTTACATAAGATTGCTTTTG
This sequence comes from Selenicereus undatus, assembly GCA_017589665.1. NCBI lineage: Eukaryota > Viridiplantae > Streptophyta > Magnoliopsida > Caryophyllales > Cactaceae > Selenicereus > Selenicereus undatus. Next base: position 98,324,176 of record JACYFF010031958.1, read on the forward strand.
GGAAACAATTTTTCTTTTTCAAAAAGTTAGGCGTTTGGGCTAATTTCGACTTCTAGACTCTAAAAACACTTTAAAAATCTAGGTCAAACACCCGTTAAGAATGTAAAATTGATTTTGAAATCCTCTTCCCCCCCCCCCCCAAAAAATTTCTCCCCCCCCCCCCCCCCAAAATCATCTTCCCAACTGTATACAGATCCTTTAGGCAACTTTTGGATACTGAGATATTGCCTTAAATTCCTTATGATTTTTTGCTTTAATTTTTATAATGCTGACCTTTTCGTATTCTTTTTTACTCAAAAACAAGGCTGAAAAGGCTAATATCTCTTGGCTGTCTAGAGCACTAGGAATTACCCAAAGGAGATGTATATGTTTAGGGTATGTAAGCTCTGGACTGACCCCCTTTCTATAGTCTAGAGTTGGTAAAGTCTGACCTGGCACGATAATATGACATAAACTCAATCTGAAGTTACTCAGAGAAACACGAATCATACTCAAACCAATTTCGATCCGAAGTCGATATGAATTGGTCGTTTAGCGTGAAAACATGTTATTTTTCAACACTGAACAATTTAGGCTATTTTCAGGGTCGACATGAAATTGACCCATTTATTAAATGGGTCTACCCGATCCGACCCGTTTTTCAGCTCTACTATAGTCCTATGTAGAGTCATAAACCAGACGATATCACATGAACACATGAAATTTATTGAAGCTACAAGTTTGTGTGAGGTTCACTAATCACTATGGATGATCGTAAAACACGTGCTATCAGAGCGTTTTTAGTCTAAGTTTTAAATGTTGAAACTTTATTTTATTATATTAGTATAAATTTTATTTTTTGAACTTGCATTCGTATACTTTTTTAACCTATGAAATTTCAATTTGGATCACCAGTAAAGTATTTGTCATGGATCCACTGCATAACTTTTAACTTTTAACTTTTGTTTAACTATATAAATAATATTTTTAAGATAAAAAGGAAAAACAAAAAAAAAATAACATAAGTATTTGAAAAAAAACAACGCGAACTGGAACTAGGACTATCAAAAGTTAACTTCACATAATTAACAACCGAAACCGAACGCGAAATTAAGTGGGTTCAGGTAGAGATTTTCAACCCGTTTAATTTTTAATTAAATGACTTGATAAGTTTAACCCGTTTAATTAACTAGATTAGGTTCAAGTTGAGAATTTTGGCACGAAAAAAAACATATTTAACCTGTTTAATTAATAGGTTGAATAAGTTGACCTCCCCATGATCATGTTTTTTTGGTGGACATTGTGAAATGTGAGGTTTAATTGAGTAGACCTTTATTTTGGGGTTGTGATTCTTTTGAATCATGGACAATGATTGTATTATAATGATAAATTGCACTCGAAAGATTAATTTACAGTGCTCAATAATCATACTTTAGTTAAAATGTCAAGCGGGTGAACGACTACCCAGATAACCTGAAACTAACATGTGTATATGAACAGGTTAATGGAGAAATTTCAAGTCAACTTGTTTAAACAATAAATGGGTACAACCGTACATGTCAAGTTTTACAACCCGTTTAATAAATAGGTACAACCGTTCACGAACATGAATTTAACACAACCTGATTTATTTGACAGTTCTAACTGCGATTGCAGAGAGTTTCACCCCGCGAGGCAATTGGGTATCGGCCATGTGGCGATTTGGCCCACATGGTGGAACTCGCGTTCCCTAGGTATGGATGCTCTCATAACTTACAATGAATTGCTATAAAATTTCTTCTTAGTGTCCAAGGAAGGGCCGCACCCCAAGGGGTAAATTGTATGCAGCATAACTTGACTTTGTTAAGGCTGATTCCACGGCTCGAACCCGTGACCTTATGGTCACATGGAGACAACCTTACCGTTGCTCCACGACTCCCCTTCATATCCTTGAAACAAAGATAGACAAAATTCAAATCAAGAAATAAAGATCTAACAATTTAAAATCAAACAACCAACATATCAAAATTTTTGACTAAGAAGTTCAACATTCAAAATAAAAAAAATATTTATATAAAAAATGTTCAACACAAAGCTTATCAAATATCTAGTAGTAATATACAGTAATTAGTTTTAAGGTTTAATACCATTCCTCAAAATGCTTAAAATTTTAAAAATGCTCAGCATCATCACCTTGAATGTTCAGTACTTGTATCCTAAATGCTCAACTGTCTAATCCTAAATGCTAAACACCCTATGTCTAGGGGCTCAACATCATTACCTTGAATGCTCAACGACATCCAGTATTAATGTTGTTCTACCTCTCTCTCTCTCTTGAGCATGATATTCGACTCATTGAGCATCTTGTTTTTCTGTGTTTGACCATTGTATTTAGACCACTTGAGCATTCTAACAAAGTAAAAAAAAGATAAATTAAATTACTCAAAACAAAACCTAGCAACTTGAAATAAACAACCAAAACACTCATATTTGAATGACCACCATTGATCTTCAACACTATCAACCTCCCTTTTCTTTAATTCTTGACTATCACATAGATGACAGATTCATCTTAGAAACTCTTGAGTTGAAGTCGTCAATGAATCAAGAAGAGGATGAAGAACCTTTCGATGACCTCTGGAATAGAAGTTGCTAACAAATGGAGAAGAGGATGCATACCAGACATCATGCCTTTTTTTTTTTATGTAGCTAGTGGAGTAAAAATCCAAATATCTCTTACGAAATCTTTTCTTTTATCTTCCTTTTTATGAAATTTCTTTAAACACAAACACACTAAAAATCCAAGTATCTTTTATGAAATCTTCTCTTGAAAGCAATCATCCAAATTCAAAATCCAAATTCAATATCCAAAAATCCCACCACTGGGCGGGATGTGGGAGGGTTAGATGCAGTATTCTTATCTATAAATTGCAAAATTACAGAGAAATTCGTTCCGATTGACCTTAGATTTAAGAACTGTAAACTACTTACTACTCCATAGAAACGGAGGAGAAAAAGTTTAGGGAGACATTTTGCTTTAGTCCGTATAATTGAAGCCAAAAAAAATTTTAAACTTGTCTTTTCAACTATATAGATTTTAGACAATCTTAAAAGCAATCATCTATACAAAAAAAAGGATATATGAAAGGGCTCAATTTACTCCGTGTTTGGGAAAGTTAAAATGAGCAATGGGCGGGGAACACTTCATTCGCGACCCCCCCCCCCCCCGCCGAAAACCACCCATCCCTCATGCATCCATATTACCTTAGTTTTTCTTCCTCTAGACACACCCTGAATTAGGGTGACTAGTGGACATTTAATAAATTTACCTTTCCATTGTCGTCCTTTATAAATACAAGAGATGTTGTGAAAACCTTGGACGTTCAGATTTTTAGCCTACTAACCCCTAATCTCGTCTATTTGATCGTACATACGACTAGGTCATTCGAAACTAGGGCCAATAAAAAAACACGTATCCATCTAAAACTTGTAAAACCTGTCCTAATGGGTATGGGTATGTGTAGTGAAAATGAAAAAAAAAGGAGGTATGAGGCGGGTATTACTGAAATTGGTATGTGTATGGGTATGGGTATAGATCCTACCAGCTTCACACCTGCTCCATATCGGTTTTATTAATACTTGTCCCGTACCCATCACATATCCACCCCATATAAACTGCGTGCATGTTTGTTTAAAGTTCTAATTTGTTGTTTATACTTGGATATTTTGCTAGTTGCTTTGAATTGTATGTTATTTAAGACTTCGGTGAGATATTTTGTTAAAAATTGTAATTGTCAAGTGTTAATTTGTTACTTTGATTGGCAACTTTTAGTTGTTTTTGACGTGATATGATATGTTGTTAGAAACTTGGTGGTAATGTAACATATTGGCTATTTGATGTCAAATATAAGTACAAAATAGGTTTAATTCTTTTTTATATATATGTACCCGAATAAAACCTACATACCCGCTATATCCAGTGGGTATGGGCATAGGTATAGGCGTATAACTTTACAACACTCGATGGATATGATGAGTATGTGTATTAATTTTGTAAATGGGTATGAGTGAGGGTAAAGCTAAACCCGTCCTGTATCCGACTCATTGTCACCCAATTTGAAAGTAGTAGACTATAGTAAAACAACGATAAAGCAATTAAAAGTAAAAAGCAAAACAGTTAACTTTTCCTTATTTTTGGATTTTTTTGGCTAGAAAATAAAAATATAAAGCAACTAAATAGCACTTTTTTATTCTAACATTTGTTTCAATAAAAAAAATGAGCTATTCATGTTTATCCAACTACCCTCCTAAAGTACAATAAAATAACCCTTTTAATTTTGCATTTTTTAAATAGGAAAATGATAAACGTTGTCCTGAGGGCAACACTTGAGCTGCAATTATTTGAGTAGTGGTGCAATTTTCAATGTAAATTCATTGCCTTTTTTTTTTCCAGTAAATGATAGCCTTGCCCAGCATTAAATATCAAATTTTGCATTAATTGGTCCATATAAATTAGTACCATAATTTCTCTATTTAATGACCACTACATCTGCATTTATATTATTTCGAAAATACCCTTAAAGTAAAGATTTTATTAACCATCAAATTTTACGTACATGTATTTTCAGTCTCTACACTTCTTTGGACTACTTCACTTTTATCTTCCTCTGAAAATGGGTTCTTAAGCCCACAACTGATTTCTATCTAACCCATATAACATTCTTGATGATATTTATGTCATCTCCACTCGTTCATCTCCATTTTTTGGTTGAGTTCACCTATTCTCCTATTTTATTTCAATCTTTTTAGGGTTTTTCATTTTACTTGGCAGCGAAGCTGCCTTTGATCAATGTAAGGATAATTGATGCTGATTAACGTTGAATCGAGAATAAAATTATATTGCTGAAAATTGCAAAGAATTATGAAAATAGAGATAGAAGGTAGATGACGAGCTACAAAATTTGAACATTTCCCCCTCCAAAAAAAAAGAAAAAAAAAAGAGATAAGCAATATTGAATAATGGGATAAGGAAAATTAGGTATAAGAGAATAAAGGGGCATTCTTGGTATAATGAAAAGAGAATATTAATTGATATTAGTTACAATTAATTTTGTTGCCTTTCCAATGTAAATATATTTTAATTGCTAATTCAAAACTAAATTTGAGTTTCACATTTATCGCTCGTATCCATTGCCCTTAGGACAACATACATGAGCTTCCAAATAAATAAATTTTACCCCTTTCTATTTGTCTGGAACAATTTTCAACCTATAAATTTACACAAATGGTATATATCTGGTTGACTTCAAAATTATAAAAAGTATCGCCCCTCTTTTTCTTCTTATTACTTTTGCAATTTATTAACTCTATTTTTGTCCTTTTATGTTTTCGTCAATTTTCAACAAGTTATAGTAGTAAATTAAATTTATTTTATTTTTTAAGATAATCTACTTTAATTTTTTTTGATTTTGCTATTTGTATGAAAATTTTCATTTAACATCTTATTTATCAATTTTAATTTACGAAGATGAAGGATGTTTTCATAAATTTGAGGATTTTAAATTGTTTGAATGTAAAGGTAAAGGGAGAGGGGCTATTTTATTATATAAAAACCAAGGTAAATGTAAATGCATCATATTTTCCATTAAAATGTATATTAGATTGAAAATAATTATTACTTGTGCCCCATACTTACTACTGCCTAAAAATGAGGATAAATTATCTATTTTCCATTGTTCTTTTTTTTTTTGGCCTGTGCTATTAGAGTTTCTACTACATTCCTCTGCTTGTTAAGTACCTAGTGGTTTAAAACACAATGGTGAGGATACACAATGGTAAGTGTTGACCGGTAATTGTCACACACTAAATGCCCATAATCACCCTAATTGATTTGGCAGTTAGGAGGGGGTTTAATTGTGTATTAATCAGCCCGTTAAAGCCTGAATTCAGTTTCAGGATTAGCCACTATAACAAGGGGGGTGTGTGGGTCAAACATACATAGCAAGCAGAGCAAAACAATTTCCCTAGATCAAATTCTCTCTATCCCTATCCCTCACACAACCTAACCATCCCCAGAGTTTCGGGTTTGGAATGTGGCTATTCGGTGACTCTAGTAGCCACCAGTTCGTGGGTAGCGGTCAAGCGAGCTTAAGATCCTGGCAATCGAACTTCCGCATTCAGGTAATCCTAAATTTACCTGCAGTGGTATCAAAGCCACACTTGCTTGTTGCTAGCCCCCAAAATAATTATTTCTAATTGAGCATGATTTTGAATGTGCAAAACTATGTGTTTATGCGAATTGTTAAATTTGTTAATTTGTTCATGCTATAATGCCTCGATTAACATATAATTCTGTGTGAATAGGCAAGAATGCCTCAAATGAGCATATAATTATGGTTGTTTATGAGAATTGTATCAAAATGATAATCTCTCTTGATTAATATGTCTCGGAAAATTATATTATTAAAAAAATAAAAAAAATTTGTGTGAATAGATGGAGACATATTTCGGATGATGCAAGGTATTTATACAATCATATTCATGCCCAAATAATATACGAATTGTGTGTTTTATTTATGCTCATGGAAAATCGACATACCAGTGTTATGCCAAACATGATGTTTTCAGATTTATGTATGCTGAATGATGATTTTAGTTGGCATAATGAGATAGCCGAAACCTTGACCCTAGATATGTTCAACCCACTGCCTCGACCCGACCTCCTAAAATCCAAACCCAGACCTCACGGTTCTCACTCATAGCCAAACATACATAAAAAAAAAATATAGGGAGGACTAAACTTACCTTGAACCCATCAGCACCGCCGGGGAGGGGTGGTGCGTGTGAGTCACGCGCCGCCAACGAAAACGCTTTACAGCTATTTCTTCCTCCCACGCCCCTTACCTCCGCCGATCTACTCATTCAGGACAAATCAAAGCCAAATCAACCCATCGCGGCTGCGCGTGTATGTCACGTGCCGTCACAGTGGTGGTGTGTTGAGCGAGTGGGTGCCGACAATCGAAAACTCGGCGGCCGATCTACTTGCCGGCATGGTTTATGGGCCGATTTGGTTGGTGGTTGAACCGTGGATTGAGTTCAAGGAGGCGGTTAGGGGGGGTGTTACATCATCTGGGTGTATAAGCGTAGCGGTAGTTCACATGGTCGTCCACAGGGACGATGGCGGCTATGGCTGCCGAAGAACCATTGGGGTTCAAGAACGAAGACTGTGGTGGTCTCGGCTGTGTGCCAAGATCCGTCGAGGGTTGAGCCAGAGAGAGAGAGAGACTTCTGGAGTATTGAAGAGAGAGTAAGAGGCAGAGGTTTGTGAGTTAGAGAGGGATTGGTTGATGTGGCTAGAACAACAAAAAGGAAGGGGTTGGGGGTCTCGGGTTTTAGCAGCCCCGGTTTTTTTTGTTTTGGGCTAAACAGTTTGGGCCAAACTGTTTTAAAATATCAATTCAGCATGTTGATTCAATTATGCAAATAATTGTTGTTGGGCATTTTTTAATTGAGTCACATAGCATTCTATTAATTCTTTTTTTAGAATGTATCAACATGATGTCAGAATGTTAATATGTTTAATATTTATCACATGCCTAATTGAAATATAAATTAGTTTTATATTTCAAACAACATATGAGTTAGTGAATAGTGATATATGAATTTGTTTCATATATGTGTTTAGATTAGTATTCAAATGTAAATTAGTTTTACATGGAAGAATATCTATGTGATATTTAAACGTTAATTTGTTTAACGATTTTTTTTATTGAGGTCCATATGATAAAGCTCTTATGGAAATTTGGTAATTAAATTATTTAAATTTCTAATTCATAATTGTATGAGATGATTATGAGCTTGGCGAAATTTTCAATCGTATGACATGAGTGATGAAATTTTAATAATTTAATTGCTTACAGAAATGTGCCTGACGTCCATGTTTTTTTTTACTTGTAGATATGGCAATTAACAGTGCAATAATCACTGAACTGTCCACTAATCAAAAGTTATATGGGTCTAACTATGACATGTGAAAATAGAAGATTTAGTATCTTCTGGAAGAAAAAGATCTGTTGGAATACTTGACAGTAGCCAAGTTTCCACCATCTGACGAGGATAAAGATGGCAAGCCTATTGATACTACTACGGTGCAGTATCAAGAAAGCTTACAGGCCTACCAAAACTAGGCCAAGAAAGATCGTAGAGCGTGCTTTACTAAGTTGTATTACATGCATGACGATCTGATTGGTGAATTTGAGGTTTATCCCACGGCTAAGGACATGTGGGACCAACTCAAAATACTTTTTGGACAGACATCCGAAACAAGGCTTCATACCTTGCAACTAAAATGGATGCAGTACAAAATGGATTCCAGTCGTACCATAGCCGAACATTTACGAATTATGAGTGGCATAATTCGCGACCTAAAGGTTGCTGGTAAAGACATTTCTGAGGGGGAGCAAGTCCTGAATGTGATTCGGGCTCTCCTTGATAAACCTCAACATTGGGAACAGGTTAAGACAGTCTTAACTCATTCTGACCATTTGAAAACCTTCGTTCAGATCCAAAGCCACCTCGAAATGGAGGATGAGCGCCTGAAAATGTTCGGGACTCTTAATGTGGCTTTTGTCGCCAAAGGCAATCGACCTGAAGGCAACAAGAACACTAGAGGTAGGCAGTTCAAGAGAGGTTCACGCCCCCCTCAGAAAGGTAGGCCGAAGGCTGGAGTGGCTAAGAAACAAAAGGCCAAAGGCAATGAAGAGACAAAGATAGCACGTGTGAAGTGCTATAGTTGTAAAGGTCACTATGCTCGAGATTGTCCTGAGCTGAAAAAAGGTACCTTTCTTCACTCACTCTCCTGAATTATATGTATGTTCTCATGCATTAGTTGCTAAATCCTTTCCTAATTGGATTGTAGATATGGGGGCAAGCAAACATATAGTTCGGGACATAGCTGACTTCGTGGACTTTCACCGCTATCCGGTGGGTTCACAATCTATCATGCTGGGAAACGGCAGTGAAGAAGACATTCTAGGTGTTGGAACGTACCGGCTCACATTGAAAGGAGGAAATAAGTTGCTCTTGTTTGATGCTCTCTACGCACCTGGGGTGCGAACTTGTCTTTTGTCTTTAGTTTCCTTAATAAAATCTAGTTTTGATTTTAGTTCTTGTTCAGATGGTTTGAACATTTTGTATGGTGGCAATGTGTTTGGCCACACTACATTAAGGAACGATTTTCTTGTACTCGATTTAGATGAATCTTATAATAATTCTCATTCAGTCTTTGTCTCACATTTTGATTCCAATTTAGAATCAATTAAGTGGCATGCTAGGCTTGGTCATATTGGCCAAGATAGGATCAGTCGGCTAGCTAAAGAAAGTCTTTTAGATCGACTCCCTAAGGTTAAGTTGCCTAGGTGTGAGTCATGTCTAGTTGGCAAGGCGACCGCAAAGCCTTTTGGTAAGGCTTCAAGGGCGTCAAGCCCTCTTGAGCTTATTCACTCTGATATTTGTGGCCCATGAATGTGAAAGTACGTCATGGGGCTTTCTATTTCCTGACTTTTATAGACGATTATTCAAGATATGGGTATGCGTACCTATTATCACATCGCTATGAAGCACTTGATGTGTTCAAACGCTTTGTACCCGAGGTTGAGACCCAATTAGATTGGAGAGTTAAGACTCTTCGAACTGATCGTGGTCGTGAATACCTCTCTCATATGTTCAAAGAATTTTGTGAGGAAAGGGGTATGCGAAGACAACTCACGATTCTTGGTACTCCACAAAAAAATGGTGTGGCAGAGGGTAGGAATTGAACATTGCTTGACATGGTCAAGTCAATGATGGCACACGCCAATCTCCCAATTAGTTTTGGGGGGGGGATGCGTTGCTCACGGCAGCTTACATCCTCAACTGTGTGCCAAGTAAGAACGTATCCGCTACTCCATATGAGTTATGGCATGGCAGAAAGCCCTCCTTGGCACATCTACGCCCATGAGGTTCGACTGGTTATGTACACAGCCCAACTCACAAACATGGGAAACTTGGTCCAAGGGCCACCAAAATGGTGTTCATCCGCTATCCCGAACATTCTAAGGGATACGTTATGTATGGTGAGCACCATAATGGTGGCATGACGGAAGTCGATTCACGTAATATGGAGTTTCTTGAGGATGAGTTCCCAAGCATTGGTGAAATCAAAAATGACCTAGCATTATTTGAATTACCGCTAGATGACCAGCTATCTCTCGGTGAGGGGGGGATTTAAACACTCACCGTATCACCGAGGATAGTATAAGAGATGAACAATTGTTGGTTAACCAAGAAAATCAACTTAATACTAAGGTTCTTCCTCACAATCCAACTGAAAATGAGATTCGTCCTCGCTCTCCTATTCATGAACCTGCAGTTAGTCCGCTTGTTCAGGATGATAGGAGTGATTCTTTACCCGTTGAAGATTCCATACCTCTAAGACATAGGGGGAGAAGTTTCTCAGTGGGACAAACCAGCACTGGTCCTCAACTCAGGATGAGTGAACTTGGAAGAATTCCTTGACGATATTTTCAAATCGAAGAGGAGATATTCTTGTGCACTCCTTTAAAGATAGAGGAGCCTACATCTTTCCAAGAGGCGATTGATTAATCAAACCACAAAGAGTGGATGGAAGCAATGAGGGATGACATGGACTCTATGGCGAGAAACAAGGTTTGGGAACTTGTTGGTCTTCCTCCCCGGTGTAAATCGATTGGAAACAAGTGGGTTTTCAAGATAAAACATCGGGCTGATGAACGATCGATAAGTTTAAGGTCTGTTTAGTAGCAAAGGGGTTTACCCAAATTGAGGGGGTAGACTATGAAGAGACTTTTGCTCCTGTGGTGAGAATTGCCTCTGTTCACTTGCTTCTAGCCCTGGTTGTCCATCTGGATTTAGAGTTATTCTAGATGGACGTAAAGACTGCATTCCTTAATGGAAATCTTGAAGAAGAGATCTACATGGATCAACCCATTGGTTTTGTATCAAAAGGTCAAGATGACAAAGTATGTCGTCTTAAAAGATCTATCTATGGTCTCAAACAGTCTTCCAGAGCATGGTATTTTAGTTTTCATGAAGCCATTATTTCTTTTTGCTTGAACATGGTATCTGAAGATCATTGTGTGTATGTCAAGAAAACTGCAAATGGGATTATGTTTCTCATTTTGTATGTTGACGACATACTGTTGGCTGGAAACAACATGGAGATGATCCAGACCACTAAGGAGTCGTTATCCTCCGTTTTCGAGATGAAGGACATGGGTGAGGGTAGGTATGTTTTAGGCGTTGAAATAACTCGGAACCGTTATAAGAAGCTTCTTGGTCTGAGTCAAGAAGCATACATTAATAAAATCTTGGAACAATTTCTAATGCATTATTCTAAACCCGTGGATACTCCAGTTAAAAAGGGTCTAATCTTAAGTCTCGATCAGTGCCCTAAGATAGACAAAGAAACGGAGAGAATGAATAGCGTTCCTTATGCAATTGCAGTAGGCAGTTTAATGTATGCCATGTTGTGTACACGGCCAAACATTTGCTTTGCGATTGGCTTGGTAAGTCGTTACCAAAGCAGCCCAGGGCCTGCTTACTGGTAAGCCGTCAAGAGAATCTTTCGGTACCTACGTGGTACAAGTGATCTGTTGTTTTGCTACCAAGGAGGGGATCTTAAGCTGAGAGGATATACAGATGCTAATTGGGGTGGTGATCTGGACGAGTCCAGGTCTACCTTCGGATATGTGTTCACCCTTGGCGGGGGAACCATATCATGTTGCAGTAAGAAACAAGACTGCATAGCACTTTCGATGATGGAAGCAAAGTATGTTGCTTGTTGCCTTGCCACTTAAGAGGCAATATGGTTGAGAAGTTTTTTCCAGGATCTCAATCTCACTCCTGGAGTTGATGATCCTTTAGAATTGTTATGTGACAATACTGGTGCTATCCAGTTTGCTAAAGATACCAAGTTCCACAGAAAGACCAAGCACATCAAGATGTGTTATCATTTTGCTCGAAATACCATAAAAGATAAGGAAGTTGCCATTAAGTATATATCTACAAGTAGGATGATAGCTGATCCATTAACTAAGTCTATTCCTAGATACGCTTTTAAAGCTCATGTGATGAGCTTAGGTCTGCATAGGATTTAGTTTTTGCATGTATCTAAGTGTATAATGGACATATGTACTCTTGCATTGAATTATTATGAAATAAAGAATGATGCTTCTTTTCAGATATTCGTAAATATGTGAGTACATTATAAGGCACATTGTAATGTCACCAGGCTTCAGATTGGCCTTGTCACACAAGCAATCGCACTGACGCTTGAGTAGCGGGCAGGATGAGATTGAATCATATTGGCACTAGGTGTGCAATATTGATTACTCATACCAGGTGTGTATGAATAAAAGGATATAGTCGCCTTAGTAAGACTAAGATGAGACTCGAGGGAGTCGAATATGAAATAAGTTTTCATATCGAGGCCTTATAGCCGAATCTTGAGTGTTGTGATTAATATTGTGTATGTTAATCTACTAACTCAAGTTGGGTTTTTTAGTAGAAGCCAAACTTATGATTCACATGGCATAAAAGAGTGACATGCCCAACTTAGTTGGAGCTATGCCATGACACACCCTCATACTGTGTGTGCTAAATGTCAACCTATTTGATGGGTGACGAGTGAACTCCCTAACCTTGTCACCGTGTGACCTTCATTGGCAATACTCTCGGACTTAGAGTTGTGATATGAAATCTGAGTATGATGTTGCTACCTTAATGTGTTATCCTAGGGCCAAGATGTATACGGTCCAGTGAAGCACATTAGGAAAGCAGTTATGCTAAGATAGATTATTTTAATTATCTAAGGAGGAATAATTCCTCATCACCATATCTAGCCCGAGCGATTGTATTCAGTATGTAATCAATTGATGTATCAGTCATAGAGGGACAGTGTATGCCATTGGTGATGTTCTTGAATGATTCGAGGTATTGGTTTTCTTGAAGGTATTATGTCAGTTAGATGGTGACTTGATGTAACACTGATGTGTTCAGATTTGGTCGCACGCTCTATTCCCAGTATGAAACGTGAGGCAATATGTTGGTAGAGAGATGTGAGATTTGAGGTCTGTGTGACCGAGGGGGAGCTGTTGACCGGTAACGGTCACACACTAAATGCCCATAATCACCCTAATTGATTTGGCGGTTAGGAGGAGGATTGATTGTGTATTAATCAGCCCGTTAAAGCCTGAATTCAATTTTAGGATTGGCCACTATAAAAAGGGGTGTGTGTGGGTCAAACATACATAGCAAGCAGAGCAAAACAATTTCCCTAGATCAAATTCTGTCTATCCCTATCCCTCACACAACCTAACCATCCCCAGAGTTTCGGGTTTGGAGCGTGGCTATTCGGTGACTCTAGTAGCCACCAGTTCGTGGGTAGCGGTCAAGCGAGCTTAAGATCCTGGTAGTCGAGCTTCCACATTCAAGTAATCCTAAATTTACCTACAGTCAGGATACACAATGCTAAGGATTTTTTTGTTTATAACCAATTTTTAATATCGAGGGTCTCTAGAGCCAAAAGGTAAAATGTGACGGGTTTGCATTACCTTTGTTATTATAAATATGAATGTAAGCTGAAAGCTAATTAATCGCATCCTTTAATTTTCTTGCTCTCCATTAGCCTTCACTCCCTTCTTAAATAAAGTATAAGACCATCTTCGATCGACTCACAACTCGCGAGTTGTAGGGAGGCTCGGGGCCATGAGTCGGCTCGTGGCCCTTTTTTTCTTTTTTTAATTTATTAAATATTTTTAATTAGTTTTTCTTTTTTTTAATTTTAAAAATAAAGTTGTATGTTATAGAGTGAGTTTATGGGTATTATTTTATTTGGTGAGCCAAAGTGGTGAACCTTGCATTGGAGATATGGAAGATTGTGAGCTAAAAATTTTACTCACAAGTTGATATGACAGACGTAGACCCCCCACTTGTGAGCCAAAAAATTGGGTCACCAGTAGGAATGTTAAGACCTTTTTCTTTCCACCTTTAAGAACTTTGCAACTCCTTACAAGTTTTTTGTAGTTCTTTACAATTGCTTATATGTCCCATAGCTTCTTAATGTTTCTTATCTATGTTTATTGGGTATTTGTTCGAAAAATCTTTGTTGGTGTATGAAAATTATTTTATGTTCATATTTCAATTTTAAGATCCTTTTTCATTTTGGAAAGTTGGTGCTTGGAGTCTAAGGTAAGATCTTCCTAAGTTGGTGATTGGAGCCCATGGCAAGATCCGACAATTGATATCTTCTTACGGTTATTTGAACTTCTCTATAAATACCAATTTAATCAATTAGATTGGTGTGACCAATTTCTATTCCACATTGTAGTGCTTAAGTATTTTCTTCTTGGTACCCTTGTGAGATTTCTGCTTACATCAAAATCTCCCACTATTCTAGTTTAGATTGAGAGTTTCTTTATCAGAGTCTTGAGAAATTGTAATGTACTCATCTAATTGATCTTGTTGTGGTTAAGATCTTTTCTCTCTTTGTTATATCTCGTTGAGCATGGCTCCGTAGATCAGATCTTGTTGGGGACATTGTCCCTGCAAATCCTTTTGTACTCTCTCATCGTATATAGTGGATTTTATAGCCGTGCTCCCTTTTTTCAAATTTTCCATGTTCAATTTATGTGTTGTTGATCTTATTCTGACTTCTCAAATATCTACATCTCAAGTGTTATGCTCTTCCATTGCAAAATCCACTCAATTAAGAATTTCTATTCCTAGCAATGTCATATAATAAGCCAGCACCTTAATTGATGTATAACTTTTGCATTGTCAACAATGCCCTTGTTTCAATATTTGTTTCTCAATTTCTTTCCGTACATGAGGGCAACATAATTGCTCACTTAGGCCCTATTCTTTTCGCTATTAAATCCAAATTTACCAAGCTCAACCAACTTCAACCACTTCACGAACTTCAATAACAAAAATACCAACTTCAATCCATTTCAACCAACTTCAACCTATTTCAATTCACTTCAACCAACTTCAACCCACCTCCCACTACTTTAACCAACTTCTACCAATCATACAAAAAAAAAAAAAAAAAATCAACATACTTCAATCAACTTTAACCCACTTCAACAAAAAGATACTCACTTCAATCTACTTCAATTCACTTCTATCAATCTCAGCCAACTTCGCCCATTTACCAATTCATATTTTCTAACAAAAAGAACAGGCCCTTATTGTGATGAGAGATAGGCGAAGAGACTGAAAGATATGCATTAATGTATAGATAGATTTCTTTTTTCTTAATAGAGAATGAGGTTAGTTTTTTTTTTATCATGATACTAAAAATAAAATAAATAAATAAAGGTAGGCATTCTATGTCACTTCTCTTATTCCTTTCTTACTTTTTTTTTTTTGTAAGAAAGGTAAGAAGTACAATTTAGGAATTCCTTCTCTCAAGGGTTCTTCCTAAATTATCTTCAAAGAGGATACAACCAAGGTCCCAATGAGAAACCACATCCCACACACTCATGGAATGCAGTGATAATCCAAACTTAGCCAACCAATCGACTGCATTGTTTCCTTGTCTAAATATATGATTGATAATAACATTTTAAAACCTAGATGAATAAGTAGTGACATTTTGAACAAGCACTTGAATCTCCTATAGAATTTGAAATTGTCTGTGCACTACTTGGATGAAATATTGTTGTCTCCTTCAATATGAACATTAGTAGATCTTGTTTGTACAACTGCTTTAATCCCTTTGTGTGAGGTTGTTACTTCTGCTACTAAAACTAAGGCTGCTCCTAAGTTGAATGTTGTAGCCTGTATGAATCTCTCTTCATAATCGCAAATGATGAATCCTCCTGCTGTTTCTTGAGAACTTTTAGATCCGTCAAAATTGATTTTGACAAATCCACCTTGAGGGTTCTTCCATGATATCCATCTTGTCTACTTATGGCTACCAGATGATGAATGTGGAATGGATGGATAAACTGTTTGTGTGAGTTTATATCTAATACGCCATTATGCGCCTGCTCATTTCGCTCTTAAAAGGGAAATAACTAGATTGGATGTTTCATTACAAAAGATTGTTGTATTTCTCGTTTTCTAAAGGCTCCAGAGGAACGCTACAACTCTATCCATCTGGATAGGTGGCATTGAATGTTTTAAATTAGAAAGCCAATTTTCTATCTTCATTTAAGAGTTATCTGGTAGGTCAATAGAGACCCAATTATGGCTCCTTACTAATTGCCAAAGTAGTTGAGCATCCTAGCATCCCCAAAACATATGCTCTGCATCCTCAACAGAAACATTACAGTGAGGGCAAAGTGGGTCAATATCCATACCCTTAAGGAGCAAATTCCCCTGAGTAAGAAGGTATGCATAACATAATTGCCAAAGGAAGAACTTTAATTTTGGCATAATGTCCAATTTCCAAATCCAGCTGAATTTCTAGGATTGGCATTTATATCTAGCCCGTGGGCAGCCCACATTGCTGATTTAGTGAAAAATTCTCTATTTCCAGAAAGGTCCCAATAAATAGAATCAGATATTGGGTTGGTAAGAGTTGGCATAGCCAAAATTACCTAAAGGCATGGTTGAGTGACTAGTTGCTGTAATGTGACAATATCCCATTCTTTAGCATGTAAGATAAATTGTAAGACTATGAGAGAAGTATCAATAAAGGAATTATCTGATACTCCTATAAGATCAGCCAGACTGTAATTATCGCACTAATTATCTAACCAAAAATAAATATTTGTTCTATCTCCTACTTTCCACCTTATTCCTTTACGAAACTGGTGACGGTTTCTAAGAATATACTTCCACACCCATGAGTCAAATTGCTGAGGCTTGACTATGAAAATATTTTCACTGATAGGATATTTAGCCTGCATTTGTTCCATCCATAGACTTTTATGGTTGAAAAGCTTCCAAGTCAACTTGCTTAAGAACACACTATTAACAGCCTCAGTCTTCCTCAGGCGAAGACCTCCTGATTTCTTTGTTCAACAAAATTTATCCCATGAAATCAATGGTATTCCTTTAATTGTATCTGATTTCTTCCAAAAGAAATCTTGAATAATTTTGTTGATTTTCTTACGGGTCAAACTCGGTAGTTGAAAACATTGCATTGTGTGTGCTAGCATGAATTCTAAATTTGTTTGAACTAAGGCCCCTCTACCTACTTTTGAAATGTTAACAGTTTTCCAGTCTTGGAGTTTGGTTGCAGTCTTATTGACCAACTCCATGAACGTTTCAACTTTAGATTTCCCCTTGAAAACTGGGTAGCCCAAATACTTACCCAAATTAACTTGGTGTTGAATGTTAAAGATAGAGGGCACTATCTGTCGATCATGTGCACGTGCATTTTTGGAAAAAAGTAAGAGATGATTAGTATACTATATTTTATCCACCATAATTGAGTTATATTCTTATAGACAATTGTATTAAAACATGTCTTACACCTATGATTAGTGGTTATAAAATGACCCATGGTTTTATAAAATTTTAATATAATTGTTTTAATTTAGGATTTCAACAACACACACACACACACACACACACACACACACACACATACCCTCAATTTACTTACTTATATTCGAGTCTTTGAAATGGAATATCAAGGTAAACTTGAGTATCATTTGACCAAATTCATCAGGTTGTAGAACATAAAAGTGGAAGATATATATAGACCCATGTAGGCGATGCATATAGTCAATTAGTTATTTATATATACTTTATCTATATCCATATTTATGAGATAGTTGAACACTTATTTGAGCTCATCTTTATATAGGTAATGCTCTTTTTTCTTTTCTTTTTTTTTGGGGGTGGGGCGATAAAGTTCAACTACATTATCTCTTTGAAACTACTCCATCACTACTCGTCCTATAAATAAAAGTAAAAAATCCATAACTGTTTTTGGCATAATTGAACATACTTAGCTAGTGCTGGTAAAAATTCGGGTTCGGATCGGATAAATCTGATAATGTCAAAATTCGAACAAGAAATTGATGTCCAATATCCAATTTTTTTCTAGTCGGACAATTCAGATAAGCATGAATTCAGCTCAAAATCAAGTTCAGACAATAGAAATATAAAGAATATTATGCCCAGATTCAAAACTCGGACGAATAATTCATGACTGTACCCGTTTTTTTCAGGTCGGAAAAATTCGGGTATTCAGGTCGGATAACTTTTTACCATATGAAAGTGGAAATGATATGTGACCTATTTATTACCCTCATTACTAAATCCCAAATCCGCAATATTCCAAACAAGAACTATTTTATTCAAATCCAATTGTTTTAAATAAATTTCTTGCCATTCTTTAACTTCTCTATGTAGATTTTTTATCTATCCTCTTGGTTAAGCAAATACCTTCAAAACCTTTCTTGATTATGTTATTATCCAGTGTGGTCATCTCTCTTTTGTGCCTAATGACTACTTGGTTTCTCAATATTAGTATCACACGAAAATGGTCTATATCTATTATGTATATAGAATCTTACCTTTCGGTTTTGCTAAACGTCGCCATAAGACCGATAAATAAGAGGTATCTATATCTATTATGTATATAGAATCTTACCTTATAGATAGTATTGTAAATAAAAATTATTCACAAAAATCTTATCCCAATCCATGAAAATTCTATTTCCTAAATAAACTCCAATTCCTCACCACATGTGACCGAAACAAATAAAATCTTTACCCATCCCAAACACTCATTAATTATGGCACATATTCCTATTGATGGGGCTGCCGCCTACCAAGTTGCATAAAAAAAAATTGAAAGTGGTGCTTACACAAACATAATGAAATTTGGAAATCTACACACTTCGGTGCCAAACATAATAACTTAGCCTACGAATTATGGGAAGGAATTAATGAAATTATGGCTATAAACATCAGAGCTTCACCATTATTTACAATTCAACTTTGTCACCAAAAAAACTCTATTGCAACTTCTGAGTATAATCATCAAGCATGATGAATCTTAACTTGAATATAGTTTTAGAAGATGAAGATGATGAGCCCTTTGTTGGTCAAATTTTTGGCCATGAAGAAGAGGAATATGTGTTCTGCAAAAAGTGTCAATGGTAGATTGGAGAAGAGATGGCAAGCAGAGAGAAATCCACAACACCAAACACCTTGTCACCACTAGGAGTGTTCATGATTCGGTCTAAACCCATCTTATCACCTTGTCACCTTGTAAAAATTCATCCATCTAAAAAAATTATGCAGATTCTTTTCACATTGAAACAATAAAATTACCATCTTATCAATCTTTTCAAATTGGATACTTAGTGCATCATCCCCCTTGTCATGAGTTGATAGTTTCACTCAAACTTAAGCTTGTGCAGTGCTAGCAAGTTCACTTGGAACCCTTCCTAGTTTGCTAGTAAACCTTGATGGTTGCTTAACTTAGACTTGAAAAGCTAAGCAAGTACACACACACAAGAGAACTCAGAGAGAGACAAAGAGAGAGAGAGAGAGAGAGAGAGTTTGCGAGTATGCTTTATATTGCGAGTGGAATGCTTTCAATGGCTTGGTGTACAAATGAGCCCCCTTGGGGGTATATATACACATCCACCTCCTCAATGGACGGTGGAGATCTACTTAATCTTACGATTATTATTACACATCAAAATATTCTATATGAATATCTTAGATACTACAGAAATATAGAATAGTGTGGTACATTCTAGAATATCTAGTACAACCTGTAAGCACTTAGAATACTCCACAAGGTCGTAGATTTTCTAAAAAGTTCCAGAATAGTCTACAAGTATCTAGAGTGCACCATAAGGTTTTAGAACATTCTAGAATGTTATAGTGTATTCCAGAAGTTTTCAGACTATTCTGAAAAATTTCGGAGCATTCTAGAAGTATTTGGAAACTCGGCATGTGACATTCTCCCCCACCTAATTGGGCAACGTCCTCGTTGCCTTTAAGTCTTCACTACTTGGATTGCCTTGCTCCCACGAGATGTCCCATTCACTCGGTTGGGTTGGTATATCTCCTGACTGAAGCATCTCATGTCTGCCTTCTTAGCACATGCATTGGTCTTTTGTGCGTGTATGCCCCTTCTTCATGTTAGACCGTTTTCTTCTTTGTGCCAACTTCTCGGCCGGTGTAGGTTGCGTGACACCCTTACACCCTTCATCCCTATTAAGGGTGGCTAAGTGACCTACCTCCCTATCCTTCATGAATCGAATGACAGGTAGCACCGTTTCTTTCTCAACTTCCCCTCTCATGGGTATTGCATGAGCTTACACGTTCTCTGTGATGAACAAGGTGTTTGCATAGGGAACGATGACGAATTTTGCCTTATCGAGGAAGTCCATCCCCATATAGAACTTTCGATCATCAAGAGAAGCGATGGTTATGTCGACCTTACCTCTCTATGATACAACTTGGTTGTCCGTACCTCGAGCAACTCTATGGATTGGAAGGCTCTTTGTATTAACTCACTTCACATAGTCTTTCTCCTTTTTTGCAAGGTAAGCTGATCTCATTGGCGAGTTCTTTCACCATGTACACGGTGTCCGCTCTCATGTCCATCGCAACTTGGAGTTTCTTACCGCCAACCTTGGTTCCCACATACATGTGGCCACTGGCTTGCTTCCCCTCCTTAGATTGGATGACACTTAGAAGCAATATTGAGGCAATATTTGTTTCATCTTTATGCCTCTCCTCTTCCTGAACAAGAGCAAAAAGCTTTCCCTGTGGACTCTCGAAGGCTCGATGAGGTCCATTGCATAAGAAGCATGAGTACTTCCTTAGTGTCTCATCCTTCTTGTTCTTCCCCTTGTCCCTGGATATTGTTGGCTTATCCTGCCTAGGAGACTGGTCCTGGTCTCCGTCACTGTCACCATCATCGTGGGTCTTCTTACCTCGTAACTTCGAGGACTCCTTTTTAAACTCGATGAGTGACTCGACAACGACAATTGCGGATGAGCGATCTTGCACCCCACGCCTTTTCAACTCCATCTTGGCCCATCCGTGAAGGTGATCAAGGAAATAGAAGAGTGCACCGTGCTCTCCCATGCTTACAATCTCCAAGAGTAACTATTGGAACACCTTGACATACTCCCGAATATGACTATCCCTAAAGATCCTCTCCTGATGTTATTACACCTACGACGCCACCAAACAAGGGTTATATTCTTAAGGAACAAAGTGATATTGCTTACCTTTTGGGCATCATCTTGGATTCTCTTTGGCCCGAAATAGGTTTCGAGTCCTTAAAGGAAGTTATCTATCTCCCTTGCACTTCGGGCCCTGTGGAAGGTCTTGGTACATTCCCCTTTGGAGCGGTGGATACTTGGACGGACCCATCGTTGGCCACCGCGGCCATGCACACCTTGATTTGTGCCTCCAAAGCCTCGATCAGTGCCTTGTGCACCTCAACCTCGACCTCGCAAGCCTCGATCTCGGCCTTGTAAGCTTGGAGTTTGCCATCCTTAGTTACCTCCGATGCTTGAAGGGCTCAGATCTCCCTCTTGAAATCGGCCACCATGGAGCTCATAGTTGCTTGCATCTCGCCATGAAGCTCATCTATGTCACCTGTGGACTCGAGTTCCTAGATGCGTTTGTCCGTGTCCTCAACCCTACCCATTAGGGTGGACATGGAGTTGGTAAACTCTGCAAGCCTATCCTCCGCGAGGACCATCACATCCTTGGCCTTGTCCTTACCCTTCTTGCCACCTTGTTGAGGGTTGGCATTGGTCGCACTTAAAGCCATGATCTCCCAAATAAGCGGGCTTTGATACCAACTGTTGCAGGTTGATAGTTTCACTCAAATTCAAGTCTGCATTGCGCTAGCAAACTCACTCGGAATCCTTCCTAATTTGCTCTAAAGCCTTGATGATTGCTTAACTTAGACTTGAGAACCTAATTAAGCACACATACACACACACACACACACACACACACACACACACACACACATACACACACATACAGAGATAAGTGCTTAAAGTGCACACTATTTTGAGGTCATTTTATTGCATTTTTAGGGAGAATTGAGTACTTTGTGCTATAATTTATATTCCTATTCTTGTTCTATGCTTGGGTATGGTTTTTTGGTGACTTTTGCAGGATTTTAGAGCATTTGAAGCAATAAATGACCTTCATTTGAGTGGATATTGGCCACCACGGAGGTGCCCCCAAGTCCTATGCCCGTGGAGCAAAAGAAGAATAGAAGAATATTTTGGATCCAGCAAGCACCACGACCTACTCATGGTGGATGCCATGGTCCGTGGTGGAGGCATAATTGCTAGCCTGTTCATTTTTCCTCATCGTGTGGCTTGATTGTGTTTCTCTATAAATAAGATCATTTTCACAGTAGAAAGCAAAAACCATCATCCTATCATTCCATTTCCTCTCTTCAATTTTATAAATTAGATTGGGATTTAGATTAGATTAGATGGAGAGAGAGTGACTTGAAGTAAAGATTTGCAATGATTCCATTCCGGATTTGCACGACGATTCAAGTGTGATCTTGGTTTAGCAGCTCTTTTCCCTTCTCTTATCAAAATTTAGATTTATGTTTTGTAATTTTAATTATCTTTGTGTTGATTTGGATTTATGCAAACAATTGTTAATTTCTTGATCTTGTATTGATATCATTTGGTACTTTGTAATTTGTTGGATTGTTTTATCGAATTCTAGAAGTTTATTGTCATGTGAAAAATTTGATCTCTTTCTTGCATGTTTTGGGCATTGGATGAAGAACTGAAAGGTGAAATATGATACTAGAATCCTAGGATTTGACTTGATTGTTTGGAGTCATGAGAGAGCACACCAATTGAGAAACCACAAATATGATAATCACATGCTTAATAAGCCTGAATAAATCAAGAACCCTTGATAAATGGTAATTGATTAGATTTAGGTATTTCACTTCACATTGAAAGAGGGTTGTGACACTTCGGTTATCTGTTTTAAAACAACCAATTAAGAAAGAAGTGCTTGATTGATGCGTGGATCAGGTGATTGCTTATTTTGCTTAATTCCAATTAATATTATTTATCCATTAGATTAGATAGTTGGTTAGTTTAATTTCAATATCAATTTTTGATTTTCTTAGCCTATCTTGAGGGAACATGACCCGATAGATCAACCTAGTCTTTGTGGGATCAATCTTGATTTGCTACAACGCCACCGTGCGTTTGCGGCTTATCAAGTTTTTGGAGCCGTTGCCTTGGACTAGTGTTGAATATTGGGTTTTTTCCTATAGGTTTGACTAATCATTTTGTTTTTTTCTTTGAACAAAAGTAAACCCAAAAAAATTAAAAATAAAAATTATTAAAAGCTTTGAAGGAAAAAAAAAAACAATGCCCATTATCCATTTTCCCCAATTTGAGCAAGAATTATTTTGCAGGTATTTTAAATGCTTAAATGTCTTTCTTGCTCAATATGGTTATTGTGTACGTAAATGTGAAATTTGAAATATTGTTGACGAGGGTGTGAATAGTAAAATTCATACCCTTTTAGAGTATTGGAGTTTTCATGGTAAAAATGTTGATGAGGCATGGTATCTGCTTGAGTGGGTTGCTTAGAATTCATTTGAATTTGAGAAGGCTAGTCTTATTTCTAAATATTCATGTTTTGATCCTTGTGCGTTCTATGCTAGATCTTATTATGCCCTATTTTGGTGTGACTTGTTTAATTCTACTAACCATGATATTAATCTGTGTTCTTATTATGCATGCTATGCTCAACCTGACTTTGTATCACCCATGGACAATACTGATGTTGTCTGAACTTTACATGCTTCATCCTTTCCTTTAGCTTAGCGCACGTGGCTCAAGGCGGGTGAGCCTTTTGCGTTTGTTGCTGGGTTTGATGTTGCTGATGCATGTTTTGAGTCCGAAGATATTTTGGATGAGCTGCACGATCTGGATAAGCACCTTTGGAGGGGTCAAGTGATATGTTTACGCATGAGGAGTCTCCTAGCCTTGGTTGTAATAATGTTTTCCCTAATCCCCTTGGCCATTCCCGTGTTTCACCTGTTTGTTCATCACCCTCTCAGTCTCCCAAGTATTATCTTGATATGCCTGTTGATAATTTTATGATTTATGATGCTAATGTTGATGTGGGCTATGAGGATAACCTGTTTATTATGCTTGGTAGGAATCTTGATAATTTTGTGTCCCTACGTTATGTTAGAGGGTATGATCCCTCCATTGATCCTTATTGTATATGCCTAGGATGCTTGGTGGGAATCTTGATAATTTTGTGCCCCTAGGTTATGTTAGATGGTCTAATCCCTCTACTTATCTATATTGTATATGCCTAGGAGACTTGCCTAAGAAAATCACATGGACTACATTCTTTAATCCTTCTTATGATTTTTCTATGGTCTTTGCTAAGGTTGAGAGGATACTTATACTCTTTGATGTGATTTTGGTTATTGCCTCTTACCTTGTATTTTCTAAATTATGGTCCCAGGAGTTTGATAAGCTCCTGCGTGTTTTAACGACATCCAATTTGATGAGTGGAGTCTTGAAGTTGTAATGGAGTGGCTGATGCTCTGTTTGGCCTGTTTGCGAGGAGGTTTTAGCTTAGGTGTACTCTGCACCTAACCTGGTGAGATCATTCTCTTTAGTTTTTCTTTCCCTTCTCTTACTTTTCTTTCCTTTTTTAATAATGCTTTATCTAAGCATGTAGGAAGGGTAGCTTCATGTTTTTCATTTTGGTTATTAGCTTACATACTTGTTGGAGCATATAGTTTTAGGTTTTCTTTTTATTTGCATTAGTGTTTTGCATTTAGTTGCATTTAGATTTGCATATAGGATTTTATGTAGGGATGGCATGGATTGGTTTGAGATAACCTCCAATGACATTTTTGCTAGGCAAAATAGCTTTCATGAGCTTGAGTAACTTTTGATGTGTAATCTCTGTTGGTGCTAAAATTTGTGAAGGTTTTGTAAATATTTCTTGTTTTGACCCTTGGATTGAGAACTTTGTTATCCCTTTAAGTCTTTAGTACTAATGTTTGTACATGAGAATCATTTTATGAGCTAATTGAGACTTTAGTAGATATTCCGTGAGATTTTGAGCTTTATTTGGACTAATTCATTATATTTAGTCTCATGTTTCTTTTATGTGTATGACTCTTCCATGTTGCATCTCTAGAACTTGGCTAGATTCTTATTCAAAACCATATTAGCATGTGCATATTTGATGATATGATAGAGACATTTCTTTCTTTGGTTATTTTAGCCACATAACCAAATAGCCTACCCTTGTGCTACATGTTTAATCCCTTCACTGGCCCCTTTAAGCTTATATCTGTCTTTATTGTGATCACTTCATATTAGCCCTTGGCCAAACACATATTTCTACCTTTAAGCTAAGTCTATAGAGCATCACTTCATCTATGTAGTTGGTGATTTTAGGGACAATTGAATTTAAGGTGGCTTTGGTATGTTGGTTTATTGAGGAATTGATGATATTGAGCATTTGCTTTAGTTTTCTCTTATTTGGGTTGTGTATATGTACTAGACTATGAGTTGATAATTTGAGTTCCTATACCTTTCAATAATTGCAATTTTCATTTCATTTACCAAAAAAAAAAGAAAACAAAAGAAAAAAAAGTTATGTTGAAGGAAAAAACAAAAAAAAAGCAAAAAGAGAAAAAGGAAAGCAAAAAAGAGAATTACTAAGTTGATTGGCATTAGACATGTAAATAGCTTGCATTCGTTTCTTTGTCAACTCATTTCCTACATGATTCATTAGGGCAAGTTCATTGTATTGTTGAGGTTTGGAGTATTGGTGAACTTCATTGTTTCTTGGTGTTTTGTTAGTTGCTCCCTAGTCACCTGGCTAAGTAGCTCCACATTGCCCATATGCATTTGTCCACTCCTTTCCTTTAACCCTTCTATCCCACATTACAACCCATATAAAGTCCTATTGATTGTCTTATGCACATTGCATTTTAGTGGTGAAGAATTTGAGAGCCTTGTCAAACATATGGTATATTGCATCTTTGGAATGAGTCTTGAGTGAACCTATGTTATATTTTAAACATATGAGCGGGAGTAGTCTACGTTTCCCCAAAGTGAGGCTCTACCAATCTAATTGGCTCTATTCAATTCCATGTGCTTGCATAATGTGCTTTGTAATTCTTTGGGGCTAATCAAGTTTGATATCGAGCTTGTGGTCCCGTACTTTTTCGAAAACCTTATCCTCTTTCTAATTTTGAAATGTTTTGCACACTATTTGGGGTTGTCATTGATTGTTATTCTTGCTTGTGATATGATATGGTTTACCTACTTTAAGGAGGTTGTTATGTATTTGAGTCCTATATGCGTCTTCCCTTTTCAGTTTTCTCTAGAGTTTGCTTGAGGACAAGCAATGGTTTAAGCATGGAGGAGTTTGATAAGTGCTTAAAGTGCACACTATTTTGAGGTCATTTTGTTGCATTTTGAGGAAGAATTGGGTACTTTATATTATAATTTATATTCGTATTCTCGATTTATGCTTGGGTATGGTTCTTTGGTGACTTTTGCAGGATTTTAGACCATTTGATCTAACAATTGACCTTCATTGAGTGCATATTGGCCACCACAGAGGTGCCCCAAGTCCTATGCCCGTGGAGCAAAAGAAGAGTAGAAGATTTCGGATCCAGCAAGCACCACAGTTTGCCCGTGGTGGATGCCACGGTCCATGGTAGAGGCATAATTGCTAGCTTGTTTGTTTTCTCTCATTGTGTGGCTTCGGTTGATTGTGTGGAGGCTTGAGAGAGTGTTGTATTAAATTTATACCGCAAAGCGCACGACGTAACTGCAGTTAACAACCGGTGAGTACGGGTCGTATCCACAGGGAACTTGCTTTCAACTATCAGAACTAATTAAATTACTCAATCTAGGCAAAACAACTCAGGTTGAAAAAATTTGAAAGGCAGCAGTTTCGATCCGCTGAAAGCTGTTTGATTAAACGAAATCAATAAATGACAAAAATCCTAGATTAGGATTCACCACACTATTATGCTATTTGGAATTTGAACTAGATCATGCAAACCTCCCCACGCAAATAACTGAGATGGAATGGCTACAGATTTAAACGCATCTACGCCTACTTTCGTAGGTCATTAGACTGGCTAATTAATCTTCGTTATCTATTCTCATGAAATTAAGATCGACAAGCCATAGGATTAAATAACCTTTAATTCCCAATTGAAACCACAAGTGTTTTCACGTTAGGAAAATCAATCGTTCACAAAGTCGCTCTAGATAAAGGATTCAACTTTCGTTGAAGTCCCAAATACTAATTAAAAACATGAATACATCCCTCTCAGGAAATTCAACAAACACATGGCTTGCAAAGTGAGATTTCAATCATAAACATGGGCATTCATTCACAAAGCCTAGAACATGATTCCAAATCGCATAATAGGGGCTAATCCCAACCTAAGATGTGGGATTTAGCCTACAATCATATTGGAAGCACAAATCACTAAACCCAATTCAACAAACGTGGATGAACAACCAAAATCCTAAAAAGTAATATCAGAAGAGAAAGGGAAAGAAACGAACTTGAATTAATTGCTGAATGAATGTAGAACAATCTTCAATTGCAATGAATTCAATCTAAAAGCATGAAGTAAACTCCCTTAATAAAACCCTAGAAATCTCCTCTAAAAGTGCTCTCTAAGGAAAAGAACGAAGTCCCTTGAAAACTGCCCGAAAAATAACTTAAGTCATATGACAGAGAGCGGCGCACGACTGTGCGCCACGCACTGGCAAGGCGCACGACCGTGCGTCTCCTGCAGCCCGCCAGTGCGCAACTTTGGCCTCTACAGCACGGCTGTGCACTCCTATAACACGGTTGTGCCCTTTTCTACCCATCTTCCTTTAACTCTCGGGGCTTCAGTAGGCCTCAATCTTCCTCATAATTCATTGCCAAAGTCGTCCTTTTTATCAAAATTCGAAGATTTCTCCTGAAGGAGGATGAACCACTGTATAAGCACAATTGAATAACAGGACGTGGATTTAACCTTTCTCATCTGGATTTGACATAGAAACAGTGAGAAACAATGATCAAATGAGAGCCAAAATGAAGTCAAAATGGAGGATTATCAAAAAGCACACCAATTGAGAAAACCACAAATATGATAATCACATGCTTAATGAGCCTAAACAAATCAAGAACCTTTAAGAGAGGGTAATTGGTTAGATTTAAGTATTTCACTTCACCTTGAAAGAAGGTTGTGATACTTCGATTATTGGTTTTAAAACAACCAATTAAGGAAGAAGCGCTTAATTGATGCATGGATCAGGTGATTGCTTATGTTGCAATTATTATTCATCCATTAGATTAGATAGTTGATTAGTTTAATTTCAATATCAAATTTTGATTCGCTTAGCCTATCTTGAGGGAACATGACCTGATAGATCAACCTAGTAACTGTAGGATCGGCCTTGATATGCTACAACACCACTGTGCGCTTGCGGCCCTATCACACACACACACGCTCACACTCAACGAGAACTGAGAGAGAGAGAGAGAGAGAGAGAGAGAGAGAGAGGGAGTTTGAGAGAAGGCTTTGTATTGCACTTGGAATGTTTTCAATGGTTTGATGTACAAATGAGCGCCCTTGGGGGTATATATGCACATCCACCTCCTCAATGGACGGTGAAGATCTGCTTGATCCTATGGTTATTATTAGTTTATTATACATTCATAATATTCTATATAAATATCCTAAATACTACGCAAGTATAGAATAGTATGGAGCATTCTAGAATAATCTAGTACAATTTGGAAGGTCCTAGACTATTTCACAATATCTTAAATACTCTAGAAGATTCTAAAATAGTCCATAAGTATCTAGAGGGCTCAAAAAAGTTTTAGAACCTTATCGAACGTTTTAGCATATTTCAAAAAGCTCCTCCCTATTCTGAAAGGTTTCAAAATATTCTAGAAGTCTTCAGAAAACTCAGCCCATGACACTCGCTTTCCCCCTTTACCACACTCCCCTCCCCTCCAAAAACCCTAAAAAATAGAAAAACCGAAAAAAATATACTTTTTCTTTGAGTGACCGAAAAAAAAAAACTTGGTTTGGAAGAAAGGCTATTTTCCATTTTCGCAATATAGAGGGGCAGCCACCGAACTCCTGACCAATGCTATATGTGTGGATGTAGACTTCACTTCTTTATGAGCGCGGGTTACCCCTAAAAAGGTCGGTTAGAAGTACGACTACAGCTTCGCTCTGCTCTAACTATTCGACTACCCAATTGCCCTTTCACTTCGGGTAGTTCTTCTGTTCATTATAAGGTTTGGGTTTTCAAAACTTTTTGGTTTTTGAAATCCCAGGTTGACTTAAAATTCATCAATCAATGTTGAGGTTTTCGTTTGGGTTTGGGGGAATTTCCTGACTTTGGCAATGGGTAGGAAGAAACAGAAGCCCCATCGTTCTGTGGGCATTTTAGAAAATTTCAGTTCTATCATTTCTGGTGAAAATTCAGCAAATCCAGATGCTAATTGTGAGCAAAGAGATGAAGGGCATGTTCAAGATGTCCCCTTTTTTGTTGATATTGATCAGAGTAGTTGGGATTCAGTTGTGCACAGGGATATATCCGAAATTGTGCTGACAAATTTGAATTTTAGCCAAGATTTAATTGGGTTTGATTTTAGTGAAGAATTTAATCTAAGGTTTAGACTGTGCAATGTAAGTGAACATGTGGGTAGGATGAAGTTGGGGCATTGGCCTGTGTTATCATCAGAGGATATCTATTTGGAGTTTGTAAATAAGAGGGCAGTGGGAAATCCTGAAGCTTCTGATGTGATTGTTTGTGGGAATTTTGATTGGAGTGATGAAGGTGTTTCTGGGTTGGTCCATTTAGCTAGTTTGAAATTCTTGACATTGAGGTTGGTTCCGGGGGTGAGGTTATCAGAGGGTGTTACTTCATTAAGATTAAGAGTAGAGATTCTTCAGGGTGCATTTGATGCTTGTGAGTCACTTCTAGAGATCAGCAGGCAGCCATGGAAGAAGAGCTTGATGAGTGTCATGGCTTGGCTTCGGCCTGAAGTGACTACTTCTGAAGCTCGGTATGGAATCCGTGTATCGAATGGCATGGAAGTTGGTTCCAATGGAGAGGTTGAGAATGGTGAACCAGAATTTCCAAGGTTTGATGCTGGTAGCTTTTATGAAGCTATTAAGCGATCAAAGTGAGTATTTTTCATGTTCTCCATATATTTATGACTTATGGAAAGATATGTGCTTCAATTTATTATTAACTTTTGAATTTATGCTTATGCGATATATTTCATTTGCATGTAGAGATTGCCCTATGCTGGATGTTGAGTTGCCAGACCTGCTTCCTGAGCTCAGACCTTATCAGCGTCGAGCTGCTTATTGGATGGTAGAGCGAGAGAAAGCTGCTGGGCGTTCAAGTGAACAATGTCTTCCTTTTTCTCCCTTTTGTACGGCTGTGAATTGCGTGGATTCCTGCTCAACAGTGTTCTATAATCCATTTAGGTATGTGTTATAAGATTTTGTTCGGCGTGTTATGTGGCAACAGTGGAAAACTGCAAAGATAAGCTGCAAGGGTTGTGTACAAACTTACTATTTCTCAAGGGATTTTTTTTGGGGGGGGGGGGGGGGGGGATTGGAATAGAGTCAAGATACTGGATATGGTAAATTGCATGATGATTTATGCAGTGAGGGAAAAATTTTCTGTAGAGCTATGACAAAGTGCGAGGGTTGAACACCACCGCCGCCGCCGCCACCACGAATTCTTCTGTCTCATTGTGAGGAGGTTTGGGGAGGTGAAGATGCATGCAGCCTACTCTGACAAGACATGTCATTGAGGTTGTTTCAGCCATGGAAAAACATTTTGATGCAGGAGTTTAAGGATGGGAATAAATCTTAAATCAACCTTGTGGATGGATATTTTTGGTCCATGTAGAAGCTACTGTGAAACTCTTAGGAACCAAGGTATCTACTGACATTTACCAGGGCAGTGGAGAACAAGAATACAAGTGATCTTGGAAGACCCACATGTAAAAGTCATACTTTTGGGTCTAGCTGTGTAGCTTGCTTAGGACCATTACTCAAGGCATTTTTGGATGAAGTCACATTACATTAGGTTTGTGTCATTGTCAAGCTTTATGATTGAATTAGCCTAGTAGTTAAACATTCCAAGCTTTGTTATTCGAATAGCGTAGGAGTCACTATTCACTTTTTGTGAATTGTACAGCATAGTATCTGATTTCTGTGTTAATGCTAGTTGGTTGTGAGTTCTGAATTGTGAGCATTGGAAGAAGTCTTTTTGATTATTACCTTAATTACAATAAATTTGCAATAATATCTTTGGAAAGACAGAATAGTTTTTTAAAATCGAGCAGAGTCAACACCCTAGTCTTATCAGTACTTGAACATTTTGCACATTTCAGTTTTAAAGTTCAAAATCGTCAAACTTCTGGCAATCAAAATAAATTTTTCTCAGGTTTGCATTATAGTTGATTAAGGCAATTTCTTTGGAGTTTTAATATTAGGGAAGTTGACGAAGCGGGAAAGTTGTGCATGAAATGATTGGGAGTCCCATTGCCACAGTTTGTGTCCCTGTTTCCTTCATTTTATTTATTCGTTTATTTTTTCTAACAAGTAAAAATATACTTCAATCTCCATCTGTCATCCTTGGTTTCACTCTGATGCTCCTTTTTCCCTCTTGATTCCATTTTTTGGCCAGTGGGACTGTCTCCTTGCGCCCAGAGATCCCTCATTCAGATATTCCCGGTGGTATCCTTGCTGGTAAGTTCGCTGGACCAGTAACTTGGTTCCTTATAAGCATCTGTAGTAGGTTTTGTCAACAGATGAGACAAATGTGTTTGAAAGGAGAGTTTATGCCTTGCTGGGGATCCTGTGTAAGGGGTTTTGGTCTTATATATTACATTTATATCTATGGGTCGAATCTTCATCATTAAAGTAAATGCAACATTTTTGGACAAATATAGGGAAACACATTCCGTATTCATTTTTTTTTAATTATTTATTTCTGTTTTGATTTAATGGTGTGAAACACATTCCGTATTCATTCTTTTTTTATTATTTATTTCTGTTTTGATTTAATGGTGTGAAATTAAGCAACCTGTTCATTTTGGATTTAATTTTTGATTCCCATGTTTCTCATTTGTCACTAATGAAAGGTGCATATGCTGCTTTGACTGGTATATTTGTAAATATTACAGATGAGATGGGCTTGGGAAAAACTGTTGAGCTTCTTGCATGTGTATTTGCACATCGCAAGCCATCATCTGATTGCAGCAGCTCTTCTGGAAGTGTATCAGATGCTAGTGTGTTGGAGCAAATTAGCCTTAGAAGAGTGAAAAGAGAGCGAGTTGAATGTACATGTGGTGCGCTGACTGAAAGCTACAAATATAAAGGCTTGTGGGTTCAGTGTGATGTATGTGATGCATGGCAGCATGCAGATTGTGTTGGTTACACGCCTTCTAAGAGTAAAAGGAGATCTAAAGAATCTTCAAAAGAAAGAGAAGAAAAAAACAGAAGGTACAAAAATGCTGTTGACATAGTTGTGATGGAAGATCAACATATATGTCAACTCTGCTTAGAGTTGACGCAAGCCACTGGTTCTCCTGTTGATTCTGCAGCAACCCTCATTGTCTGTCCTGCCCCCATCTTGCCTCAGTGGCATGCTGAAATTCTTCGGTATAACCTATTGCTCTGCGCTTGTATCCATGTTTCCATGTTTCTGTTGAACCTTTATTAAGAGTGGTTAAGAGGGAGGGCAGATGGATGATCTGGGAGGTAGCTGGTTATGGACTATGAGATAATGAGACATAACGTCTCTGCGGCTCAGACATTCTATAATTATGTAGGATACTGTGTCCAGTAATCTGGAGATCCCCCACCTAAAATGAAATCAATTCTTAACAAGCTGCGTGAACTTAGGAATTCTTAATTGGATGTCTGAAAATTTTCTTGTCATTTATTTATATTGGCCACTCCGTCACTTCATTTGACTCCTTAACAACAATTCTGATGGTCATGCTTAAGACCTGCTTTGCTGATTGGTGGCTACTTGTTCCTCTGTCAGCCATACAAATCCAGGTTCCTTGAGAACTTGCGTTTATGAAGGTGTCAGAGACATTTCTCTGTCAAATTCGTCTCCTGTGGACGTTGACGAATTAGCCAGTGCTGATGTTGTGTTGACAACATATGATGTACTGAAGGAAGATTTGTCACATGACTCAGAGAGGCATGAAGGGGATCGCCGCCTAATGAGATATGAAAAAAGGTTCCTTCTAGACCTTTTTTTTCCTTTTCCTTTTTTTAAGTCCGTGTTATATTTCATGTATTGTCAGTGGTCCATCAGCATCATAACATGTCTCCTCACTTGGTGTGGTAGGAGTTTCAAGTTAGACGTGTATCTTAGGTGCTTTTGAAGTTGTCTGAATTGTCAGTTCAGCGTTCTCCTTGTCAGATTGCTATGAGGGTTTTGCCTTGAAGGGGATGGGCAAGGCTTTGCATATCCATCCCTTTGCAGACTCTGGAATCTGTCCACCTGTTTGCTGTGCTTGTGATCGATGTTGGAATATGAGCTACACAAACTACAACAATGGCCAAGGGTTAGGATAATAGCTTTGACTATTCATGTGTAGTCCATTGAGTAATCTTTCTTTGTTTTAAATCATTGGAACCCCCCCCCCCCCCGGCAAAAGAAAAGAAACATGTGCTCTTCACGCATGCCTCAACAATATGGTATAGGTGTGGTATGGAAGTAGGGTTGTGAAATGTGATAAGGAACTCAGGGAGGGACCTAAGATCTTGTAGTTGATCTGGTCTTTGTCATGATACTAAGTCTATCTGTTTGATATTTTCTGAGATGGTGCTTGGGGAAGGAGGCTGTGCTGTATCAGTCCAAGTACATTGATCTCTTCTTTTTCTCTCAGCCCCCGAGTTGTCCTGAAATGAGTTTTATTTCTGACAGTGTGGTGCTTGAATAATGTCTATACTTTATCAAGGTTGGAAGAATTTTTTATAGCATATTTTCAAGCATACAAGCCTTTTTACAGGTATCCTGTGATTCCAACCGTTCTGACAAGAGTATTCTGGTGGAGGGTTTGTTTAGATGAAGCTCAAATGGTTGAGAGTAATGTTACTGCTGCAGCAGAGATGGCACTGCGTTTACATGCAAGGCATCGCTGGTGTATAACAGGGACCCCTATCCAACGCAAATTGGATGATTTATATGGTCTTCTCAGATTCCTTAAAGCAAGTCCTTTTGATGTGTCTAGATGGTGGGTTGAAGCAATACGAGATCCATATGAGGTATGATGTTCACTGTGCCAAATTTCATGCTGTGTGAGCTATGTATAAGGTGGCTGTTCTTCCATGGCAATATGCTGATCTTCATTGAATGCTTTGGTTTGAAGATTAATTACATGTCTGGTCTCCAAATGATGTTAGTGGGGCATTGAACATCTGATGATCGGTGGCCAGGCAGGGAAGGGGGGGGGGGTCTCTGTACACACATGCCAGTTTGTGTCATAGGTATGCACCATGCATGCAGTGGCAGATTTGGTATCTAAAGAGGTAAAAGGGCGCTGGCGGTAGGGTTCAGTTAAAGCCTTAACCTTTCTGTAGAATTCCCCTAAACATATGTATGTATATTGTAAACACAGTTTTTATTTTTATTTTTATTTTTTTTACAAGGGTAAGTGGGCCCAGCCCACTGGCCCTTATCTCAGGGGTACCCAGTGGACCTCAACAGGCCAGGGGAAGGGGAATGTCAAAGCCTAGACTAAAGCCCAGACCCACAAACCTCCCACACACAATTGCACAAAGGCAGAATTGTGCCCCCTCAGGTTTGAACCTGGGTTTGGGGGGGGGGGGGGAGGACTTGTGGAGTGTTGGCCACCCGGCCAACTCCTCTTCGACATTATAAACATAGTTATAATCAATGCAGTACTGAAACGCTGACATTGTGACTCAGGCACATTTTTAGAATAGTGTAATTCGACACCAAAGCGTTGTAGTTGTAGCTCTGCTACTATCACTGCGCATATGATAGAGGATATATGGGGTTTTGTAACCCAAGACCTTCGTTAATCTTCTTACTGCTTGATTTTTGGGTGGGAGGTTATCAATCTTTTCGTTCTTTGTTACTTGTGAATTACCTTTAATCTTGCTTAGATTGACATGCACATGCAAGTTGTTTTGAACTGGCTATATTATGCAAGTCCTATGAAAGTCTAAGCTCATATTGGAATGTGAAATTAAAATTTTTTTAAAGGACAATTTACCTATTTAATTTATGCCGAGAGAGTTCTTGTCCAACAGGGGGCAAAAAGAATAAAAAATAAAATGGAAGTCCAGACGTGTTTGTTAAGTATCTTGAATAGTCTTGTTTATGCATGGTTAGAGGTTGTTTGTCCATCCTTACACCTTACTTTTGCAGCGCAGGGATGTGGCAGCTATGGAATTCACTCATCAGCTATTCAAGCAATTGATGTGGCGTTCCTCCAAATCACATGTCGTGGATGAGCTTCAGCTTCCTCCACAAGAGGAACGCATATCTTGGCTTTCCTTCTCTCCAGTTGAAGAGCACTTCTACCAGCGGCAGCATGAAACTTGTGTGGATTTTGCCCGTGAAGTTCTCGAGAGGTTCAAAAGTGATACATCAAAAAGAGAGAGCTCAGGTTTGTGGAATTTTATGAGTATTTTTTGCAAAATCTGCAAGTGAATTATACATGTTTCTTTACACCAGGAACAAGGGAAGAAACGAGTATTTATGTTTTAAGCCTGAATTTGCTTTCAGGCTTGTCATCTGCTTCTTCATCGGATCATTGTGTCACTCATTTGGAGGCCACCAAGCTGTTGAATTCCCTTCTGAAGCTTCGTCAAGCTTGCTGCCACCCTCAAGTGGGTGGATCTGGACTGCGTTCTCTTCAGCGGTCTCCCATGACCATGGATGAAATATTATCGGTACGTTGACATTGATTAGTTTTCAG
Source organism: Selenicereus undatus (assembly GCA_017589665.1). Lineage (NCBI taxonomy): Eukaryota > Viridiplantae > Streptophyta > Magnoliopsida > Caryophyllales > Cactaceae > Selenicereus > Selenicereus undatus. Next base: position 98,360,164 of record JACYFF010031958.1, read on the forward strand.
TCCCTCTATGATTTTCATAATTCAAAGAGATGATATATCAGTAGTAATTTTAACAAACTGTTTGTCTTGTAGGTCCTTATAAATAAGACTAAGGTGGAGGGTGAGGAAGCTTTAAGGAAAGTAGTTTCTTCATTGAATGGGCTTGCTGGTATAGCTATCATCCGAGGGGAACTATCGGAAGCGGCATCATTGTACAAAGAAGCGTTAGCTTTAGCTGAACAAAATTCTGAAGACTTCCGTCTAGACCCTTTATTAAATCTTCACATACATTATAATCTTGCCGAAGTTTTAAAATCAGCTTCAAACAAGTTACAAAGAGCACCATTTTGCGTGGCAGAGTCTAGTGGAATCCCTGGGGATAAACCCTCTCGGATTATGGGCGTCAGTAAATGTGATGGTCACATAGCTAAGAAACGGAAAGTGACAAAAGAAGAATCTACGGAGATATCTGGGAATGCTGATGTATCCTCTCAACTGAACTGCGATTGTGGCATAGATTGCTTAAAAAGTGACCAAGAATGCCATACAGAGCTGCATGCACTGCACTTGACTGGTGCTGATAGCTTAACTAATGTTTGTGAAAGTATAAAACAGAAATACTTATCTGTCTTCTACTCAAGGTTGTCACAATCCCAACAGGAATTCCAGAAGTCATATGTGCAGGTATAGCTTTTCTCATCTTTTGGCATTCTCATTATGGGAAAATAACTATTTTAGAGATAGTAGGTATAACCTTGTGACATCGGTATGCTACATACTTCTCAACCTTGTCGGGGTAATTTCCATAAAAATGAAAGTACAAAAAAATATATATAAACAATAATTAGTAAAATTATTATTTATGAAGAGATGTGATTTTGTTAAGTATGCAATTCATACCTTCTACTTGAAAGGGTGTGATTATGAAGAGAAATGTCCCTTTTAAAATGATGTTTTATGAAAGGATGTCATCATTTCATGAAAATATATGAATATCTCTATATGTATGTGGCATGCATAAAATGCATGGTATCCCTTGATTGGCATGATCAAGAGAGTTATATTAGCACCATCATCCCTAGAATTTTTATAATGTATTGGACACTTAGGGTCTTATCTTCGTGAGTGTAACACGGCAATAGGGGAGACTTCTTTGTATCGCAAAGACCTATTTTGTATGCCCTATTGCACGTGGAGTTGAATAAATTCTTTTTCAAGAGCTTACTTATACTTGCCTTGTAACCTCAGTTAATTTGACACAGAGTTTGTCTTGGACAAACTGATGTTTCTGTCCATCAAACCGAATTTCGCACCAACGTCTAAAGACCGTATGCGACCAATACGAAGAAGCCAATTAACTGTATGTGTCAAATTGATTTGATGGAGAGAGATTTGATGGTAAAGGGATGTAATTTTGATGTTCTGTTATTTTTCCTTCATGAAATCAACATGAATGGTTTTAGTAATGTTTATTTGCTTATACAACAATGTATTTTGAGGCCTAAGGTGGCTACGTATTGTTGTATATCAAGATTGATTATACGATCTTGATAGATTTATAGTCCTATATAAAGTTCACTTATTTCAAACTTGCTTTATACAAAAAGGTGGTTTGCCACTTGATCGAAATAATTCACTTTGCATTTTCCACGGAGTAAATCGATATATATAAGTTCTACCAAGACAATTGATCATGATCCTTGGTCATGATGGTGATCATGATTTATTATGATGATATTGTGGAAAAATATTCTCGAAGGATGTTACAAAGGCTATGCTGCTCGAGTATAATATTCAAATGAAATGATGCAGCTTGAGATAAGCATATCTTCCTCTTGTTTGTTCTTTGTAATTGCATTCGAATGAAATGATGCATGAGACATTAAGACTAGATAATTAATTATCTTGCTACCAAATGATGCATTGATTATCATGCGTGAGTTGATGGCATGTAAATTTTTATGATAAAATGGCAAAATGATCATCTATGTTTCCGGAACATGTGGTTACAATATCTCTCATTAAAAGTTACAATAAGCTTGACTAACACTTTAATCAAACATGATTTGTTGTTTCTATAATGGCCAATAATTTGATTAGTTGAACTTGGATAGATTTGATGGTTTATGTGATGGTAGATCATGCGATCTTTTTATCACATGTATTTGATGTGATATTATGATGATTCTATAGTTACCTTTGTATGATTGTGAGATATTGTGTAGTCATGATATGGATAGATTGTCAACGGACAAGTATTTACAATAGTCCATGAGCATACATATGATTTTTGAAATTCCATATGAAGGTTCTGTAAATATTTACTCATGTTTAAAGTAAATGGTGGGGGTAATTTGTGTTCGCATGGGGACAAAATACACTTCTAGATATCGAAATTATGGTTGTAATTTCAAGTTGGACTTAGATGAAAACATGAGAATATTTTCATGTATTAAACCTTGATTAAGAGGTTGAACAATCCATGTTTTAATTGTCGAACTTTGGTTTTGGTTTCAAAAGACTTTGTAAGTCTTGTGGGCTCATAATTAAGGCTTACAAAAGAAATGTTTTGAAATGAATCCACGTAATATAGTCTTGTTTGGACTTATACATTATTATGATCATGGAACTGTATAGCGTTATGATCATGATTATATTTAGGTCATGTAATAAAATTTTTATGACCTTGAAAAGGATGTAAAGGCCAAATTTAGTCACTCATGATGGAACCTCAAATTAACATTTGTGGAAATATCGAGTCTTAAGTTCAATAAGTCAAAGTAAATCTTTTGTGTGATTTTCTAGCACGCACAATCAATAATTACGGCACAAATGGGGTGCGAAGTTACCCGTATGTTGGTAAGTTTTTGCTCTTATTGAACCTCAATGGAGAACATTTGGGTGAGTATAGAATTAAGTGTATGAAGTTATTTGTACTTAATCAATGATGATGTGACTTATTTATGTTATTCAAGTGTTTCCATTAATATTTTATGGGGGTACTGATGAGGTTGACCTAGTAAATGTGAAGTTTGGATGCTTCTATCAAGCTTGGGCTTGTATTTGGGTTTAGAGTGCTTACGAAATGGATACAAAACATATGGTTGTTAATAGTGTCAAATTACTGAATGTTTTGGGACCCAAGTTTTTTGGTGGCTTAGATGCAGGTGCTTAGAGAGGATTATTGGTTCAAAACATAGTCTACTATGTTATTTTGATCATTTGATGGACAAGTTACTAAGGTGGAAGACATCGTAGGACACCTCTATTTATGCATGAGACCTTCGGAAATTCGAAATGCCATTTGTTATGGAATTGGTGGGGGGGATTGTCGGAGTAATTTCCACAAAAATGGAAATACAGTAAAATGCATATAAATAATCATTAGTAAAATGCATATAAATACAGTAAAATTCATCAAACTGAATTTTGCAGCAACAAACCTTCGTAGTCCTACTCTCTGGGACAGGGTGATGGTGGTGATGTGATGGTTCATTGTGTATCACATGTTTCTTAGTGTCTCTCAGTAGCATATTTTACTTCCTCAATTTGTCCATGGTGGCATCGTTTCTCTTGAGGGGTTGGGATGTAGATATTCCTATGATATTATCTTGTTCATGTTCATGGAAGTGTTTGTGGGATACACCGACTATTTCGCAACTCAAGTATTCCTACTCTGCGACCCTGCATGTGATAAGGATACAAAGAATATGAAACATACAATGTTTAGATAGAAGATTGGGGATTGAGATTTTTTTGATCTTTTTGCCATAGTTGCCTCTTGCTCTTCGAGGAGATGAGCTCTTCCCACAGTGGGACGCTTTTACATCCCAATTCCCACCCCTGTTTCCTAGGTCTCATAGTGAGTGCTATCAACCTGGACAAACTCTTGCGTGGTTGCCCATATAAAATATGAAAACCATCGTGTCTTGAGTTCCGTATCAGTGTATGGATACTGCGCCAATTGATGTCTTATTTATTGATGTGGTTCCTTGTATCCCTTCAAGAGGTTAATTTCAGGAGCTTGTGGTATATTTTGCTTATAAGTTTGCACGCACTTTGGATTGTGGCAGTCCTCTACTTGTTGGGTATTCATACACAAACCTTAGATAGTGAACTATTCAGCCTTCAGATACAACAAAGAAAGCTCAGCCAGGCTCTAGTTGCTGTACTGAGTTTAACTCTTAGGCGACTTTGAGTGACATTTGACATTACGTCTTCCAGAACATCTGTATATGAACTCCTTAGCACCAGTACTCCAAAAAAGTTTTTCTTCCTCTTGCCTACCGGTTTTTTTTTTTGAAACTTCTATTTTGTGATGCCTGCTTTGGATTCCCCTGCCTGGAGACAGTACTCTAAAGTACTCATTTTTTTGTTTCTAGATGATATGCTGTGAATGTGATCAAACCCTTTTACTGTCTCCCAGTGAGCTTGCGTTTGATAAAAACTTATTCAACGTAAATTTGAAGGCATCTGATGTACCTACTTTCTCTTACTCTTTTGGAAGCTGGGAAGTATTTCCTCGTGTAGTCAGCTATTGCAGGTAAATCAGACACGATCCTGTATGATTGACAACTAACGGTTGAAGAATGCCATGGATCTAGAGGATTTATTGCATCCTGCCTTTTCAGTGACTATCCTATTTGGCCCTCTTTTCTCTTCCTCCCCCCTTTTCTTCTTTTTATTTTCTATTTTTTTTCGAGGAGGAATTGAGTCTTCTACTTTCTCTGAATGTTGGTTACTTAATGTTGTCTTACTTTTTGAAAGGTTTGTGACGCGTTAAATGACAAAAAGAACAACGATACTGTTTGGTGGCTGGAGGCTCTGCAACAGATTGAACAGAGAAAGGAAGCTGCTACTGATTTATTGCGGAAGATTGAAACTGCTGTTTTAGGCAACCGGAACTCACCAAGAGTTGCGTCTCGGTTGGTCATACATCCTTAGTTTTTTTAATGTCAATGTGTCAAGTTTGAATATGCATGCCGCAATTGCTGTCTTTTATAATTGCTGCCCGATAAGATTCATTCTCTTTGGTTTTGATAATTCCCTTTCACATTCAATTCATCCTGTAATTGATGGACCAATAAGCTGAACAACCTCTCCTTACCTGATGGTTTTGATAATTCCCTTTGACATTCAAGTCATCCTGTAATTGTGACCAATGAGCCGAACAACCTCTCCTTACCTGATGGTATTCAAAAAGTTTATAGTTCCTAGCAGTGTTATAGATACCATTATTGTACTGCCTGGTACTGGGAAGCATACCTTACTGGTCAAGGAACGATGCAATATACTTTCCCGGGTTTTTACTAGTCAATACTGTTGTGTAATGCCAAATCCTCGATGGCACCAGTATTTCCAACCATATATTGTCCAGCACACAGATACTTTAAAAAAATTTCAAAATTTTTATAGTTAAATTTTATATTTTTAGAAACATAAACAGTACAAACCTGATAGAATGGTGCACAATTCCGGTTTGTCTCATTCCAGTGAAAACAGGGTACGATGGCTAACTTGAAATTTATAACTTTGGTTCATAGAATATGCTTGGTCTGTTAGGCTGCACAGTCATCATTATGATGAGGAGATCAGCGCTTATTTACAGCATATTTATGTTCCGCATAACGTGTCTCCATACTCTTAAGATATCAAGGAATATTCCTGTTCAAGAGCATATCATGCAAAATGCATTATATGTGCTCTTATTATGGTTTTAATTGTTGTTCATGCTGTGAGTTCTAACTTCTAAGTATATCTGAGGTCAGAGGTGAGATAATTTCGGGATATGGGGGTTGGGGGGGGGGGTCATGCTTGTTCTTCTGCTTCTTTTTTAAAAATAATTATTCATCATATTGTTTTAATATTTTATTCTTCCTTCTAGGTTTCGGAGTTTGAGTGCACTTAAATACTATGTTCAAACTGGTTTGGATTCATTGGAAGCCGCTAGACAAAAATTACTGGGCCAACTGATAGAAATTGATTGCACAATGGAAAAACCAAGAGATGATGACGTTGAACGTGTACGATACTGTGCAAAGTGCTATGGTGATGTGGGTGGTCGGTTGTGCGTACACTGTGAATTGGATGAACTGTTCCAGGTTTGTTTTGCTGAGGAATTTTACGCCTCATGTATGTCATGGGAATCATAGTTAGTGTGACAAACTCTTAGTCATTATGTTATTTTCATCAGGCATATGAGGCGAGGCTCTTTCTCAAAAGAGGCAATGACGGGAGAGTCATATCATCTGTTGAGGAGGCCGTAGATGAGCAGAGAAAACGGTTGGAACGGAATCAATTCTTTTGGACTATGGAGAAGTCATCAAAGAATCCAGCCCAAGAAGCTAAGAGCAAAAGGGATGCTGCTAAAATGTTAGTGGTGAGTTGATTATTCCGTCATCTTCTGTTATCTCTGCAACTGGTATTGTTCTCTAATAAAAGCTGGAGGTTTGGTGGAAATGCATTATCTGGCCTATTTAAAAGGTGGAAGATTTGGAATATACATTCTGTCCTCGCCCGCCTCCCCTCTCGGCACCTCACGTGGCATTGCATTTAAAAGGTGGAAGATTTGGAAGAAGGAATCATATGCCCAATTTCTTCATATGTTGGAGTCATCGTATGCTTTATCATTTAGAAGTTGATACGTCAAACCCCCCCCCCTGAAATATAAGGTCAATTGTACTTTTGACTAATACATGGGTGTATGGTAGCTAACAAATTCAAAATGTTGTTTGCGGTCGGTATAGGCACTCAAAAAAATTCATTTAGGGTTGAGGATATGAAGAGGTGAACCTTTAGTGTCCCCAATGCTACGAAGCTAATCTTTTGTTTGGAACCCTGGAACTCCCAGCTTGACCGCTTGACTGTGTTACCTTGCTTCGTCACCTCTCATTGTTGCTTAGCCCTCCTCGAACACAGTCAAGCATACGTCAAGTACACAAGAATAGTGTCTGCAAGTTTTGTTTGATTGCTATCTGACATTTACTAGATCCACGGCAATTTGCAGTTAATCACTTCCTAACTTAATTGTTGTCACTAACACGGTAAAATAAATCATAACACACGCTAATGAAATGAGTATCTGTTTAATCAATACATGTCCATCACTGATATCATAAAAAATTCTTGTGGAGAAAAGGTCGCCATTGTCTGTTTCACTTCATATTGGTGTCTGTGCTTCTTAGCATTGGGGACACTTGGGTATGGGCCCAGTATAGCTTTCATCTATGCATTGGATGTAGCTTTTCTATATTTCTCCCCCCACTCTGCCTCTTTACCCTTTTGCTAGATTGATCATCTAGTATTATGCGTTGCATACTATTGATCATCTAAACCTTTCCGTTTGAAATGGTGCATGTTTTGCTTCGTCGGTATTTTGCTTAAAGGCTTCATTGGTGATGCTTTACAGGTTTCGAGATCTCCCTCTGAGCTGGAAGTAATTCTAGGTGTTATAAGAAGTTATTTTAAGAAACAAATAGGGAGAGAAGGTATATCAGCAGCAAACAAACATATTCTTCTTCTCGAGGTATGTTCTGTGAAATGTTGCATTGAATTCGTTGACAAGGACTTTCCATGGAGAAGTTCGTCAATATGATTCTGATAAACGATTTTCCATTTACTTTCCTGATTTCCTGATACTGTTAGCTTTCTGCATGTTGCTTTATCTGGTTTTCCATATTATTATATGTTCTTCATTCAGGGTATGAGGAAAGAGTATGCTCAGGCGAGATCATTAGCTATCACCCAAGCCCAGATTCTTCGTGCATATGATGAAATTAAAATGGCAACCTCGAGATTGCGTTTAAGAGAGAATGATGATGACAATTCTATTGATGCTGTAAGCCTGGAAGAGCTTGACATTCGTAGTGTGGAGAACTCCAGTGAAAAATTTGTGTCATTGGCAACATTGTCAAGGATAAGAGGAAAACTTCGGTATTTGCAGGTACAAGTTTCATCTCAAAAGAGATTTCTTGTTCGAAGTTTGACTCTGTTGTTACACCTTTTCTCTGGAGGATTTAACCCTTTCCCTGAAGAGGCACTGTAGTTACAGCCTGTTCGCCAATCAAGTGTGGAACGGGGATTGTTGTAACATTACTTGTTACTGACCACGGGCAACTGTCAGAAAAGAACCCTTTTCAGTCTTAATAATTTTCCAAATAATTTCCAACTGTAGTATTACAAAATTTTCTCAATTAATTTTCTTGATGTCCGCTCGAATTGTTTATCGAAGGGAATATCAAGTATCCCACTGAACTTTCGATTTTCTTTCTCACCCTGTCCCTGTGCTATCCTCCATCCTGTTTGAAGTGGTGGACATCAACACTTTCTAGATCCAGGGCGCAACAGAAATGGTGCCTCTGTAATAATTTGAAAGTGTAGAAGGTAAGGCTACATAGGTCTGACCCCTCTCCAACCTATCCTAGTAGGGAGTAGGGACACCGGCGCTATACTTTGTTGGTTGGTGGCTAACAAAGCAATTTTGTCAGTTTCAGCTTGTAGGCCACTTTGATGTGGCTACTATAGTGCTAGAAAAGACTGGAAAGTAGACACCCAAAAGCTACCTCACTGTTGTTACTCACCCTAACAGAGACAAAGTGGGCAGATTTGTGAATTCTTGTTTGTTGATGTTTTCATTGAAGATTTTCATCTTCTAATTTGCCATCCCTACCCTATTATCTCTTTATAATCCTGTACTTCCTTGATGAACTTTTTCAGGGATTAGTTCTGTCTAAACAGAAAATGGAAACAGATAGCAGTAAAGATGCTCCTGTAGGTTGTCATCCCACAGAGAATGGAAACGAGAACCAAGTAACTGAGGAGATATGTCCCATTTGTCAGGAAAGTCTTCGAAATCAAAGAATGGTTTTCCAATGTGGACATGTAACTTGCTGCAAATGTAAGTCCCTGTAGGCTCTTCATCATTGTACCATGGATAACTTATTGCTTGAACTACTGGACACCAGAGCACATATTAATCTACCTACAGTGCTTACTGCATCATATGATCATATCTATGGGTAACACAACCTAATTTAGTCCCAGTTTTCATGTTACTGCTCCGCTTGTTTTCAAAATTGGTCATCTAATTGAAACTTCCTGGAAATAGTATAGATATTGCCTAGGCTATAATCTTTATTCTGATAATTATACCCTAATAAACGCCTTAAAGCCTCTATACATAACGCATGAACTAAGAAACCTAATTCCATTTTCCCTCATACGCAAAGGTGTTGCTATAACCAAGATCTTTTAAACCCCATGGCCCAAGCATTTGACTCCGAGTTTAAACCAATTCAGAGTAATACATTAGAGTCCTATGTGGTGCTAGGGTGGAGGAAGGTGGGTGTTAGATGCATTCAATCTTGCTCTTGCATTGAAGAGAAATTGTTTCTATTGAACCCTGAGTTTACTTTTAAAAAAGGAAATCATTTGCAGGTTTGTTTGCAATAACTGAGCGGAGGGCGGTGCCTATTGGGAAGCAGCAAGACAAAACGGTGATTTGCCCGACATGCCGACAACGTTCAGATTTTGATAGTATTGCTTTTGCTGATGACAGACGTGGTGGAGGCACAGACAGGAGATGCGAAAATTTTGAAGCATCCATCTCTGTCCAAGGATCATATGGCACAAAGGTATGTACTTCATTCCGTGGATTGTTACTCCCAAACATTGTGATGCTTTTGTTAAATTTGGCACCTGAACTTCGTGTTGTTTAAGTGTTAATCAGTAGATTCAGTACCAAAGCTGAAGGGTTCCAATAAAATTGGTTAGCCCATGGAACCATATCAAGGTCAGTTAATGTGATGCAACGACTGTTGCGTGATGCAAGTACTGTTATGTTAAGGATTGAACTCACTGACCGGCTCCTGACGAACATTGGTTTTATAATCATGCTGCAATGCCCAGATAGATCGTCTTTATTGAATAGATGTTATATTCTGTTAGTTCTAATGCCTGGAACCTCGCTCTTCGCTTACACAACAAGGAGATATAGCAACAGAACCACGTCGCTGACACCTATGGCAAATTGTATTAATAGTTTAGTTTGAAGTTAAGCTTAGAATTTTGACTGGATGCATGCTGTGAATCCAGAATGCAAGGGTGCATGGGATACTAATTCCGCAGCTCTCACCACAATCATGTTCTCTACCTTGATTTGTTTGTATGAGCATTTACTGGTTTGGTACTGTGATCAGTGATTCCATAAATAAGATGTTTGCTGGGTCATTGTTTTTCAGTGCTGGTGTGAGTATTAACACAAGAAAAGCTCATGGTTCTCTTTTTTGAAGATTGAAGCAATCACAAGGAGGATCTTATGGATAAAGTCGACAGATCCAAAGGCAAAAGTCCTTGTTTTCTCCAGTTGGAATGACGTCCTAGATGTCTTGGAACACGCCTTTGCTGCTAATGAGATTAGCTTTGTTCGGATGAAAGGGGGAAGGTAATTGGACCTCCATTTCCTTAGCAATCTCTCGCTTTCCACTGAAATTATTGCTTGTGTTTTTCTTCTCCGTTTTGCAAGATAAATTTGGAACGATAAGGGAATATTGTCCTCTTGGAGGTCAGAAGTATTTTCTAATTCGCAAACCTTCTTGTCAAGTTGCAAAATTGGCAATTTGAACACAGATTCCCAAATTTCTATTTTCTTGGAAATCTTAGCTACAACAATGTTTGCGGAACGATTAAGCTCAAGCACTTATTGCTGCCAAAATGATCACGGTGGCTTTTGTTCTACGTACAGGAAAAGGTCTCAGGCAGCCATTAGCATATTCAAAGGAGACAAGACTCCTGAACAGACTTCTGGCAAGACAAAGGTCGAGCAACAGCAGCCAGAGGCTAAGTTTATCCAGGTGTTGCTTCTTTTGATTCAGCATGGAGCGAATGGTCTAAACCTCCTTGAAGCGCAGCATGTTGTTCTTGTTGAGCCCTTATTGAATCCAGCAGCTGAAGCACAAGCAATCAGTAGAGTCCATCGTGTTGGGCAAACAAGCAACACACTCATCCATCGCTTCATGGTCTGTATCTCTCTATCCTCACCTTGATTGCATTAGCAAACACAGATTCTCATCAAGTAAATTTGTTAGATTCTTCTGTTTGTTTCCGTGACAGTATGTTGCTTTTTCCTCTGCTCTTCACATTCTGGTCAAACATAGTCAGTGAATTGCTCCTGTTGCTTTGAGAGCTAGCTTTAGTTGAGGGATATTGGGTTTGCTCAGACCTGGTTTCTGTTATCAGAGCCGGTTTTCCCCCCCCCCCCCCCGTTTTGGTACTTCAGGTCTCTTTTGGGCTCTGCTTTGGACCTAGCAAAACTTTGTGCATCATTAAAAAGGCCTTGGACTGATATAATTTTAGGCCGGGATTTAAGTAATTTAGTCCAATGTGGAGTCAAAAAAACCTGACATTATCCCCGCATGAAATTGCTTGAAAGCGCTTGACCAGCTAACAACATAGACCGAAATGACCATGGCCTGAGCCAAACCAATATGATCTTTGGTTGTCCAAATAATTCATCAAAAAAGAAATAATCATGCAAACCCGAAACAGACATGGGTTTGAGCAGATGTGGAACAATGCCAATGAAATATTATCTGAACCTCAAGTAAATCAACCATCTTGATCTGACCAAGCTTGATATAATCCACTCAACCCAAACCAATCTGAACTCATTTTTCATAATTTAGTTTCATTGTCTTGATGCAGGTATCTCTTTTCTTAAATCTATTTGTGTCGAATGGGCAGGTGAAGAACACAGTTGAAGAAAGCATATACAGTTTGAACAAAAGCAGGAATACAAGTTCATTCATCAGTGGGAATAAGAAGAATCAAGATGAACCCATTTTGACCCTGAAGGATGTCGAGTCTTTGTTTGCAACTGCACCTCAAAAACCAGGGGAAAGTGGCGATAAAGAGGAAACCGGAACTCTGATGCATTTACCACCATCTGTAGCAGCAGCTATAGCCGCTGAACGAAGACTCAACCAGTGTACGACATGATTGATTCCGTCTTACTGTTGTGTTAGGCAGCCCAAGTTGGTATGTGGGAAGTCGAAATGGAGGTATGAGGGCCTGAGATGACATGGGTCTATTTTCGATTCTCTGTTGTACAATTGTGGCTCATTGTTGCATAGCCTGATTGGATGATTGTAAGTAGTCTTTGGGCTGATTGTTGTAGCTCATTGATTTGTATTTCGAGTAGGCAATAATCTACAGGTTTTTTTTTTTTTTTTGTTGCTTTTTTTTGGGTTGGGATCCGTTGGGTCGCATAATTTTTGGTCTCCAATCAGTTAATTGATGACTAATGTCCAGAACTTCCCATGATCCTGCTATTGCTCCCTCTGTCCATCTCACCGCTTTTACTCCACTTTGGTAACTAATCTCTTCAATAATTTTTCTCGTTATTACTTGTTCTTTCATTCAAAAATTAATGACATAACCACAACCCTGCTCTTTTTGCTGGAATAATTTTGATTGATCTACTTGCATCGATTTTATTTTGGCAAAATCCCCACCCCAAAAACATAATTAAACAAATTTACCTTCTCTGGAAAACTCTAAATCTGGACCCAATTTTTCTCAATCGACACATGTCTCTATTAAACCTCACATGATTAATGGTGCCATAAGTGAATTGATTAGTTTATGTTAACAATCACTATTTTTTAAAAATTTTATAAGGATATTTATTTGGTTTATAATTTGTCACATCTCTCTCTTTTTTTTATAGTTTCTCTAAGCCCTCCTTTCTTTTCTTTTTTTTTTTGAGTTCAGGTATGCAAACAAGAGCACATATTTCCATATCTTATGTTTTTGTCCTACTAGACTAGATATAAGCTACACTTAACTACTTTATTAATTTTAATTTCTTTATAAATAGGTAATGAAATATCGTTGTCACTATTTTGTACCTTATGTATATTTTACGCCTTTTTTTTCTCAAAGATTAGGGTGTGTTTGGTAGGGGGAAAAATCATTTTTCGAAAAAATGATTTTCTCATTTTACGCCGTTTGGTAAAACAAGGAGGGAAAAATCATTTTCAGGGGAAAATCATTTTACCCCATCTGAAGGAAATTCTTTTACCTTGAAAAAGTAGGGAAAATGATTTTCCAAGCCCAATTTTCATTGCCCAATTTTGTCTCTCGTTCTATTTTTTTTTTATTATGTATAGAATCACTCTATTTTCATTCTCATTTTGTCTCTCATTCTTCCCCTCTTCTTCATGTTCATTATGTTCATCGACGATTTTCATCGTTAATCTCTATAATTATTTCTTGAGTTCTCTGATTTTGTTACAGTTGCCCTTTTGAAAAACTTCGCAATCTGAGACACCCATTGTCTCCCCGTTCGTCATTTTCTTTAATCTGGATTTAATATCAGTCAAAGTCAACTGGGTAATCCTTGGGAATAGTGAAAAAATTGAGATTCATTAATGTTTACTCTCTCTTTTGTTGGGTTTGTTATTGAGTATATTTCTTACTGATATTTTGGGTTTGATTTTGAAGAAGAGATAGAAACAGAATTCGTTGGTTGGGTAGGGTCAGAATAGTGACCAGGGAAGGGGGTTGATGGTAAAACGAAATGATGTGAGAACGTTGGGTTCATTCTATCAAATAGCCAAAAATGAAGTGGAAAGAAAATGATTTTTTATTATACCAAACAGCTGAAAATGTAAGTGGAAAATCATTTTTTTTGGGAAAATATTTTTCATGAACAATGATTTTCTGGAAAAATGATTTTCCTCCCTACCAAACATATCCTAGATTTAAATTAATTGATAAGTGAACTAATTTACAATGTATTATTCTTTCGTGCTCGATTATATTTAAACATGCATACATTGCTGGTATATCAAAACTAGTGTATTATAAATTAATTGCGGAGACAAACACCAAGTCAATCAACCTGTGATTTGATTATTTCATATTTAAATTATGGACAACCCACAGTGACCCTAACCTTTCCTAAATAAAACTGTTAAATTTATGTAAGTGGAATGAATAATACTGTGTATATTAACTACCTTAACTACTGCGAATTATATGATACTTACGAGGCGGACAAAAGAATTATACACCTTAGAAATTTGCTCACTGAACCATATAAATGCTCATTTAAGATGGGTAGTTTCCTGAGAGGCTTGCTCACTAGAAAACACGGCAATGTTGTTACATTAAAGAGCATTGCCATATGTTCTACTGATCAGGTCTCCCCATGAACTCACAACCCTTAGTGAATTATTATATACTTCAGTGAACAAAATTTTCTATGTACAATTCTCTTATACACCCGGGGGATGTATAAGATCCGCTTTAACCGTATTACAAAAATCTAACGATTGAATTAACGTCGATGATGCTCCACAACCTGCTGAGTTTGAAACCCACTGATTCAAGCCGAGAAATCGTCACAGATGCAAAGCCAAGACGAGCAATGAATGCGCATTGAAAGACACATGCCCCATCCAAATTAGAAATCGCAAATGGATGAGGGGAACTTTCAAAATGTCACAAATGAGAGACAACCAGCAAAGATTTCATTCTCAAGTTTGAGAGTTGTTCACAAACATTGATGATATAGAAAGGCCTCATCATTGACAGGAAGGAACAAGATCAAAATGTATTATTTGATTCAAAGTTGTCACGGTGATGAAACAAATCGCGCAACAGTAAAAGCATCTACCCTCATTTCTTCTCCTCTTGCTTCTCGAAAAATGTCCTCTTGATCCAACCCCAAGGCTGTGAACATGGAACCAGAGCAACAAATGTCAGATGACAAAATTTAGCTTCTAGGAAACAGAAGGGAATATGAGATATTGTAAGACATACAGGAAATAAGAATGAAATCGTGGATTCATTAATAATGTCAAGCAATGTAGGAGTACTTAAATGAATGTACTGCACAGACATGGAGACTTGATGGCTTCTGGCAAGGAAAAAAGAAAAATGACAGGAAGACCACAGTGCCGCTCCCTAACTGGCTAATTCAACAGCCAGAAGCACCCAAGCCAATTATAGATATCATTATGGAACCAGCAGCAGCAGGGAATGTACCACCAATACCATGGTCACAATACCAGCAAAGCTTTACAATGGTAGAGGATAGCCCAAAAGAGGCGACAAAATCAAAATCAGAAGCACCTTAAGGGCACAGCCTGAATGTTAGTGAATGCACATTTTCCTCACAGATTTAAACTGTACATGAAGTTTCCGGACCTTCACACTCTATACAGGTTGTCTCAAAACGTCGGAGCAAATGAGCCACTTTTGTGAACTGCATAAGCAGAAGAAAGCCAAGGCACTATACAGTATTTCATGATACCAAACATCTTGTTCTAGCTCAGGAGTCAGGACTATGGAGATCAAGATCAGTCTCAATTGCATCGTACATGGTGTGATTTTAATGCTAAATATCCCTGCAGATATTATTTTTATGATTTCATTTTTTACTTCCTGTTTTAGACAACTTTTAGAGGTGCAGGCTCATTGATGTGCTGGATCTAGAAAGTTAAGCCCATCCCTAAGATAATAAGGACCATTGGCAAATCTCAAATCAGCTGACATTAATTCTAAAAAGCAATAAATCAGGAAACAAAATAGCTGAAATAATCAAACATATGAACATCATCTACAACTAGGCAATAACAAATCATAAGAGTAATACTATGAGGAGAAATAGGCTCCAACAAAATTCCTAGCATATACTAGCAGAAACATTTACCCCCAACAAGTGTTTATGCTGATCTTACCTCTTTCATACTTCATTAATAGACCAAATATAAGCAATAGGAATCAAACATCTCCACTTAATCTTTCCAGACACTTAATCATACGCTTTCTCAAATTCATTAAAATTGTATGCAAATCCTTCTTTACAGTTCTACTATGTTTCATTGATGAATGCTCCACTTGTAAGACAGATGACTGTAGTTGGCCTACATGACACTAGCTCAAACAACTCCTTTGATTAAAAATTGCTCCTTAACTCACTCAACTATACTCCACTGACCTAGTTAGGAATCAGAATGCAAAAAATCAATATGTCAAACTTAATATGTTTAAAAGAAGATGAAAACATTAAAATTCATTATAGAATGCACAAAGATCATCTATTTAGAAGCCGAAGCAGTATATAGTTGTAGGTTCATCATCCAAGTCTTCATTTATTAATTACGAATAATCTCACAATGCTTAAATCACACAAATCCTTCTAGAACAGGTAGTGACCTTCTAGAAGGCCTAGTAGAAACTGAACAACTATTTAAGCGATTCATTCTTTAAAGAAATCTCATGCTAAGATTATTTTTCATCTCATACATTTCTACTTCTAGTCAACTCTTCCTACCACTTTTTAATACATTGTCATATACATCAGCCCTAACTCCACTTCATAACAAAACAACTCTGAACAAACCAAGGCTTTGCTTAAATGTTATACAAACTCTTCAACTCAGCTTAAGTACCCATGTCCATTTTTCAACACTTCAATATGGGTGCGGAAACTAACACTTCACCTTAGACCCGAATGATAAAATTTCCAATAATTGGATGAGGCTACATGGATTGCCATGTTTGAGTGACACAACCTTACCCACTCACTAAGTAAAACCAACTACACAAATTGCCACAATACTTACAATGTCTACAATGTACATAATAACCTTACTAAATCTCCTTAAAAAGGGCTTGATTGTAGACACCAGAACATATATCTCTTTGTATGATCCCAAGGAACGGGCTTGGTTTTTCACCATCCTGGTCACATATAGATTCCCGGGAAACGGTTCTTCTCCAATAGGTTATACTCATAAATGAAGAATTTATAGAGTACGAAATGCATTCCCTCAAATGCAATATCGCAGTCCATTCAAATCAATACTAAGACTCAACTGACCTTTAATTCTGCTATTTGGATCTCCAGAAACCACAAATCACAAAGAGAAAGCATGTTCAGATACACCAGAACCCACCAATATCAACCAGAGTCAACGGAGAGGGGGGGGGGGCATCGGTCCCAACCATGAATAAAAACACGTGAAACAAAAGCGTAATAAACAGTAAGTACTTGAACCTAAATTTAAATGCTTGACTTGATGATGTGATAGTTTCATTAAATCAGACGTTACCCAATCACAGAGAGAGAGAGAGACCTGGATGAGGTAAAGGGCGCCGGTTAGGCCTGCGACGCCCCATCCGACGGCCGCTTGGATGTCGGTGGATTGAGGCCGCATCGATGGCTTCAAGAACTTGAACATTCCAGACGAAGCTGATCCCGCCATTGTTTGTTTGCGATTAGAGAGATCGACGAACCCTAGAAATGTCGAAATCAGGGATGGAGATGGAGACGGTGATGAGAGAGGAGAGAGAATCCTTGCAGTTGGAATGTTCCAATTTGGACTCTCCAACATATACTGGCTGGGCTGAATGGGGCTCGCGTTCACATTATATTGTTTTCTTTTGAAAGACGAAACAAACGAGGGCATTTGGTCTAGTGGTATGATTCTCGCTTAGGGTGCGAGAGGTCCCCGGTTCAATTCCCGGAATGCCCCCTTTTATTTTGTTTTATTTTCCGGGGAGCGTGAGGTGTTTCAAGGTTGGAGCTTGGTCGGATTGGCTACCGCGGCCTGAGCAATTGAATATCTAATAGGTAATTAACTAAACATTTTAAAGGTACTTACCCGTATAGGTAATTAGATATTGTCCTAAATGACTTTTGATAACTTTGAAATCATTTCATCACATTGTATCAATATTTTTTTAAAGTAGTATCTCACTTTTATAACATACTACTACACTCTAACGACTAAAAATATTTATGATATAATAAGGATAGGAGGACGACCATCAACCCTCATTAAATCTCCAATCATTAGCTTTCTTCTGATACTAGGTTATTATAACATAGTTAAATTTGGCATCTGATTTTTGAATCTATCCACTTTGATGTCTTTTAATTTTCTTTTCCCTTTTTTTCCCAAGATTCAACTACTTAATCATTATGAGACTATAACATGTTCATTTAATTGAGACTTATAGTCATTTGCTTACATTTAAAACTTCATGGGGAAGTAGAACCTAGGGTTGAACTTTGTCTGTATCAATCATCTTAGCTTACATCCAAAATATAGAAGTCACCCGAAGAAAAATGTACACTTCAAACAAAAATAGACCTATCAAAGCCCTTGTCAGGATTTGCACTCTAAAATCCTTCATAACCAAAGTGCTACTTTAAAAAAAATCAGCATTACAACTGCAACACGTTCTCTAGCTAAATCTCGAACTTCATTCACTGCACTAGAGACTTGCACACAAAAGATCTAGTCACCAGCTCCAATCCCACACCAAAATGTCAACACACGATTTCTAGTTCAGCTATGAAGGATTCGAACTATAGCTTGAACTCCTCAGAAACTTGAATTCTTCTTAGTCCAGAGCTAACAGAAGGCAAGGAATAAAGAGACAACGCCATCTTCTTTATAGTTTTGTATGTATCTCACTTGCCTAAACCGATTTCGACAGGGTACTGTCACTTTTTTGGGTACCCTCTGTGCTTTGTGTAGGTCGACGTCCCTTGTGAGGACCACCAATGACACCCCAAGCCTCAAATTGTCTTTGCCGAGCTCTGGCTCGCTCTTTCTCTTCCTCGGATTTTGTTGAGAAACAGTGAGGGCAAGAGACCCCGTACTCATATTCAGGGGACTCCATATCAGCATCACTCACTGGTTGCTTGCAGCCATAGCAGAGCTTGTAAGTGCCCTGGGCCAAACCATGCTCCACAGAAACCCGCTTATCAAAGACAAAGCACTCTCCCTCCCATAGGCTTTCTGATTTTGGAATTTCCTCCAAATATTTTAAAATCCCTCCTTGCAAATGATAAACCTGGCAGAAGTACACAAACATAATCAGAAAGCCATGAAACCTTGAAATAGTGAAACACTAAATTGGCCCTCAACATCCATGGATGGTTTAAATTTCTATACTAACAGTATCATCTTTTCTGCAGCCTATATCTGGAAGCTGCATCCCATTATGAAAAGATATCATAAAAGGGCTTTCAATGGAGCAATTAAAAGAACAAAACTCATTTTCAATGCATTGTGAACAATGCTCAATGGCAATTGAAAGACACCTATTGATATCCCATCAAAATTCAAGACTTAAATCAAAACAATTCCCAGAGGTACCAATACACGTAAAGGGCTTAGAGTGCCGGTGAATGCAGTTTTCATTGTCAAGTGGAAACATGATTTTCCTTCATTGATGTCTACAGGAGTCAAAAATCAACAGTGTAGCTATGAGTATGCTGCACACAAATTTTGCACAAGAGTTATCACCTCTTTGAAGCCTTTGCTTAAGAGATAGCTAGAAGCCTTCTCACATCGAATACCACCTGTGCAATACATGGCAACACGGGGTGGTGATATACACCCTTCAGATTCCTCTTGGCCTTCGCTCTCGTCTTTCTGGAGCTCCTGGGATGGCAGGCTGTCTGAACCAGCTAGCTCAAAATTATTTTCCACCCAAGAAGGGAATTCTCTGAAGGCGGTGGTGCATGGATCAACTGCTCTTTTAAATTTCCCAATTCTGGTTTCATAGGTGTTGCGCACATCAATGACCACCTACGATACAAAATAGAATAGTTCATAGCTCCCTTATCAGATGACGCTGGCGATACTCCCTTCAATCTTGGCAAAAGCAAACCAGACAAAACCAACCAGGCCTTAAATTAAAGAAGTCTTTGTCAGCCAAATAGCATAAAGAATTCATACAGGAGATTGTTTTAGGGTGCTCCTCAGCTAACTAAAGCAGGGGACAACATATCTCATTTAGCATAGTTAAAGCTATGATGTGAACTGAACGAAGTGCATCTCTCATGCCCATCTGAACCCCAATATTTACAACAATAATTTTAAATGAAATTGTAATGATGAACTGGATGTTTTTGTACTTCAAAGGCTTCTGGTGAACTGCAGGATTTGATACATCATTTACCCATATACTGATGAAGAAGCCATTTTCCTTTTATATGGTCAAGTTTTTTTTTTTTTTTGGGGGGGGGGGGGGGTTAGGATCAGTCTTATTTGGCTCTCACATTCTAATCATAAAGAGAATAATCTAAGTTTTTGACTAATCAGGACGCTGTTGCAACGAACTACATTCCAATAATCCCAAATCAACACACATGGCTAAAACTCCAATTGCACAATGCAGCATTCATCAATATGTTGACAAACACAAGTTATTAGAGTCATTTACTTACAGTGTTTGGATCACTGATCAACGTGTTCCACTCTTTGGGGCTTACGTATGTTCCAACCCTCTCCGATGGTAACACGCTAGGCATTCCAAGAGAGACAATCTGCTCAAACATAAACAGAGATGCAAAAAGGTAGAAAAAAAACAGGAACCAAGCAGAACATAATATTTCACAAGAAACAATTAACAAAGTATTCTTTCAGAAGATAACCTCTTTCTTTAGCTTCACCCTGACATGATCCCATCGGAATGGTGCATCTTCTCCAGCTCCAAGAGGAGAAGTGCTAGTATGCCCATGGTGTATCTCTTCATCTTCAGGAGTCACAGGAGTTTCAATCTGTCTTAGACCCTTCAGACGGCTGTCAGATTGAATAAATGCAAGAACATGTTCCACTGCCTCACGGGTACCACATATGCTTCCATTAATTCCTTCAGGTGCAAGAATAATACCACCTGAAACACGCTGAACAATATCAGCATGGTGAGGCATGTATGATATGCATGTACATCACAGGAACATTAAAGTCAAGCTTGAAACAAAATAAAAAGAGTAAATAAGTCAAAGGCACTAAAACAGTACTGCAAAATTTCTTTGACAGCTCAGTTCAAAATATGTGGGCCATTGCAAATCGGCCATACTACATTTGCCTGTTTGCATCATAAATGAAAGACAAGGACAGTAGTTTGCAGTAGAGAATAGGGATAATGTGTTAGCCGATAGAAATTACAATCAGCCAATCACCACAAAATGTTTACAGCAAAAGAGCTAAAACTCCACATAATCAAGCATCAAGGGTTCTCAAGATGCATTATTGAAATT
Organism: Selenicereus undatus; assembly: GCA_017589665.1. Taxonomy (NCBI): domain Eukaryota; kingdom Viridiplantae; phylum Streptophyta; class Magnoliopsida; order Caryophyllales; family Cactaceae; genus Selenicereus; species Selenicereus undatus. The sequence goes on from JACYFF010031958.1 coordinate 98,381,213, forward strand.
GTATCAAATTCTGTAATTAGTCTCTAGGCTTGATCCTTACACTTATCTTGAAAGCATTATTGGCACCTAAAGTTAGAATTCAACACCAGGTGCTTAAAAAGTTTCACTCTTTCAATAGCATGATATCACCTATCACTAGAGCACTTAGGTATTATGGTTTGGTGATCAACAATAAAATTAAGGGATGAGGCCGGAAGAACAAAGAATCCATGTAAGTTGCATGAATAACTAACAAGGCAAGGTTTAATGATCTCACTACCTTATTTTCTACTGCGTTCTGAATATGGACTATATGAATGAAGCAGTCAACTTCCTATACATGGAGTATTTGGTTCAAAGAACCCAAGGATTTGATACAGAGAGTCACTTCGATGAAGTAATTACAACTATGATAGAAGAGTGGCCAGCTCAGCATGTATCTTGTGACTGTCACATGAGCTATATAATGCGGTACAGTTTAGTTGCTTCTGCTCTGCTGTATGAAACACAGTTATCCAACGAACTCTGTACAGAATCTTCATTCAGTAAGAAAAATTCATTCTTTTACTATATCTACTTTTTCTTTAAGCTCCGTTTCTTTCTCTTATGTTTTCATGATCGCTGTCTCTGTTCATGAACCATGAAGTCGCCTTCTTTTTAAATTGGGTCACAAAAAGCATCAATGGCTATTCCATAGATTAAGACTTCACCAGTTTCAATTCTCTCAAAACAGAAGCTGACCAATTATAACAAGTTGGCAGCAACTTCAAGTCATACACCCAGCCTTCTGCCATAGGTGTTAGGCCATCACACTCCTCATACGCTCAGTTTTTCTCAGAATATGAACCTCAAGTTCCAAATTATCAAACCAACTCTAAAGCATCACGGCGCGACATAAAAAGGGCTTTGCAACAGCCATCATTGTCCCATGCCGCTCCCGTTGCATTGTACAATATCAATCTTATATTCATATGCACAATCAAATGTATAGGACACCCATTAACAATTAGCTCTTAATAACTGTTTGCTACCACGATTTGCCGATGTTAGCTACAAAACAGACTGGCCACTTTTCCCAAAACCCATCTTTATACCCATTTTGTATCAAATTCACCGTCAATCGCCAGCCCAATATCACCGGTACATACCTACATCCAAGCATTAAATTCAACTTACAACAGCTAGTTACAAAACCCAACTTCCAATGGACCATAGACCATAGAAATAACAAATCACAAGAAGCCAAAGCAAGCATTTAAAATTGCGAAAAGCAAATAAGAACTGATGACAAAGAAGACAACAGTTACCAGTTCCTCGCAGAGGTGCTTAATGGGCATACGAAAATCCGCATGGTCGGGGAAATCAGCGAACTTATAGAACGAAACGACAACAAGGGACGAAGGACCCGAGTCACCGGCGGCGAGTTCCGAGTCGAAGGCACCTCCAGCGGCGGCAGAGAAGCATTTGGGAGAGGCGGATTGGATGGGAGAGGAAAGAGAAAAGGTGGGAATGGGAAGAAAAGAAGAGGGATGGGAGGTGGTGTTAGTGGTGGGTTTCATGGAGGAGATTAGGGTTTTGGGAAAGGGGGAGGATGAAGAAAGGGTGGAAGAGTAGGGTTTTAGCATTCGCAGTGCTGAAGAGGGCAAAGGATTAGCCGCCACTACTACTGCGGCTGCTGCTCTAGTGGCGATGCACCCAAGCAAGCGAGGGGATTGCATTGATGCAATGTGTTGTTTTCCATCTTTTCTGTCTCACTTTTGAAGTTTGCAAGAGGATAAAATGCATGCCAAATTGCCAAGAGGCAATAGCAAAATGAAAATTTGGAGTTGTTATGGTATTTGTACATACAAAGCGTGATAGTGTATAATAAACTTAGCATATCGATATTATAATTTAAATGTAGTCATTGCAGATGTGATATTTTAAGAGAATTTTTGGATCCGCGTGACATTTCTATGTTTATTACTTTATTCTCTCCTTCTTAACTTATGTTCAAATTATTTCCCTCCAAGACTTGCACCGTATAATTTATCTAAAATATTGACAACCAATTGATTGCATTTATTTATCTAAAATATGTTACGTATCATTATTGATAGCCAATGATTAGGGATAATATTTTCAATTCTTAACATTTAACACGGAAAATCTAATTGGAAATCATTTTTGAGTAGACAAATATTTAAGCTCATCTAATTTTTGAAAATGCATAGCTCTCCTACAACCACTTTAATTGGAGCAACTTTCTGCCAATCTCTGGAGTTTCAAATCCATTCCCTTTGCCCTCTATCATCATCATAAAATCCAATTTTCTTCGTAATAGTTATACTATTGTTAGCATTCGTCCATAGCTCATTGGCGGGAGGGATTATTGGTGGACAGTTTTTTGATAAGGAATTCCTACTTTTTTGGGTTTGGGGTATGACAACTACGTTAATTTTAGTAGCCACCGTTAGTTCTTATTCAACAATTTGTGGGCAAT